>CM023098.1:23146803-23787919 GCA_013103745.1 Gardenia jasminoides | reverse complement strand
TTTTTTTGATGTGATATATGTGAGATAAAAGCGTTGATTGAAAATGTGTTGATGATACAAACAAGTAAATTTTGATAAATAATTTCCTACCCAAACAAGCGTGATTAAATATATCACTTAGAAAGTCAGAGAGAACTAGAAAGTATACCTTAAAGGAACATACATTAACGTATCTAAATATGAATATAACACATATAAAATATATAACTGCAGGGTATAAGTTAAATTTATAAACGATACTTTTGAAAATTTTCAATTTTGGGAGAAAAATATAATATTTTAAAACTTTGGGGCGATGGCCCTTCCCTATCGTCCTGTAGTTTTGTGCCTAGTGTAAATCACTTTACCTTATACGCATGTAGTCACACTTAAACCTTTAAATTTTGATTTGTCTTTGATCAACCTATAAAATTTGATTTGTCTTTATCAACCTATAAATTTTGATTTGTCTTTGGCCTTCTAAATCAGTACACATTCGATCCAATATTACTACTCCTCTAAGAGATAATCGCCGTTGAACTGAGGACCTTAAACACCGCATGGCCCATACTAGAAATCTTTCCCAAATTAGAATTGAAAACTTTCTCAACCCATCTGTTAGGGTTCCCTTAGAGAGATTATACGATAGGTCCCCAGTAAAACGGCCTTTATAATGTGATTTAAACTTGATAAGTTCACCTTTATCTTAATCTGGAAATCTGACGGATTTTTTAAAACTCTCAACTTTCTTGGAAAAAACAAGAACTAGTTAAGGACTTTGTAACACGATGATTTTCTCAAGAAAAATGTACTTTCAAAGGATGACTTAATGTTATAAAAACCACCTTGAGTAATCTGCAAGATTTCAGAAAAATGAACAAAATACAATTGAAGTCGTTTGGATTCTTATATTTAAAAAAATTTTCTTTTCATCGACACAAATTTCAATCACCTTTTTTATCCGGTCATTGGTCGAAAAAAATCTACGGTGTCTTCTGATTATTCTTCATAATTTATTCCAAGAACAGCTGATTGTAAGTTTCTTACAAACTCTCACGTTTCTTGAAAACCCACACTTTGCTTCTTTAAAATTTGCTAAATCAGCCACCACACACCAACGTATCAAACAATTCCTTTCAACTTGTCTATCATAATCATGGGCGTGTCGGTGTATGAAGGTTGTTTGCTCCTGTTCCTGGGTAATCCATAGTTTCGATGTCCATTCTCCGCTCTAGAAGTTCGTCAATATTTGATATTAACCAGCAGCTCCAGTTTCATCTACACCCTGCGAAGTTTAGGTTAACGCACGTATATAAAACAAATTACCAATTTTGGAAACATCCCCTTTCAAGAAGATAGAAGACGTGTTTATTGAAACATTCAGAGTATATTGAGTGGAAATTTACAAACTCAAGGAAGAATTATTTGGAACCTGAAAGAAAAGTTCATGAACCAGCTCCTTATCATTAAAAGTTCTCAAGCTTCCCTAAAATCACAGGGTTGAAAATGAGAAACAGATCATACTCCTGCAAGCTGCTATTTAACAAGCTCTACGTATTATCATTTTGTCCAGATGGAAGTCAAACTGCAGTAGTGATTGAAGCCTAAAATAAAAAAGAGAGAAAAAACCAACTTAAAATGTAAAGTAGGTTATTGTACTTACTAGATGTTGAAACAGCATCAAAGGAGGCTGCCAAGACTAGAAGCAGACAGAGCTAACCAGAGGGAAGTTTCTGCTCCATGTTCGACAAAATCAAATGCAGATCTCTATGGTGATTAGAAGAGAGAGCTGAGTCTGCTGAATGATTGGGTTATTGGAATGAGGAGATGTGGCCGGTTGTGGGTTTAAAGAGAACATGTCAGAATATACAAATTAATTTGCAAGTGCTATATGCAGAAGTCAACTTCTAGATTTGCCAAAAAATGAAAGTCAACTTCCAGTTAGTAAGTTATCACGGGGTTACTTTCCACACATGACCCGTGTTTTGAAAACCAGATCGGATTGGCCGCTTTGATCAATCGGATTGCAGAGGCTATATCTCAATCTTATTCAATGGTTAATTTCAAAATTCAATTAAACCAATCAAAATTGGTCAAGAACTGATTCAACCAGTAAAATCCACAAGTTCTACCGCAATTTACTAAATTAAACATTTAAATCGGGTTGTAGTAATCAAATCGTTTGAACGGCAAATCGAAAATTCTTTTGGTGCAATTCTCGATCTAAGTTTAAAACATTACGTATGACGTGTACGTTGAGTTCCCATTTGCCAAACTTTATCCTAAGATGTCACATTCAAATCATCCATAGTCTAAGCTGGTACCCAAGTACTGTGCTACTTTGTTATGCATATTCTTAAGTGTTAATTGCAGTAAACCCCAACATTTGGGATGATCTGCATTTTGTCATTGAACATTATCTCTAAGTACTTTTGCACTTGGATTAACAGTCAAAGGTAACACGGGCGTGAAAGAATATAACTACCTTAAATTAGTAATTATAGTTTTCCTGGTAAACCATGAGTCCAATTGCACTTTGCTCCCTCCCTTTCAAGAGAATTTTATATTTAATTTGCCACCTAATTTGCCACCAAACTTTTATTAATGATTAATAATAGTTATTTCTTGAACTTTGCACTTGTACTAATTAAATAATTTATTTAAGAATTAGCCATACTTTGTAACACAATTTGCATATACTATATTCTATAACAACCTTTAGTTTAGTTAATTTTCTCTACCTCATTCTTTTATTTTTTCATTAATTTTTACTACCACTATTAATAATCACAAGGTCAATGTTAACTTTGTTGTTGGTTGTTCTTAGCTTGTTACGTGTACCTTAAAGCATATAACTGGAAATAAATAATATTTAGACACTGATATAAAATGTAGAGTTTTTAATTAATCCAATGCTAATGTAGAAGTGACAAGAGGGAATAAAGACGTAGGGTAGGGTAAAACAGGCAATTAAACTATTGCTTTGTCAATTTTTTGCCATCAAATAATTTTTGTCACTAATTGACTATTAAACTAACTAATCAGTACACCCATGGCCATTTTGTCAATTATTGTTCTTAATTTGAAAAATAATCAAAACATGTGCAAATTAGAAGGACTTTTGTTCCGCTATTATTTTCTCTCTCAAACAATCTTTTTTTTTCAAATAGTCAACACGTGGCAAATTGCGAGGGTTCCAATTTGAATCACTATTTTCCCAAATAATCATGTTTGTGTATATGGCTTTGAAGATAATGTGGTTTATAAGGTCGATTAGTGATTGACAAAATATCCCTACGATTTGCCATGTTGATTATTTTCCATTGTAAGAGTAATAATTGACAAAATGGCTACAGGTGTGCTAATTAATTAGTTTAATGGCCAATTAGTGACGAGAATTGTTTGATGGCCAAAATTTGACCAATGAACAGTAGGTTTAATGGCCTTCGGTTTTTGGCCCAAAAAAAAGAAAAGAAATAAAACAGAAAATGAGAGGAAATATAGCAGAAACACAACTTTTGTTTCTATGATTGTCCGTGGTCGCGTCATGCATGTTCAATCATAGAATCTGATTAAATGTTTCAAATAGTATCCCTGATTATTTGAGATGATCTGGACTGCTAGTTACGAATCTAAACTTTTCTTCTTTTTTTTTAATCTTAATTCAAAATTTTATTTTAATAAACAATAAATTGGACAAGCCCAGGTCAAATTACAATAGAGGCAGCTCGAATATCAGCTAGCTTTGCAATCAAGAGAAGCAAACCCGGTCGATTTACTGTCTCAATCATGAATCATGTGCCACTGTGCTGCGGAATTTGTGACATCAACTGCAGTTTGTCACCTGCTGGAACTTTTCATCTCGGTTGCGTTTTTTGGGGAGTTTTTGGTGAAAAATGCTGCAACAATCTTTTAGGATGTTATATATATGAAGTAAACAATCGACTAAAAAATGTGTAGGAGGAATATTTACGAAAACACAATCCAAACGGAAGGATTCTAATACAGTGATACAAGAAGCACGATGGGGACTTTTCTTGTCCTTCAATGTAGTGAGTATTAGTAAAAGTGATGTGACAGTTTTCATGGCGGACACTGAACTAACATAAATAAAACAAGTACATATGGCAAATGTTCATGCACATCCAAGAAAGGCTAAATCATCTTGTGTTTTGCAGCTTGGACTTTTTCTTTTGTTTACCAAAACGAAAAGAATTAACTTGATGTTTTAAACCTGATTTCGCTATTGTAGTTTGTCACATCAATAACAGAATCATGGTCAATATCTGGTTACTTTCACAGAAATTGAATTATAATTAATGGACCCAAAATATTATTAAGCATAAACTCTTTGATTAAAGAGTTTATGGAAATTTCTTCTCTTATTCCTTCAAAAACCAACACGGACACGGAGGCTCCTGACTTCTGTATATAAGACACCGAGGTTTACAATGCTTATATACCCTTATGCGGCTGACCTTGTAACATAACCATGCTACTAACTCAGGTTATACCTTATACAATGTGCTTCTACTAATACTAATACAACTCAAACTCACGTGAACACCACAATAAACTAAGAAAGACACTTGGAGCAATAAATTAAATAAACAAAACTATAATGCTTGGTTTAATTTTCTAACAATGCCTCCCTTAAATCAACCTCCTCAAACTTGAAAATGCCCAATATTTTCTTCAACTTGATAAATGTCTCCATCTTCAATGCCTTGCTGAAAATATTTGTCATTTGCTCTTTGGTTTTGCAATAATCTATATCAATCTCCTTGACGAACTAATTTATGTATGAAGTGATATTTAATGTAAATGTACTTGCTAAGCCATGGAGAATAGGATTTTTGAACAATTAATTGGACTTACTATTACAATAAATTTTCATAGAACCAACTTACTTGTGTTGTATAACACCAAGAATGCGATGCAATTATAAAGTTTGAGTTGCACTATTAGTCACTACAATATACTCCACCTCCACTGTAAACAAATCTATCACATGCTACTATTTTGAATTTAAAAAAAAAAACACTCCGAATCAATGAAGAAAACATATCCTAAAGTACTCTTCCTCTCAACTATATCCTTGCAATCATTGTCTATACATCCAAAAGGTTCAATTGGATTATTTCCTAAATAAAATGCCATCACTCAGAATGCCTCTAATATACTTCAAAATTCTCTTAACTACCTATAAATGTGGCTAGCGTGGATTTTTTATAAACCTACTAATCAATCCAGAGTAAAAATGATATGCCTAGTTACGGTCCAATATCTCAAGCTTTCTACCAAACATTTAAAGTAGGTGGGATTCACACATCCATTAGCATCTCCCTTGGTCGGTCTCAATTCTTCTTCAATAGGTGTCATAATTAGCTTTGTTGCATTCATCTTTTCTTCAAAATGTCACCTGCATATTTCTTTTGAGATATGAAAATCCCATGATCGGTGAAAATTTCAATTTCCAAGAAATATGATATGACTCCCATATCTACCATCTTAAATTGCTTAATTATGGCCTCCTTGAACTCTACAATCATCTTTGAATTATTTCTTATAAAAATCAAATCATCTACTTATAGCTACATAATAAGAATGTCACCATAGGTAGAAAATTTAATATATAATGTGTGCTCATATGGACATATCTGAAAATCACAAGCCAAAAAAAAACAAAAGAATCAACTCTTGTATACCATGTCCTCGGCGGTTGCTTCAATCCATATAAGGTTCTTTTCAACTAGTTTATTTTCTAACCTCTTTTGACATATCCGTAGGTTGGTCCACATACACTCCATTCGGAAAATTGACCATCGATTTGATAAATTTTCAGTTATTTTGGGTAATTAGAAAATTTGTCTATATCCATTTGTGTATGCCTATAAAATTATCTAACCAATATCTTTTATGGATAACTTTTTTATACACTGTCAGTGTATAAGTTTTCATACACTAGCAGGTTTGGATTATGCCACATATTACAAATTTAAATTTGAAATTTAAATCATGCACATGTGGCATGCATCCAAAGCTGCTAGTGTAAAAAATATTACAACGATAGTGTATAAAAGTTAATCCATCTTTATTACCATCTTTTGAACTTTTCTATATGTAGTAAAATCATCAATAATAGATGTAATATTACATACAATCTATCAAACAATAAAAAAGACGAACATGAGCACACATGCTTAGTTTCTGCAAAAAAGGTATCCCAAATGAAAAGAGCAAGGCATATTTTATATTTATGTGTTATCAAATCTTTCATAATGATTAATTGATAATGGCATGAATAGCTTTTCCATTCTTTTACTATATCAAATTTTTTTTAAATTGAATATTGTGTGAATTCAGTATCATTTATATTTCATATATAGAATCTTCTACCTAAATATTAGTGTGACAAAACTCTTGAGCTTCATTGAACTACGCAACATACAATAAAGAACTTAAAGTAGATAAATTAGGTTAAAAATACACTCATTGCAACTTTAAACTCTTTTTTCTTTTTTCAAGGGAAAATTCAAGACTTACAATGCGGTACACCGGACTGATCATCAATGAGGCAAAGGAACATTTCAAGTAGAGAGAAGCTCAGCGACAGCGGACGCTACTCTAACATCATTCTATAGCTTCAAGGCAGTATTCCCTATACAACGAGAGCAGCCAGCCCTAGATTCAAGATTTCCCACCGGATGACTTTCCTTCAAGGGACTTGATTTCGATAGAAAGATTGTATCCTTTTATCTCATATTCTCTACACATAAATCTTTTACTTGACTCGGCAGGGGTTAGCACCACATCCACAGTGAAACTCTCTCCTTCTAAGGCAAAGCGGAGACTAAAACTCCTCAAGTTCAGAGAAAGAAGAAAGGGGAAAGCTTGAGAATCAAATCATGGGCCTCATAGGTACCCTGGTAAATGTTCCTACGAGCTAATCTGGATCTTATGGACTAGCTTTAAACTCTTCATTGCAACAAAATGAATCAACGAACCCAAATGGGTTAAAGAGGTCAAAGATCGATTGCTCTCTAAGTAAACAACTAACTAAGAAAAATATGAAAAATAACCTATAATTTTATATTTATTCATAGTATTTAATAACTGAAAATTAGATGATAAACTTAAGAGCAATCATTAAAATGATTGACTTATCTTTCTTAGAATGATTACAAATTTAGTGTTATTATTAATGTATATATAATCAAGAGTCAAACTATCACGACCTTAACTTTATAAATGTTTTTCTGAATACATCAAACATACCTATACTACGATTTTGTTGTCTTTTTTTGGTGTTGTAATTTGAGTTCCTATTTTAAGGAATCAATTGTATTATGGCACTATAAGAAAATGGTTTTAGTGACAAGATTCTCTGTGACAACAGAAATCTTGTCATAGTTTATATCTTTTCTATGATAAGATTTAAGGTGATCACTATAGTGCATGAGCAGTCACTTTAGCGACAATGAGCCTTTTGTCACTCAAAGATATCATAAATGTAGTTGTGATGATATTGAAAATGTTGTCACTAAATGCATGGCTATATTGACAACACAACTTGTAGTCCGATAATATCTATAGTGAGAGAGAAACTTTTTTTTCTTGGACTAGCTTCATTAATTCTATTATTACACCCTAAATTCTTTGAATTTAGCTCCTATATTTTGATATGGATATTGATCAGTGATTGAAAACATTGGATGTTGCCACTGAAGTAGTACACTTGAACTGTAGTGTCAACAATTGCTTGTCACTATGAAACTTATTTTTCCGGTCTAGTTTCACTAATTTCATTATAACACACTAAATTTTATAATTTAGCTCCTATATTTTGATGAATAGCTAAATGTCTTAGACATCTGAATAAGATATGGGTAGATATTTTGCATCTCAAAACTATACATTGTTGATTTAGTCATTATCTGAAGGATGGCAGTTATGACCTCAAAATTTTGAAAAAAATATTTTAATTAATTTTAATTTCAAAATTTGAAAATTTATTTATTTATATTACTTATCTTGTGATATTTGATTTTGTCCTCGTTTATAATGCCTCATTTGATTTTAACTCTATTTACACTGTAAATTACGTTTAGTACCATTTATTAGTGGAAAAAATGTCAATGGCACATTTTTAGAGGTAAATGGTTGTGGGTAAATTAGTGGAGATAAGTAGGGATGATCACGGATAAGTTGGAAGTGTGATTAAATGACTGGATTTGGGACATTGAAGGTGATTAATGGGGTTTTAAAATTTTTAATTAGGGTTTGGATTAATCTAGCTAAGTTTAGAATTTCAACTAATTATTTCTTCCAACCGATTTTCCTAGCTCCTAGAAAATTTTCCTATTCTTACTTCCCCTCTAGCTGAAAATTAGCCTTAATTTCAAGCACAATTAAGCCCTAATTTTCCTCTCAAATAGATAAGAATGGCTTAATAAAGTCAAACCTCATTAAGGCAAGACAAGACTTGTGTCTTGTCTTCCTTTCTTCCCTATTTTTTTAAAAAAAAATAAAGCACAAAACCGGTTCCTTTCTCTTCCATTTCATCCGACTTTCTCTTCTCTTCTTCTCTCCATTTTCCATCGTTTTTTCTTCTCCATTTCTTGCCCAAAATCACCAACAAAACATCAACCCTCTTGGATTAAGCTTGAGCTTGGTGGAAGACTTGGACTAGGAGCTTTTGGAAGCTTTTGTTTGGCTTTTTCTTGAAGAACTTCCACTCACTTCTTGCAAGAGGTAAAACTAGAAAACTTGAATTTTCTCCATCCATTTCAATTGATAAGCATGTTGTTAGGTTGGGTTGTTGAAGGGTTTTAGAAACCTTGACTCTTGTGTTTAAAGTTTTGATTATGAAGTTGATTTGTGGAAGTTGATGATTATGAGCATGAAAGCGGTGGGCTCTTGAATTCCACCAAATTTGTAAAATTGATTGTTGGATGGTTAAATGATGATGTTTAAGTGTATTATGTATGTTGTTGATGGTTAAAGTTTGATGAAAAACCAAAGGGGAAAACCGGTTAAGGGAGGAAATTTTGGGGGTTTAATTTCTGATTTTTCCTCGATTTTGTGGAAGCATTTTGGATAGTTAAGAGGCTGAATTTGATGTTTAAGTGATGAATGTTAAGCTGCTATTTTGTCCCACAAAGAGTTCTTCAAGAGTTGATGTTATGTGGTTGAATAAGTTGCAATGTGAAAGCTGGCAATTTCAGGGGTAGTGCTGTCCGAATTTTGAGGCTTTATTTTGTGATATTCTTGCCAAAAGATGTGACCATTTTTGATCATCAATAGGCTCAGGAAGTTCAATACTAGCTTAGTTTCGAAAATTAGGCAAATTGGAAGTGAATTGAGGCATAAACTAGATGAACAAGTGAGGGAGAAAATTTTCCAGATTTGAATGCATGAGTTGGACGAAATTGAGGCACATAAAAAACTACCTTCCCAGTGGTATTTTAAGTTGAAATTTGGTGTGAATTTAGTTGGTATATGGAATTATTAGTGTGCCAAATTTGACAATTTTTGGACTTGAATTCGTCACTCAAATAACCACTTGAAAGCTGCCCTGTATTTTCGAAATCCCAGAACTGCAGGATTTTGAGTGGCCTCTGTTTGCACTGTTGTCATTTCATGCTCGGATGTCGGAATTGAGTTCCGTCAGTGGCTATTGAAACTTAATATGTAGAAATATGTTGTGTATAAACTTCAGAGGTTAATTAATTTTCTATAATTTTTGGCGTATTTTCAAAATGTGCTGGATAACCAGCCTGACGGACACTGTCGACTTACTGTAGCTGAATGTTCAACTGAAATCTGGGTGAATTTCGTCCACAATTTTAATTTGATGTCTTCTGAAAAGTTTTAGAGCTTTTAAAGAGGTTTCCAACGGTACCAAATGAGTAGAATTCTGACTTGTAAAACTTGAGTTATGATTTTCAAAGTTTTCAGCTCAACTAGGAAAATTGTGAACTTTTGACTTTTTGCTTTAAACTTCACCATCGATTAGGAAAACTCATTTTGTTCTCTTTTACTTATTTTAGGGCAAAGTGCTGAATTTCTGACTGACCAAAACTTGGACTCCGACCCTACTTTGTGGGTGAGTGTTCAAGTGCATGTTTAATTACTTTAAGTGATGTAAATAATTTGAAAAGCATGCTTGTGTGAAGGTGGCGTGTACTTTATCAGGCTCACATTCTTGAATTGTCTCAAAATGAGCTTAACTGTTTAAATGGTTTCTTGTTCAACTGCTTGACTTGATTGAATTGTTTATATTGTTTAAACTGTGGGGCCTAAACCCATGGGGATCCCTTCATGCTTGTCGACAGCAGGGGCTAGGGCAAGGGTTAGGGAAAACTCATGGGTTTTACTTGTTTAAAATCACGTCGGTTGGAGCAGTCCGCCGACTTGGCATACTCATAGTGGGTTGCCAAACACTTTCCAAATTTAGGAGTTGGGTCGGTCAAGGGGTGTAAGTAGGCGGAGAGGGAGAAAAGTGTCGAAGATGGACTGTGAAAGTGAGTGGTTGACGGAATGTCAACGTATGGCCAGAAATTGATACTTGTGAAGCGGAGAAAGTAACTACCGAGATTTCAGAAACGTAGAGCCGGCAACTGTATCCTTTAAATTGTATTGTTTAAAAGCTTTATTGCTAAATTCACTGTTTCGCTCTTTTATTGTTTTATTAATTGATTTAATTGCTTTGAGTTGCTTGTGCATGTTTTCTTGGCCTCAGGCGTTAGCTCATCAATTGTTTTCCTTAACAGGTTCCGAGGAAAGGCACGTGAATCGAGGAAGTTAGTACTTGTATAGGATTTTCCCTTTTTGTATAAGATTGAAATTAATAGATGAATTTGATGGTTTATGGAATTTTGGAGTTATTGTTAATGTATTTTTGATGAAATTTTGGGGTTTGTATTTTGTAAGGGTTTATTAGAAATTTTAATATCTTATGTTGATGACTTCTGAATGAATGTTTGGTTTATTATTTGGGAATTTGTAGTGAGTCCAGTGAGAGGCTGAATGATCGATACCCTTGGGTTCGCCCTTGGGAGAAGTGGGGCTGTTACAGGTGGTATCAGAGCTTAGGCTTCAAATCCTTGTAGAGTATCCTAGACTAGATGTTTAGGATGCGGACTGAGGGTTAGCTTGAAAGTTAAGTGAAGGGAATACTTGTATACTTTTGATTAAGACTAGCGTTACGGCGTTTGATTTGAAAAAAAATGTTGAACTATATATGATTAAGGTTTGATTTGTGATTAGAAGATTTCCGATGGTATGTCGGGCAAAATGAGGATTGAGTTAATTTACACTTTGGGGTGGCCAACGAGTGTTGATTGACTTTGTTCTTATTTTGGTGCTTGAATACAAATATGTTATAACTATGGATATTCGCCATACTTGGAGGTTATCAAGACCCGTGAGGAAGTAGAAGAGATAGTGGAGAGCATGGCTCGTGAGAACCCTCGGAGGAGGAGCCATTCAAGGACCCGTCTTGGGATTCCGACCAGCGGTTTGGCTATGAACTAAGTTAGGGTTTCCAATCTTTGAGTGTTTTGTAAATGGTTTAGTTGGGGTGAGACTAGTGAGGCCTATAATTGTACATATTTGACTGTTTGTATTTCTATGGCATTTGTATGTGTTTTATCTTATAATACCCATGGTTTGATGCTTACTTGTGGACTTGCAAATATAAATATATGTTAGTGTTTCTATTTTAAATGTTTTCACCAATGATTTTATACTTAATTTGCTTTTGCGTAATGACTTTATTTACGTGTTTAGGCGTAACTAAGATAAATGGATGCAGGTCGAGGTCGAGGTCGAGTGTCGTGGTCGAGGCGATGGGCGTAAACCCTCCTGAGTGTTCACCTTTCTGGGGCTAAGTCTAAGGAGAGACCAGGCGGTGTTAATGAGGATCAAGTGGCTACGGCCATCAATAGAATGACTGACATACTTGAACGTCTAGCCAATAATCAAGGCCTAGGACAGCAGAATCAGCCTTTAGGACCTGACCAGGGGGATGATAGGGCTTTAGAACGTTTTCTTAAGTTTTCACCACCTAAATTCATGGGAGGGCTGATCCAGGTAGCTGAGAATTGGCTAGATGGGATGTCTGATATCTTAGCCATTCTAAATTATTCGAGGAGAGACAAGTGAGTTTTGCCACTTTTCAATTTGAGGCAAGATCTTGGTGGAATGTAATCCGAGCTAAGTGGGGCGAGAACAAACTCCTTGGACTTGGGTGAACTTCAAGAGAGAATTTGATGAGAAATTCCTGCCTCCACTGATCGAGGAAAAAATGGAGGATGATTTTATTAGATTAAGGCAAGGATCTATGAGTGTGGCCGACTATGAGACTCAATTTACAAAGCTCTCAAGGTTTGCACCGAACTAGTGGCCTTGATCGGGAAAAAATTAGGCGATTTGTACAAGGCCTTAATGTTGAAATCAAGAGGCATTGGCTGCGGCCCAAATCAATATCTTTACTAGAGGCTTTAGAGAAAGCCCGAGAGTTGAGAGTGCTAGGCAACGGTGAAGGCTTTTCATGCTAAAGAGAAATGCTCAGTAGTAGTGAAATAGGATCAGCTGATAGAGATATGCCGACCTAAGCTGGGAAGAGGCACGGGTGGAGTAAGGACTACAGTGTCGAGAGAGTCTATGACTAAGGAAACCTCTGTAGGTGGTGGTCTGGAATACCTCATAAGGAGGTTCTAGCTTCGATGTCGATGCCACAAATGGGATGTGAATATTGTGGCAAATCAATCATACGGTGGATGGTTGTTGGAAGAAAGTTGGAAAATGTTGGAGATGTGGGAGTTCCGAACATCAAATCATCAACTGTCCGATGTCACGTCGTGAGGGTGGTGGATCACAACAATGCTAAGCCGGCGTCTAAGCAGGTCAAGTGTGGGGATAATGGCTCGAGAGTGCCCACGAGTCTATGCTACAAACCAACATCAGACCCTTAACCCTGAGGTTCTTGAAGGTATGACCCTCCATTTACCATTGCCTAGTTAGAGTTTTGATTAATCCCGGCTCAATAGACTCTTTGTAAGTTTTAGTTTCATGACTGGGTTAGACATGAGGTCAAGTAGGCTACCTTACAAGTTGGAAGTTGAAACGTTTACGGGAAAATCAATGTTTGATTGTTAATTTGAGGTATAAAGACTGTGACGTATGAATCTCGAGGACGAAATTCTTTTAAGGAGGGGAGAAAGTAACGGCCTCGAAATTTTGAAAAAAAAAATATTTTAATTAATTTTAATTTCAAAAATTTAAAAATTTATTTATTTATATTACTTATCTTGTGATATTTGATTTTATCCTCGTTTATAATGCCTCATTTGATTTTAACTCTATTTACAGTAAATTACGTTTAGTACCATTTATTAGTGGAAAATGTCAATGGCACGTTTTTTGAGGTAAATTGATTTGTGGGTAAATTAGTGGAGATAAGTAGGGATGATCACGGATAAGTTGGAGGTGTGATTAAATGACTGGATTTGGGACATTGAAGGTGATTAATGGGGTTTGAAATTTTTAATTAGGGGTTTTGATTAATCTCGCTAAGCTTAGAATTTCAACTAATTATTTCTTCCAACCGATTTTCTCTAGCTCCTGAAAATTTTCCTATTCTTACTTCCCCTCTAGCGAAAATTAGCCTTAATTTCAAGCACAATTAAGCCCTTAATTTTCCCTCCAAATAGATAAGAATGGCTTAATAAAAGTCAAACCTCATTAAGGCAAGACAAGACTTGTGTCTTGTCTTCCTTTCTTCTTTTTTAAAAAAAAAATAAAGCACAAAACCGGTTCCTTTCTCTTCCATTTCATCCGACTTTCTCTTCTCTTCTTCTCTCCATTTTCCATCGTTTTTCTTCTCCATTTCTTGCCAAAATCACCAACAAAACATCAACCCTCTTGGATTAAGCTTGAGCTTGGTGGAAGACTTGGACTAGGAGCTTTGGAAGCTTTTGTTTGGCTTTTCTTGAAGAACTTCCACTCACTTCTTGCAAGAGGTAAAACTAGAAAACTTGAATTTTTCTCCATCCATTTCAATTGATAAGCATGTTGTTAGGTTGGGTTGTTGAAGGGTTTTAGAAACCTTGACTCTTGTGTTTAAAGTTTTGATTATGAAGTTGATTTGTGGAAGTTGATGATTATGAGCATGAAACGATGGGCTCTTGAATTCCCACCAAATTTGTAAAATTGATTGTTGCATGGTTAAATGATGATGTTTAAGTGTATTATGTATGTTGTTGATGGTTAAAGTTTGATGAAAAACCAAAAGGGGAAAACCGGTTAAGGGAGGAAATTTTGGGGGGTTTAATTTCTGATTTTTCCTCGATTTTTGTGGAAGCATTTTTGGATAGTTAAGAGGCTGAATTTGATGTTTAAGTGATGAATGTTAAGCTGCTATTTTGTCCCACAAAGAGTTCTTCAAGAGTTGATGTTATGTGGTTGAATAAGTTGCAATGTGAAAGCTGGAAATTTCAGGGGTAGTGCTGTCCGAATTTTGAGGCTTTATTTTGTGATATTCTTGCCAAAAGATGTGACCATTTTTGATCATCAATAGGCTTAGGAAGTTCAATACTAGCTTAGTTTCGAAAATTAGGCAAATTGGAAGTGAATTGAGGCATAAACTAGATGAACAAGTGAGGGAGAAAATTTTCCAGATTTGAATGCATGAGTTGGACGAAATTGAGGCACATAGAAAACTGCCTTCCCGGTGGTATTTTAAGTTGAAATTTGGTTTGAATCTAGTTGGTATATGGAAGTGTTAGTGTGCCAAATTTGACAATTTTTGGACTTGAATTCGTCACTCAAATAACCACTTGAAAGCTGCCCTGTATTTTCGAAATCCCAGAACTGCAGGATTTTGAGTGGCCTCTGTTTTCACTGTTGTCATTTCATACTCGGATGTCAGAATTGAGTTCCGTCAGTGGCTGTTGAAACTTAATATGTAGAAATATGTTGTGTATAAATTTCAGAGGTTAATTAATTTTCTGTAATTTTTGGCGGATTTTCAAAATGTGCTGGATAACCAGCCTGACGGACACTGTCGACTTACTGTAGCTGAATGTTCAACTGAAATCTGGGTGAATTTCGTCCATAATTTTAATTTGATGTCTTCTGAAAAGTTTTAGAGCTTTTAAAGAGGTTTCCAACGGTACTAAATGAGCAGAATTCTGACTTGTAAAACTTGAGTTATGATTTTTCAAAGTTTTCAGCTCAACTAGGAAAATTGTTGAACTTTCGACTTTTTGCTTTAAACTTCACCATCGATTAGGAAAACTCATTTTTGTTCTCTTTTACTTATTTTAGGGCAAATTGCTGAATTTACGACTGACCAAAACTTGGACTCCAACCCCTACTTTGTCGGTGAGTGTTCAAGTGCATGTTTAATTGCTTTAAGTGATGTAAATAATTTGAAAAGCATGCTTGTGTGAACTGGTGAGCGTGTACTTTATCGCGCTCACATTCTTGAATTGTCTCAAAATGAGCTTAACTATTTAAATGGTTTCTTGTTCAACTGCTTGACTTGATTGAATTGTTTATATTGTTTAAACTGTGGGGATGCCCAAACCCCATCGGGATCCCGCCTTGTCAACAGGGGGCTAGGCAGGGTTGGGAAACCATGGGTTTTACTTTTAAAATCGTCGGTTGGACGAGTCCGCCGACTTGGCATACTCATAGTGGGTTGCCAAACACTTTCAAATTGGGAGTTCGGCCGGTCAAGGGGTGTAAGTAACGGGGAGAGGGAGAAAAGTGTCGAAGATGGGTGTGAAAGTGAGTGGTTGGACGGTGTGTCAACGTATGGCAAAATTGATACTTGTGAAGCGGAGAAAGTAACTACCGAGATTTGAAGCGTGGAGCAAGCGTATCCTTTAAATTGTATTGTTTAAAAGCTTTATTGCTAAATTCATTGTTTCGCTCTTTTATTGTTTTATTAATTGATTTAATTGCTTTGAGTTGCTTGTGCATGTTTTCTTGGCCTTACTGAGCGTTAGCTCATCCCAATTTGTTTTCCTTAACAGGTTCCGAGGAAAGGCACGTGAATCGAGGAAGTTAGTACTTGTATAGGATTTTCCCTTTTTGTATAAGATTGAAATTAATAGATAAATTTGATGGTTTATGGAATTTTGGAGTTATTGTTAATGTATTTTTGATGAAATTTTGGGGTTTGTATTTTGTAAGAGTTTATTAGAAATTTTAATATCTTATGTTGATGACTTTACGAATGAATGTTTGGTTTATTATTTAGCAATTTGTAGTGAGTCCCGGCGAGAGTTGGGCAGCAGTCCGCTGATACCCTTGGGTTCGCCCTTGGGAGAAGTGGGGCTGTTACAGATAGAAAATTATTATGATTTGAATAAAGATCGATTTAATGATAACTTGAATGATTTGATACAAAATAATAATCAATAATCAAATGATCACAAGTAATTATTATATAGATTGATCACATGTCTACCTGATATATACGTAAGAGATTATTACAGTGAAACATGATTAAGTTGGTCATGCTCTTAATATATTACATTTATATAATTAATATAATTTATAAAATTACTATAATTTGAATAGAGATCGATTTAATCATAACTTGAATGATTTGATACAAAATAAAGACTAATGATCAAATGATTACAAGCAAGTAACTATTAAATAAATTGATCACATGTCTACCAGGTATGTACGTAAGAGATTTTTGCAATCAAACATGATTAAGTTAGTCATGCTCTTAATATATACATTTATATAATTAATATAATTCTGCTAGACTTTTATTTGTAATTAATGCATTGAATAACGTTCTCCCTAGTGATTTACAATAATTATAATTAGTATAATTATAAATTGTAATAGAGTTTTGTTTGTAAATAACCATTATTCATTTGTTACCAAGAGAAAAAAAAGGAGCAGTGAGAATGAAATTTCAAGTTTTGAGTCATTTGCCGCAAAATTAGTGCCAAACGAATGAGCTTTCTATGGCAGAGCCAAAAACAAGTGCAGCACTAAATGAGACAATGTCATTTTGAGAAAAGAAGAAAACGCACCAAAGAGGCATACTTCCTAAGGTCCCTACCCACTTTGCAACATTTAGTTTCTTCTTCACCCCTTTCTCGAGAAATCAGAGCACGTCCTCCTTCTTATCTCCTCCTTTCTACCATCTAAAAATCTTCACAGGAATCATGGCATCAGCTTAAAAACATTAGCCAACATAGTAATAGCAAGAAAGATGAGAGATTTCTGAAGGTAAGAACTTTGAATTTCAGGGATTTGTAATATTATGTTGAAGTTATGCTATTAATTTTTAGGGTAAAGTATTTAATGTGCAAGAAATTCTTCTTTGTTGCATTTTTCTGTCATTATACAAATTTCAATTTCAGGTTTGGGGTTTTTGAAAACAATGATCTTTTGGAGCTCCTTGCATCACTCTTTCTATGCCCTCTTTCCTGAAGATAGATGGTGAAGGAAATATGGATTTGCTCATATGGGTAGAAAGGAATAGATCTATGAAAAATTAGCCTCCTTTCTCTATAGAACAGAGCTAATCAGAAGGAATAAAAAGACTGGTCATTGCTTTTTTGAAACTGACAAGAGGGAGACACCCAGAAAAGTGTCAATTCTTTCATTAACCTGACTAATTGGGAAAGCAGATGATAGGTTCTCCTAATTTTTTCATTGGCTTTCTCTAAATTTGCAGTGTATGACTATGAAATGGTACTTCTAATGCAATGAACGATTGATGGAGTGGAGTAGGTATAAGCCGGAGAGAATGATCCTGCAAAAAGGGCGAGCACCATAAATTGAAGCATAAAGGCCCTGAATTTTTTAGTGTTTCAATATGCTGAATTTTCATTAAAATAAGCTTACTAATGTACAAAAAATTTTCTGGGATGTAGCTTTTTATTCTGTTATTTACATTATTGAACAAATTGCTAAAACATTATATTCAGAATATACTTTTGCTATGCTTTGAAATGTATAACTTTTAAATGTATAACAATTGATGAAGTATATGATCTAAGAATTATAAAGAGAGTAGTGAATGGCCAACAAAAGATATTATATGTAATATCCAATGTATTAGGGTAACAAGATGGTACATTTAACACCCTAAGCATTTATTTAGTTGTAAATTGTTTACTAGACCTCATTGTTCTAGCCTCCATGCATCTTTCGATAAAGTAATTTAACTAGTTCTAAAAGGAAGTAAAAGAAATACAATGACTATGATAATGCCTATTATGCTACAAGTTATACGTAGAACATAGTTTGACTATGATGCAAGCTGCTAAATAGATTCAGTAGGGTATCATGAATAATGGAAGTCCATTTTTTTCCTGATGATTAACATATAATTTACCTATTTTTAATTAACTTTTAGTGTGTGTTTTTGGTGCATTTTTAATATAAAGTGGAAGAATTGAATTCCTTTATAGTTACTTCCATTAAGAGTATTTTATTAACCAAATCATGAAAAAGTCTGCTTTAATGTGTTAATTTGTCATGTTTTTATAGGTTTTTTGACTTAAATGAGATTAAGCACAAAATTGAGAATTAATTACAAGAAAAAATGATCAAGAAGAGCACTTTGAAGTAGATACATGAGGTAGAAACATGACCTGTAACTCGCATTTTTTTGAAACTTGTGTATCAAGAAAGAAAATAAAGGGGAGTAGAAACGCATAACTGGATACGTGAGGTGTACCTTCCATATCTGGTCACATTTTCCTGATGCTGACAGATTTTGCGTGTTTTGCAACTTGCATCTCATTTCCAGCCATTTCCAACTCAAAATTTTGCTATAGCTGTACAAGATGGAATTGGAAAAGTGTAGAATCATATTATGATAACATTATGCAGACATTTCTCCTTCTCAAACATCTATAAATACCCCTTGTATTTGATTAATTTAAGCATCATTGTAGAGGGTAGAAGTAGTACAGGAATTAGAGTTTAGTTCTAGTTTCTTAGTTCTATCTCTATTTTCATATTGTAGTTTAGTTCCAAAGAGATATTTAAAGAGAAAGTGAGAGTGCTTTTTTCACATTTATACTTAGCATATTTGAGGGATCAACTTGTGAAGCAGTTCAAGAGTTCAATTTCAAGAAATTGAATAAGAATTCTTCTTCGTAAACTTTTGTCTCGTGTGCTTAACTACCATGCTTTGTTACAAGTTTGTTCAATGCTTAGATATGCTTAATATTATGTTTAGCTAAATTTTTGACTTCCTAGAATGAAGATGAACTTCTTGTATTTTTTGATATGATGTAGTTAGGTATGATTGTGTTCTCCCTAATTTTGCTAGTTTAAGAACTTGTGCTTGCTATTTATGATTTTTGATTACCAACTATGAATCATTCAATGATTGTTGAGCAATAAAAGTTGCCCTTATATAGATCTTGATTCTTGAACACTTGCCTTATTCTAATGAAAGCAGTGAATATGGTTGGTTAAATTTCATGCAATAACTTCATTGAACTTGTTTAACTTATGTCTAACTTTTCTCTATAAAAGTAGGTGAAGGAAGGATACAAGGAGTTGGAAAATTAGTGAAAGCAATTTCCAACAATTACATGTTCACTACTGAAAGCGAGAACATGCATTAGGAAGTTATTTCCTCATAAATCTCTAGAGAAAGAACATAATTAACCTAACTAACTTCTATTTTTGGCATAATAAAGTTTTCTAATCCCTAGAAATTCTCTCATTTAATCTTTAAACCAACTCATTCTAACTTATTAGTTTCCTTTATTTTTACCTCTTTTTATTCACCGCCTAATATGGTTGATTCTACCACCATAATCGGTGGTTTTATTATTTTATGATGGCGGTTCTACTACCTAATTACTAATTATATGGTTTGTTATACCACCTACTTGTCTCTTTTAGTCTCTTTGCATTTACAATGTCAGTTGTACCACCTAATTGCTTATCATTAATCATTTGTCTAAATAATAAAGCAAGTGATTAAACTTTGATGCTTGCCATCCTAGTCCATGTGGGTTCGACCCTAATGTCCTGTACTCATTGATTTGTGTACTTGCGGCAAACTGTAATTAGGTAAAGTTTTGTAAACTAATCCCCTGTCAAGTTTTTGGCACTGTTGCTGGGGACAAGGCGCAACATTAGAGTTCAAACAAGCTTTATATATCTAGATTTCATTATTTTATTTTTTATTGCTTTGTGTTATTTTTAGGTACTAATTTCTTTATCAAGGTACAAATTTGCCTTCACACTTAAACATAACGAGAAGAGGAAAAGAACGTGCCCAGTAAAAAAGAATGAGGTGAAAAGTGTAGGTGAAACCTCTAGTGATAAGAAGTAGATCAAATGATGGAGTAAAGCCGAGCTTTAAGAGATCATGCCTTGCTAGATGAATCTAGTGTTCAAATGAGCATAGCAAGACCGGCAATCAATGCTGATAACTTTGAAATTACTCCTGCGCTTATCCAAATGATCAAACAAAACTAATTAAAGGAAACGAAATAGAGGATCCTAACACTTTTCTTGCCAACTTAGCGGACTTATGTGGTACAATTAAGATAAATGAAATAAATAATGATGCAATTAAATTTAGTCTATTTCCTTTTTCACTTAGTGATAAAGCAAATGTATGGTTTAACTCAGATCCACCTAACACTTTTACTACTTGAATTGAATTATCAAATGTATTCATAAATAAGTACTTTCATTTGATACAATGGTTAAACTTTGAATGCAAATACAGGTTTTAATCAACATGAAGACAAATCATTATATGAAATTTGGGAGAGGATCAAAGATCTTCAAAGAAAGCATCCACACCATGGCCTTCTAGAGTGGTTAATTGTCCAAATATTCTATAATGGTCTTATTTTTTCAACTAAGAGCAATATAGATGATGCCACTGGTGGAGCTTTAATAGGAAAATTGTGAGAACCCTAGGAAAAAAAATAAATTGATTGCACCATGAAATCATTAAATGCATTATTTTCCTTTAAGTACTTTATTTTGTGTGCATTGCATGGCATTAATTTAGAATTTCATGTTTCATGTAGCCAAATGCATAAAACTTATAGGTTGTTAAGTAGGTCATATTCTAATTGAGGGATTAAAAGATAATTGCATAGATTTTTTATTCCAATTCTTGGTCCAAATTTCACCACTTGTCGACCATCTACTAATGTCTTGACTTAAACCTTTCTATTTAACTTCTTGTCTTCAAAATTCAAACCAAATTCCCTCCTCTTCTTCTCTCTCTTGGCCGAACTACAAGAGCAAGAAAACACCAAAGCCCTAAGCTTGATTCCAGCAATTTTAGTGAATGTAAAACATCTTCAAGTGAAAACCCTAGTTAGGTTGATACTTGACCACCAAGATTGGTTGGAAAATTGGAGGTTTTGGGTGGTTTTCTCTCTCAACTATCAAGGTACTTAACCATTCGTCTATGCTTTAATGATCTTTAAATTCAAGGAAGATGCATGTTAGTTGAGTTTAAAGTGTTTGAAGTTGTGTAGGAGGAAAAGTTGTGGAAGAACTTCTTGTGTTTGGAAACTTGAATTTAGGGCTTTGTTTCTGACCTCTATGTGTTTGATAAAATGCCTAAGGATTTGTGATGTTTTATTGATGACTTTCTTTGATGTTTTAGCATTTTAAACACCCTACTAAGGGTTGGAAGTAATTCTTGAAAGGTTGCTTATAGAATTCATGTAGGAATTGAACTTTGACAGGAATCAGAAATAAAATTCAGTCAAATTCCTGAACTTTTTGGTGATTATAGGAATTGAACTAGAGCCTGAACTTTATACCATTAGAAATATCTATGAATCTACTTTTAAACGCCGCTGATGGAGCTCATTTTCGATTTTTCTACATCGAGTTATAGCCATTCTTCTGAGACTATTCAGTTAGCCTGCTCCTGATGTGACAGATTTCCGGTATCTCTAATTTTTCCCATTTAGACCTTGATTAAGTATGATTTGAGGTTCGACCTCTCACGAAAGTTGTAGATCTATATCTTAGTTTCGAAACGCCATAAAATTTGCCTCAATCCAATAACCATAGCCACAGTTTTGATTAAAACACTGAAGGATGGCAAACCTGTCGATTTTCATTTTCTTTCTACAATGGTTTCTTTTATTCCTCTTTACTCGTATTCACGCTTGCCGTGTTCCAACCTACTTAACTCATGATTCTCCTATGTTTATAAGATTCTTCATTTGTTTTGCACTCATACTTTGGATTAGACCTCTTATGATTTTTGTGCATCTAACTTGTGATTGTTATCAAATAAAGAAACAACTAGCGTATGCATTTGGTATTTCTTGTTTGGGGTAGCCAATCCTAAATGTTTTTCATTTCATCTGCCATTAGAGTTGGAAGGAGGAAATAAAGGAGATTTGGGGTCGAATACCTGAAGTTATTTTGTTTAACTCGGTAAGTGTTCCAATGCATGTTTGCTTGACAATGCATGATACTTGAGGAATTGCTATTAGTTGTTTAAAATGCTCCTTTGATTGACATACTAGTTAGTGTCATGTCATTGTGTTTTCCTTAAATCATTAATTTATTTAATTTTTAATAATTGCTTGTTGACAATGCATAGCCGAGTGTTAAATGTGCCGCGAATGTAGGCCTGATGTGTACTTTATCGCATCGGTGAACTAACTCAACCCTTTGTTGGAGCCTATCCGAGACCCACCAATTGCAAGGTCGGATCAGTTGGATAGCTCTTGGTTCATAACTTATCAATGTTAAGTGCAAAGTTCAAAACTCTTTGCCAAAAGGCCCTGAGTATAATGTCTAACGTTAAATTTCGGGGATTGTTTATTATTTTGTAGGACATAAGGTGAAAGTAAATTGAGGGGATTGTTTATCTTTTTGGATGTCATAAGGTGGGAATTCGGAGGTTATAAGGTAGAAAAACATAGGGGATTATTTATTGAAAGTTATAAGGTGGAAAATGGCTCCCAATGAATCCTGTATCCTTTTGAGATCTCATTTATTATTGTAAGGGTCTCAAAATTCTATTTTTATTTCAAAATGCATAATAATATTTATATTATAATTATTCACTAAAATATTAGTGAAAATATGTTTTGAGTGATTATTTTCTAATTTAGAGGATTTTTCGAGTATTATTTGCCGGTACGTGGTTTCAACCAGATTAAGCATTAGTTTTTGTTCCGAAGCATGAATAGTGACTTTAGGATGAAACCGAGTATATGTAGAGATATTACAGATATATATTTATGGTTGGACAGTGTCGGGATGAGACAAAATAATAAAATTTAGAATATCACGAGCAACGCGACAAAAAGTGGTCGTTTGACCACTTTTCCCTAAAATAAGGGAAACCACACCTTTTGTCCCTTAAAAGCCACCATTCATGCTCCTTGGCCTTTCATTTTCTAGCTGAAATTTTTAGAGTTAGAGAGAGAGGGGGTGGCCGAACTTGAGAGAAGACAAGAGAGAGAAAATAAGCTTCATCCAACTTCATCTTCCACCTCAAGCTTGAAGACTCCATTGAAGACTTGGCTTTTGCTTCATCTTCTTCCTTGGGCTGCTGTGAGAGAGAGGGAGAGAGAGAGGCTGGTCCGAGAGAGTGAGAGAGAAAAGAGAGGGAGCTCAAGCTTGGTTTCTTCAACTTTTTCTTCCCTAAAATTCTTGGAGCTTCAAGACTTCATTGAAGGTTTGGTTCTTGCTTCTTCTTGTTGTTTGGAGCTGCCGTGAGAGAGAGAGAGAGGAGGAGTGATCAGTGAGAGAAAAGAGAGAATAAGAGGAAAGAAAACTTCTTTGGTTTGTCACCTTCTTGTTCTTGAGCTTGGAAATGAAAATCATTATCAAGACAAGCGGATCTTGGGCTAAGGTTGAAGCTTCTTGGAGTTGCTAAACTTGGGAATATCATTCTTGAGAAGAACTCACAAGATCTTGTTAGATCTAGACAAATCTGAAGGTATAAGACTCAAACCTCTTAGATCCAACTTGATTAGTGTTAAATATAATGGATCTATGGTTTATTTTGCTAAGAATGCTTATGTATGAAGCATTTGAGTTCGGGCTCTTGAATTCCCAACTTAGGTAGCGGACTTGAGGTGACTTTTAGGTAGCAGACTTGAGGTGACTTTTAGGTAGCGGACTTGAAGACCTGAATGTGGTTATGTTTGTTATTTATGAGATGAGTTTATTTTATGGTTAGAAAGTAGATTTTGTTGTTGAAAATTTTGAAGGAAGGAGTTATGGGTCGGCCGAACTATGCTTGGAAATTTTGATGCTTGAATTCGGAAATTTTATGATATTTTGATGAGATTTTATTTGAACAAATATGTATTATGTTCGACTATGAGTATAAACTTTAACAGAGTGAAAATCTTTAACTTTAATGGTGAGAAATTGAATTTCATTAAACTTTGAGGGAAAAGTGTCATTTTAGACAAATTTGTGGGTTTGAAAGACTTTTGCTAATTTTCATCAATTTTGTGCACTGAGACCTAGTGAAAATTGTTTTGTACATGTTTTAGAACCTTGGTCAAAAGTGTAGTGTTGAGTTTAAACTCGAATGAGTGATTTGGAGGTGGAGTACCTCACTTTATTTCAATGTGCTAAAGATTAAAAAGTTGCCTGGATGGAGTATATCGATGAAGCATTATAATTTGAGTGTTGTAGTGATTTTTCAAAAGGGTCTTCTGTAAGATTTCTTCATTTGAAAAAGAATTTTTTGCCTCAGGAAATTTTGAGAGAAACTTTCAATGAATCAAAGAATAAGTGTACTTTGATTGGATTGTCAAATGAAAGAGCCAAACTCATCCATTTTCTTTATTCGTTTTAGGGAGTGTGGAAGACTTTGAAACCAAGCAAAACTTGGAATCCGAACCTTGATGCTTTGGTGAGTTTCCATGCTTGTTATGTGATTATGTGAAGTGGATTAGATTTGTATTTAGTTATGTGATCTGATATGAAAACCTGGTTTAGTAAACCCTCAAATGAGGTAGTGTGTACTTTATCACACTTACCTATATTTGAGTGGAAAATGTGTAAGAATGTTTTGATGTGAATTGAGAATGTGTGATGTGATGTGATTTATGTGTGTATGAAACTTCGGGATTTCCCGAGACCTATCGGCAAGTCATTCGACTTGAGCTGTAGGCTGGGCGTAGGCCAATGAGAAAGTGATGAGCCAAAGGGTTACTAAGTGATGAGATGTGATGTGATGTGATGTGATGAGATGTGTGCTCTGGATTTGGCATAAGAACTTGTCCATTATAAAGAGCAAAACACAAACTATATGACGAGATGTGATGTGATGTGTGCTCTAGACTTGACGTAAGGGCTTGTCCATTATGGAGAGCAATACACAAACTACGTGATAACCCATGTGACAAATTATGTGATAACCCATGTGACAAACTATGTGATAGCCCATGTGACAAACTATGTGTGGAGTCAGGGGCCGATGGGGAGTAGAGAGATCTACATGGATTATATGTATGTGAAAGTTGACCAGTGTCAACTATGAGATTTGTGCACCAGGTCAAAAGCGTGCTCGGTTTGGACCCTATCCCCGAGGGGCTACCAGTATCCTTTCTTTGTGTTGTTAATCGCTTTCCTTATTTGTTCAATTCTGCATATGAATATTTGAAGTGGAATATTACATGTGTTATGTGCTCTGCATGCTTTTGGAACTCACTAAACTTTTAGCTCATTCTTTCCAATTTGTTTTCCCATAATGGGGCCGAGAACCCAAGTGAAGGAGCCAAGCTGTTAGAATTAGGGTTTGCTTTTTTTTGTATTTGGTATGGTAAACTTGAATTGTGATTTTGAGAGTTTTTGTATTGTGAAGATCTGAATATATGATTAAGTACTTTGTGTAATTTGGGGATTGTAAGTTTGGAACAATGTATTCGTGAGTTATCATTTGGTTTGAGTTGAGAATGGTATTTTAGTTTGATATGTTAGCGATTGCTATGAGAGTGAGTCTGGCGAGGAGCTAAGCAAGTGGTTCACGGATACCTTAGAGTATGCTTAGGGAGAAGTGGGGTTGTCACAATTATTTATTATTTGAATTACTTAAATGATTAAATTAATGTTATTGTTTACCGCTCACTATGCACCTGACCTTATTACTATTTTCCTAAATTTGATTATGGTTATACTTTGAGTAGTGCTTCTTGATTTACGTGTTAACATGCTAAATTTTGTATTGCTCATATTTTGCTTGATTTTTGGAATACCATAAGCTCATACTACGTATTTGTTTTCCTCAGGGATTGAGGCAAAAGAAAGGGCTCAAGGATAGCATTAGGTCATTTTGGGAATTTAGATTTGTTTGTCTAGGTATATCACTGTAATCCCTCTTTACTTTTGGGAGATGCACATATACTTAAGTTGAACTCAAATGCTCGACCCTTTGTTTGCAAGTTTATGTAATTACTTTTAAATATATGTAAATGTTATAGGGAAGTACATCTAAGGTTATGTTGTTTTAAATGGACTTTAAGTCTTTTCCTACAAAGAATTTGTGGAATGTAGTGAGTTCAACAAGAGTTGGGCGGTCCCGCAGAACCCTTTGGTTCTGTACCTTGGGAGATCGGGTCATCACAAAAATCGCCTAAAGAAACTCAAAATTTGATACAAGAAATGGCCTCAAACAACTACCAATTGACAAATGAGAGAGGTAACCATAGAAGATCGGCTGGTATATATGAAATTGATGCTTTACGTATGTTAAGTGCTCAATTAAATAATGTGGTTAATTTATTAAGTAGACAAAGTACAAGTGGTTCAAATTGTAATATAAATATTGGTTATTGCTTATTTGTGGTGGAAATCATGATGCTAATTGTTGTTATGTTGAGCAAGTTCATAATACTAGCAATTTTAATCAGCCAACTCAAAATAATCATTTTTCAAATACTTACAAACCCAGATGGAAAATCACCCCAATCTATGGCGGAAAGAGCAACCAAACCAACAAAAGCCTTCTAATCTACCGGTTTTCCATCCAAGCCACTTGAAAAATTGCCTTGGAAAAACATGCTCAAAACACCAATGAGAGTTTTGAAATGTCGAAAGGATGATTTGAAAGATTGTAGGGTAAAATGGACCAATGGGATTGTAGGTATTGTGGCGACCCCACGTTTCCCAAGGCGAACCATAGGACCCGCGGCCGCCGGCCCAGCTCTCGCCAGGACTCAAGCAGACAATTACTTCTACTAGGGTTTCAAACCGCTATATATAATCTTCAAATAGATCGACATAACTTACTAACCAACATTCATTTGAGTTTGACTCTCAACCTTACACAATAATTCAAAAGACAATTCTTATACATTATCTTCGACATCATAACAGATTTAAATACACCCAACATTCAAACGATTCAACCAGCTTGTACTCCTTCAGTACTTTCTTCAATACCTGGAAATCCTGGGATGGGAAATATATGGGGTGAGTTTCTAAACCCAAAGAGAGTCCCAAAACACATAGTAATTAAATACATAAACAAAAAATCAGGCTTTGTAAACATTTAGGTCCGTACAAGACTAGTTTCAAATATAGTAACATCCGTTTAAGGAAAGTTGGGAGATAGTATATATATACATATATATATTTTCATATTTTTCTCTTCTTTTCATAACAGGTTGTGAAACTGTAACAATCAAGATGCTCATTGAGCCATTTAAACAGTAACGAGCATTAAATAACAATCACAATAATATTCTCAGGGAGGAAAACAGAGTCTGCAGAACTCTGGTCAGTTTATTTCTTTCTCCTTCCCTTTTCACCCAACTTCGGATCCGAACTAAACAAGCAGGAGGCGGTGTACACTCGAGGTAACCTTTGAACAGGACCCAGGGTCCGTCGACGTACCCGACCAAGCCCTACTGCCGGCTCGGAATAGGCCGACTCGCCTCTGGGGTTTTGGGATCCCTACGGCCAACAGGTCATGCACAGTTGACATGCACAAGCACAGGTATGGTGGTTTAGTTTAATACTTTAGAGGCGAGGGATAACTGACAAACAATTTCAACCTCAAGCCCCCTTAGGAGAGTGCACCAGCCTTTACAGGGCCTTGAAGGCCAGCCTCTTCACCTCAAGCCTCGAAAAGAAAACAAGTTTTATTGTTTTAAAACAAAACATACTAAACCACCTAAGCACGTTGAGTCAAATCAAGAAATAAACTCATTTTACATAAAACCCTAGTTTCAATCATTCAACGATAATCACATTTAGAAACCAGTCATACAATAACAAGTAATATCTAGCAACAAGGATCAAGTAGCAACAAATAGGAACCCTCACCTTAGATGGTCAAGGTTGAGTAGATGAGTCAAGTCCCGGTCTCAAAGCCCTCGCTTATATTACCGTCGGTTCCGAGGTACATAATTATTAATTATTAAAATCAATTTTGACCAATTCCACTTCTTTTATAAGAATGAGAATATTTTAGGTTTACCTCACGAGTCGATAGTGTGATAAAACGGTGGTTTGTATCTTGAAAATATAGGTCTCGGTTAGATAGGGTAAAATGTGTGAGTTTTGAAAAAATCTACGTAATTTGGTTGGAACAATTTTGTTAGTTAAGGTTTAGAAAGACTTGAGTAACGTAAGGCCATCCATTTGGAAAATTTGAGAAATGGTTTGCTTAGTTGAAAAAAATCACTAACGGTTTTAATTTTATTTGTTTAGTGAACAAAACAATCTTTCAAGGCTTTGATTAAAACCAGTTTGATTTTGGTCTTTCATACTTAAAACAAGTTTTCGTGCTAAAATCAAAATAGTACAAATTAGGGTTTTGGTCGACAATCACAATTTTGAAAGTGGAGTGTCATTACGCTTTCATGCCCAAAACTAATCGCCATGGTTTCTTTCAAAATTCAAATCGAAGTCTTTCTTTGTAAGTTGTATGATTTCAAAATTGTGGAAAACTAGTTTTATAATCGTTTATTTCCTCATAAAATAGCAACGGCCAAGTCAATTTGGAAAATACTCAATTTCGGACATTCATTTTCAAAACTACTGGTTTGCAAGTTTGATTTTCAGCGATGTTTGTTGGTTCACCGATGTGTAGGAAATGAGTTAAAGAGTATAAGGCACTGAAACGAAGCTCTTTGGGTCTAGTTTCGATGCCACTGACGTCGCGATTTGGAGTTATAAGCAGCGTAGATATGAGCATTTTACTTCAGTGTGGTTTTGCCCACTTATTTCTTAGAAAAATATGATTTTGGTAACTTTTGTGAAATTTTCAGCCATGTAGTCGCGTGGTTAAAGGTTTAGTTTGATTTCCAGAATGTTAAGCGGGACTCTTAGCATGTGGTACATTCTTCTAATGATCCAAAAATCATGCATACGGTCAAAATTAAACAATACGTATAACTAGACAACTTTTGTCCCAAATTGAAAAAAAATCATCAAGTCCGATTCTCCCTTTTTGTTTTCTTCTTTGTTGAAAAATTAACATCTACTCAAAACCAGGTTTCATGTCATTACTCATGCGGCTTTCAACTGACCGAGAGGTCTCATGCAAGGAAAAATAGATTTTCAACTTTCCAACAAGTAAATAAACAACTCAAGCTTAGCTTTTGTTTCACACTTTACCCATGCAAACGTTTAATTAAAATCTCATCAACCAAGTGGAATGTGAAGCATGCAAGGGTCGATTTCAGCATGTTAATAACAAAAGAGTTTCGGATGGAGTAGGGCAACGCTCATCAGCTCACATCCATCCCAAAACAGCAAATAATCAAAGTTGTTGAATCACAACTAGGCACAAGAAAAGGTTCAATCATTATTCGATCATCATGCATGGAGTAAGTAGAACAAATTTATGATTTAAAGTTTCGGTCAGCTTAGGGACATCAAGAATGATGTTCCTTATCAGTCCACCAGATTTCCAGCAATATAACAAGGTAGTATGTGCATGCAAATAAAATTTCAAGTCCATTAGTACATGCATGGCAGTTTTTAGGAAACAAGATGATATCTTTAGAAGGTAAAACAGCTTCTTTATGTTAAAGGGATATAAAATGAATTCCTACCTCCAACCGGTCTCAAGGTCAAATGCACAAGTGGTGTGTTGGAGCTAATGAAGTCCGTTTTCCAGCTACAAGAAGAGGAACATGCTAAGAATGGAATAACTAGGCTGTGGAAGAAACTTGTACAAGATGATACAGCTTACCCGTGTTGGTAATCAAGAAACGGAGGAACAAGGGCTGCTTGAAGTTGGATCAATTCTGTTTTCTAGCTACAAGACACAAAATAAGCTAAGGAGAGGGTTTCAAGCTACCTAGGAAGTTCACAAAAGAGATTAGGATTTACCTCTTGCTTGCCTAAAATCGGGTGAAGGATGACTAGCTTGGTTCTTCCAGAATTTTTAATGCTTGTTTCCAGCAGTGTCCGGCCAAGATTACTTCTTGGTGAAAGGGTTGATTGACCAAGAAAAGACAAGGAGATGTAGGGGAAAGGAGGAAGAGCTTCTCGGTTGAAGCTTAAGGAAAAATTTTTTTTTTTTGGAGTGAAGTGTGAGAGTGGAGAGGGAAGTTTCGGGTGAGGCTTGGAAAGAAAATGCTGGAGTGCAAGGAGAGTGAGTGGGAGAGTGTGGAAGTGAAATGGAAGAGGGATTTTTGCTGAAGAGGATCGGCCAGCCTTGAAGAGGAATTTCTGTTGAAGTTGCCTGTTCAAGTGAACAAGCTTTAGCTGAAAAAAATTTCCAAGTGGCACATCCTTCTCATGCATTGGGCATGAAGGAGGTAAGCATCATTGGTCCTTGGTTGAAGACACCTGAACCCATGCTCAAGCCATGATGCTGCCGGTTTTGGAGAGAGGGAGAAGCATGCTTTGTCGCCAGATTTTAGCTCAAGCTTGACAAGTGGCAGCCATGGAATGGAGAGAAATGGGTGGCGTTCTTGCTGAATTTTGAGCTGAATCTCTCGAATGGAGTTTTAGAGGGAAAATGTGGTTCAATTGATTGGATATGGTCTGATTTTAGTTGAAAGAAATTTGGTTCAAGGATGGTTCATGGTGGTTAAATCTTTGGGAGGTATAACCGGTTGGAAATTGGAAGAAGAAAAGGGACGTTTAGGGTTTTGGTGTACTTGGTGGTGATGAATTTGAAATAATTCATCTTAAGTATGGTTGGACTCTAATTTTATTGAAATGATTTCCAATACTTACTTGAGCTATCGTTTGGAAATCTGTACGTGGTTTTTTTTTTTTTTTTAAATGTTCATGATCACGCACATGCATTAGTGAAATTACAAAAATCGTTCACAGAAGGTCTAAGCAGGAAGTAGAATTTAGTTACGGCCCTCACATTCTCAACATTGTTGTATGCTGTCCGATAGGTTTGCAAGGCTCAAATACATGTTCAAACACCTATCTTCACTGCCATTTGCATGTGTTTAGTCCATCAAATACATTGCTTACTCTTCCTTATTCGCTAATTTGCATCTGATGAGTCATGATGTTAGAGAATTATCCTTGAATGTTCAATTTCATGCATCTGGATTTCAAATAGATTCTACACTTGGTCATTATTTTTGTCACATTTTTGATCCAGGAATTGGTCTAAAGAGGAAGCACTATACGACTATGCCTTGGTTTGTCCATGAGGGAAGATTGGGTTGAAGGCATGCTACCTGTCTCGTGTTTAAAGCATTGTACTTTGTGTTGTTGCTGTCCAAGCATCGCGGATCTAGCTCGCGTATCTCAGTCGCGAATTTTTGTATTATTTTCAATTTTTCGTAGTTAATGTAAGTTAGCCCATGGTTCACCCTAGAGGGCCTTTGGCCGAACCCTGGGCTTAGTAGGCAGTTAATTAGTTGGTTAGTTGATTAACTAGGGTTTATCCTTGGTTAGTTTTGAGTATTTAATCTAATTTCTATGTATGATTCATCAGATTATTGGGAAATAAGAAAACCTTCGTGAGAGTCTCTCTCTTGCTTCTTGAAGCATTCTTGAGTATCTAGGGTATTCGAGTTGACTTATCAATCTAGGAACAAACTAGATTGTGGCGTCCTCTACCATATCAAGGGATCGTTGGCTATATGATCAACGGGTTCTTGATCTTCCACTGTGTTCATCGAGTCAAATGCATTTCAACCTTCTAGATCCGTGGTAGTCTGTACGGGTTTCGTCACAAGGTTGGCGACGTTCGTATCACTTAGATTGTTCTAGGATATTCAATTCGACGTATCAATCTAGGAACACGCTAGATTGTGGCATCCTCTACCATATCAAGGGATCGTTGACAGCGTGATCAACGGGTTCTTGATCTTTCCGCTGCGTTTGTCGAGTCAAGCATGTTTTCAACCATCTAGATCCATGGTAGTCTGTACGGGTTTCGTCACAAGGTTGGCGACGTTCGTATCACAATTTAGAAGTGTGATTTGCTGGTTTTGTATGGGAGCAGATTCAGAAGAACATGAGCGGCCGTGGTGTTTTGTTTCTTGGAAAATTCTGAGCCTTTGAACAGATTTCTGCTAGCGCAAGGTTCAGTTTTTAGGAATTCTATTTTCGTTTTCAATAACTTTCCAGATTGCTTTTTATCCAAGAAACTTCACAGAAAACACCAGATAGAATCAAGATTTGTTAAGCAACCACGGATGAAACACAAATTGACATGAGCTCAAGATCACTATATATCAACATTGTGTCAGGTCCCATGCATTCAATGCTTGCTTGTGTCAAATCGTTTGAAGTTGTTAAAGAATAAGGACACAATTGTCCTTTTTTCCCTTATTTTCCTTAGTCATTTTTTTTAGGAGATAAATCGGACCAGCCCTTGTTCAAGGATGTCCAAATTTTAGTTCGATTTTTAGTCCATGTTTTAATGTTTAGTAGTTTCCTAAAAACTAGGGCTATGTTGGCCTATTCTAGTTAGGTTAGGGTTTTAGTAATTTGAGTCCAAATTGGTCTAGGGTTTGCGAGTCTTTTGTAAGGCTATAAATAAACCTACAAACCATCAACTTTATTCATCAAGTTATATCAAATCTTTTGTGAGTTTTTCACTTTCTCTTTCCAAGAGAGCCTTTCTTGAACACTTGAGAGTTTTCTTGAGTTATTCAATCTTGAACTTATCAATCAAGTAGTCACCTTGATTGTGGCATTCTTCTACCAAAAACATTGGTTCGCTAAATCGTTAGTGCGTCAAGATTAATTTCAAGGTTCACAAGCTCAGAGTTTAGAGGGGTCAATTGTTTCGCCATCCAACTTGAATTTTCATCTAGATCCATAATTGACAAGTATGAGTTCATACCTTTGGGAGGGTTTTATCACAAATAGCACCAGATTTTGCAACAACCAACAAAGAGTTAAGGCAGCAACTCAACTGGACAAAATACTACGACTCCACAAGGTTTTGACTTCAGCCTGCTGTTTAATGCGAACAGCAACAACAACACAGTTCAGCCAAGACAACAAGACAGATTTGGATAGAAAAAAAAAAGAGAAGACAGCTTTGACCACAAGAAACACTCGGAGAGATACAAACAGAACAAGAAGACAGGTTTGACAACACCAAACAGATTTGGAAAACACTTGCGACACAAGAGAGTAGCAACCAGAAACAAGATTTGGCAAACTCAAAACAGGTTTGATAAACTAGAAAAAAGTAATTATGGACACAACACAAATACTATGATAGCAGTGACTATGGACTGCAATAAGAAACTAACAATGGCAGCAATTAAAGTCGAATATCAAGACGGCCAGATTCTAAACAACATGGACAGAATGGATAACAAGACACAACGCAGATTTGATGACAAGACACAAACAAATTGACAATCAAGGCACATGGAATAGGTTGACAATTGTGAACAACAAGAAATGATTCAAGACCAGATTTGATGATGAAATACAACAAGACAGATTTGACTACTCAAGAGGACACAAACGGATTTTAAGAAGACAAACAAAACAGATTTGGCAAAACTCAAACACGACTCAACAAATGAAATTAAAGAAGGATATAACCTGGTATACATCAACTATCTCTGATTACCAACTGATATGATCCTTCGCCCTATTTCAGAGGAAACCCATAGCACGACAAGTTCACAGGATCTAGATGATTTCACCACGGTTTGGCAACAGAAAGATCAACTTGATCAAGGGCAACTCGAGACCAAGATTGATGGTAGAAGACACCACAATCAATGTATTCTTGATTGATAGTCTTTTTGAACACCTAGAATTCCGTCTAAGGCACTCAAAGATTGTTCTCGCAAGAACCAAGAGAAAAGCTCTCAATATTTTCTGGAATAATTTGTCTACCATTAAACAATGAAAAGTAGGTTATTTATAGCTTTTACAAAGCAAACCCTAATACTAATTGCAACTTGTTAAAAAAACTTAAAATCCTATCTAGACAAGAAGAAGGAAATTCAGCTTTATAGCCTTGACAAGCTAGCCGAATTTAACCCAATCTAAACTACTAATAATGAAATAAAAATACAACTACTAAACGATGGGACAATTGACATAGCTGAAAAAACAACTACTAATTAAACCTTGACTCATGACTTGAAATTTGTAGAGGACTCGATTAGGGGAGGATTGCATCAAATGCAAAGCTTTTCTCACATCTTTAACCCTAGCAAGCATGCTGGTTTTTCTTTCTTTTCTAAGCTCTAGGGCCAAATTGACATGTTCACTTGTTTTAAGGCTAGGTTCGGCCTTAGGTACTTCTTTTTCCTTCAAGGTTCTCTTTTGATTAACTACGTGCAAATCATACTCTTTTTGTAAACTAACTTGGTCCTCATGCACTTGTTGAGGTGTAAGAGGTGCAAGTATGATCTTTTTACCATTGTGCATAAAAGAGTATTTATTCAAAAACCCATCAAAATTGACACTCTTATCAGATTGCCAAGGACAACCCAAAATGATATGTGTAGTTTGCATAGGTACTACATCACATAAAACATCATCTACATACCTACCAATGGAAAAAGTAATTAGAACTTGCTTATGAACACGTACCTCACCACTATTGTTGACACGAACACCGCCAACCTTGTGGCGAAACCCGTTCAGACTACCACGGATCTAGAAGGTAACACGCGTTTGACTCAATGAACACACCGGAAGATCAAGAACCCGTTGATCACACGGCCAACAATTTCTTGATATGGTAGAGGACGCCACAATCTAGCGTGTTCCTAGATTGATAAGTCAACTCGAATACCCTACAACAATCTAAGATACTCAAGAATGTTTCAAGGAAGCAAGAGAGAGACTCTCAAGAAGGTTTTCTTATTTCTGAATAATTTGATGAATCGTACATAGAAATTAGCTTAAATATCCAAAACTAACCAAGGATAAAACCCTAGTTAATTAACTAACCAACTAATTAACTGACTACTAAGCTTATGGGTCAGCTAAAGGCCCTCTAGGGCCAACCATGACTGACTCACATTAATTAAAAGAACTTGGGTCGAACCACAGGTCGGTCGTACTTGTACTTCCACCTAACTAACATAACTACTAACAAAGCTAACAAATACTTGGGCCACAAGTTGATCGACCCACTTGTTGGACTTAAGAGCTTGAACCCTCTTCACGCACTTGTAGTAATTGGAACCTCCTTGAATCATCAAGTCCTTCAATTGCCTTAGGCTCCCCAATAGAAACTTGAACCGCACGAACAAGGGCTTGCAATTCTTCTTGCATTCGTTTGGCTCGAGCACGTGTCATTGGCCCTAATGGAACCTTTACTTGCTCAACGTGCATAACTGGCTCGCTTTCGTGATGTGAACAAGGATGCCACGCGTTGGATGCTCTGATACCAACTGATGCAAACCCGGATCTCCAAGCTCCAGCTCTTGAAGACACGAATTGGCGACGCAGCGGAATGATCTATCTTGAACAGGTTATGGATACAAAAGGATGGAAATCCTATGACCCCTCTAACCCTCGAGATTGTGAACCTACAAATTGAATCTCAACCCACAATCTAGCGAATTAGCAAACCAAGGAATTGGTAGAATGGCGCCACAACTCAATGCGTTCTTGAATTGATAAGCCTAAACTTAAACAAAGAAACTAATTCACTTTGTATCAAGGGTCGTTCCCAAGGCAAAAGAAAAGAGAAAACTCTCAATTTAATTTCATCAAAATTGTCTTCATCGAATAATGAAAAAGTGTTGGCTATTTATAGCCTACAAGTCTCAAAAACCAAGACTAAAAAGGAAACATAAGTTTGGCCGGCTCTAAAAGCTTTAGGAAACCTAAAACAAACAATAAGGAAATCAGCCTTTTAGGCAACTACTAATAACCTAACTACTAAACAATTAGGAAACAACTTAAATAGGCATTCGGTTAAGGTAACTCAAAATTTGGAAACTACCTAACCGATGCTTTATTTGACCTAACACACGACTAAGAAAAGCAAGGAAAATGGACAGTAATGCCCTTTCTTAAGAATCTAAGCAAACGACTAGCTAGCATAACTAGGCTTGCTTGGATTCGTAGGATGTGTCAGCTTGTTGCTTCTTCCTTCTAGCACTTGACCAACGTTTCCCAAGGAACTTGATTACCTTAGAATGAATTCTTGAAGATCTCAACTTGGAATGAATCAACTTGCGGCATTTGCACTTATTATGAATTTGTAAACATACGTTGGCATCCATGCTCACATCACTTCGTCATCATTCCCCTCCTCTTGGGAAAGATTTGTCCTCAAATTGCCTTCGTCATCTACTAGGAAGGGACTCAAATCAGCCATATTGAAGGTAGCAGAGACATTATACTCACCAGGAAGGTCGAGCCTGTAGGCATTGTCGTTAATGCTCGTAACAACTTGAAATCGACCGTCACCACGGGGAAGAAGCTTGTTGCGGCGTTACACTAGAAAGCGCTCCTTACGCAAGTGTAGCCAAACCCAGTCACCTGGTTCGAAAACCACCTTACGCCGTCCCTTGTTGGCGTGTTTGAGATATTGTTGGGTCCTAGCTTCAATGTTTGCACGCACCTATTGGACGAAACTCTGGTAAAGCCAAGATTCTGATGACACCAATTGTTGCGGAGATTTGGCATAAGATCAAGAGGAGTTAATGGATTAAAACCGTAAACAATCTCAAAAGGAGAAAATTGTGTAGCACTATGCACAGTACGGTTATATGCAAACTCTACATGCGGTAAACACTCCTCTCAACTTTTCAAGTTCTTTCTAATGATGGCCCTAAGTAGCGTGGACAGTGTACGATTGACAATCTCAGTCTGGCCATTAGTCTGTGGGTGGCTGGATGTAGAAAATAGCAATTTAGTTCCCAGTTTCCCCTCTATCGGATACTATGGTCCTAGGAATGCCATGTAAACGGACAACCTCCTTGAAGAAAAGATCAGCTACAGGCACAGCGTCATCCGTCTTGTGACATGGAATAAAATGGGCCATTTTGAAAAAATGATCAACAACAACGTAAATGCTATCATGACCTCTTTTACTCCCAGGCAAACCAAGTATGAAGTCCATGGAAATGTCAACCCACAGTGCAGAAGGAATAGGTAGAGGAGTATACAAACCGAAGGGTTGGAGTTTGGACTTGGCGCAGTGGCAGGTGGTGCATCGAGCAACTATCCTTTCCACGTCTCGGCGCATTCGTGGCCAATAGAAGTGTTCCTGTAATGAGCTCAATGTCTTGGTGACACCGAAGTGTCCCATCAAACCTCCTCCGTGAGCCTCACGGGTTAGTAACTCACAAATGGAACATGACGGAATGCACAATTTGCTGTTACAGTAGAGGAAACTGTCATGTATGAAGAACTTACCTTGACCCGATCGGGAACACTGTTTGTAGATATCAGAAAAATCATGATCGGTGTCGTACAGTTCTTTGATCATGTCAAACCCAAGGAAGTTTGGTATCAAGTATGGTGATCAAAGCGTATCATCTAGAGAGCGTGTCGGCGATCACATTACTCTTGCCTGCCTTATACTTGAAGACGTACGGGAAAGTCTCCACAAATGTGACCCACCTGACATGTCGCTTTCTGCTCAACCTTCATGAGACTTTGGTGCTTCAGCGCCTCATGGTCGGTGGATGACAAATTCCTTAGGCGGAGGTAGTGCTGCCATGTCTCCAAAGCGAATGAAGCGATAGAGTTCCTTGTCATAGGTGGAGTAGTTTAGGGCAACCTTTGCTTCTCACCAAGTAAGGCTGTTGGCCTTCCTTCCTGGATCAACACTGCTCCAATTCTACACCAGATGCATCACAGTCAACCTCAAAAGTTTTATCAAAGCTAGGTAAAGACAATATAGGTACGTGTGTGAGCTTGTGCTTAAGGAGTTGGAACGCCTTATCTTGTGCGTCGCCCCACTCAAATTTGACATCCTTTTTGATAATGGAAGTCAGAGGGGCGTCAATTAAGCTGAAGTCCTTCACAAAACGTCGGTAAAAGCTCGCCAGTCCATGGAAGCTCCGGACTTCACTCATGTTCCTGGGCACGGGCCACTCATTGATGGCTCTTACTTTACTTTCATCCACTTAGATACCCTGTGCACTAACTTTGTAACCAAGGAAGATCAACTTATTAGTACGAAAAGTGTATTTCTTAAGTTAGCAAAGAATCTTTTCTTACGTAGCACTTCAAGGATAGATCTCACATGATGTCGTCAAAGTAAACAACTACAAACTTACCTAAGAATGGCTGGAGTACATGGTTCATTAGACGCATAAATGTGCTTGGTGCGTTAGTTAAGCCAAAAGGCATGACTAACCACTCGTACAGGCCATACTTGGTCTTGAATGCCGTCTTCCACTCGTCACCTTCCTTCATTCTAATTTGGTGGTATCCACTCATCTAGACAAGGAATAGGATGACGATATTTAACTGTAATGGCGTTCACGGCACGGCAGTCCACGCACATCCTCCACGTGCCCTCTTTCTTTGGTACGAGGATGACAGGAACAGCACACGGGCTCATGCTTTCTCAAGCCCATCCTTTAACAAGAAGCTCCTCTACTTGGCATTGGATCTCCTTAGTCTCTTCGGGACCCATCTTGTAGGTTGCTTTGTTGGGTAGAGACGCTCCTGGGACAAAGTCTATTTGATGCTCGATCCCGCGAATCGGTGGAAATCCGTTAGGAATCTCATCCGGAAAGATGTCTTCAAATTCCTGTAATAAAGAAGTAATATCAGGAGGTAATTGAGCTAATGACTCAGTAGAAAGCAAAATTACTTCTTTACTATACAAAATGTAGACAACTTGCTTAGCAAGTAAAGTTTTGCGAACTTCCCTGTTTCGTGCAAGTAAGCTAGTCTTCTTTTCTACTTTGGCCAGGTCATTGGTGGCCGCTGGTCTCTCGAGTAGTGCGTTAGGCTGGGCCTTGAGGTTGGCCTTTATTGACCATCTCCTGTTCATGCTCCTGTTGTAAACGCACCTGGTCTTCATGCACTTGCTGGGGTGTAAGGGGGACAAGAGTCACCTTTTTGTTGTTGTGCATGAATGAATACTTGTTGGTGAAGCCATCATGTGTAGTCTTCTTGTCGTACTGCCACAGTCTTCCAAACAAAATGTGAGATGCGTGCATATGGATGACATCGCAAAGCACTTCGTCCTCATACTTCCCTATACAAAAAGGGATCACCACCTGTCGGTTGACTTTGATGTCACCTGTTTCATTCAACCACTGCAAGCGATAGGGATTAGGGTGTCGCATCATGGGGAATGATAGATGCTCTACCATCACTGTGCTGGCCACATTGGTGCAACTCCCGAGGTCTATAATGAGGCTGCAAACTTTGTTTTTGACATGACACCGGGTGTAGAAGATGTTTTCACGTTGAGCCTCATCATCCCTTTTGATATGCGTCGCAAGAGCTCGACGCGCCACTAGTGCCACTCCCACTTGCTCATCAGGGGCGGACACTTCCTCTTCAGATTCACCACCTTCTTCCATCAACGGTGGCATGTCTGCAAATTTGTCCTCGTCTTCAGATACGACGTTTCCATCAGGAAGGACGATCATGGTACGCCTGGTAGGACACTGAGATGCAATATAGCCATAACCTTAGCACTTGAAGCACTTGTCCTTACTACGAGGCTTGGCTGGATCAAACTGCGATTTTGGAGTAGTTTTTGGAGCCTGCTTGGGCAGCTCGGACTTAGGGGTAAATTTAGAAATTTTCCCACGAGGTCGTTCCCGCTCAAAAGTAGGATTGCTCCTCCAAGAAACCGATGCTGAGATGCTGGTGGTACGTACAGTATCTCTCCTTTTAAGCCTCCACTCAATCTTGGAAGTTTTGTCTACCAACTCGGGCATGTCCACGTACGTCTGTAGTTCTACTAGGTTAGCGATGTCAGGTCTCAAGCCATTGAGAAATCTCGCCATTGTAGCCTCCCGATGCTCATGCACATCTGCTTGGAGTATGGTGATCTCCATCTCCTTATAGTAGTCCTCCACACTGCGGCTTCCTTAGACTAGTGTTTGGAGCCTCTGGTGCAGTTCTCTATAATAATGGTTGGGCACAAACCGTTTCCTCATTGAGGTTCGTAGCTCGGCCCAAGTACTCACAGGACGCTCCATGTTGCGCCTCCTACTGTTGCGCTCTGCTCCCACCACACGATGGCATAATTTGTGAACTCGAGTGTCGCCAGCTTCACTTTTTGTTCTTCTTCATAGTCCTGGCACTCGAACACCATCTCGATGCGCTGCTCCCATTCCAGATACGTTTCTTGATCTTGATGCCTCGTAGTCCATCTCCTTGGCGTCCATTATCCTGCCTTGGTCGGCGGATAAAATCCTCCTCCTCACTGTTATGGGCAAAATCATCATTTTATGGAGTTCGATTTCTGCTAGATGCAGATGCGGTTTGGGCCAACTCAAGACTCTCCATCCTCTGTTCAATGGACTCGGAGTACTCCTGGAACATTTTCTGCATTTTCTCATCAACGCCTCGGTGAACAACTTTGGGTCAAATTGAGCTTTGTTATTCTCACCCACCATTTTATAAGATGTACCTACAAAAGTTAGCAAAGAAATACAAAGTATATGTTGTATAGTCTTCACTCACTCCCTGAAGTGTTTACACTCAACACTCGTATATCTCTCTCAATGTAACTCGATAATGATCTCACTTTACTCTCTCAAGTTCTTGAAAGCTTATCTTGAGGAAATTAGATTTGCCTTTTAGATAAATGATCAACTTGATCAATTGTTGGGACACATAGAATTGTTGATCCTCTAAAATACCAAAAAGGGAAAGTCAACTCAAAAGGGAAAGGAGGATTGACTCACGAGAGAGAAAGAGAGAAGAATCCTAGTAGAATCAGACTTAGGTTGAGAACTAGGAGATAAGTGTTGGTGGAGTGGAGGTGAAGTCGGCTAGGGTTGGAACAAATGTCAATGCGGCTAGGGTTTGAAGGTGAGTTGCCACGGCGGCTAGGGTTTGGGTAAGTGGGTAATTCGGTTATGTTTTGATGGGAGGTTCGGTGGGTTGATAGATGTGGCTGAATGGGTTCCTATAATTTTGGAAAAGATGCGGCTTGGGGTGTAGGGTTAATGTCGGCTAGGGTTTGGGATTATGGAAAGGTGTGATTGGCTGAGAAGTGGATGCAAGATGGCTGCTAATTATCCCTAAGATGTAGGGTTGAATGGCGGCTAGGGTTTAGGTTTTAGGAAGGCTAAAACTTTGGAGTGAATTTAGGAGATAAGGAAGATAAGTGTTTGGGATTAGGATAGGCTAAAATTTAGCAGATAATGTAGGTAAGGTTGGGATTAGGAAAGGCTAGAATTTTGGAGAAAATTTAGGCTTGAGTCTTGGAGATGATTTTGGCTGACTCAATCCCTAAAAACAAGGGAATGGCTCAACTGACTGAAGGAAAAACATGACAAAATTTGGCTGCTACAGATCGACACAAAACTGACTTGGACTTGGACTTTGGTTCCAACACAAATCTGACTTGGACTTGGACTTGGACTCGAAGTATTGAAGCCGACTTGTCTTTCTTTTACAAGAAGGGTCGACAAGAGCAATACACAAGACACGGACAGCCACAAGCAAGATGGACAAACGCAAAAACAGCCTTGACAATAAAACAAGCGACTAGACAACAATCAACTATGGACGCAACGAGCAAAAGCAATGGAGAAGTTGTGAACCCAACTCAGGCTCCCCCCCAACGAGTTGCCCAAGATGTTTCGAAGAATGACACGCCAAGGATGACTGCACGTGAATACAAGAAGTTCTTCACACGTCGTAGAAAACAAGTTCCCCAATTCCCGCGGATTGAAGATGAAGTTGGTGAAGTTGTAGACCAGAATTTTTAAATCACCAAACTAGGGTAGGGCTTTTTATTTTCAATAAGAAAGGACCTATGGTTCTTGTTGCCCTTTGATTTCGGATCTTTTGCAATAAAATCAAGTTTTGTTTGTTTTTGGATTTTGCTTGGGATCGTTGCCTCTTTTCTTTTTTCACAAAATTAGCAACACAAAACTTGAATTAGCTTCACGACTCCTGAGCAAGAAGAACAGCACGGACAGCAACAAAAAAAACTAGATTCTGTCGATTTTTTTTTTAAATACAAACACGACTCACAAGAGACTTCGGACAGATTGAAAAGCCACGAAAATGACTCAATAAGAGGAAAACAAATAACGAAGGATATAACACGAACCTTCAACTAGCTCTGATGCCAGCTGATATGAACGTTGCCAACCTTGTGACGAAACCCGTTTAGACTACCACGGATCTAGAAGGCAACACGCGTTTGACTCAATGAATACAGCAGAAGATCAAGAACCCGTTGATCACACGGCCAACGATCCCTTGATATGGTAGAGAATGCCACAATCTAGCATGTTCTTAGATTAATAAGTCAACTCGAATACCCTAGAACAATCTAAGATACTCAAGAATGCTTCAAGGAAGCAAGAGAGAGACTCGTACATAGAAATTAGCTTAAATACCCAAAACTAACCAAGGATAAACCCTAGTTAATTAACTAACCAACTAATTAACTGACTACTAAGCCTATGGGTCGGCCAAAGGCCCTCTAGGGCGAACCATGGCTGACTCACATTAATTAAAAGGGCTTGGTTCGAACCACAGGTCAGTCGTACCTGTACTTCCACCTAACTAACATAACTACTAACAAAGCTAACAAATATTTGGGCCACAAGTTGATCGACCACTTAAGAGCTTGAACCCCCTTCATGCACTTGTAGTAATTGGACCCTCCTTGAATCATCAAGTCCTTCAATTGCCTTAGGCTCCCCAATAGAAACTTGAATTGCACGAACAAGGGCTTGCAATTCTTCTTGCATTCGTTTGGCTCGAGCACGTGTCATTGGCCCCAATGGAACCTTTACTTGCTCAACGTGCATAACTGGCTCGCCTTCGTCATCAATTGTTCAACCATTGAAGTTTGTAAGGTTAAGAGTGCTCACTAGTTGGCAAGTTGAGCCACCATCAATGCACTAGCAACATTAGTGCAACTTCCCGGGTCAATCACCAAGCTGTAAAGTTTGTTGGACACATGGCATCTTGAATAAAAGATGTTTTCATGTTGGAGGTCATCCTTACTAGCTTAAGTAGCTAGTGCTCTTCTTGCTACCATACCAACTTTACCAGTAGCTGGTATCTCTTCAATCTCCTCATCTTCCTCATCTTCTTCAATCAACGAAGGCATATCTTCATACTCATTCTCATCATTAGTCAAGACTTCTCCATTTGGTAGCATGAGTATGGTCCTTTGAGAAGCAATGTGACCAAACCCTTGACACTTAAAGCATCTAGTGTCTCAATTTCTAATTTTAGTTGCTTCTTGGTCTCCCCTAGAATCCTCCTTTTGCTTGGGTTTAGAGGCTGGAAAATTCAGCTTCATAGTTCCATTTATAGCTCTTCCTCCTTTGGCCAAATTTTGAGCATTTGAAGTGGTGATTTCTCTTTTAAAGCGCTGAACTTTCCAAAAGTTGGAATTTTGACAGGGTGTACCCTCCTCTTGAGCCTCTTTTCCACCTTGACAGCCGTATTCAACAATTCTTCCATATCAAGGTAATGGTGAAACTCCACTATGTCAGCAATTTCAGTCCTTAGGCCCCTCAAAAATCGAGCCATTGTTGCCTCTACATCCTCACAAACATCAGCTTTCATCATGGCCATTTCCATCTCCTTGTAATAGTCTTCCACCATCATACTACCTTGAGTAAGAATTTGCAATTTATGGTGCAAATCTTGATGGTAGTAACCAAGTATGAAGCGCTTTTTCATGATTATTTTAAGTTCATCCCATGTTCGGATGAGTGGCTCCTCACGCCTCCTTTGTTTGATGTGAATTTGAACCCACCAAACGGCTGCATAATCAGTGAACTCGATGGCTGCCAATTTCACCTTTTGAGTTTCGGAATAGTGGTTGTAATCAAACATCTTCTCCATCTTCCTCTCCCATTCCAAATACATCTCGGGGTCAGATTTTCCTTGGAAAGTGGGAATTTTGAGCTTAACTCCCTTTAGTTCATCTTCCCCCCGTTCATTTAGTACCCTTGTTTTGGCCTTCAAACTCTTCAAATTTGTCTTCATTGTTCAAGTAACTTAGTCGAACCAAAGGTGGTTGTTTCTTGGAGGTACTTTTGGCCGAACTTGATTTTTCAACCTTGTCTTCAAATGCATCAAATCTTTGGTTTATCCGGTTGATTTCTCCTTTTAATGCTTCAAGGATGACTTTCAAGTCATAAGGCTCACTTGTCTCGTGATTTTGAGACATGTTTATTGTTAACCTGCAAAACTCAACAAAAGGTTAGTAGAAAAATGCCTTACACACTCCCTTACGTGTTTTCTCTCACCCTCGTGTGATACGATCCTTGGCCCTATCTCAGAAGAAACCCATAGCACGACAAATTCACAAGATCTAGAAGATTTCACCATGGTTTAGCAACAAAAATATCAACTTGATCAAGGGCAACTCGAGACCAAGGTTGATGGTAGAAGACACCACAATCAATGTGTTCTTGATTGATAAAGTCTTTTTGAATACCTAGAATTCCGTCTAAGGCACTCAAGGATTGTTCTCGCAAGAACCAAGAGAAAAGCTCTCAATATTTTCTAGAATAAAACGTCTACCTTCATTGAATAAAAATCGACCTATAAATAGGCTTACAAGCTGATTCCCTAACCTAATTGTAGAAGACTACTAACGACACACTTCCCTTAGCTAATTAGGAAATTAACAACTTGACACAACTTAACTAGACCACTAAACCTAAGCTAATTCAGCTACTAGTGGTCAACATAACCAGCCTTATTCAATAACTCAACTAACACTAATTAACATAAAATAAACAATGCTGTCCAAACAGTACTCTCCATTAACCTAAAAAATAACAACTACTAAATATCACTTGACTCAAGACTCAAAAATTGAAGAAGACTCGGCTGGAGGGATTGCATCATTTCCCTTCTCTTGAAGAAGATTCGTCCACGAATCAATGGCTTGAAAGAGAAGAAGAATGGAAGGTCAAATGGCCCACAACTTCAACCATGTGAGATGCCGTTTGGGCAGCCAAAGGATAAATGTAGCTTGAGTCACTGTTGGCATTGGAATTGCCTCGACTGCGGGAATAAAGTAACTAGAATCTACTTTCACAAACAATGGCATCAAGGCAGCAACTCTCATGACGTTCGGCAGCAAATCATTCATAGATGCCTGTTGGAACACGTGAAGGAATTCTTGAGCATCTTCACAAATGGCACAACTAACCAGAAAATCGATGCACAAATGATTGACCCTAACTAGCAAGATTGCTGACCAAGGACTTAATGAGTAAGAAAGCCAAGAAAAAGGTAATGATATTTTCTGGAATAAAATGTCTACCTTCATTGAATAAAAATTGACCTATAAATAGGCTTACAAGCTGATTCCCTAACCTAATTGGAGGAGACTACTAACGACACACTTCCCTTAGCTAATTAGGAAATTAACAACTTGACACAACTTAACTAGACCACTAAACCTAAGCTAATTCGGCTACTAGTAGTCAACATGACCAGCCTTATTCAATAACTCAACTAACACTAATTAACATAAAATAAACAATGCTGGCTGAACAGTACTCTTAAAACCATTAACCTAAGAAAATAACAACTACTAGAACCATCGTGTATCACTCAAGTGTTTAAAACACTCTGATGATCTCACCAATCACTTCTCACTTCACTCGATTGCCCTTCTTGAAGAAATCAGAATTTTCTTCAAAGTTGTTCAACCAAACCTTCCCACCAAGTTACACCCAAATGTGGTCATGTTAAAGCTGTAATTTGGGAAACAAATTCGGACTGGACAAGACAAATGGACTACTAAATAAAGTCTGTGGGAATTCAAATTAGGAAAGTGATTTACACCCTAATCTGTCCGCACAAAGATTTGACCAATTTGGAAACTTCAGATTTGGATAGAATTCAAATTAGGAAGATAACACTTAAACAAATTCTAAGACTAATTTGGATCTGTTTTGAGACTTTAAACCATGACTTTAAAAGCTGAAAAAACTCAGAAAAGACATGCTAGAGGCTGTTTGGACAGATTTCACAAAATATGGACAAGACACAAGAAACAAAAACACGGACAAGAAACAACAAAAAAGAACGACGGCAGAAATTTTTCTTGGAAAACCTAGATGGAACTCTACCCGATTGGACTTGCTAAAATTTGGAAAGTAGTGACAAGGATTTCTTGGATGGATTTGGTAAGTTTTTAGCTGCTGTTTCCCTACTTCGAAAGGTTCAACTGAAAATTGGGAAGGCTTAGTACAACTTTGGATTTGTTTGGCAAACCCAAGTGGACTTAGTTTCCTATTTCAAGTTGGTTTCCCCTTTTCCTTTGGATTGGGATCCGATTCTAGTTTGCGCTTTTTTTTCTTTTTTTTCTTTTTGTAGGAAACCAGAACTCTTTCTTTTTTCTTTCTTTGCAATTCGGATCAATCACCCAAACCAGATTTTCAATGCAAACTTAGACAGGAACAGCCGCACCTTTCAAGATACAACTTGGATTTTGTTTTCAAATTCAAGATTTAGGAAAGTGATGTTAAAGCTTTCAAGAACTCTACTTGTTCAATCCAAGAACTTCAAGATTCAGTCAATTTTTCCAGATGTCAAGAGATAATTCATGGACTTCCAATGAAAACAAGATAACAGTCACGGAATGCAAGACAACAAGCAATGACAAGACCACAAGAAAACCCTAGTTTGTTGGCTTTGGGTCTTCAAGTTTTTTCGTGACCAGAAAAATTGCCTTCTTTTTTTTCAAGAACAGAAAAGAAGGACACGAAGCATAGCACAAACAACAAGATGACTCGCACCAGAATTAACACACAAGGGACACAACTAAAGCCGGCTAGCAGCAACCCTGCAAGATAGAAACCCTCGCGGATGAACAAAGGAAAAAGAACTAAAGTGATGAAGGAGCTAAAAGATGTCCAAGAGATTTCATCATTCAAGAGGTCCAAATGAAGAATGGGGACGTCCAAGGGTCTTCAAAAACTTGGAGATACTGATTCTCGAGTTTGTACACTTATTCAAGTGATTGAAGCCACTGAAGAAGCATTTGAGGAATGAAACCCTAGTTGAGTGCAAATTCAACTTCGGATTTCTAGGGTTTCATTGGAGCCGATTGTTTTTCTTAGTTTCCTAAATAGTTTCCAACATTATTTGTGTCCCTTTAAAGGCTCTGAATTACGTGTTTGTCCTTCACTAAGTGATCTAGGAAATCGAGGAAAATTTGACCAATTTACCCTCGGTTCTTCAAGTCTTCTTGATACGATCCATGGCTGGCCAAGAAGAAGCGACTTTTGCAAGTTCAGGATGATTGGCGTCATGGGTTGTATTGATCTGTTTCTAGTAATTAATAGCTTTATTAGTGGATAAATTGGGTAAGTGCATGTTGCACATTAGAGGAGCCTTGGTTAGTTTAGTATGTTAGTTAGGTGAATTGGTTAGTTCATTCAATAAAGAGTTCGGCCAAGAATTATGAAGTCCGAACCCTAGTTAGTTAAAGCTTAGTCATTTATTAGTTAGTAGTTAGGAGTTAGTCCTAGTTAGAGTAGGGTTTGGTTAAGGTAGGTTAAGCCTATATAAAGGCTATGGCTGCATGTAATTACATAATAATTCAGAAAAAATAAACAAACACCTTTGAGAGTCTCTCTCTTGCTTCGTTGAAGCGCTCTTGAGTATCTTAGATTGTTCTAGGATATTCAATCCGACTTATCAATTTAGAAACACGCTAGATTGTGGCGTCCTCTACCATATCAAGGGATCGTTGGCCGCATGATCAACGGGTTCTTGATCTTTCCGCTGCGTTCATCGAGTCAAGTGTGTTTTCAACCTTCTAGATCCGTGGTAGTCTGTACGGGTTTCGTCACACGGTTGGTGACGTTCGTATCAGCTGGCATCAGAGCTAGCTGAAGGTTCGCATTATATCTTTGTTCTTTGTTTCTTTTATTTTTTTCTTGAATCTCATGTCCTTCTTGTTCGTCCTAGTAGCCGTCTACGGTTCTAGGGTTATTTTTCTTGTTAAGTCGTGCTAAAAAAAAAATTCGTGCTCTTTTATCAAGTCGTGAGTTCTGGTTTGTCTTGTTTCTTGTTTGCTGTCCATGTCTTCTTGTGTGCTGTCTGTGTTTCCTTTGTTTTTGTTACTGGCGAATCTCTCTTATAAAAAGAAGACAAGTCGGCTCTAGCAATTCTAGACCAAGTCCGATTGGAGTTTGAACCGTGGCAGCCTAAGGTCTTGTTGTCGTGCTTTTCCAGCAGCCGATTCACCCCTAGTTTGTAGGGATTGAATCCGTGAATTACATCCCAAGATAGGAGCAGCACAAGTCCTAAATTATCTCCAAAATTTTAGCCTTCCATCTGTGAATTACATCCCAAGATAGGAGCAACACAAGTCGTAAATTATCTCCAAAATTTTAGCCTTCCTAATCCCAACCCTTGCCTATATTATCTCCTAAATTTTAGCCATCCTAATCCCAAACACTTGCCTATATTATCTCCTAAATTATCTCTTAAATTTTAGCCATCCTAATCCCAAACACTTGCCTACATTATCTCCTAACTTTTCTCCAAAATTTTAGCCTTCCTAATTCCAAACCCTAGCCGCACTACATCCCTACATCTTAGGGATAATTTTTCGGCCACCTTGCATCCAATCCTTAGCCAACCACATCCTTCCATAAAACTAAACCCTAGCCGACCTACCCCTAAACCCTAGCCGCCCCTCTCTTCCTAATTTGTAGGAAAAAGTTCCACAACTTTCGTATCCATTTTCTCCTTATCTCCTACTTTTTAACTTAAATCTAATCCTACTAGGTTTCTTTCTTCCTTTTAGTGTGTCACTCATCTTTTCTTTCTTCCGTCCTTATGACTCAACTTTCCTTTTTTGGTATTGTCGAGGATTAACAAGCTCGGGTGTTTATTTAAAGAAAATCTAATTTCTTCAAGATAAGCTTTCAAGAACTTGAGAGAGTAAAGTGAGATTATTAGAGTGTTAAATTGAGTGAAAAAAAAACAGTGATGAGTGTAAACACTTAAGGGAGTGAGTGAGGAAATATATACACTTGTTTCTTTACTAACTTTTTGCAAGTCATATAGTCATGTCTAGAGGAGTTGCATCATGTCCATATAAACAAGCATGCTGGGATAACAAGCCTCTCAAGAGAAGGGGTTCAAAGCATTCTACTTCCACGCATTCTAGTTCCAAATGCTCTAATTTCGAGCCTCCACAATATGAGTTCCTTACACTTAAGGAAGAGATGGATCGGTATCGTGCTTTGAGCTTATATGAAAGACTTAAGCGAGAGGATGAAGAGTTTCAAAGGCGGTTACAGCCAACACCTCGTAAGAGTTCATCCTCCCCCAAAAGAGATTCATCTAAGGTGCATCATGGAAATTCTAAAACATGTACCTCAAGGACTGATTGGTGAATTGAATCCACCAAGATGGTTTATTCTCTAATGGAGAAAATGACTCCATTGCTGCAAGCATACTTTGAGCAAAATAACCGTGCTCCAACCAATGGTCCTAAGGATGATGTTCCTTCGAGTCTAGCATTGATTGAAGGAGTACCTATGAATGCAGAAAAGTGTGATGTACCAAGTGAAAGTTTTATGAATGAGGTGAAATCGGATGTTATTGACTTGCCACAAGAGTGTACAGCATCTTGTGAGGAAGTGAGCGATTTGAGCATCATTGTGAAAGATGAAAGGATTATTGAGCAATCTTATTGTCCTAACACTTGGAACTTTGCTTTGCTTAGTGTCTCATGTTTTACAAAGATTGAGCAAGGGCAAGTGTTAATGGTGATGCACTGTTCTATTCCCACATCACTTGTTCAGTTCGCAAGACTCCGTGGAATCTATCTCTTTGGGGTTCACTCTACCTGGAGTCGTTTTGCCCAAGCAATTGAGTTCAGATCTGACCATGTCCGTAGAGAAGGTGTACAAGCTGATTTCCAAGTTGAAAATCCAGCCTTAGAGACTAGCTTTATATCCCTTATTCCATACGCGACATTTCAAAACGTTGATCTTTTAGGAGCTGACTCTCATTGGGCTACCTTCATGGAACTTTATCAACTCAAAGCTGCCTGCACTTGTGGAGAGCAACCTCGATCTCAACCTAAATGGGACATACCAGGTTATTACCTCCAGAATGTTCATGAGTTCAAGCAACTTTATTCCTACAAATTACCTTTTGTGCCATAGATCATGTGGATCCTACACTTGTGTGAGAGACATGTCGCGTGGATTGTTTTTATGAAGGTAATTTCATTGGCCATATCCTCTAACTTCAATTTGGGGACAAATCGCCTTTAAGAGGAGGGGATGCGTCCTCTAACATATCAAGGGATCGTTGGCCGCGTGATCAACGGGTTCTTGATCTTTCCGCTACGTTTATCGACTCAAACGCGTTTTCAACCTTCTAGATCCGTGGTAGTCTGTACGGGTTTCGTCACACGGTTGGCGACGTTGTATCACTTCTTCTAGGGTTTCATCACACGGTTGGTGCCAGATTTTGAATGTTGGAGGTGCTGTTTTCCTCCTTAAATGGCTGATTCTTCCATTTTGACAAGGCGTACCCCTCCTCTTAAGCCTCTTCTCCACCTTGCTAGCTTTGTCCACCAATTCTTCAATATCAAGGTAGTGATGAAGCTCCACAATGTCAGCTATTTCAGCTCAAAGACCTCTCAAGAATCTAGCCATTGTTGCCTCTGAATCTTCACGAATGTCGGCCCTCATCATTTCCATTTCCATCTCTTTATAGTAGTCCTCTATCGCCATACTACCTTGAGAGAGAGTTTGTAGTTTGTTATGCAATTCTCGATGGTAGTAGGCTGGTATGAACCTTTTCCTCATGATTAGCTTTAGTTCATCCTAAGTTTGGATGGAAGGTGCTTCATTTCTCCTTTGCCGAATCCTTAGCTGGTCCCATCAAATTGCAGCATAGTCGATGAAGTCCACCACTGCTAGCTTTACCTTTTGCAGTTCGGAGTAGTTATGACAATCAAAAATCTTCTCAATCTTCCTTTCCCACTCCAAGTAAGCTCCAGGATCAGATTTTCCTTGAAAAGAAGGAATGTTCAGTTTTATGCCTTTGATGATGTCATCATTCCCTTGATTAGCATTTTGTTTGGGGCCCTTGCTTTGGTGTTCAGCCTCACCAAAATTTTCCTCATAGTTTGAATCAAATAATTCCTCCAAATGTGGTTGCTTCTTGAAGGTGCTTTTGGATGCACTTGCCTTCTCCATTTTATCCTCTAATGCATCAAATCGTCTATTAATACGGCTGATTTCCCCTTGCAATGATTCAAGAATGAGTTTTAAATCAAAGGTATCACTTGCCTCTTGGCTTTGAGACATGTTGACAAATTAACCTGCAAAACTCAACAAATATGTTAATATAAAAACCTTACACGCTCCCTCATGTGTTTCCCCTCTCTCTCTTGTATCACTCAAGTGTTTGAACACTCTAATGATCTCACCAATCACTTCTCAATTCACTTGATCACCTTTCTTGAAGAAATCAGAATTTTCCTTCATGTTGTTCAATTGAGCCTATCACCAAGCTTGCACCAAGATTGGGAAATTCTTCAAGTGGGTTCAAAAAATTTTTTTTGAAAAAATAAATAAATGACACGGAAAAGGACTAAGAAACTACTGAAAAGAAGGAATTAGAGAGCTTCCTAAACTACAAGATTCAATTGGAAATAGGAAACTTGAGTTGGATTAGAATTAGAATTAGGAAACTAAGGACTCAAGTTCTAACTAAATTTGGAAAAGGACAAGACTAGACTAACTGACTCAAGAAGTCAGATCTGAATACTCAAATTATGCTGGAAAACAAGAAACAATCACGTGGCCAAGTGTTTCTTAGGTGGACAGCAGTTTGGCTGCAAGAAGGTTTCAAAACCAATTGGGTTTCGGTTGGTTCTTGGTTCCAGGCGGTGGCTGTTTTTTTGTTTTTTCCCAAAGGTGGTTTGGGTTTTGTTGAAGTCGGGTGATAGTTGGATAAGGATTAGGAAGTTGTTTGCTGGGTTTATGGTGGTTTCCCACTTGGTTTTGGCTTCCTTAGGCAACCAGCAAATCTGTTTTAGATTTGGAGAGCAACGCTGACGTTCTTGGTAACCAAATTTCTGGTTTGGTATTTTTGTTTCCAAATCAGATTTTAGGCTTCCCAATACAAGCAAATACGTCTTATCGGCCACCAAGAAGTGTTTCACAGCTTGAACAACAATTGAACACAAGAGCTTGGACCACAGCGAAGCTGTTTTAGCAAGCAGAATTTTTTTCCAGAAAACTGTTCGGCTGTTCTTCTTTCTTTTCATTTCTATTTTTTTTTACTTTCAGCCGAGAGAATCTGCTTTAAAAACTTCAAAATTCAGTTGTGTGCTTCCAGAAATCAAGTATGTTCAAGTGTTTTTCCAAGAACTTCAAGAAACAGTCCAAAGATTCAAGATTTGGTTGAAGTTGGTCTCAAGATTTAGGGTGTGCTTCAAGAAATCAAGTTGGCACAAGAAAATAGGTTCAAGGTTCAAGAATTATCCACGGTTTCCAGCAATTGATCAAGACTCAAAATAGACACAATTCGGATGACACTAAAAGACACAATTTAGACTCGACTCAAGGACACAAATACGGACAGAAAACAAGAAACAAGTGTAACAGCAAATTTTTTTTTTTTGACTCTTTAAACGACTTGAAGATGCAAGAAACAAGATGACAAGACTCCAACAAGACTCAACTCAAGGAAGAAAAAAAAAACATGGACAGCAACACAAACGAGATACAGACAGAAACAAAACGAAACACGAAGACAGCTTTGAACAAAAACAAGAAACAACAAGTGACCAAGACTCAAACAGAATTTTTAACAAGAAAACTTACGACACAAGAAGGATATACTTGAATTCATCAACTAACTCTGATAACCAATTGATACGAACCCTCCCAAATGGTATGAACTCGTACTTTGTCAATGACGGATCTAGACGAAAATTCAAATTGATAGGCGGAAACTATTGACCCCTCTAAACCCTGAGATCATGAATCTTGAGAAAGACCCACGATCTAACGATTTAGTGAACCAATGTTTTTGGTAGAAGAATGCCACAATCAAGGTGATTACTTAATTGATAAGTTCAAGTTTGAATAACTCAAGAAAAACTCTCAAGTATTCAAGAAAGGCTCTCTTGGAAAGAGAAAGTGAAAACTCACAAAAGATTTAGTATAACTTGCTTGAAAAAAATTTGATGGTTTGTAGGCTTATTTATATAGCCTTACAAAAGACTTTCAAATCCTAGACTAATTTGGACTCAAGTTACTAAAAACCTAACCTAACTAAAATAGGCCAACATGGCTTTTATTTTTAGGAAACTTCTAAAACACCTAACATGAACTAAATAACTGGCTAAGTTTGGGCAGCATTCCAAAAGAATATAGTCCAATTTATTCAACCCTAATTTGACTAAGAAAACAAGGAAAACTTGGACAATCGTGCTCTTATTCTTCAATGTCAACAAATGACAAAACTTGACTCTCTACTTGGGTATAAAGCCACGAGCAAAATGAATCCAAATGCCTTGTTTTTCACTTTGTTCATTGGTCCCCAACGTGATTGGCATGGAAAGTATTGAATGCAAGGGACTCGACACAATATTGATATATAGGGATCTTGAGTTCGTGATGAAAGAGCTAAAAGCTGTCCAAGGAAGGATTCATCATTCAAGTGATCTTCAAAAGCTTGGCAATGAGGATCACAAGCTGTACACATTAATCCAAGTGATTGAAGGAAATTAGCTTGCATTGGAGGATCAACCCTAAAGCCTGGACCGAATTTAGGGTTAATTAGGGTTTCGATATTTTATGTTAAGTTTTGTTTTGTTTAAGTTGTAATGGGCCGAATTACCTTGCTAAATAAGCTTGAGTAATTAAGTCCAATTGCCATAATTAGCTAGTTAAATTCTGGTTAATTAGTTGGGCTTATGACCAAAGTACACTTGGGCTTACTGAGGTCAAAGCCTAGTTCAAGTTAGGATTAGTCTTTCATTGATTCATAGTAGTAGTAGGATTAGTTTTTCCAAGGCTATAAATACAGCCTATGATGGACGAATTTATTAGGAGTTTTATCAATCAAATTTTCAGCTTATTCTTGTGAGAATAGCACGTCTCTTTCTAAGAGATTCTTCTTTGAATACTTGAGAGATTTTGAGTGTTCAAACGACTTATCAATCAAGAACCACACTTGATTGTGGCGTCATCTACCAACAGCCTTGGTTCGCTAATTCATTGTTCTACGGGTTGAGATTAAATTCAAGGTTCGTAGCTCCGCGGGTTAGAGGGGTCGAGAGTCTTCCGTAAGTCCAACTTGATATTCGTCTAGGTCCGTTATCCAACTCACATCAGTTCGTGTCATAGTGAGATCATTAGAGTGGAATAAAACACTTGAGCGATACACGAGCATGAGAGAAACACGTAAGGGAGTGTGTGAGGTCTTTTTCTATCACAAGTTTTTTCATTTTCCAGGTTTAAGAAAAATGTCCATCGAAGGAGAAATGACTAATGAAAATGAGATGATGATTGCTCCACTTGCATTCCAAATGCAAGCTATGTTTGCCGACTCCAATAGGCAATTCGAGCAAAAGATTGAGGCTATCCAAGAACAAATTGACACACTTGAAACTTCCAAAAGTTCTTGATACGATCCTTCACCCTGTTCCAGACAAAACCCATAACATGACAAGATCACAGGATCTAAATGATTTCACCACGGCTTGGCAGCGGAATATCAACTTGATCAATGGCGACTCGAGACCAAAGTTGATGGTAGAGACACCACAATCAGTGTATTCTTGATTGATAAAATCTTTTTTTGAACACCTAGAAAACGTCTAAGACACTCAAAGATTGTTCTCACGAGAACCAAGAAAAAACTCTCAATAATTTCTGGAATAATTCGTCTACCCTTTATTGAATGAAAAGAAGGCTATTATAGCCTTTACAAAGTAAACCCTAATTCTACTTGGACACAAATAAAGTAACGACACCTAGTTCCCTTAGTTCAATTAGGAAACTAACAAAAGAACTAAACCTAAACTAATTAGAAAGTGTTAAAATACTCAAAATCCTATCTAAACAAGAAGAGTAGGTTTGGCCTTATCTCTTGACAAGCTGGACGAATAATTAAAATTTGCAAACAAAATTTTGAAAATTTAAAGAGGCTAAATGGCTAGAGAAACGGCTAGAGAGGATTGCATCAGTTCCTCTAAGAAATCTAAGGGGAAAACTATTTTGGAAGTCCATCAAAGGATGTGAGAGAGGAAGCCAAGGGCCGACCGTGAAGATGAGTCCATCAAAGGGGTTAAATTGACAATCCCACCCTTTCAAGGTAAATCTGACCCTGAAACCTACTTGGACTGGGAGCAGAAAATTGAGAAAGTCTTCAACTGTCACCCTTACACTGAGGCTCAAAAAGTGAAGTTGGCGGTTATTGAATTCACTGAATATGCAGCTATTTGGTGGGACCAACTTTGAATTAAGCGAAGGAGAAACCAGGAACCAGTCACCCTCACTTGGATGATCTCAAGAGGATTATGAGAAAACGTTTCATCCCTGGGTACTATCATCGAGACTTGTACTACAAGGTGCAAATGCTCACTCAAAGGAAGCATGTCAGTGGAGGACTACTTCAAAAAATGGAAATGGCCATGATGCATGTTGACATTCATGAGGATACTAAGGCGACAATGGCACATTTTCTAAGGGGATTGAGGCCTGAAATTGCTGAGGTCATGGAGCTTCAACACTACTTTGACATGGAGGAATTGATGGACAAAGCTGTCAAAGTGGAGCGAAGGCTCTAGAGGAGGGGTAATGCTCGCCCTAATTCCAACTTCCCACCTGAAAATTGGAAAAATCATTTAGTAGTCTTTATCTAGTTTCCTAATTTGGTTGAACATGTGCTAGGTGATTGGATAGATAGTTGTCAGGCTAGTTTCCTAATTCATCGTTAGAGTTAGTTTTCTAATTTGACTAGAAGTGCTGGCCGAATTAGTAAACCAATTAGGTTAAGGATTTGCATCATGTAAGGCTATAAATTGCCAAGTCTTTTCATTAATCAATAGACAAGAATGATTCCAGAAAATTGAGAGAGTTTCTCTTTCTTGTTCCTTAGGAACATCCTTGACACAAAATGAGTATGTCTCCTTTGTTCAAGTAAAATCATGTTTGATTGTGATACGGACCCACCCAGAGGGCCTGAACTCGTATCCCATTGATGCCCAAGGATCTAGACAAAGAATCAAGTTAAGGTGCAGAAAAATCCTTAACTTCCAAACCAAGGAATCACGAACCTATGAACTTAATCTCAACCCACGATTGTTGATTTAGTGAACCAAGGATTCAGGTAGAAGACGCCACAATCAAGTGCGATTCTTGATTGATGAGTTCAAGAACACTCAAGCTAATCTCTCAAGTATTCAAGAAAAGATCTCTTAGAAAGAGAAGTTGCAAACACACGGTTTTGCTGTAAAATTCTTTGATAAAACTTGGCTAATAATTTCAAACCTAAAAGGGCTATTTATAGCCTTACAATGAGACAAAAACTGAAACCCTACTTGAATTGGAAAAACGACACAAACCTAACCCTAGTTGGACTCACCTAAGTGACCAACTAAACCCTAATTAACTTAACCCTAGCTTCGGCTATCACATGGTCAACATGACCAGTTTTATTTAACTAAATAACAAACTCTTAAATTGAAGAAAGACATTTGGCCTTAACTAGCACTTAAGCTAGCCGAATCAAGCCTTGATAATTAAACACAAAATGACTTGAAGACTTGAAGCAGGCAGGCAGAAGACTTCAGCTTACAAGGCGTGCCCACACCTTACAGGACTGCACCAAACAGGAAGGATCAGAAGACTCCTGCTGGTAAGACATGCCCACGGCTAACTGGCACAAGTCTTCTGGTCTAACAAATGCAAGACTTGATACAAACTTGAATTCGATTCTTGACCTCCAAAATGCCATGTTCTTCACCTTGTTCATTGGTCCCCAATAAAATTGGCAAAGAAATGGTTGAGCACATGGACCTTGACTCAACCTTGATTCCTGAAGATCTTGTAATCGTGTCAGATTGTGGCACCGTTCTACCAATTCCTTGGTTCGCTACTTCGCTAGATTGTAGGTTGAGATTATATCAATATTGTTCGCAATCTCGAGGGTTAGAGGGGTTGTAGGATTTCCGTCCCTTTGTATCCATAACCTGTTTAAGATAGATCGTTTCGCTACGTAACAAATTCATTTCTTCAAGAGTGGGAGTAAAAGGCGGGAAGTTTAAAATGAACTCACCCATCAGAGCAAACAGCAGAGCTCATGCATATAGCAAAAATGAAAACAAGCAAGAGAAAAATTAGTGCATAATCAATAGTAGAACAGTAACCATTAATAAATATGAGCACAAACTATACTAAATATAAGGAATAGATGCTCACCTGCTGAATTTAAATGCAGGGAAGAGAAGAAGGACACACAATAAAAGAAAAGATGACTTCAAAATAGAGCTGAGCAATAGAACAGCCAACCTAAGTGAACACCAAATGGAAAAATGCAAAACAGAAAACAATGCTGTGCTGATAACAACAAGCTGAAGGAAAGAACTAATAATCACAAAGACCTCAAAATCTAATAGGTAAAACATGAAGGTTCTGCAAAATGAGTACGGGCACAGAGGAAAACATGGCACAATCAAATCAAAGAGCATCCTTTCTCAACTCACTACAATAGAAGGATATGTTTTTACAAATATAACCCATTGACTCCAAATGCCAACAAGGCAAAGGGAAGAAGAAGGTTCTCACCTACAAATGGGGGCAAACCTATAAAATAAAACCCTTTACATTGAGCCAAACACCAACAAACATCAACACGTGTCACAGTAAATCTGACCAAAGGTGATGTGATAGGTACACACGAATTAATTGCATCCATATGGGAAAAGAAGGAAATAAAAAAAAAAGGAAAGATAGACCAACAGCATTTTCTTCCCTCCACATCCACGTGCAAGTCACCTAACGAGGACGACCACTAACCCTCCAATCCCATTGTGACACATCAGCATTCTGGCACCATCATTTGGCAACATGCATTCACACTTAGTAGATATGTGTTAACTAGATAATAATAGATGTAAGAATTTTAATTGTTAAAAACAATGGATGTAAGAATTTACCTTCAACAACAACGGAGTAAGAATTCTAATTCTTAGGATAAACTACGTATAACCTCTCTGTGAATTAATCTATTACCACATGACTCTTTTAATATTTTAAAATATCTACTTTATTCCCTTATGGTATTATGTAAAGTAAAAAATTTGATACAAAATAGCCGATGCAATATCATTAGTTGAAATACTAATAGTGCCCTTATTTAAATATTAAATCAATCGATAATTTAACCACATTGTATAATAGTATAGAGGGATTATATAGATAAGTGCAAAAACTACATGAGGTAAAATGGATGTTTATACAAACAATAGGAGATTACATGCATATTAAGATTTTAGTACACACGCTTTTAGAGCATATTTGGTATATACTCCATACCTAATTATATATTTCATATATTTTTCATTTTACATAAAATTATAGGAGGGTTAGACGGCTATTGTGAAACCATAAGGAGGGTCATCTAGCATTATGTCAGACTACCGGGGGAGGGGGTTGTAAGTAATTTACCCTTAAACTTCTGATGCAATCAGTAAGTCTAGCATCGTATCCTCAAGTGGTCAAGCTGGATTGGTCATTTGGAAGGAGTTCAAGTGTGATAAAATCTTCATATTTGAACTATATATGTGGAAAGATGATACGAACTACGCCTAGGAAGACGCAACCCACACACAACAAGCGTAAGATCTAGGATATTGATAAACAAAGTTGACTCACACACAGCGGAAGACCTCCACCCGTTGAGCACTTGGACAACAAACGTTGGTATAATGGTAGAAGACGCCACAATTCAACGCGTTCTTGAATTGATAAGTCAATGAACACCTAAAGAGAACTCTAAGATATTCAAGCTGCTTCAAAGAAGTAAGAGAAGTGATAAACACTCAATGAAATTTCTGAATAATTCTTGAATGCTTTATTACAAAATAGTGTTGGCTATTTATAGCCTACAAAACATAAAAACCTAGACCAAAAAGGACTAAGAAATTCGGCCAGCCATGAAGCTTAAGGAAACCGAATTACAAACTAAATAGGAAGCTAGGTTTTAGGAAACTACTAATAATCCTAAATACTAAACAATTAGGAAATAGCATAGAAGGCATTCGGCAAGGCCCTTGTTCACACCTAGCCAATTGCTTTATTGGACAAACAAGAACTTAACAAACAAACGAAAATAAATTCTTTAGGCGTGACCACTCGGCGCGGGCATGTGTAACTAGTGTCAATGCTTATGGTCATCGATTGAAATTGCATTCCTTAGGCATGCCTGATGGCGTGGGCACATCTAACTGGCAAAGAGTTTCGATGAACCTCATGAACACTTAGCATGGTGACACAAGGTAGCGATTGACCCTCCAGATTCCTAAGCGGTGTGACTTGATCTTGCATACCACAAACCATTCGCAGAGAGCTTGGGAAAAATTTTCTTTTTCTTCTTGGTAGAGCATGACTTGCACCTGCTCTTAATGAGTAATTCGGGTTTCTTGCATGCTTGATCCATGCAAACATCTCCTTTCATGTATTCTCTTATCACTTTTCTCTTGTTGCAAATTTCTTCAAGTGAAAGGAATACTGCTTGATGAATTTGACCTACAGTGAGATTCAAAATAGAACCATATCGGTTATGAATATAAATTTCAGCACTGCTGGACAAAATATGAGGAAAGGATGTTAAGAAGGCTTGTTTCAAATTAATATCGGCACCAAGAATGTAAAAGAGTTGGGTCATTCTTTTGAAATGTCGGCTTAAATCTTTTCTTTCATAAGACTGACACTTCATTTGAAAAAATTCTTTTCCCTTAAGCTCCTTATTTTCAATAGGACTTCCTAAGAATGTGGTATTCAAGATGTCAATGGCTTAATCAAAATCTTGTCTGGTGAGAAAAATTGTTTTATCTTGATCTCCTAGAGAAACCCACCAGTCTTTCAATATTCCTGCAAAATGAGCAGTAAATTCACTTAGAATATCAAAAGCTGAATCAAGTGTAAGATTTTTAACAGTCATCCATGCATGAAATTCTTGGAATCTTTTTTCCCATTGAGATGAAGGGATATCGTTAATGGTGAAGATAGAAATACGCCCTTTATTGTTGTTTTTCTTGGGCTACTACCTTCTTGGTTCTTCATCAATTATGTCCTCTTCATCAGAAGGGAAATGAACTTCTCCTTCAGTTTCTGCTTCTCTGGCCATGAAAACATGAGGAATTTTCTCAATCAATTCTGAATGGTCAGATAAAGTTTCTTCTGATCCTTGGGAGTCTGAGGATTCTGAATTAGAGGATTCAGAAATCACTTCTTTAGAAGTATCCTCAGATGTAGACTCTTCAGAGGTAGCCTCCTTGTCAGACTCAGAAGCATTTTCCATGACATTGATTTTTGGAAAACTAGACTCAATTTGTTCCTGCAAAAACGAAGAAATAGGATTATTTCCGTGGGAAAACATAAAAACATCTTTTATGTCTTCTGTTTTTTCTTCCATTTCTGACATCTCTGCTTTTTCTTTTCCTTTTTCTCTTCTCTTTTGTTCTTGTCTTTTCCTCTCTTTTTCTTCTTGCTTTGCTTTTCTCCTGAGCTCCTTTTGTTCGCGGAGCCATATTGGATAATTCTTGGATGAAGCGGGTAATTCTTTCTGGACTGGCATTGGAAAATATGACGGGATTCACCAAACAGGTAGGGGGAAGCCATTTCTCTTAATGGCTTTGCGGCAAAATGAGACATGTAATCATCTTCTGGTAGTGGAACTGGCTTGTGAACAACCGATTCTGTTAAGAGTTTTCTAGTTTCCTGTAGACTCAGAATTTGTCTTTTAAGATAATCAATATCTTTCTCTTTCTGTTCACGAAATTGAGATAAAGGTTTACCAATCTCATGAATTCTGTGATATACTTCATCAAGTCTTTTTTGAAAGACTTTGATCATCTTTTGGGCTTCAGAATTTTGGGTTTTGGTTTCATCTCTGAAAAAGTCAAGCTTGGTAGAGACTTGGGTAACCTTTTCATGAATCATAGAAAGAGCTTTGTTTTGACAGATTGCATTTTCAGACTGTCAGTTTAGAACTTGTTCAAATCTGTCAAGAGGGGCAAGCTGTCCTGAAGGAAGGACAGTGGTCTGTGCATTTTCAAATTTTGGAACATGGCTGGAGTTGTTTTTTGTGAAGGGTTTCAGAGGGGGAAAATCTTCAGGCTTAAACATACAAATCTGAGGAATAGGCTTGGATTTTTCAGGCTGGATTCTTAAACCTTCATGGTCAAGAATTTCCAAACATTTTTGATAGTATGGAGAAAGCTTTGGCTTAGATTTTGGCTTTTCAACCCAATCAGAAGGAATAGAATGACCATCAAAGTTACTTCAGGATGAAGTAAAAGGTGGCTCTTTTTTCTCTGTATCCGGATCCTTCTTGTCTGGGCAACAACTAAATCACCTTTCTGGACATTTTCTTTTTAACATCAAAATAAGTATGTCAAGGATCTTGAAAAAAATATACAGGTTTCCCTTCCTGATCAAAATGAGAAATGAGATTTATAAGGGATTCTCTTGGTTTCCTCCATGGGATAGGTTTATCCATAGGGATTTCAACGGATATGGACATAATTCGGGGAACATATTTGACTTTTCTCAGATGAGAATGATCAAAGGAAATAGAAACAGAACCATTTGGTCTTGATAAAATTTTTGAGCTTGTAGATTCCACCGAACGGTTTTATCAGCTCTTCTCTTGGAATCTGTCGAGGAATATTCGTACATGTAGCAGTATTTTGTTCATCTACTCTGATGAGTAGAGCATCTTCTCCTCCAGGAAGAGTGAGATCAAGAGCATGATTCTGAGCTCGGTAAGCCATTTGATAGTGCAGTGTAGCAGCAATGGTTTCAGGGACCTGTTCTGCACCTGCTATCTATACCTGGATCTTAAGGGCACTCAACAAATATGGATCATCAAGGGACATATTGAAATTTGGAAATAAAGTGACAAACACAGTACCAGCATTTAAAGTTGTCTCTACTATTCCTATACAAGCATGTACTGGAAGACCTTTTCTGCCATGAAAGGATAGAGAAAACCGAATTGCACCAAAATGGATATGAGTATAACCTTGCTGTTTCTACAGATTAGGAAAATCAGGGTGAATATGCAGGGTTATAAATTACTCTTTTCCTGTTGCAAGGATCTTGTGCTGGTCTAACTTGGAAGACTGAACATATTCTTAACACCTTTAGGTTGATGTTTGATCAAGGACTTAATTGTGCCTAAAGGAGAGATGTTCTTTTTAGCAAAAGAGGAGTACGGGTCTAACAAGGGTAGATCAGTGAGGCTGACTTGCTCTGGTTCAATAGAAACTTCATGCAGGTAATCTAGTCTTTGAGCAGATGATGTTCTTGCTAGACTCATCTTTTGTAAATTTGGTACTGGAGCAGTGATGTAGGCTTGTGCAATGGGTTACTATGTTCCTGCCACAAGAGATCAATATAGATCTGACACTTACTCACAAGATCTGAAAGTTGATCAAAACCTCTATCTAATAACTGAGCACAATATAACTGTAACTTAAAAATATAATTATATGCTTCTTCAATATCTAGATGCTAAAAAATTACACAAGCCGAGTAATACTCATCTGGATAAGAAGAACCAAACAAATGCTGAGAATGACAAATATTATCTAATTGAGATTTATAATATGCGGAAGGTAAAGGAGTGGTGATGCGGGAATCAGGGGTTCGTTGAACTAATGGACAATTAGGAGGAAGATGAGGATCAAAATCACCGTAACTACAACCATGACAATTACAGTAAGAATCAGATGACATAGTTTCAGACAAGCCACAATTACCTCCTCCTTAAGAAGATATCAGATGGCTCTGATACCAGCTCAGGTTCCTTCTAGATTCTCATGATAATTGGTGTCATCAGAGTCTAAGCTTCACCAGAGTTTCGTCTACTTCTTTCGCCTCCTGCTACTTTTTTCGACTACTTTTGAGGTTAGCTTTAATCTCGGAAGAACAGACAATGAAAGTATTATAATCTGCCAGGAATCTTTGCTGATAACTTCTGCCAAGACGTTTAAGAGACAAGGGAAAATGGATAATTGGGCTGTCTGAAAAGAAAACTAAGAATATCATGATTGAGAAAACAACTTCTCGACTCTAAAATTTTATTGCCAAACACCTCGATGATCCCAAAAGATCAAGGAGTTCTCCCTTATATAGGGATTACAAGCAACGCTATACAGCGTGAAAAAGTTTAAAATAGCAGACCGTGACCCCCTGGTCAATACAAGACAAACTAACTTTACACAAGTGGTCGACAAAGACCTATAAAAGTCATCGAGGATGACTTTAGACGCAGAACATAAAGCAATAATAGACAAAATAACAAGGCTGCAACATAGGACACCAAAGTCATAAAGGCTTGACAAAAAGTCTAAAAACATGACGCAAAAGTCGCAAAGCCGAAAAGACTTGTAGACTTTTAGTCTGATAGTTTTCCATAGTCGGTGAAGACTTCTGATGGAGTATCCGATGGTGTTGAATCAGGATCTGTAATATTCATTTCCTCAATCATCGCTTGATGTCGGATACGATTTCGTCTTTTATTGATTTGTCGACGTCTTTCACTTCTGGATTTCCACTTGGGCTTTGGTTGGGATGTGCTAGGTTCATCTGGTGTCTGGGAATCTTGCATCATAGAATCTTCCATCATTTCTTTATACTCCTGCTGGGCTTTCCGAATGGCTGTGAAATGAGGATGATTTCTTTGATAATTCCATGGCCCATGAAAACCTGGCCAAATAACCTCTGGAATGACTCCATTGACTTGAAAAATGTATCTTTGATCATCTTCTTGGACAGAAAAGTTCAGGACTTTGTAGATCAAGACTGAAGGAAGGGCTGTGAGAACATCTTCTTGAATATTGATAGGCCTATGGAAATGTAAAACCACATAATCTCTATGGGTTTTAAAAAGATTAATCCACCACTCTTTTGGCTTGAACCATTTAAGAAAAATCCGGTGGTGTGGGGCATGTGTATTAAAATTTTCAAAGGACATGGAATGAAATTCCATGAGAATATAATAGGAATGACAAAGGTACCACAAAACCCAAAGTAATGGTTCAGGAAAGATCATGGTCTGGCCAATGAAGATCGATGAAAAAGGATATTCAGGATTGATACCAAAAGGGTTGAGGATGGATCCTCCATAATTGGCAAACAGTGAGATTTCATGGTTTCTTCTGGCATTTTTCAGTGCTTCTTTTTCCCATGGTTGAGATAAAGACAGAATTTCGGGTGGATTTGGGAGAAGAGAAGGGATGATACTAGAATACATCCGAATTGAAGGCAGAGAATCTTTTGGAGGATTTCTGGAGAAGAAATCAGCAACAATGTTTGATTTTCCTTTGATATGAGTGACTTTGAATGAGAACTGGGAAAACCAATAGGACCATCTAAGCAATTGGGTATTGGGAATTTTCCTATTGTTGAAAGAAATCATTTGAGGAAAACTTCCCATATCCATCTCAATTGTAAAGGAACATGGTCGTAGGTAGAATTCAAATTTTTCAATTGCATATTTGACTGCAAGGATTTCTTTATAAGAATAGTGGTAATGCAATTGACTGTCTTTGAAACTTCCACTGGCAAATCCACAACATTTTTGTTCTTTGCCACATTGTTCTAAAAGGGTGGCTCCCCAATGGTAATCACTGGCATTTGTTTGGAGAATGAGGTTTCGGAGGATGGGATATGAAGGACAGGAAGGTTAATTAGAATTTGTTTCAAGAGTTGAACGGACTGGGTTTGTTCAGTTCCCCAAGGAATGGGATTTTTATTGAGGAGTTTGGTCAAAGGTTGGGTATGCTGAGAAACATTAGGGATGAAGTCCCTAACATAATTTACAATATCCAAAAACTGTCGAATCTGTTTAACAGAAAAATCTTTCTTAGGAAAATGTTGAATAGCATCTCCAATGTGTGTTTCAGGAATACAAGTACCATTTGAGATTTTCATCCCAAGAAAATTGATGTCTTGTTGGCACAAAATCATTTTTTTCTCAAAAAGCATAATGCCAAACTTTTCAACAATTTCAGCAAATTTGTAGAGCAAAGAAATATGCTCTTCAAATGTTTTGGAAAGGAAAAGGATATCATCAATATACACAAGACAAGTATGAAGAATAGGTTCAAATATTCGAATCATAGCTTTTTGAAAAAGAGAAGATGCAGTTTTTAAACCAAAAGGCATCACCTTCAATTGGTAATGATGATGCGGAATACAGAAAGTAGTTTTGATGTGGATCATCCTAGCATTGATGGAAATAGGGCTCAAGATGGGCGATCTTCAAGGTCTCTTCAAATTCTTCCTGGTCCAATGACACGTGCACGGGCTAAGCGGCTCAAAGAGGAGTTAAATACATTGGTTCGTGATATTCAAAATCAAGTACAGTCACCTTACATTGTGGATGAAGAGTCAAGGCCATTGGTGACATTGCTAAGTGTTGAAGAAGGATCGAGTTTGGTTATTGAGGAATAAGGCTTGCGTTAAATTAGGGTTCGTTAATTTAAGGCTTCATTAATTAGGGTTTAATCAACATTGTTTGATCAAGTTTATTGTTAAAATTTGGCCAGCCTTGTATAAGGTTCACAAGGTTGATTAGTTAGGTCATTAGAAGCTTCCTAAAACCCTAGTTGTTTTCCATTTACAATTCGGTTTTTAAGCTTAAAAAGTGGGCCGAGTTTCTAGTCCTTATTAGTCTAGGATTTTGACGTTTTGTAAGGCTATAAATAGTCCCCTTAAATTCGAAATTACCAACAAGAAATATTCAGCAAATTACTTGAGTGTTTATCACTTCTCTTGCTTCCTTGAAGCGACCTGAATACCTTAGAATTCTCTTAGGTGTTCATTGACTTATCAATTCAAGAACACGTTGAATTGTGGCGTCTTCTACCTTTATACCAACGTTCGTTGTCCACGTGCTCAACAGGTGAAGGTCTTCCGCTGTGTGTCCAACTCTTGTTACCAAATCCTAGATCCTACATTTTTCGTGTGCGGGTTGCGTTACTTGTTAACGTAGTTCGTATCAGTTGGTATCAGAGCTAGTTGGAGGTAACAAAGTATATCTTTTTTTTCTTGTTTTAGAATCAGTTGTCTTGTTTCTTTCAATTCGATTCTATTTACAAAAAAAAAAAAAAAAACAGTTTCGATTCTTGCTTAGTTGTTCTTGTTCTTCTCATTAAAGTCGTGTCTTTTTGCTTGTTGTTCTTTGATAAGCCGAACCAATCTTGTTGTCTATGTGCTGTTTAGGGTTCGTGTCGTGCATCTAGTTTACTTTGAGTCAAAAAAAAAAGGAAGAAAGAAGAAGTAGAGTCTTGTCCGAAAAGTCATTGCTAGGAAATAGAAACTGTTTTGGTGATTCTTACAAACAAATTAAAGTTCTTGGGCATACCTGATTGAATCTTGAAGCTTTCTTGATTGTGGTTGTGAGATCTTGATACTATTACATCAATCTTGAAGCCATTCTTGAAAAATATCAGACCTTACAATTTTCTTGCAAGTTGTAATCGGTTCTTGAAACTATTCTTGTTGCAGCCCTAACCGTTTCTTGTTGTTGAGAATTGTTGCTTTGTGAAAAAAAAAAAAGAGCAACGAAATAGCAAAAGAAAAAGGGAAGCCTAAACCAAGAACCACCAAGAAAAGAAAGCCTTTAAAATCGGTTGGCTCAAGGAATCCAAATCAGCTTTGGAATTAAAAAGAAGCCACCACCATAAGGCTCTTTATTTTAATCCATTCTCAATTCCTTTTTGGAAACAATGGCTGCCAACTTTGCTGACCAAATTGAGCCTGGAAAACCGTCCACAAACAGCCACAAAACATTCCAAAATTCAGCAAGCTTCAGCCAAGAAAATCCGAAACATCAAAGCTGCCAAACCGTGGGTAGATTGCTTTAATTCATTCTTTCCCCCAATCAGCTTTGAAACCACTCCTTGGGAAACAAGTGCCACATATTTACAGCCCAAAAATCACCTCCAAAACAGCACCACACACCCAAATTACTGTCCAGAAATTTTTGAAAAAAAAAAACAAATCAGGAAGTTCTCTCAAGTGCAGGATAAGGGTACTTGTTCTTCTATGATTTATATTCCCCTTTTGAGGTAAATTTCCAGCATCTTCATGTGTTTAAATATCATTCTTGTTTAAACACAAACTAATTGCATCTCATTCTTCTACTCTTTGTTGTCTACTTATCCTAAATCTTCTTCGTGCTTTGTATCTTAGTTTTCTTGTTATTTCGCATGCTTTCTAGTAGTAAATCTGCCGTGTCCTTAATTTTCAAAATTTTGTGTCTTGTGTCCTAAACTTTTCTTGTCATTTTTGTTATTCTTGTTATTCTTGTCATTCTTGCCTACAAATCACCGTGGCTTAAATTGGTAAGTTGGTCTACACTAGAAATTCTAATTTCTTCAAGTTGTTGCCAAGGTTGACTTGAGAAGTGATTGGTGAGAATATTAGAGTGCTTATTGAGTGTAAACACGAGGGTGAGTGAATACACGTGAGGGAGTGTGTAAGGATTTTTCTAAAACCCTAAAATGCTCATTCTTTTTAATTGATCACCATGTCTAACAAGGGTGAGGGATCTTCCCAATCCTTTGATTTTAAGTTGTTTGCAGAATCACTCCGAGGAGACATTAGCCGCATTTTGGATCAAAAACTGGAGATTGTCAATCAAAGAATCGACAATTTGGAAAAGCCCCATACCAGTAGTGCAAAGGAAGCCGTAGTAGAACACCTTTGCATGAGTCAAGTGACTCAAATGAGGAATTTGACAATAGACAACGGCGACCTAAGCATGAGAATAGACTCAATGATGATTCTATTCATGGTATTAAATTGAAGATTCCTTCATTCCAAGGGCGTTCTGATCCGGATGCATACTTAGAGTGGGAAAAAAGAATTGAGCTGGTGTTCAACTGCAATAATTATACTGAAAGATCAAAAAGTAAAACTTGCAGTTGTAGAGTTTACTGACTATGCTGTTGTTTAGGGGGATCAGGTTACAACTAGTATGAGAAGACGTGGAGAACCACCCATCGATACATGGCATGCATTGAGGCATTTGATGAGAAAACGATTTGTGCCAAATCACTACTATCGTGATTTGTATCAAAAACTTCAAAACCTCACTCAAGGATCTAAAAGTGTTGAAGACTACCACAAAGAGATGGAGGTGCTCATGCTACATGCCAATGTTGTAGAGGATCGAGAAGCCACTATGGCTCAATTCTTGAATGGATTACGGTCTGAGATTGCTGAGCAGGTAGAACTACAACACTATGTGGAGCTTAATGACTTGGTAGATAAGGCCATCAAGATTGAGAGGCGTCACAAGAGGAGGGGTCCCACCCGACCTATGCCTATGTACCCCGTTCAAGGGGTTCGGAATTATCCAAGCCGCAAGGAGGAAAAACCAGCAACCAGTTCAACTGCTCCAAAGCCTTGAATTGAAGTTCCTAAGGCTGATTCTAGGCCAATGACCCGTAACACCAGCAATTCCCAATCAAGAAATAGGGACACTAGGTGTTTTAAATGCCAAGGAAGAGGGCACATTGCCAGTCAATGCCCTAATCAAAGAGCTATGATTATCCTTCCCAATGGCGACTGGGTCACTGATGATGAAGGTGAGTATGAGGACATGCCACCTTTGACTGAAGAAGTGGATGAAGAAGAAGAGGAAATTCCCGACAATGACCAACTAGGGCTTGTGGTTCGACGTGCCCTAGCTACACATGTCAAGGCTAATGATGCCTTGCAAAGGGAAAATATCTTCTACTCTCGCTGTCATATCCAGGGACGTGTGTGTAGCCTAATTATAGATGGAGGGAGCTGTGCCAATGTTGCAAGTCATCTTATGATGGAGAAACTAGCTTTGCCTACACTCAAGCATCCAACCCCCTACCGTCTTCAATGGCTAAATGACAGTGGTGATGTGAGGGTTACCAAGCAAGTCCAAGTTCCATTCCGCATTGGCAAATATGAAGATGTTGTGGTATGTGATGTGGCGCCAATGCAAACTTGCCATATACTACTTGGAAGGCAGTTTGATAAAGCTGTCAATTTTGAAGGAGTCACCAACAAGTATTCCTTCCAACATGGCCAAAGAAAGGTTATCCTCGCACCCTTAACTCCAAGTCAAGTTCGTGAGGACCAAGAGAAATTGCATAAGGAGTATGAGGTGGAACTTGCTAAGCGGCGACAAGTTAAAACCGAGGTCAAGCAGAAAGAAGTGAAGGCCGAATCTGATGATAGGGGAAAAGGGAAAATGAATTCGGCCAAGGGATGAAATCTACAAAGAAAAACTAATCTTTTTGTAAAAACAAGAGACGTGAGGAGAGCTTTACATTCTAATATGACAGTACTAGTGCTCTTATGTAGAGAAGTACTTGTAATTCCCCCTGACCTCACTAACACTTTACCTCCAAGTGTTTCAAATCTCTTGCAGGAATTTGAGGACGTCTTCCCCGACGAGATACCAAATGGATTACCACCGATTAGGGGAATTGAACACCAAATTGATTTGGTGCACGAGCCTCATTGCCAAATAAACCCGCCTATCATTATGGGTCCTGAAAAGACAAAGGAGCTACAACGGCAGGTTGAAGAGCTCTTGAAGAAAGGATGGGCGCGGGAAAGCTTAAGCCTATGTGTTGTTCCTATCATCTTAGTGCCAAAGAAAGATGGAACGTGGCGCATGTGCACAGATTGTAAAGCCGTCAATGCTATAACGGTAAAGTATCGTCACCCTATACCTCGTTTGGATGATATGTTGGATGAATTGCATGGTGCCATTATTTTCACAAAAATTGATTTAAAAAGTGGTTACCATCAAATATGAATGAAAGAGGGTGATGAATGGAAAATGGCTTTTAAGACTAAGTATGGTTAATATGAGTGGCTTGTCATGCCTTTTGGTTTGACTAACGCCCCTAGTATTTTTATGAGATTAATGAACCATGTACTTAGACATTTCATTGGCAATTTTGTGGTTGTTTATTTTGATGATATCTTGATTTATAGCTGCAGCCTAGAAGAGCATGTAGAACATCTTAGACTTGTGCTTGAAACACTTCGTGATGCTCAATTGTATGCTAACATTAAAAAGTGTTCTTTTTGCACTAGTGAAGTAGTATTTCTAGGTTATGTTGTAAGTGCCAATGGAATTCATGTTGATGAGGACAAAGTGCGTGCTATTCGTGAATGGCCGACACCTAAAAGCGTTGGAGATGTTCGTAGCTTCCATGGTTTAGCTAGCTTTTATCGTAGATTTGTTAAAGATTTTAGTACTATTGCTGCACCTTTGACATCTGTGATAAAAAAGCATGAGAAATTTGTGTGGAATGAAGCTCAGGAACACGCCTTTCATGCACTTAAAGATACGCTTACTCATGCACATTACCATGCTTTGATAAGACATTTGAGATTGAATGTGATGCATCGGGTATGGGAATTGGGGCTGTTTTAATCCAAGAAGGTCGTCCCATTGCATTCTTTAGTGAAAAATTGAATGGGGCAGCCTTAAATTACCCCACATATGATAAGGAAATGTATGCATTGGTTAGGTCCTTAGAAATGTGGCAACACTATCTAAGACCTAAGGAATTTGTAATTCACACCGACCATGAGTCGCTTAAGCACCTTAAATCTCAACATAAGCTTAATAAGCGGCATGCTAGGTGGGTTGCATTTATTGATACTTTTCCTTATGTTATTAAGTACAAAGTAGGAAAGTCTAATATTGTAGTGGATGCATTATCTCGTAGACATTCTTTACTCACTGTACTTGATGCTAAATTACTTGGACTTGAGTTTATCAAGGAATTGTATGAAAAGGATGCAGATTTTTCGGCCTTGGTAAGTTCACCAGGTAAAACACCATCGAATGGTAAGTTCTGTTTTCATGATGGTTTCCTATTTTATCTTAACAAGCTTTGTATACCTAATTGCTCTATTCGTGTATTGCTTGTAAGGGAATCACATGGAGGAGGTTTGATGGGGCATTTTGGAATTGCCAAAACACTTGCCATTCTCCAAGAACATTTTTACTGGCCAAGAATGAAGCGTGATGTGGAACAGGAGGTGGCTAAGTGTGTCACTTGCCACAAAGCTAAGTCTAAACTCCAACCTTTTGGCTTATATTCTCCTTTACCTATTCCTAAGGAACCTTGGGTAGATATATCTATGGATTTTGTTTTAGGGTTGCCTAGGACTAAAAAGGGAAATGATAGCATCTTTGTTGTTGTTGACAGATTTTCAAAAATGGCTCATTTTATACCTTGTCACAAAACAGATGATGCTTCACATGTAGCTAATTTGTTCTTTAAAGAAATTGTTAGATTACATGGTATTCCTCGTACTATTGTATCTGACCGTGATGTTAAGTTCCTTAGCTACTTCTGGAAAACTTTGTGGGGAAAACTTGGAACTAAATTGTTGTTTTCTACATCTAGTCACCCACAAACTGATGGCCAAACTGAGATCGTCAACCACACCTTGTCTACACTCTTACGTGCTGTTATTAGATGTAATCTCAAAACGTGGGAAGAGTGTTTACCACATGTTGAGTTTGCTTACAACCGTTCTACTCATAGTGCAACTCAATTTTCGCCTTTTGAAGTTGTTTATGGTTTTAATCCTTTAACTCCACTTGATCTTTTGCCTTTGCCTATAATCAAAATCAAGTACAGTCACCTTACATTGTGGATGAAGAGTCAAGGCCATTGGTGACATTGCTAAGTGTTGAAGAAGGATCGAGTTTGGTTATTGAGGAATAAGGCTTGCGTTAAATTAGGGTTCGTTAATTTAAGGCTTCATTAATTAGGGTTTAATCAACATTGTTTGATCAAGTTGGTTGTTAAAATTCGGCCAGCCTTGTATAAGGTTCAGAAGGTTGATTAGTTAGGTCATTAGAAGCTTCCTAAAACCCTAGTTGTTTTCCATTTACAATTCGGTTTTTAAGCTTAAAAAGTGGGCCATCTCTAGAATTTACGTATGATCTTATATATGATTGTTCATGGATTAAATTTCTGTTTGGATGAAGTATGTATACATGTGCAGATTTTTGGTTGAAAAGTGCTGCTTTAATGAGATTAAACTAGTTTTACCATTCGGAAATTTTATTTGATGTCACGATTGATATATGATGTTGATTCTGTGGCATGTTTTTCCACTTGAATGGTTTGTACAATTGTTCTGAAATGATTTTTCTGCAGGATTCTGTGGTAGTCAATTGTTGGCTACTGGAACAGCGAGTCACGACACGGATCCGCGACGTGGATCTGCGAGGCTTTCCTTGCGGATCAGGTTCGTGACTCGGATCCGCGAGGTTCGCTTCGCGGATGCTGCTCGCGTTTCAGAAACATGGTGAGATCCGTGAACTAGATTCGCGGATCGATCCGCGGATCCGATTCACGGATCTTGTTAGCAGCCCTCAGTTTCTGATCCCCGCGCGACAGGGATCCGCGAACTGTGTCTCACGGATCAGGGTCGCGGATCCTTTACAGAAGCTTTAGAAACTGATGCGTGCAGCATGGATCCGCGAACTGGCTTCACGGATCATCTCGCGGATCCTTCTGGAGGTGAAATTCTGCGAAATAAAATTTTTGAAAAATTGAGTTTTCATTTTCTGAAAATTTTCAGATACTGATCCGTATTTAATTGTTAAAATTTGCTATGAAATTTTATATTTCATTTTTTATTAGGTCAGGAATTAATTTGAATTTAATTTGATTAATTCAAATAATATTCTCGTTATTTCTAATTTTGTTGGAAATTAAAAATGACCTAATAAAGTTATTTTACCAAAGTTCTCTGCACATGTATGGTCTCAAAATTTGTTTGGGATCTTGATATATCCAAATAATCCATGAATGATTATTTTTCCATGCTTTCATTTTATTTAAAGTTGTTTAAATTCGTATGGATGCATGGTGGATGGTTGTGGATATAAACCCAATGTGATTGTGGATTGGTTGAATGGTTGTATTTTTATAAATAGGGCCTGCGTGTGATGCGAACCCGAATCTCCAAACTCCCGCTCTTGAAGAAACGAATTGGCGACGCAGCGGAATGATCTATCTTGAACAGGTTATGGGTACAAAAGGGATGGAAATCCTACGACCCCTCTAAGCCTCGAGATTGCGAACCTACGAATTGAATCTCAACCCACAATCTAGCGAATTAGCGAACCAAGGAATTTGGTAGAAAGGCGCCACAACTCAACGCGTTCTTGAATTGATAAGCCTAAACTTGAACAAAGGAACTCATTCACTTTGTATCAAGGGTCATTCCCAAGGAACAAGAAAAGAGAAAACTCTCAATGTTATTACTCAAAGTCTTATGAAAAAATATTGGAGAAGAGGCTTATTTATAGCCTTTACAAAGACTCAAAATCCTAATGTAACTTGGACTCAAATTACTAAAAACCTAACCTAACTAGAATAGGCCAACATGGCTCTATCTTTTAGGAAATATCTAAAACAACTAAATTGACTCAAATAAACTCAATAAATTCGGCCAGCATTACACACCAAAGCTGGTCTGAAAATAAAATAAGAAACAACGGAAATAATGGGAAAACTGGACAATTATGCCCTTATTCACTAATCTAACCAAGCGACAGCTCTTCATACTTTATATAGAGCTTTGAACCATCATTCAAAGGAAAGAATCTTCATGAAATCTTGAAGCTTTAATCATCTTGGATAAGAACATAAGAAATGATTCCAAATCAAAGCTTCCACCATTCAATTTCTCATCATTCCCCTCCTCTTGAAAGGCGATTTGTCCCAAATCGAAGGATCGTTTGCACCGGAGAACTTCAGGCCATGTGTCAATTGGAATACAAGCCAGCATGCATGCTTTAGCTCACACGAACTTTGGCAACAGCCTATCACAAGTATACCTGGATCAAAAACGAAAGACGAGGAATGAATGATGAGGAAACACAGATATTTAACCACTTTACCCAATTGATAACAAGTAGGAAAAGTTTGTACCCCATGCATCATTAGGCGGCTTAACACAATCTGAACACATTAAACTTACTAAATAAATATGCATCATCACTACTAACACAATAACCACACGAATTAATTAGAACAGACAACTCATAAGGACTCAATGGTAGACACTCACAGTTAAAACAAATAGGACTCTCACAATGACTCAAATAATTATCAAAATAACTGACAAAACATAAGCAACTAGCATGATCAACAACATCAGAAGAATGACTCAAAGGACTACCATAACAATCTACACAATCCAAACAAATGGCACGGCTTTCAAATGCAAAAGAATGAACTAGAGGATAAGATTGAAGACTCCTTTCAAACTCAAAGGTTGGTTGGTGAAAGCAGGTCTTCAATTCTTGGGAGTGAATGTAGAAATTTGCAATGCCTCGAAAGAACATGGTTCCTTTTAAAGACTTTGCAATGGCGCAACAAAACCATCTTTACTTCACCTTATTGTACCTGAAAAGACCATTAACACTAAACAAAGTAAAGTTAAGATTGTTAGAAAATAATAAGCCCTTTCACGCTCATTTATTTTTCCACTCACAATTAGCTCAGCACTCTTTTCTTTTCTTCTTCACTCAACTCACTCTCCTTTTTTATTTACACTACACTCAATTGTACATCTTCATATTCTTCACATAAATCCTTTCCAACTAGCTTTTGACTAGCGGCTAGTCACGTTAGACGGTCAAGCTTTTTCTTTTCATGCTCAAGATCGACTTTACATAGGTATCCAATAGTTGCTCAAATCGTCCCATCAAAGGCTCGTTCTTGGACATTTGGCGGTGACTCTTTAATTTCTTGCTCATGCTTCTCCACGTGAAGCACATTTGGCCATAAAGAAAGTTTCCTTTGACGTCTCCTCTCGAGCTTCTCTTCAATGTCCATAGCAGCATGTGCAACTTCATACAACTCCATACGATTAGTCACTTCAAGATGCCTAACTATTTGATCATTTAATCCATCCAAAAAGTGATCAATAACAAAGGAATCCTCCACAATTTCAGCTTGTTGGATGATAAATCTCATCTCTTTGTAGTATTCCTTCACTGATTTAGTACCTTGACGAAGAGCATGGAATTTCTTCAACAACTCCTTTAGAGGATTGTGCCTCATGGTGAAAAAATCTGCAAAGAAAGGTTAGGAAAAATACAAGATAATAACCTCACACACTCCCTTAGTGTATCCACTCAACTCTCGTGTATGCACTCAAATTCCACTCTAATAATCTCACCAACTCTTTCAAGTCCTTGTTCACAATCCTTGAGACAATATGAGTTGGCTCACGACTGCTCAAGAAGACTAATCAATTCAATCCGGTTGGCATGTGACAACATATGAGAATTTGATGGCACTAATGAAGGTAGACTCGGGAGAGATTCTTGAGGACACTTGACTCAAGAAAGACAAGAAATAATGACTCACAAAATGGACAAATAAGACTAGAAAAGAAGGCACAAGTAGAAGCTAGAAATAATTAGGAAACTAAGACAAAATAGATTTTAGAAACAAGACTCACTTTAGGAAACTTAACTAGACTTCTACTTGAATTTGTAAAGACAACGGAAAACTGAATTGACCGAAAATAAAACAAGTTAAAAGACTCAATCAAATGCTGGAAAATAGGACCAAAGTCACGTGGACTTAGTGGCTTAATTGGTCAAGCAGTTTGGTTTCCCAAAAAAGTTTCAATCCAAGGTAGTTTAGGTTCAAGGTAGTCAAGGCGGTGCAAAAAGGTTTCCAAGGCTGTTTTGGATTGGTTGCTGTGGTCTTTTAATCCCTCTTGGATAGGATTTGTGGCTGTTTAGGGATTAGGAAGGCTGAAGGTTTCCTACCCGGTTTGGATTATCTTTAAACAACAAGAAACCTTTTCAAGCTTGGATAGGATTTCTGGAATTTGGAAACTAAAATTTCTGGTTTATGTTTTCAACTTCCAAATTCGTTTTTAACCTTCCCAAAACATGCAATTATGTTCCAACACCCACTGAAAAGTGTTTCAAGCTTTGAACAACAATTGTAACACAAAGTTTTGGATCAACAAGCAAGGTAGATTCAATTTCCAGCAAGGTTCAAGAAAAACAGGTTGGTTTTCTTCTTTCTTTCTTTTGTTTCTGTTTTTTTTTTCCCACTCCAGCCGACTTGAATTGCTTTTAGAATTCAAGAATCCAATGTTGAAATTCCAGAATTCAAGGATTATCAATCAGTTTCAAGAACTTCAAGAAAACAGCCCCTAGGTTCAAGGATTGGTTTCAAGACTAGGGTTTTGTTTCAAGAACTCAAGAAAACATTCAAGGCCCAACAATTTTCAACAAGGAATAGCCACGGAATTTTGGTTTAGACAGCCACAAATTTCCAGCAATGGAACACAAAGAACATCTCACAATAACGACACAACCAACAAGAAACAAGATGGACAACAAGAACAAGGATGAACAACAAGATAACACAAGAAAAGAAAACCCTAACAATGGATTCGAGAACTTGTAGACAGATTTTTTTTTTTTATTCAAGACTCAAGACACAAGAACACAAGACCAACAAGTAAGAAAACAAGAGAAAAATTCGGATGAACAGTGAATTCGGGATGAACAGTATGCTACAGTAGCGATGAACAGTATCCGATGAACAGTACGAATTTTTTTTTTTTTTTAAAACAAAGAGGAAAACAAGAAAGAAAAAAAAGGATATTAACCTGGTTCAAGAGCTGAAGCTCTGATACCAACTGATGCGAACCCGAATCTCCAAACTCCCGCTCTTGAAGAAACGAATTGGCGACGCAGCGGAATGATCTATCTTGAACAGGTTATGGGTACAAAAGGGATGGAAATCCTACGACCCCTCTAACCCTCGAGATTGCGAACCTACGAATTGAATCTCAACCCACAATCTAGCGAATTAGCGAACCAAGGAATTTGGTAGAAAGGCGCCACAACTCAACGCGTTCTTGAATTGATAAGCCTAAACTTGAACAAAGGAACTCATTCACTTTGTATCAAGGGATGTTCCCAAGGAACAAGAAAAGAGAAAACTCTCAATGTTATTACTCAAAGTCTTATGAAAAATATTGGAGAAGAAGGCTTATTTATAGCCTTTACAAAGACTCAAAATCCTAATGTAACTTGGACTCAAATTACTAAAAACCTAACCTAACTAGAATAGGCCAACATGGCTCTATCTTTTAGGAAATATCTAAAACAACTAAATTGACTCAAATAAACTCAATAAATTCGGCCAGCATTACACACCAAAGCTGGTCTGAAAATAAAATAAGAAAGTAACGGGAAATAATGGGAAAACTGGACAATTATGCCCTTATTCACTAATCTAGCCCAAACGACAGCTCTTCATACTTTATATAGAGCTTTGAAACATCATTCAAAGGAAAGAATCTTCATGAAATCTTGAAGCTTTAATCATCTTGGATAAGAATACAAGAAATGATTCCAAATCAAAGCTTCCACCATTCAATTTCTCATCAGCGTGTCCTGCCTTTCTCATTTTTCTAATTGTAAATTTCTCTTCTCATCTAAACTCCCCCCGAATGTAACTCGGGGTTTCTTATATTCTATTTGTAATGTACAATAGATAGGAGTAGATGATAAGAAATTGTTCTTTACCATAGAAATTGTAAATTGGACGATGAAGAAAGGAGCAGTGCAACCAGGAGGAAATTTGATTTAACCCTAGTCAACCATTAATTTTCCTAATGGCCGGGGAAATTAATTTAGGAATATCCACAACCATCCACAATTTACTTTTATGCTATATTTATTTTTAAAATATTTATATGCATGAATGTTAATGAGACCGTCAAATGTTTTTCCAAAACCTCAAACTAAATTAAAATGTTTTGGAAAAAGGAAATAAATCCCTCAAATTTAAATATTAAATCAAGACAGCCTTCCATCATTATAGTATAAAACAAAATGTGTTTATTAAGTGCTAGTCTGTTGGGATTGACCCAAGACTGCCTTACTTACTACATGTTTTTACTATAAGAAATGTTCTTGAGAATGATGGGTTTGATTTAACTAAAATTATGGTTTGTTGGGATTCACTCAAGACCATGAATTTTAGAGGCAAGGGTTAGGTAAATACATAAGATGTAAAATCAAGAGTTTATCTAACGAATCTAGAAGTTACAAAGGATTGTAATTGGTAAAGTACCTACCTGTTAAAATTATTTTGATTTGTTGGGATTCACTCAAGGTCAAAAATAATTAAGACGGGGTTCTAGCCACTACGGATTTTTAGAAAATCTCAGATCAATTTTAGAGGGTAATTGATCTTGGAAAATAGTGGAAATAAAATCATAATTTTGGAAGTTTTATGATTTTATCAAACCAAAACTTTTTCTGATAAACTCTATCTTTATTTTGTTGTAGATTGAGTAACAATTTGAGCCTACGCACCATCCTTACTGCTTGTAAGTTAAACGACACAACTTTTCTCGACTGGCATCGTAATGTCCTACTCGTTCTCACCCACGAGAAAATCGAGTATGTACTTGATGGGCCCATGCCTAATGAACCTGAACCTAATGCACCTGCTACTGTTAAGAATGCTTATGAGAAGCATAGGGATGATAATAGAACGGCTTCATGTATCATGATAGCCTCTATGACTCCCCAACTTCAACAGCAGTACATGAACATGGGGGCATATGAAATAGTTCAACACCTGAGAGAGTTGTTTGAACAACAATCTAGGACGGTGAGATATGACACCTCCAGGCTGTCAGTGTAAAATGGCGGAGGAGCACATGTTGCTCCACACGTCTTGAAGATGATTGGGCTAATTGAGAAATTAGCTGAATTGGGCTTTAAGATGGACCCAGAGCTAAATGTTGATTTAGTTCTTCAATCTCTACCAGATTCTTTCTCTCAGTTATGAACTATCGGATGAACAATCTGCGGCACACTACCTCAATTGTTGAATGTCTTTGAAAGCTGGCGAAAGAGATTAAAAGGTGAAGGGTTCTCTTGGAGTGCTTGTTGTTGCTTCATCTAGTAAAAGGAAGAGGTAAGGAAAAGGGCCAAGAAGCCCAATAACAAACCGCCAAGAAGCCAAAAGGCTAAAAGGCCAGGTCAAAGGCAACCTTCCATTGTGGACAAAATGGACATTGGAAGAGGACTGTAAGGCCTATCTGGAGAGTCTGAAGCAGAAGAAGCTTGGAGAAGCTTCATCAGCAGGTACATACATGATTGAGATTAATGTTTCTACTTCAAATCTAACTCTTGGGTATTAGATACGGATGTGGTTCTCACATTTGCACATCTATGGGTCTAAGGGCGGTAGAAAGTTGGGTAAGGAGAAGTAACCCTACGTGTTAGCAATGGAGCAAAGGTTCTTTGCTTTAGGCTGTAGGGACTTACTATATTAGTTTACCTAGTGGGTTAATTTTAGAATTATCAAACTGCTATTATGTTTCAGCACTTACAACAAACATCATCTCTATTTCCTGTTTGGATTTAAATGGGTTTAAGATAACTCAGGAGAATAAATGTTGTTCTTTTTCAAAGAATTGTGTGTTTTATGGTTCTGGAAATTGGAATAACGGTTTATACATTCTAGATCTTGACAACCAAATTCTCAATATACAAGAAAAGAGAATGAAGTTAGATAAACTGAATAAAACTTACCTCTGGCACTATAGGCTTGGTCATGTAAATGAGAAACGCATTTCCAAATTACACAAAGGTGGGTATTTGGACTCATTTGATTATGAATCATATGATGTATACGAGGCTTGTTTACTTGAAAAAATGACCAAAACACCCTTTACTGGTAAAGGGGAACGGGCTAGTGATTTACTTGGGTTGGTACATACTGATGTATGTGGCCCAATGTCAATGACAGCTAGAGGTGGATTCTCATACTTCATTACCTTCATAGATGACCATTCTAAATATGGTTATGTGTATTTAATGAAATACAAGTCTGAATCTTTTAAAAAGTTTAAAGAATTAAGAAATGAAGTAGAGAAACAAACTGGTAAAAGTATTAAAACACTACGATCTGATTGTAGAATGGAATAGTTCCACAATGGACTCCTCCAGGGACACCACAACTAAATGGTGTATCTGAAAGGAGAAACCACACCCTATTAGATATGATACGGTCCATGATGAGCCATTCGAGTGCCCCAAAATCGTTATGGGGATATGCTCTAGACACGGCCTCCAATACTCTTAATAGAGTACCCAGTAAGGCTGTTGCTTCCACACCATATGAGATATGGAAAGGAAAGAAACCAAAACTGTCTACATGAAAGTTTGGGGGGTTGCCCCACCTATGTGAAGAAGGCAGAGTCAGATAAGTTTGAAGCTAGATCTGACAAGTGTTTGTTTGTGGGGTATCTAAGAGAGTTTATTGGATATTATTCTACAACCCAACCGAGAACAAAGTTTTTGTCTCAAAGCATGCCATCTTTCTAGAAAAAGAGTTTATTCTAGAAAGGGGCAGTAGGAGTAGAATAGAACTTGAAGAAGTTCAAGACACTCAAAATGACATGGAACTTGAAGAAGTTCAAAATGTTCAAACAAACACAGAACAGCCTGTTGAAGAAAGGGTTCAGCCACATAGTGATGAGGCACAAACGGAAGCTATGGACGTTCAAGAGCCCCGTCGGTCAGTAAGAGTACGCTCCGCTCCCAAGAGATATGAATTTCTTGTGAGTTAGGGGAATGACGTACTAGTCATTCAAGATGACGAACCTACTACCTACCAAGAGGTTCTGAACAGTCCAGACTCCTAAATGATTAGAGGCCATGAATTCTGAAATGGATTCCATGTACGACAACAAGATATGGACCTTGGTTGATCCACCTAAAGGGGTAAAACCCGTAGGGTGCAAATGGGTCTTCAAGAAAAAGACCGACATGGATGGTAATGTGATTAGCTATAAGGCTAGACTGGTTGCCAAAGGCTACAAGTAGAAAGAGGGAATCGATTATGATGAAACTTTCTCACCAGTAGCTATGCTTAAATCCATTCGGATATTGCTTGCAATAGCAGCATATCATGACTATGAAATTTGGCAGATGGATGTAAAGACTGCATTCCTTAATGGGAATCTGCAAGAGGATGTGTACATGACACAACCTAAAGGTTTTACATTGCCAAATTCCAGTCAGGTGTGCAAGCTACAGAGGTCCATTTATGGACTTAAGCAAGCATCCAGGAGTTGGAACATCCGTTTTGATGAGACAATAAAAGTTTGGTTTTCTCAAAAATCCGGATGAGCCTTGTGTTTACAAGAAGGTTAGTGGGAGTTCAATCGTTTTCCTTATATTATATGTGGATGACATATTAATAATGGGAAACGATATCCCAATGTTACAATCAGTGAAGGGTTGGTTGTCCAAACACTTTTTCATGAAAGATTTGGGAGAGGCAGCCTATATACTTGGGATTAATATCTATACAGATAGATCTAAAAGGCTGCTTGGACTTTCACAATCTACGTACATAGATAAAGTGCTAAAGAGGTTTAGCATGGATCAGTCTAAGAAGGGCTTCTTACCTATGTCTCATGGGATAAGCTTTTCTAAGAGCATGTGTCCTAAAACATAAGTTGAGATTGATAAGATGCATAATATTCCATATGTTTCGGCAATTGGATCAATTATGTATGCTATGCTATATACAAGACCAGATGTCTCCCATGCTCTGAGTGTCACGAGCAGATTTCAGGCTAATTCGGGTGAAGGTCACTGGACAGCCGTTAAGAACATTCTTAAGTACTTAAGAAGGACTAAAGATTTGTTCTTAGTATATGGAAATGGTGAATTGGAGATCAAGGGCTACATAGATGCAAGCTTTCAATCTGACAACGATGACTGTAAGTCACAGTCGGGCTTCATCTTTACTCTCAACGGAGGTGCCGTCTGCTGGAAGAGTTTCAAACAGGACACCACAACGGATTCTACAATAGAGGCTGAGTACATTGCAGCGGTGGAGGCAGCTAAGGAAGCCGTTTGGATCAAGAAGTTCGTGTCTGAACTTGGTGTGGTTTCGAGCATTGTTAATCCAGTAACTCTGTACTGTGATAACAATGGGGCTATTACCCAAGCAAAAGAACCTAGGTCTCATCAACGGTCCAAACATGTACTTAGAAGATATCACCTTATTAGGGAAATCATTGCCAAGAATGATGTAAAGATAGAGAGAGTCCCCACTGAGGATAACATAGCTGATCCTCTTACTAAGGCAATATCTCAAAAGAAACATGATAGTCATGTACTTTCATTTGGATTGAGAATTATGAATGAATTGTTTTAGTGCAAGTGGGAGTTTGTTGGAATGTATGCCCTAAAACAATTATATTGTTTAAATACAGTCCTAATTAAAGTTTTTGTATTTTATGAACTTCCAATTTTATCTGTTTAATATATGATATAACTGGTAAAAGTCCTTAGAATATTTATTAATGTGATGATAGTCACAAGAGTTGCTGACTATGAGATATCAATCACATTTATAATAAATATTCTTAAATGTCCCTAGTCATAGTATTAATGAGACAGGACATCATTAATACGGACAGATTAGTACACAGTTAGCTCCTACTTAATGTAAGTAGTGGTTGTTCTCATCAACCATGGTATAGGGATACCTAGACTAATGTGTAGATGAATTGTAGAGTACTAATTCATTGGAGTGATCCACACAGAGATCCCATTAGGATATCTAGTGGCAATGGTTGAATCTCTTATGGAAAATTGTGTAAGTGATCCTAGACTTGAGATCACCATAGTATCTTGAGTGTGAATCACTACCTTTTGATTCTGTTTCTTGTGAGTCACCAGGAGTGACTTAAAGAATAGAAAGTGGGGGTAGTGTGAAGCGTGGAAAGATAGTGAGTGATCAAGAGAGGATTCACCACTCCGATAGTGGGAGCTGATATGCAGTAAGGCCACTAGTTGGAATGTAACCTTAGTAGTCGACTACATTAGGTTAATTGAAGAGTGTCTTCAAGTTAACCTAATCTAAGGTTAATTCCGGGAACTAGAAAATTAATTAGTCATTAGGGAATTGGCACTTGTTCCTTATTCCCTGACTAATTGGATATCGATGGTGAAAGGATAATAATTACACGGTAATTTTCCATGAAAAAGTTAGGTCGGAATTCCCCTTGATCAATTCCGAATACCTGGGTAGTTGTGATGTGTTGCTAGACACCGCTCACAATTTATAATTATGAATAATTAATTATTATAATTAATGATGAAATAAAGGTGTTTATTTTATCTAATTCTTTTAAGAATTATAATTCATAGTATTACCGATTATTTGGGACCTATTGGATCACATTATAGAGATTGGGTTCGGATTAAATTGTGTGTCCAAGTAGGGACTTGGAAATAAATACTTTTGGGGTTTAATTACAAAGATAAATAAATCTTGGGGTCATCGTGAGATAAGATAAAGTGTTATCCTTTATCTGGGATAAGGATAGAGTCTCGGATGTTATGGTGGTTTGATTTTGAATCAAACCACGGACTCTATCCTCTCTCTTCTCTCTCTCTCTCTCTCTCTCTCTCTCTCTCTCTCAATAGAGTATCGGATACTACGATGGGAAAGGTGAGACGATAGTCGTTACGTAGAGAAAACTTACGTAGAGAAAGTTTCAGATAGTCTGAGAGCTTGAGTGAAGAAGAAAAGGCTAGCACCTGTTCTTAACTCACACACACACAGAGATCGTTGAGATGATCAGGAGTAATCCATAAGCACTCTCGCGTGGATTACAGTAGAGGCAGGACATCTGGACTGCTGTTCGGGGATTTTTCAGCCTTCTCAAACGAGTCAGAGGCGTCATCTACAGATTAAGGTAATCCTCTAGACCCCCTTCATGAGGTCATACGTAGAACTAGGGTGATTCCTGGTGGGAATCTGGGGCTAAAATTTTATATTTCAGCGTGCGATCAGTTCCTAACCTTAACCGCAACGTAGGATCTAGGATTTGGTAACAAGAGTTGGACACATAGCGGAAGACCTTCACCCGTTGAGCACGTGGACAACGAACGTTGGTATAAAGGTAGAAGACGTCACAATTCAACGTGTTCTTGAATTGATAAGTCAATGAACACCTAAGAGAATTCTATGGAGTATCACATCCTATTTGGGTAGGCATTGCTTCAAGGAAGCAAGAGAAGTGATAAACACTCAAGTAATTTAAGCTTAAATATTTAAGGTAGTTGATATGAACCGATGTAGGACCTAGACGAAATTCAAGTTGGATGGCGGAACAATTGACCCCTCTAAACCCCGGGTTGCGAACCTTGGACTTAACCTTGACCCACGAACCAACAATCTAGCGAACCAACGTTGTAGGTAGAAGAACGCCACAATCAAGGTGATTACTTGATTGATAAGTTCAAGATTGAATAACTCAAGAAAACTCTCAAGTATTCAAAAAGGTTCTCTTGGAAAGAGAAAGTGAAAAACTCACAAAATATTTGATAAAACTTGCTTCCCTAAAATTGATGGTTCGTAGGCTTATTTACAGCCTTACAAAAGACTCAAAAAATCCTAATGTAGACATTGCTAAGTGTTGAAGAAGGATCGAGTTTAGTTATTGAGGAATAAGGCTTGCCTTAAATTGGGGTTCGTTAATTTAAGGCTTCATTAATTAGGGTTTAATCAACATTGTTTGATCAAGTTTGTTGTTAAAATTCAGCCAGCCTTGTATAAGGTTCACAAGGTTGATTAGTTAGGTCATTAGAAGCTTCCTAAAACCCTAGTTGTTTTCCATTTAAAATTCAGTTTTTAAGCTTAAAAAGTGGGCCGAGTTTCTAGTCCTTATTAGTCTAGGATTTTGACGTTTTGTAAGGCTATAAATAGCCCCCTTAAATTTGAAATTACCAACAAGAAATATTCAGCAAATTACTTGAGTGTTTATCACTTCTCTTGCTTCCTTGAAGTGACCTGAATACCTTAGAATTCTCTTAGGTGTTCATTGACTTATCAATTCAAGAACACGTTGAATTGTGGCGTCTTCTACCTTTATACCAACGTTCGTTGTCCACGTGCTCAATGGGTCGTCTTCCGCTGTGTGTCCAACTGTTGTTATCAAATCCTAGATCCTACGTTCTTCGTGTGCGGGTTGCGTTACTTGTTAACGTAGTTCATATCAGTTGTAGTGTTGAAGACTACCACAAAGAGATGGAGGTGCTCATGCTACGTGCCAATGTTGTAGAGGATCGAGAAGCCACTATGGCTCGATTCTTGAATGGATTACAGTCTGAGATTGCTGAGCAGGTAGAACTACAACACTATGTGGAGCTTAATGACTTGGTAGATAAGGCCATCAAGATTGAGAGGCGTCATAAGAGGAGGGGTCCCACCTGACCTATGCCTATGTACCCCGTTCAAGGGGGTCGGAATTATCCAAGCCGCAAGGAGGAAAAACCAGCTACAAGTTCAACTGTTCCAAAGCCTCGAATTGAAGTTCCTAAGGCTGATTCTAGGCCAATGACCCGTAACACCAGCAATTCCCAATCAAGAAATAGGGACACTAGGTGTTTTAAATGTCAAGGAAGAGGGCACATTGCCAGTCAATGCCCTAATCAAAGAGCTATGATTATCCTTCCCAATGGCGGGTCATGATGAAGGTGAGTAGGGACATACCACCTTTGACCGAAGAAGTGGATGAAGAAGAAGAGGAAATTCCCGAAAATGACCAACTAGGGCTTGTGGTTCGACGTGCCCTAGCTACACATGTCAAGGCTAATGATGCCTTACAAAGGAAAAATATCTTCAACTCTTGCTGTCACATCCAGGGACGTGTGTGTAGCCTAATTATAGATGGAGGGAGTGCCAATGTTGCAAGTCAGCATGGTGCAGAAACTAGCTTTGCCTACACTTAAGCATCCAACCCCACCGTCCTTCAATGGCTAAATGGATGGTGATGTGAGGGTTACCAAGCAAGTCCAAGTTCCATTCCGCATTGGCAAATATGAAGAAGTTGTGCTATGTGATGTGGCGCCAATGCAAGCTTGCCATATACTACTTGGAAGGCCATGGCGCTTGATAAAGTGTCAATTTTGAAGGAGTCACCAACAAGTATTCCTTCCAACATGGCCAAAGAAAGGTTATCCTCGCACCTTAACTCCAAACCAAGTTCGTGAGGACCAAGAGAAATTGCATAAGGAGTATGAGGTGGAACTTGCTAAGAGGTGGCAATTTAAAACCAAGGTCAAGCAGAAAGAAGTGAAGGCCAAATCTGATGATAGGGGAAAAGGGAAAATGAATTCGGCCAAGGGAGGAAATCTACAAAGAAAAACTAATCTTTTTGTAAAAACAAGAGACGTGAGGAGAGCTTTACATTCTAATATGACAGTACTAGTACTCTTATGTAGAGAAGTACTTGTAATTCTCCGTGACCTCACTAACACTTTACCTCCAAGTGTTTCAAATCTCTTGCAGGAATTTGAGGACGTCTTCCCCGACGAGATACCAAATGGATTACCACCGATTAGGGGAATTGAACACCAGCCTGGAGCCTCATTGCCAAATAAACCAGCCTATCGTATGGGTCCTGAAGAGACAAAGGAGATACAATGGTAGGTTGAAGAGCTCTTGAAGAAAGGATGGGCGCGGGAAAGCTTAAGCCCATGTGCTGTTCCTGTCATCTTAGTGCCAAAGAAAGATGGAACGTCACGCATGTGCACAGATTGTAGAGCCGTCAATGCTATAACGGTAAAGTATCGTCACCCTATACCTCATTTGGATGATATGTTGGATGAATTGCATGGTGCCATTATTTTCACAAAAATTGATTTAAAAAGTGGTTACCATCAAATAAGAATGAAAGAGGGTGATGAATGGAAAACAGCTTTTAAGACTAAGTATGGTTTATATGAGTGGCTTGCCATGCCTTTTGGTTTGACTAACGCCCCTAGTACTTTTATGAGATTAATGAACCATGTACTTAGACATTTCAATGGCAAATTTGTGGTTGTTTATTTTGATGATATCTTGATTTATAACCGCAGCCTAGAAGAGCATGTAGAACATCTTAGACTTGTGCTTGAAACACTTCGTGATGCTCAATTGTATGCTAACATTAAAAAGTGTTCTTTTTGCACTAGTGAAGTAGTATTTCTAGGTTATGTTGTAAGTGCCAATGGAATTCATGTTGATGAGGACAAAGTGCGTGCTATTCGTGAATGGCCGACACCTAAAAGTGTTGGAGATGTTCGTAGCTTCCATGGTTTAGCTAGCTTTTATCGTAGATTTGTTAAAGATTTTAGTACTATTGCTGCACCTTTGACATCTGTGATAAAAAAGCATGAGAAATTTGTGTGGAATGAAGCTCAGGAACACGCCTTTCATGCACTTAAAGATCCGCTTACTCATGCACATTACCATGCTTTGATAAGACATTTGAGATTGAATGTGATGCATCGGGTATGGGAATTGGGGCTGTTTTAATCCAAGAAGGTTGTCCCATTGCATTCTTTAGTGAAAAATTGAATGGGGCAGCCTTAAATTACCCCACATATGATAAGGAAATGTATGCATTGGTTAGGTCCTTAGAAACGTGGCAACACTATCTAAGACCTAAGGAATTTGTAATTCACACCGACCATGAGTCGCTTAAGCACCTTAAATCTCAACATAAGCTTAATAAGCGGCATGCTAGGTGGGTTGCATTTATTGATACTTTTCCTTATGTTATTAAGTACAAAGTAGGAAAGTCTAATATTGTAGCGGATGCATTATCTCGTAGACATTCTTTACTCACTGTACTTGATGCTAAATTACTTGGACTTGAGTTTATCAAGGAATTGTATGAAAAGGATGCAGATTTTTCAGCCTTGGTAAGTTCACCAGGTAAAACACCATCGAATGGTAAGTTCTGTTTTCATGATGGTTTCCTATTCTATCTTAACAAGCTTTGTATACCTAATTGCTCTATTCGTGTATTGCTTGTAAGGGAATCACATGGAGGAGGTTTGATGGGGCATTGTGGAATTGCCAAAACACTTGCCATTCTCCAAGAACAATTTTACTGGCCAAGAATGAAGCGTGATGTGGAATGTGAGGTGGCTAAGTGTGTCACTTGCCACAAAGCTAAGTCTAAACTCCAACCTCTTGGCTTATATTCTCCTTTACCTATTCCTAAGGAACCTTGGGTAGATGTATCTATAGATTTTGTTTTAGGGTTGCCTAGGACTAAAAAGGGAAATGATAGCATCTTTGTTGTTGTTGACAGATTTTCGAAAATGGCTCATTTTATACCTTGTCATAAAACAGATGATGCTTCACATGTAGCTAATTTGTTCTTTAAAGAAATTGTTAGATTACATGGTATTCCTCGTACTATTGTGTCTGACCGTGATGTTAAGTTCCTTAGCTACTTCTGGAAAACTTTGTGGGGAAAACTTGGAACTAAATTGTTGTTTTCTACATCTAGTCACCCACAAACTGACGGCCAAATTGAGGTTGTCAACCGCACCTTGTCTACACTCTTACGTGCTGTTATTAGACGTAATCTCAAAACGTGGGAAGAGTGTTTACCACATGTTGAGTTTGCTTACAACCGTTCTACTCATAGTGCAACTCAATTTTCGCCTTTTGAAGTTGTTTATGGTTTTAATCCTTTAACTCCACTTGATTTTTTGCCTTTGCCTATAACTGATCGTGTTAGTTTAGATGGAGCTAAAAAGGCTGATTTGGTTAAACAACTTCATGCGAAAGTGCGGGTCAATATTGAACAACGCACGGCGCAATATGTTCAGCAAGCCAATAAAGGGCATCGTCGTGTGATCTTTGAGCCAGGCGATTGGGTATGGTTGCATATGAGAAAAGAGAGATTTCCAGCCCAACGTTGAAACAAGTTGCTACCAAGAGGAGATGGACCATTCCAAGTCCTTGAACACATTAATGACAATGCTTACCATTTGGATCTCCCTGGTGAGTATCAAGTTAGTGCTACGTTTCATGTTTTTGACCTTAGTCCGTTTCTTGCAGAGGATGAACAGGATTTGAGGGCAAATCCTTCTCAAGAGGAGGGGAATGATGCGGATCATCCTAGCATTGATGGAAATAGGGCTCAAGATGGGCGATCTTCAAGGTCTCTTAAAATTCCTCCTGGTCCAATGACACGTGCACGGGCTAAGCGGCTCAAAGAGGAGTTAAATACATTGGTTCGTGATATTCAAAATCAAGTACGGTCACCTTACATTGTGGATGAAGAGTCAAGGCCGTTGGTGACATTGTTAAGTGTTGAAGAAGGATCGAGTTTGGTTATTGAGGAATAAGGCTTGCGTTAAATTGGGGTTCGTTAATTTAAGGCTTCATTAATTAGGTTTTAATCAACATTGTTTGATCAAGTTTGTTGTTAAAATTCGGCCAGCCTTGTATAAGGTTCACAAGGTTGATTAGTTAGGTCATTAGAAGCTTCCTAAAACTCTAGTTGTTTTCCATTTACAATTCGGTTTTTAAGCTTAAAAAGTGGGCCGAGTTTCTACCAACTGATACGAACTACGTTAACAAGTAACGCAACCCGCACATGAAAAACGTAGGATCTAGGATTTGGTAACAAGAGTTGGACACACAGCGGAAGACCTTCACCCGTGGAGCACGTGGACAACAAACGTTGGTATAAAGGTAGAAGACGCCACAATTCAACGTGTTCTTGAATTGATAAGTCAATGAACACCTAAGAGAATTCTAAGGTATTCAGGTCGCTTCAAGGAAGCAAGAGAAGTGATAAACACTCAAGTAATTTGCTGAATATTTCTTGTTGGTAATTTTGAATTTAAGGGGGCTATTTATTTAATTCATGTTAGGTATTTGTTTAGAAGTTTCCTAAAAGATAGAGTCATGTTGGCCTATTCTAACTAGGTTAAGGTTTTAGTAATTAGAGTCCAAATTACATTAGGATTTTTTGAGTCTTTTGTAAGGCTATAAATAAGCCTACGAACCATCAATTTTAGGGAAGCAAGTTTTATCAAATATTTTGTGAGTTTTTCACTTTCTCTTTCCAAGAGAACCTTTCTTGAATACTTGAGAGTTTTCTTGAGTTATTCAATCTTGAACTTATCAATCAAGTAATCACCTTGATTGTGGCGTTCTTCTACATACAACGTTGGTTCACTAGATCGTCGGTTCGTGGGTCAAGGTTAAGTCCAAGGTTCGCAACCCAGGGTTTAGAGGGGTCAATTGTTCCGCCATCCAACTTGAATTTCGTCTAGGTCCTACGTTCTTCGTATAAATCATAGAAGAATAAGTACCCTTATCCTGCACTTGAGAGAACTTCCTGATTTGTTTTGTTTTTAGAATCAGTTGTCTTGTTTCTTTCAATTCGGTTCTATTTACAAAAAAAAAAAAAAAATAGTTTCGATTCTTGCTTAGTTGTTCTTGTTCTTGTTTCTTCTTTGTCGTTCTTGTTCTTCTCATTAAAGTCGTGTCTTTTTGCTTGTTGTTATCCGTGCGGTTTGTAAGGATAATAATTACAAGATGTAAAATCAAGAGTTGATACCTAACTGATCTAGAAGTTACAAAGGGTTGTAATTGGTAAAGTACCTACATTAAAATTATTTTGATTTGTTGGGATTCACTCAGGACAAAAATAAGTAAGGCGGGGTTCTAGCCACTACGGATTTTTAGAAAATCTCGGATCAATTTTAGAGGGTAATTGATCTTGGAAAATAGTGGAAATAAAATCATAATTTTGGAAGTTTTATGATTTTATCAAACAAAACTTTTTTTGAAAAACTCTATCTTTATTTTGTTGTAGAATGAGGAACAATTTGAGCCTACGTACCATCCTTACTGATTGTAAGTTAAACGACACAAATTTTCTCGACTGACATCGTAATGTCCTACTCGTTCTCACCCATGAGAAAATCGAGTATGTACTTGATGGGCCCATGCCTAATGAACCTGAACCTAATGCACCTGCTACTGTTAAGAATGCTTATAAGAAGCATAGGGATGATAATAGAACACCTTCATGTATCATGATAGCTTCTATGACTCCCCAACTTCAACAGCAGCACATGAACATGGGGGCATATGAAATAGTTCAACACCTGAGAGAGTTGTTTGAACAACAATCTAGGACGGTGAGATATGACACCTCCAAGGAACTGTTCAGGTGTAAAATGGCGGAGGGAGCACCTGTTGCTCCACACGTCTTGAAGATGATTGGGCTAATTGAGAAATTAGCTGAATTGGGCTTTAAGATGGACCCAGAGCTAAATGTTGATTTAGTTCTTCAATCTCTACCGATTCTTTCTCTGTTATGAACTATCAGATGAACAATCTGCACACACTACCTCAATTGTTGAATGTCTTTGAAAAGAAAGAAATTAAAAGGTGAAGGGTTCTCTTGGTGCTTGTTGTTGCTTCATCCAGTAAAAGGAAGAGGTAAGGAAAAGGGCCCAAAAAGCCTAATAACAAGCCTGTCAAGAAGCCCAAAAAGGCTAAGGTAGATCAGTCCAAGGCAACCTGCTTCCATTATGGACAAATTGGACGTTGGAAGAGGAATTGTAAGGCCTATCTAGAGAGTTTGAAGCAGAAGAAGTTTGGGGAAGTTTCATCAGCAGGTACATACATGATTGGGATTAATGTTTCTACTTCCAAATCTGACTCTTGGGTATTAGATACCGGATGTAGCTCACATATTTGCACATCTATTTAGGGACAGTAGAAAGTTGGGTAAGGAGAAGTAACCTACGTGGGCAATGGAGCAAAGGTTGTCTTTGCTTTTTGTAGGGACTTACTACATTAGTTTACCCAAGGTGGGTTAATTCTAGAATTGTCAAACTATTATTATGTTCCAACATTTACAACAAACATCATTTATATTTCTGTTTGATTTAAATGGGTTTAAGATAACCAGAAGAATAAATGTTGTTCTTTTCAAAGAATGGTGTGTTTTATGGTTCGAAAATTGAAATAACGGTTTATACATTCTAGATCTTGACAACCAAATTCTCAATATACAAGAAAAGAGAATGAAGTTAGATAAACTGAATAAAACTTACCTCTGGCACTGTAGGCTTGGTCATGTAAATGAGAAACACATTTTCAAATTACACAAAGGTGGGTATTTGGACTCATTTGATTATGAATCATATGATGTATGCGAGGCTTGTTTACTTGGAAAAATGACCGAAACACCCTTACTGGTAAAGGGGAACGGGCCAATGATTTACTTGGGTTGGTACATACTGATGTATGTGGCCCAATGTCAATCACAACTAGAGGTGGATTCTCATACTTCATTACCTTCACAGATGACCATTCTAGATATGGTTATGTGTATTTAATGAAATACAAGTCTGAATCTTTTGAAAAGTTCAAAAAATTCAGAAATGAAGTAGAGAAACAAACTGGTAAAAGTATTAAAACACTACGATCTGATCGTGGTGGTGAATACTTAAGCGATGAATTTTGATTTTATCTAAAGGACAATGGAATAGTTCCACAATGGACTTCTCCAGGGACACCACAACTAAATGGTGTATCTGAAAGGAGAAACCGCACCCTATTAGATATGGTACGGTCCATGATAAGCCATTCGAGTGTCCCAAAATTGTTATGGGGATATGCTCTAGACACAGCTTCCCATACTCTTAATAGAGTACCCAGTAAGGCTGTTGCTTCCACACCATATGAGATATGGAAAGGAAAGAAACCAAAACTGTCTTACATGAAGGTTTGGGGTTGCCCCGCTGATACGAACTACGCTAATTAATAACGCAACCCGCACACGAAAGATGTAGGATCTAGGGTTTTGGTAAACAAAGTTGGAACACACCGTGGAAGACCTTCACCCGTTGAGCACTTGAACAACGAACGTTGGTATAATGGTAGAAGACGCCACAATTCAATGTGTTCTTGAATTGATAAGTCAATGAACCCTTAAAGAGCACTCTAAGGTATTCAAGTCGCTTCAAAGAAGCAAGAGAGGTGATAAAACACTTAATGTTATTTCTGAAAATTCTTGTACATTAAAAATGAAATAAGGTGGCTTATTTATAGCCTACAAGACATGAAATCCTAGTCCAAATAGAAAACCTAAATTCGGCCAGCTTTGGAAGTTTAAAGAACCGAAACCCTAACTAACTAGGAAACTAGTTTTTAGGAACTACTAATAATCCTAAATACTAAACAATTAGGAAATAGCATAAAAGGCATTCGGCAAGGCCCTTGTTCACACCTAGCCAATTGCTTTATTGGACAAACAAGAACATAACTAATTCTGTAGGCGTGATCGTTAGACGTGGGCACGTCTAACTGATATCAACGCTTCTGTTCAATAGCACCTTAGGCGTGACCACTCAGCGCGGGCACGTCTAACTAGTGTCAACGCTTCTGGTCATCGATTGAAATTGCATTCCTTAGGCATGCCTGATGGGCATGGGCACGCCTAACTAGTGAAGAGTTACTTGTAACTTGAATTTGCACCATAAACTCCTTAATCTTAACTCTATTCATTGGACCCCAACGCACCATAGTTGGGTCATTCAAAAAGACACGAACACCTCTTAGGATTCGTATCACCCGCCTATGTGAAGAAGGCAGAGTCAGATAAGCTTGAAGCTATATCTGACAAGTGTTTGTTTGTGGGGTATCCAAGAGAGTTTATTGGATACTATTTCTACAACCCAACTGAGAACAAAGTGTTTGTCTCAAAGCATACCATCTTTCTAGAAAAAGAGTTTATTCTAGAAAGGGGCAATGGGAGTAGAATAGAACTTGAAGAAGTTCAAGACACTCAAAATGACATGGAACTTGAAGAAGTTCAAAATGTTCAAACAAACACAGAACAGCCTGTTGAAGAAAGGGTTCAGCCACATAGTGATGAGGCACAAACGGAAGCTGTGGACGTTCAAGAGCCCCGTAGGTCAGTAAGAGTACGTCCGGTCCCAAGAGATATGAATTTCTTGTGAGTCAGGGGAATGACGTACTAGTCATTCAAGATGACGAACCTACTACCTACCAAGAGGTTCTGAACAGTCCAGACTCCTCCAAATGGTTAGAGGCCATGAATTCTGAAATGGATTCCATGTACGACAACAAGGTATGGACCTTGGTTGATCCACCTGAAGGGGTAAAACCCGTAGGGTGCAAATGGGTCTTCAAGAAGAAGACCGACATGGATGGTAATGTGATTACCTATAAGGCTAGACTGGTTGCCAAAGGCTGCAAGCAGAAAGAGGGAATCGATTACGATGAAACTTTCTCACCAGTAGCTATGCTTAAATCCATTTGGATATTGCTTGCAATAGCAGCATATCATGACTATGAAATTTGGCAGATGGATGTAAAGACTGCATTCCTTAATGGGAATCTGCAAGAGGATGTGTACATGACACAACCTGAAGGTTTTACATCGCCAAATTCCAGTTAGGTGTGCAAGATACAGAGGTCCATTTATGGACTTAAGCAAGCATCCAGGAGCTGGAACATCCGTTTTGATGAGACAATCAAAGAGTTTGGTTTTCTCAAAAATCCGGATGAGCCTTGTGTTTACAAGAAGGTTAGTGGGAATTTAATCGTTTTCCTTATATTATATGTGGATGACATATTAATAATGGAAAACGATATCCCAATGTTACAATCAGTGAAGGGTTGGTTGTCCAAACACTTTTCCATGAAAGATTTGGGAGAGGCTGCCTATATACTGGGTATTAAGATCTATAGAGATAGATCTAAAAGACTGCTTGGACTTTCACAATCTACGTACATAGATAAAGTGCTAAAGAGGTCTAGCATGGATCAGTCTAAAAAAGGGCTTCTTACCTATGTCTCATGGGATAAGCCTTTCTAAGAGCATGTGTCCTAAGACACAAGCTGAGATTGATAAGATGCATAATATTCCATATGCTTCGGCAATTGGATCAATTATGTATGCTATGCTATGTACAAGACCAGATGTCTCCCATACTCTGAGTGTCACGAGCAGATTTCAGGCTAATCCGGGTGAAGGTCACTGGACAGCCGTTAAGAACATTCTTAAGTACTTAAGAAGGACTAAAGATTTGTTCTTAGTATATGGAAATGGTGAATTGGAGGTCAAGGGCTACAGTGCAAGCTTTCAATCGACAAGGATGAAATCCGGTCGGGCTTCATCTTTACTCTCCAGCGGAGGTGCCGTCTGGAAGAGCTCCAAACGACACCACAGGATTCTACAAATGAGGTTGAGTGCATTGCAGCCTTGAGGCAGCTAAGGAAGCCGCTTTGGATCAAGAAGTTCGTGTCTGAACTTGGTGTGGTTCCGAACATTGTTAATCCAGTAACTCTGTATTGTGATAACAATGGGGCTATTGCCCAAGCAAAGGAACCTAGGTCTCATCAACGATCCAAACATGTACTTAGAAGATTTCACCTTATTAGGGAAATCATTGCCATGAATGATGTAAAGATAGAAAGAGTCCCCACTGAGGATAACATAGCTGATCCTCTTACTAAGGTACTATCTCAAAAGAAACATGATAGTCATGTACTTTCATTTGGATTGAGAATTATGAATGAATTGTTTTAGTGCAAGTGGGAGTTTGTTGGAATGTATGCCCTGAAACAATTATATGGTTTAAATACATTCCTAATTAAGGTTTTTGTATTTTATGAACTTCCAATTTTATCTGTTTAATATATGATATAACTGGTAAAAGTTCTTAGAATATTTATTAATGTGATGATAGTCACAAGAGTTAGCGACTATGAGATATCAATCACATTTATAATAAATATTCTTAAATGTCCCTAGTCATAGTATTAATGAGACAAGACATCATTAATACGGACAGACTAGTACACAGTTAGCTCCTACTTAATGTAAGTAGTGGTTGTTCTCATCAACCATGGTATAGGGATACCTAGGCTAATGTGTAGATGAATTGTAGAGTACTAATTCATTGGAGTGATCCACACAGAGATCCCATTAGGATATCTAGTGCCAATGGTTGAATCTATTTTGAAAAATTGTGTAAGTGATCCTAGACTTGAGATCACCATAGTATCTTGAGTGTGAATCACTACGGAAAGATAGTGAGTGATCAAGAGAGGATTCACCACTCCGATAGTGAGAGCGATATCCAAGCCACTAGTTGGAATATAACCTTAGTAGTTTTATTCACATTAGGGTTGGTGAAGAGTGTCTTCAAGTTAACCTAATCTAAGGTTAATTCCCGAACTAAAATTAATTAGTAGTCATTGGGAATTGGCATTTGTTCCTTATTCCACGACTAATTGGATATCGATGGTGAAAGAATAATAATTACACGGTAATTGTCCATGAAAAGGTTAGGTCGAATTCCCTTGATCAATTTCTCAATACACGGGTGGTTGTGATGTGTTGCTAGACACCGCCACAATTTATAATATGAATAATTAATTATTGTAATTAATGATGAAATAAAGGTGTTTATTTTATCTAATTCTTTTAAGAATTATAATTCATAATATTACCGGTGTATTTGGGACCTATTGGATCACCGCCATAGAGATTGGGTTACGGATTATATTGTGTGTCCAAGTAGGGACTTGGAAATAAATACTTCTGGGGTTTAATTATAAAGATAAATAAATCTTGGGGTCATCTAACAGATAAGATAAAAGTGTTATCCTTTATCTGTCAGATAACAGAAAGGATAGAGTCTCATCAGATGTTACGGTGGTTTGATTTTGAATCAAACCACCAGACTCTATCCTTCTGTTTCTTTTCTCATCTCTCTCTCCCCTATCAATAAGTATTAGATACTATGATAGGAAAAGGTGAGACACTTCTAATAGTCAGTTACGTAATACAGAGAGAAAAGTTTCTCTAGAGAGAAAACTTACGTAGAGAAAACTTCAGATAGTCTGAGAGCTTGAGTGAAGAAGAAAAGGTAGCACTTGTTCTTGACTCACACACACGAGATCGTTGAGGCGATCGGAGTAATCCGTAAGCACTCTCGTGGATTACGAGAGGCATGACATCGGACTGTTGGGATTTTAGCCTTCTCAAGCGAGTGGGCGTCATCTACGGATTAAGGTAATCCTCTAGACCCCCTTCATGAGGTCATACGTAGAACTAGGGTGATTCCTGGTAGGAATCTGGGGCTAAAATTTTTATATTTCCGCTATGTCTGATGCCCACAATTGTCTTCGTCTATTTTTAAGTCCTTATGTGTTGTTTATTTTCTTTGAGTCTCGTAATCATTATGTGTGTGTTAGTAGTTCTTGACTTAATAGGTATCGTAAACATAGTTGATTTGCCTAAGAGTCTTTGTCCTAATTTCATTATAGTTCATGCATTTGGATTGCATTTAACACCCTTGTTATGGGAATTTGCATCTATTTCGTTTAGAGATTCTAATCTGTGTTTAGGACAAATTCTAAGGCCTAGATTGGTACATGGAATTCACATATTTCCATCATGTTATCAATTAGGGGACTGTAGTGATTACATTTATTTCACTAACATATGCGGATCATCCTAGCATTGATGGAAATAGGGCTCAAGATGGGCGATCTTCAAGGTCTCTTCAAATTCCTCCTAGTCCAATGACACGTGCACGGGCTAAGCGGCTCAAAGAGGAGTTAAATACATTGGTTCGTGATATTCAAAATCAAGTACAGTCACCTTACATTGTGGATGAAGAGTCGAGGCCATTGGTGACATTGCTAAGTGTTGAAGAAGGATCGAGTTTGGTTATTGAGGAATAAGGCTTGCGTTAAATTAGGGTTCGTTAATTTAAGGCTTCATTAATTAGGGTTTAGTCAACATTGTTTGATCAAGTTTGTTGTTAAAATTCGGCCAGCCTTGTATAAGGTTCACAAGGTTGATTAGTTAGGTCATTAGAAGCTTCCTAAAACCCTAGTTGTTTTCCATTTACAATTCGGTTTTTAAGCTTAAAAAGTGGGCCGAGTTTCTAGTCCTTATTAGTCTAGGATTTTGACGTTTTGTAAGGCTATAAATAGCCCCCTTAAATTCGAAATTACCAACAAGAAATATTCAGCAAATTACTTGAGTGTTTATCACTTCTCTTGCTTCCTTGAAGCGACCTGAATACCTTAGAATTCTCTTAGGTGTTCATTGACTTATCAATTCAAGAACACGTTGAATTGTGGCGTCTTCTACCTTTATACCAACGTTCGTTGTCCACGTGCTCAACGGGTGAAGGTCTTCCGCTGTGTGTCCAACTCTTGTTACCAAATCCTAGATCTTACGTTCTTCGGGTGTGGGTATGCGTTACTTGTTAACGTAGTTTGTATCAAGTTTTGTACCTATCTTCAAGACAAATACCAAGTTGCCAAAAACCTGATTTCAAATGAAACTTTGAAAACCATATTGCTTCAACAAGTAAAGAAAATAAAGAATGTCTATTTAGAATGGAAAATTTGTGATCGGCCAAAAATAGATTTAGGGGCTGGTAGTTGATGACAAGCCTCATCTTCCCTCAAACTTGTTCAGATCGCTTATTCACATAGAAGGCCTGACGTGCCCACTGCGATTTTGAAATTTCGATGAGATCAAATTGAAGAAGTTCTAGACATTCCTTTTCAGCAAGTTTGGGATGATCAGGGTTCATTCCTCGATGGTTGGCTTTGGTAGGATTGGCTTCTTCACTTTTAGAAAAAGGAAGTTTAATGAAGAAATCTGGGTTTTGCCACAAAGGATGGTTACATTTTCTTATGAATTCCACATGATTTTCAGCACAGGATTGGTTAACAATAAAGTCCCTGAAATTTTGAATCTGGACTGCTTCAGGCAATGTGGAATCATATATGAAAAGGTTTTGAATATCAGTAAAGGGCTTAAAGAATTTCTTTGACTGAATCCCTTTTACTTTTAACACATACGAATCCTTTTCATAAATATCAAATCCAATAATCAAATCTTTTCCTGGCATTCTTCCACCAATAATATGAGTCTTTAATTCACAATTTGGAAGAAAACGAATAATAATTGGATTTTTTGTTACCTTGGTTGTTTCAAACAACTCTCCATTTACTGACCTGAAAGTATGAGATTCATACTTCCAACATTCTTCTAGAAGAATGTCTTGATTCAAAATTGACATTTCTGACCAATCAAAACCCAATTAGAGGAATTGGTTTATCATATTTTGACTTCAAAACATGGAGTAATGCTTGTGGACATATTTTTGCTGCTTCCATATAATGGAACTGATTCTTTGGCTGTTGAACCTGCAAAGCAAAAATAGTTTTATCAGTAGGTTCTTCTTCTTCAGAAAAAACATGTTCTAATTCACTAAGGATAGGGATTTTGAGCTCATCCTGGATTTTTTGAATGACGTTGAGACCCTTTTTCTTCTAAGGGCATTTTGAAGCATAATGTCCTTTCTGTCCACAAATAAAACATCTATCAGAGGATGTGTCCATCCTTTTCAACCGCTGCTTCTATTCATGACCTTACTTGATGTGCATCACTTGGGAATTTGATTCATATCATTCCCCTCTTAAAAGAGATTTGTCTTCAAGTCTGCGCTTTGCTTATGTTGAAGCTCATTGGGGAATATGTGTATAAAAGCGAGCCATAAAGCATGTCACCTCAACTTCATCATCAACACGAACCAATGCGCATGCCCCATTCTCCAAAGATCACTTGTAGGGCTTTTATCATTCCCTCCCCCATGAAAATGATTCGAAACACAAGGCATTAGGAAGAATGAAAGAAGGAGAAATACTAAATTCACCCAACATATAACATGAAGGAAAGACATGAAAAGAATGTCCGAACTTGAATTTGATCTCATCGAAATTTCAATCGCAATGGCATGTCAAGCCTTTATGTAAATAAGCGATCTGAACAAGTTCGAGGGAGAATGCTTACACGCATCATAATGACCAACACAATGGGCACACGACTCAAGGAAAATAAAAGACACATAAGGACTCAAAATGCAATGCTGAGAAGGACCTATTTCAACACTAGGACTCAAAAATAGATTAAGACAATCGCAATTCCTAAAGTGACCCAAATAAATTCTAGAATGATGATCATAGAGTAAATGAACAGTTTTATCAAAATTCATGAGTCCAAGATGATAGACCACATTACATGCTTTAGCAATCCTAAAAACAATACCAATTAATTCTAGAGGTCTTGCATGCATGAACAATTCAAGAAAGTCAGCCATGCTCAAGTAGGTAGCAACCGATTTCTCAAAACTAGGTGTATAATCACTCATATCAATCTCAAGAGTATGTACCTTCATAGGTAGCGCAAACTCAATAGGTGTACCATGATAACAAGGAGTTTTAGGAAAGAAGTTTACCTTGTTAATGGCTAATGAAATAATGACAGATTTACCAAATTTTTGCAATGCACTTGACCATTGACTATCCACAAGTTTAATTGAAATCATCACGTAACTTCTCGATTTAAGCACTTTAATCGCCTTTATTAACCTCGTGAAAATTCAATAAACACACTAGGCAAAATAAAGCAAGGATGGTTAGTCATAGTACAAACTCGCTCAACCTTCATAACTAACTCATTTTTCTTGAGTGTCTTTCTCTAATTTTACCTCATGCTCTCTCTAGTTTTACCTCTTCACTCACACTCATATTTTGTATGGTACATTTAACTACATTCTCCCATTCCTCGTGTTCAATGATGATTTCTTCTAGTTCAACTTCACTTTGAATGAAATTATGTTATTTCATAAGCAATGATCTCTACAAGCTCTTCTTTAGAGATTCTTGATATTGCTTTCAACTTGCTTCTTCAATTGCTTTTCATGTAGAGACGCTGATAAGTCTCCCCACCATTCCTCCTCCTTATATGGCTCATTCCTAGACTTAGGTTTGGAAGAAATTGATGAATTTTGTTCCTTGTGCCTTCTAGATGGTCTTTCTTCCTTTGCTCACAATGCTTGGATTGACGATGCTTAGATTCTTGACACCGCCACTTTTGATTTTCTTCATAAGCATCGCCATCCTTGTATACTTTCTTAGCATGCAAATGATCCTTCCTTTCTTTTAGTATGTGACAATCATGACTAGAGCACATGGAGCCCCCTCTTGACTTCTTTTTTTTAAAAAAAAGCTGGTACACCCCATTTTATTAATCTCGTAAAACAAGAGAGGGCAGCCAGAGCTTCTTACTCACAACGAAAGTTTGAGACCCCTAGCTGATCGAGGACTACATAGCCTCTAACAGCTCTAGGAAGCAATGACATTCCTTCAAACAAAACAAAAGAAGAAGAAACGTATGAAAAAAGATGCCAGCGAGCCCGCAACCATATTAACCTTACGGAAGCAGTGGCCAAAGGAGACCTCTAATGCTTGAGCTGTCGAATCCTTCACAAGATGGGCTAAACCGGGAGGACCTCGTGGCGTAACCCTGATAGAATTAAGTATAGCACCTTCAATCAACCTCCACATCAATCAAGCTATACCACGAACCGCAGATTTCCAATCCTATGCACAGAGCCCGAGCCTCAGCCTGCAAAGAGGTTAACACCCCAAAGTAATCCGTATAGGCGAAGACCACATTTCCCTCTTCATCCCGGACCACCCCTCCTCCACCACTAATTCCCGGATTCCTTCTTGACGAACCATCCGAGTTCAACTTCAACCAACTTTGCGCCGGCGCCGCCTTAGACACTAAGACCCTTCCCAGCCAAGCAGCCTCCAGCCTAAGATCCCAATACCTGCCACAAGCAAGTCCTCCAAACTTGGCTCGATGTCATGCAGCTTTGTGTAACTGGAAACACAAACTCCCCAACCCCACCAACCGCCATACTTGCATCGATTATGAGTACTTCCAGATCCACCAGAAAATTAGATGGAGCAACCAATGTAAGTTTCACCTGGAGTTGATTATTCATGGTCTTTACTGTACCACCAAGCTAAAAGTCGACTGGTTACGTGATCTATTTTGACAAAATGCCATACCAAAGTACTTCCAAATAGAATTGGCGCCTCACCTCAAAGAAAATAGATGACCAATGGACTCAACATCCCAGGTTTGGCAAAGATACACAACATGATGGGCCATAGATTCAAATCGATGCACAATCTCCATAGGTAACCTCCCACCCGCCAGACGCCATATAAAAAAGGAAATCTTAAGCTGCACCCACCTTGCCAAATCCTCAGAGTAGACCTGATGATACATAAGGCCTTCGGCACGACAGTGTAGCTGGACCTCAAAGCTCCTAGAAACACCGTGAGGACAAATTAGTCGGTCCCGCCGCCTGCCGCCAAGAACATCCCCTAACCCTCTCGATATTCCTCCGAACCCTTGAAGACAAAGAATAACATATTCCAATGGCGACGTCAAAACTTCAAAACCAAGCCTTGGAAATTCAACCCATCAAATTTCCGTGCCGAGGATCGAGACCCACCAATTATCTCAATGTAAAGAACATGATCCATCGATAGATCCCATATCGATTCCATTTCCATCAATTCCCTTCGCGGACAAAGATTCGCTTTCCATGTCACTGATACCAAGACTACAATTGTCGTCATTTACCACTTGTTTTAATGTTTCCTCCAAGGACTCCATCACAAGACTAAATTCAGCTTGTTGGGATGCCATTTAAACCCGTATAAATGATTAGTAATAAAAGCAAATAGACCTCACACACTCCCTTACGTGTATACACTCAACCCCAGTTGTTACACTCAATAATCACTCTATTATCCTCATCAATCACTTCAAGTCAACTTTGTTCAACAACTTGAAGAAATTAGAACTTCTCTAGTGTTGACCAACTCTACCAAATTAGACCACGTGAATTTAAGCAAGGATGGCACAAGAGATTAGAAACAAAGACACAAAATTAGGAAACAAAAGATATAACAGATTAGGGAAATGGAAAAGGATTTAGGAAACAAAGATACAAACGATGAGGTAACTAAGACACAAAAGATGGGAAATAAACCACTTAGGAAACAAGGACACAAACCGAATTAGGAAACTAGACACAATGATTTAGGAAACAAAGAACCAACTTAAGTGCTCAACAAAGTCAAACAATGATAAAATAAGACTGACTAGGATGCCGAAATTATCTTTAAAACTGAAAATAAACCCTAGAAAACAAGGTTACTCTATCGCAAAACAAGAACCCTAACCCGATCTTTGGATGAATTTTCTTGGCTCAGCTTGGTTGGTTTCCAAAAATTTTGACAGTGTTATGCGTTGTTGGAGCAATTTTCCAGGTGGATTTTGGGCACCAAACACGCAGCACTTGTTTCCAAAAAGTGGTTTCAAAACTGGTTAAGGAAAGGAAGGTCAAGGACGGTGATTCTTTCCTTGTTTCCAAAACTGATTTGAAACCGAAGCCAAGCATTTTGGACGCTTTGTTGCAAGCGTTTTGTTGAGGATTCTGGTCGATCTTCTCCTTTCTTCTCTTCGTTGTCTCTTGCTTTTCTTTTTTTTTTTTCACAACAGCAACAAGCTTCATAATCAAGAAAGTTTGAGCAGAATTTGGAAAGTAATCTTGCAAGCTCAAGAACTGATTGGAAGATCAAGTTTTCAAGGCAAGACTTCAAGATTCACACAAGAATTCAAGATCTCAAGATAATGCTTCAAGACAGCTTCAAGATTCAATCACTCTTTGTGAGGACCCACACCATTTGCATTTTTTTATTTTTATTTTTATTTATTTGTTTACCTTAGTTGTTTATTTTCCTATAAATTTCAACGCCGAGATCATTCAACTGAGGGTGTCGCTTGAATTATTTTGATTTTCAAAGCAAAACCCTAAATTGACCGATAAACCCTAGTTCTTTGAAAACCCTACATTTAAATTTGAAAACCCTAAATTTCGAGACAACTTTTATCTCGACATCGAAAACTCTAATTTTGGTTTCTTAAACCCTAAATTTGAAAATAACTACCGATTTTATGTTTGATTCCAAGTTTGCCATTTTGTTGATTTTATGTGTGTAAATGTATGATTAGGAAGTGAGATTAATGTTTCTAGGTGATTAGTAGTCTAAGGCAGGTTTTAAGGTTTGGTGGCTTAGGTTAATTTGTGAACCTATGGACTAGATTGACAAGGAAGAAAATCATTGGGCAAAGATAGAAATAAGTGAGTGGGGCCATAGTGTAGCTTGAGAAAGTTGACCACTTTGACCAAGAAAGGAATAAAATCTTGAAGCTTCCACCTAGCTCATTTCAAGAGCTTATAGTCGGCCAACCAAGGAAGGAAAGAAAGGAAATAAAACCGTGAGAAAGAAAGGAGAGAAGAGGGAAAAGAGAGGAAAAAAAAGGGAAAAACTTGAGGAATTGTTTCTTGACTGCTTGTAATTATTTCTGAGAAGTAGAACATTTGAGCCTTGGTTGCAAGAGGTTTTCTAAGAGGTATAATTCATTTTTTTTTGCAACTTCATTTTGAGTTTTAAATGCTGAATTTGTGAGTTGGAAAGTTCAATAAGATGCACGTCGTTTGTATTTTGGTTGTTGATGCTTAAGGGAAGTAGAGCAATTGATGTTATAGATTAATTGTGCTTTCTTGGTCTTGAATTTAGGGTTAGGGTTAGTTTCTTGATTATTGCTGTGTTTTCGATGATGAACGCCTAATGCTCGATGAAATGCATCGGCATCGATTTTGTGAACAAGAAGCACATTAGGTGGATTTGTGAAGTACCAATGATCGCCTAGGTGAATGTGTGTGTGGGTGTGTGTAGGTGTGTGCGCGCAGGTGTGAGTGTGTGTGTGTGTGTCGAGTGCCCATGGCGCCTGCAATTACCCTTTGTTGTTGCATCTGAGTATGCTTTTGGTCATATGGACGTAGATCGGCACAAAACAGCAAAACAGGGTTGTCGGACCTGCAGTTTGGACCTCGTTTTTGTGTTGATCTACTGTGAGTTTGTTCTGGCCAAAACACGAAAATTTTAGCCTTTCATCCTAGCTTTCCAACGCACTTGGAATTTCCTGATTTCGATTTGTGAGCTGAGTTATGTCCGCTTAGTAAGCCTGTCGGCATTTCTGACGGAAAATTTCTGGGAACTGTTTCTGCGTTTTGACCTTAAACAAGACAATCTGGGCAAAATCTTCCTTCATAAAAGTTGTAGCTCGTTCTCTTAGCTTCAAACGGCACCTCATACACCCTAATCCGACACTGTGAGCTCGAAGTTATGAGCGATTTATGGCACAGAACGCCAAAACTGTTTTTCTGCACCTTCACCGTGGTTTTCCGCTTGCTATGTGTTCACCCGCTTTATGGCCCAACGTCAGCGGTAATTTTCTTTTATCAGATAAGTGTTTAGGAGCAATTTAAGAGTTTCACGATCGAGTTCACCACTTTCGCTTAAATCATTTTATGCGGTGATTGAACAATGAATTGAAAATCAAAAGTCACGCTATCACTTTCATGCCCGTGTGATCTTGTGGACGTGGAAAGACAAGGTTAAACTCCTGCATTGCTTGCTTGCTCAGCTGTGGTGAGTGTTCAAGCGCTTTGTAATTTTAGTGCTCAAATATCTGCTAAGCATGCCTACTTGACTCGCAGCGGTACTTTATCGCCACCCCTACTTGTATTTACTTGAATCATTAAATGCTTCAGCGCGTGGTTTGACATTGACATGTTAAAGCCAAACGGTTGTATGTACCACACTCAAGAGAGTGGGAGGTACCTCCCGCTTTGGTCTGGTTTTGATTAAGTCGATCGGAGTGTAGTCTCGTGAACTCACCTCTACCAAGTGTATGTCCACGCCTATGAGCTGGAGGTGCCGCTCATCCCGACTTGGTTTAATGAAATGGTTTTGACGAAAGGGTCCCTACATGGGTGTAAGTAGACGGGTGAGAGTAAAGTGATTCTACGGTCGGAGATTGTGGTTGACTCGAGTGTCAACATTTCATGAAGACCTGGCTCAAGATGAACGGTGGAGCTGCAACCAGATCCTTTATAGTGACTTTTATACCTCTTTGTATGTTTTTCTGTTTTCATTGTTATTACTACATTCACGCTATTGTCGTCTTGTTTTTGCATGAATTCTTGGTCTCACCGAAGCTTTGCTCACCCCATAAGATTTGTTTTCCAACAGTGTTTGGAAGGACTATCTAAATCGAGAAGGCTAGTTTTTGTGGTTTTTCTTTCCTTTTGTATAAGTTTGAGGTTAGGGTTTATCTTGATGGTTTGTACTATGTTGGAGTTGTTTACAACATAATCTGGTGTAACTTTGGAGTTCAGATATTACGTGAGTCGCCGTATCTCTTTTCTATGGTTTGATGGTTATCTCTGAGTCCCATGGTGAGCTAGGCAAAACCGCTAACCCCTCCGGTTCGCCTCCTGGGACGGTGGGTTGTCACAGCTTGGTAATCGAGCCTAGGGTTTAAGATTTGTGTGGAACCAGAGGACTGCTACCTTAAGGAATAGTGAGTGTTTAAGTTTCTAACCGGTTTATGGTTGTTTTAGAGGTATGGAAGGCGGTAATGGTGGACCTGAGCCGCAAGATGGGGCCAATGGTCATAGTGAGGCTAATAGTGAGGCTTAATGGTCAGCGTAGCTACCTGTTAGGGCTTACTGCTATCAGTGCTTGGAGGAGTGGCCCCTTATCCTCCTGCTACACCCCGAGTAAGTGCAGTCACCCCAATTGTCCCCAGAGGGAGACATTCTCTTACCCTAATGAGCTAGTAATCACCATTGACCATGAGCTGAGCTAGTTGTTTATTTATTTTATTTATTTGTTTACCTTAGTTGTTTATTTTCCTATAAATTTCAACCCGAGATCATTCATACTGCCGAGGGTGTCGCTTGAATTATTTTGATTTTCAAAGCAAAACCCTAAATTGACCGATAAACCCTAGTTCTTTTGAAAACCCTACATTTAAATTTGAAAACCCTAAATTTCGAGACAACTTTTATCCCGACATCGAAAACTCTAATTTTGGTTTCTTAAACCCTAAATTTGCAAATAACTACCAATTTTATGTTTGATTACAAGTTTGCCATTTTGTTGATTTTATGTGTGTAAATGTATGATTAGGAAGTGAGATTAATGTTTCTAGGTGATTAGTAGTCTAAGGCAGTGTGTTTAAGGTTTGGTGGCTTAGGTTAATTTGTGAACCTATGGACTAGTTTGACAAGGAAGAAAATCATTTGGGGCAAAGATAGAAATGTTGGAGTTGGCCATAGTGTAGCTTGAGAAAGTTGACCACTTTGACCAAGAAAGGAATAAAATCTGGAAGTTTCACCTAGCTCATTTCAAGAGCTTATAGTCGGCCAACCAAGGAAGGAAAGAAAGGAAATAAAACCGGAGAAAGAAAGGAGAAAGAAGAGGGAAAAGAAAAAAAAAGGGAAAAACTTGAGGAATTGTTTCTTGATCAAGTTTGTAATTATTTCTGAGAAGTAGAACATTTGAGCCTTGGTTGCAAGAGGTTTTCTAAGAGGTATACCATTTTTTTGGCAACCTACTTTTGAGTTTTAAATGCTGAATTTGTGAGTTGGAAAGTTCAATAAGATGCACGTGTTTGTATTTCTTTATTGTTGATGCTTAAGGAAGTAGAGCAATTGATGTTATAGATTAATTGTGTTGTTTCTGGTCCTTGAATTGGCTAGGGTTAGGGTTAGCTTGATTATTGCTGTGCTTTTCGATGATGAGCGCTAGATGCCCCATGAAATGCATCGGCATCGATTTTGGTGAACAAGAAGTACATTAGGTGGATTTGTGATGTACTTATGATCGCCTAGGTGAATGTGTGTGTGGGTGTGTGTAGGTGTGCGCGCAGGTGTGCAGTGTGTGTGTGTGTGTGTCGAGTGTACATGGCGCTGCAATTACCCTTTGTTGTTGCATTCGAAGTCGCTATGTATGCTTTGGTCATATGGACGTGATCGGCACAAAACAGCAAAACAGGGTTGTCGGACCTGCAGTTTGGACCTCATTTTCGTGTTGATCTACTGTGAGTTTGCTTCTGGCCAAAACACGAAAATTTTAGCCTTTCATCCTAGCTTTCCAACGACTTGAATTTCCTGATTTCGATTTGTGAGCTGGAGTTATGTCCGTTTGAAGTAAGCCTGTCGGCATTTCTGACGGAAAATTTCTGGGAACTGTTTCTGCGTTTTTGACCTTAAACAAGACAATCTGGGCAAAATCTTCCTTCATAAAGTTGTAGCTCGTTCTCTTAGCTTCAAACGGCACCTGCATACACCTAATCCGATACTGTAGCTCGAAGTTATGAGCGATGGCATGCATAGAACGCCAAAACTGTTTTTCTGCACCTTCACCGTGTTTTCCGCTATGTGTTCACCCGCTTTATGTCCAACGGTCCGTATGCGAATTTCTTTTATCAGATTAAGTGTTTAGGAGCAATTCTTAAGAGTTTCACGCGATCGAAGTTCACCACTCGCTTAAATCATTTTATGCGGTGATTGAACAATGAATTGAAAATCGAAACACGCTATCACTTTCACGCCTGCGTGATCTTGTGGACGGAAAGACAAGGTTAAACTCCTGCATTGCTTGCTTGCTCAGCTGTGGTGAGTGTTCGCGTTTGTAATTTTAGTGCTCAAATATCCGCTAAGCATGCCTACTTGACTCCTGATGATGTAATTTATCAAGGCCACCCCTACTTGTATTTACTTGAATCATTAAATGCTTGTGCGGTGCTTGACATTGACATGTTAAAGCCAAACGGTTGTATGTACCACACTCAAGAGAGTGGAGGTACCTCTCCTCCCGCTTTGGTCTGGTTTTGATTAAGTCGATCGATGTAGTCTCGCCGACCACTTACCAAGCGGTAGTATGTACCACGCCTATGAGCTGGAGGTGCCGCCATCCCGACTTGGTTTAATGAAATGGTTTTGACGAGCGGCCGCACAGGTGTAAGTAGACGCGGGAGAGTAAAGTGATTCTACGTCAGGATTGTGGTTGGACTGAGTGTCAACATTTCACAAGACCTGCCCGAAGATGAACGGTGGAGCTGCAAACAGATCCTTTATTTTAGTGACTTTTATACCCTTTGTATGTTTTTTTCCTGTTTTCTATTGTTATTACTACATTCAAGCACATTGCTCGTTTGTTTTTGCATGAATTCTTACCTCACTGAGCTTTGCTCACCCCATAAGATTTGTTTTCCAACAGTTTAAAGGACGCACGGAAATCAGAAGGCTAGTTTTTGTGGTTTTTCTTTCCTTTTGTATGTTTGAGGTTGTGGTTTATCTTGATGGTTTGTACTATGTTGGAGTTGTTTACAACATAATCTTGGTGTAACTTTGAGTTCAGATATTACGTGAGTCGCCTGTATCTCTTTTCTATGGTTTGATGGTTATCTCTTGAGTCCCTCATGGCGAGCTAGGCAACTCCGCTAACCCCTCCGGTTCACTGGGACGCTATCGGCCACAGCTGGTAATGAGCTAGGTTTAAGATTTGTGTGGAACCCTCAGAGGGACCACTTAAGGAATAGTGAGTGTTTAAGTTTCTAACCGTGGGTTTATGGTTGTTTCAGTATGGAAGGTACATGGTGGACCTGAGTCGCATGGGGCCAATGGTCATAGGAGGCTAATAGTGAGGCGAATGGTCATGTAGCCTGCTAGGATCTGCTACCGAAAGTGCTTGAGGGGCCCTTATCCGCTACACCAGGAAAAGCCACCCGTTGTCCCCAGGGAGACATTCTCTTACCCCATATCGAGCTAGTAATCGTCCATTGACTTGTGACAAACTAGTTGTTTATTTATTTTTATTTATTTGTTTACCTTAGTTGTTTATTTTCCTATAAATTTCAACGTCGAGATCATTCATACCGAGGGTGTCGCTTGAATTATTTTGATTTTCAAAGCAAAACCCTAAATTGACCGATAAACCCTAGTTCTTTTGAAAACCCTACATTTAAATTTGAAAACCCTAAATTTCGAGACAACTTTTATCCCACACGAAAACTCTAATTTTGGTTTCTAAACCCTAAATTTGCAAATAACTACCAATTTTATGTTTGATTACAAGTTTGCCATTTTGTTGATTTTATGTGTGTAAATGTATGATTAGGAAGTGAGATTAATGTTTCTAGGTGATTAGTAGTCTAAGGCAAGGTTTGGTTTGTGGCTTAGGTTAATTTGTGAACCTATGGACTAGTTTGACAAGGAAGAAAATCATTTGGGGCAAAGATAGAAATAAGTGGAGTTAGGGGCCATAGTGTAGTCTTGAGAAAGTTGACCACTTTGACCAAGAAAGGAATAAAATCTTGAAGTTTCACCTAGCTCATTTCAAGAGCTTATAGTCGGCCAACCAAGGAAGGAAAGAAAGGAAATAAAACCGTGAGAAAGAAAGGAGAAAGAAGAGGGAAAAGAGAGGAAAAAAAAAAAGTGGGGAAAAACTTGGAGGAATTGTTTCTGATCAAGCTTGTAATTATTTCTGAGAAGTAGAACATTTGAGCTCTTGGTTGCAAGAGGTTTCTAAGAGGTATACTCATTTTTTGCAACTCTTACTTTTGAGTTTTAAAATGCTGAATTTGTGAGTTGGAAAGTTCAATAAGATGCATCGCGGTTTGTATTTTTTGGTTGTTGATGCTTAAGGAAGTAGAGCAATTGATGTTATAGATTAATTGGTTGCTTTCTGGTCTTGAATTGGCATTAGGGTTAGGGTTAGCTCTTTGATTGGCATTGCTGTGTTTTCGATGATGACGCTAGATGCTCGGATGAAATGCATCGGCATCGATTTTGTGAACAAGAGCATATTAGGTGGATTTGTGATGTACTTATGATCGCCTAGGTGAATGTGTGTGTGTGGGGTGTGTGTGTGCGTGCGCAGGTGTGAGAGTGTGTGTGTGTGTCGAGTGTACATGGCGCCTGCAATTACCCTTTGTTGTTGCATCTGAAGTCGCCATATGCTTTGTCATATGGACGATCGGCACAAAACAGCAAAACAGGGTTGTCGGACCTGCAGTTTGACCTTCATTTTCGTGTTGATCTACTGTGAGTTTGTTTGGCCAAAACACTAAAATTTTAGCCTTTCATCCTAGCTTTCCAACGACTTGAAATTTCCTGATTTCGATTTGTAGAGCGAGTTATGTCCGTTTGAAGTAAGCCTGTCGGAATTTCTGACGGAAAAATTTCTGGGAACTGTTTCTGCTTTTGACCTTAAACGATACAATCTGGGCAAAATCTTCCTTCATGAAAGTTGTAGCTCGTTCTCTTAGTTAATGGCACCTTGTCAGAATCTCCTAATCCGACACTGTGAGCTCGAAGTTATGAGCGATGACGCATAGGGTGCCAAACTGTTTTTCTGCACCTTCATCCGGTGTTTTCCTGCTCGCTTTGTACTCTGTCTGCTTTTCGCCTAACGCCTGCGCATGTGCTTCTTTGTTATATTAAAGTGTTTATATGCATTTCTTTGGGAGTTCATGCATCGACATTTGTAATGCTGTAATCAATGCACGGTATTGAAATGGATTTTCCCAAAATTGTTGAACTTTGAACTCTAATGGTAATTGTTTACTTCCATCGCCGCAGTGATCCCCAGCTGGACGAAGAACGTGCTTAGTTCTGCATTTCTTGCTTGTTCAACTGTGGTGAGTGTCCGTGCATGTAAATAAATTGAAAGATGCTTGTGTGTTCTAAGCGTTTTATCAAGGCCACCTTCTTTGAACTCGGCCGAATAAGAACTTACCGCTTAGAATGTTCAATTAATGATTGTTTGCAATGTTATTTGAATGTTTATTTACAACTGTGGGAATGCCCCACACCCCACTAGATCCGCTCACCTTGTCCCGCAAACGTGGGTCGGGTAAGGAATAGGTGAACCGTGGGTTACCACATCGCTTCAAGTACGCCGGTTGAATGAGTCCACCGACTTGGCATACCTACAAGGGTTGCCATACACTAAATTCTCGAGTTCGCCCTGCAAGGGGTTGAAAGCACGGAGAGGGAGTAAGTGGTGAATGTGGACCTAAGAGTGAGCGGTTGACGGAGGTCAACATATATCCAAGATCGATACTTGGGAAGCTTTTGGAGTCAACACAACCCCTTTAAATTGTATGGTTTAAATGTTTGTTGCAAGATTTATTGGTTGGCCCTTTACCGCTTAATAAGTTAGTTAACAAATTTTAAAATGCATGTGCATGTTCTCTTGGCCTCACGAAATATAGCTACCCCAATTTGTTTTCCACAAGTGTTTGAGGTGAGGCACGGATCGAGGAAGTTAGAAATTTTGTTGGACTTTCCTCATCTTGTATAAGCGAAATTAACTAAAAAAATTTGATGGATTATTGTAATTTTAAAGTTAACGCAGATGTATTAGTGAATTAATTTGGGGTTTGTTTTATGTGAATTTGTTGGTTGGAATTATTGAAATCGGTGGAGTTTGACTGAATAGTTGGATCGCTTAGTGAAGCTGCTGAAGTCCCAGAGAGTCAAGGCAGGCGTTCAATGAACCCTTGGTTCAGGTGGCCACACAGCACTAAAAACAAATCAATGTCAACTTTTGTTAAGCAATACGACTAACCGTCAGTGAGTGCAAAATCAGTCCTCGCTATTTTTTTTTTTTTTTTTGAACATATGTTCCTCCTTTCTAAGCCTACAAAGTATGTCATCAGCTACCATCAAACAAGGAGCCTTTCTTTCATGGATTATCCTTAGGCATACAAATCTAGATGTTGATCTAACACAGATTTATTTACGACAGGGCCCCTTGTTTAGTTAGAAAAAGCAAAGCAAAACTAAAGAGAGACTTTTATATATATATATATATATATATATATATATATATATACTGACTCTTAGATATTGTGGTCATGTAAATGATAGTAGTCATATTTAAATTTGTGATAAGAGTAAATAGAAACCATTATAGAAAAACTGGTAGTCTTAAATGGTAGCAACAACAAATGCATGTTATAACATGTAATATCTACCCAGCAGATCACATGGATCAAATACTTAAAACAAGAAGTTCTAGTATTTCTTTATGGTATGTGCTCTACAACAACTCCTCCCGTCCCTCCCCTCTTTCTTCACAACCTCGATAGATTTCAAATTTAACAAAGAAAACGAGGTCGAAAAGAAAGTTCAGCTTTGAACACATGTATACCTCCCCCTCGTTGTTATAACCAGTAATCACCGCTCTATTATGTCAAGCATAATAGTTTGAGACTTTATTATGTCGGCTTGCTCAACAAATCATTAAAGATATGCTGATTTATCAATTATATGATCAAAATCCAACAAATAAATAAAGCTAAACATAATCCATATGATATAATTTACAAGATGGAAACTTTGACTTTCAACTATAAAAACATTCAACTTCTTGTATGCGCCCAAAGTTTCCAATAAATAAATGAAAGATGGAGAAGAAAAAAGCAGATCAAACGCAACTACAACAATGAAAAGAGATTATTACCTTAATCCATTGTCATACCATTCCCTTTCACATCTAATCATCTTTTCAATATCATCCCATTTGCAGCCACTTTCTTCAACATTTCACAAATTGCATTGTACTTGCTTTTTAACCACTTCAATTTTGAGTCGATATGGATCCACTTGCTTTCAAGAAATCAAGAATCTTTTTTCAATCATCTTGCTAACTCAGCCATGTACCCATTCTTAAAACCCCATCGGCTTTTCCACAAAGGGTCCAAGCCATTTCTAAGGTTTGATAAGTGGCATCGACCTCATTGTTAGTCCAAAAGCACTTATTTTACCTCGCCCCTTTGTGTCCCACTTGATTCATCACTGTATCCATTCTAAAATGAAAATCAAGAATTAGCATGCATGTATGTAAATGCCATTGTAATCTGGACATTTCATCTTTACTCACCGAATATTTATGCAAAGAAATTCAAAATGAGTGCAAAGAATCAGTTCCATTAGAAAAGACCAAATGTTATCTCACGCTGATTTTAAATGATGAGCAATTCAAGTGCAAAACCAAAGTTGTCATCCAAATACCCAGATCAGCTTATATCGCAATGCAGCTAACATCACAAATTCATGCATGGTAATAATCCAAAGAGAGCACCAATTAAGAATAATTGAATGAAGCGGGGCCCAAACCAAATACCCTGTAAGATCATTATTCTCGTATAACACCATCGATCAACCGAATCTATTATATTGAATATCACCGAAAGATAAACTAAGGAATTCTACCATGTCATATAAACCACCTCCAGCAAATAAGGGACCAAAGGCTTTAGCAAATAGTACTCAAACAACACTTCACTTCGTAATATAGTCCAATGATTCCAATGAAATCTTTCCTCGATTAAAAGGGAAAAAATCAAGCCCTCCAAAGATCGGGCCTAACAATCAAGATTACATTGAGCTGCTAAACTAGATATGGCATAGGAAAAATAAAGTGCCTTGAGCTCAAAGGTAGTAAGCCACAATGAAAAATCTGTTTCACAGAAAGGGAAATCTACAGTCCACACTCTACATATCTACCAGTCAAAACATCTAGAAATGTTGAAAGCACACGCTAATTGATAAGCATAAGCAACCTCTAATTTGAAGAATCCTAGACTTACCAAGCAAAATTATAGAGTCACCAACAAGAAGTCTCTTTGTCCTCACAAACACACGCTAACCTCTTGAAAGCAAATTCCCTTTGGCTACCCCAAATCGTAATAAAGAAATGAGCAAGTGGAAACTATGTATTTGAAATTAAGTATAATCTAGACCGACACAATAATTATAGCAAAGAAAACAACATTTTTAGTTCAAGAACTACATTAAGCATCATGAAGCTCAAGTAGTTGCATTCATTTCAAAAAAATAAAAATCAATCAAGCTCAAGAAGAGTTTAAATAGCAACATTACAACCAATATGAGAATGAAAATAGTCTCAAGTATATGAATGTCTCATACAAAGTCCTCCCTCAAATTTCTCCAATTATTATACATTTGTTGTGCTAAATTATTTCTAAAATTTGTCCATTCATCACTAGACGCTAAATAACCAGAATATACTCTACTTCCCTCCTCTTCTTCATCATCATCCCTCATTTTGCTCATCAACCCAATCTTTATCTTCCCCATCTCCTCTTAGTTCTTGTGGATCGATAGACATTGTTCTTCTTATCGATTTTGTAACAAAGAAGCCAAGATGATTCTTCCTTGTGTCCAATTGAAAAGTTGGTTGATGCCGAATTTTCCATCTTCCTTTAAGAAGCCCAGCACCTTTCTATTACATTTCTAGCTTTATCAGTTTCATATTAAAGTACTCTTCAGCACTTTCGTGTTCTTCGCCCATGGATTTGATTGAGGTGATACCTTTGACCTCGATATGGGTAAGGAAACCCTCCTCAATTGCAATAACCAAAGATCCACCAAATAATAGCAACCTTCAAGTAAATATTACACAATGATCTTAACCTGCCATTCTTAAAAGTTCTAGAAATCTGAAAATTTAACATTCAAGATATAAATTTTACCTTGAGGTTTTAAGGCCATTAGGCCTAGAAATTGCATCTCAAGCATCCATCATGCTAAAACCTTCCCAACCCGTAATAATGTGATATAAATTGAATATTTGGTGCACAAACGCCAATACATTGGTGGAAAGGTTTGATTTTCTACTTCAGATCTGATCTCAGGTTCACTGGTGTACATTAATTAACGCCCCGCCTAATGCACCTAGGTGCTCTATTTAGTAGCATAGGTACATACAAAAACAAGTAATTGATGTCATTACCTAATATCAGCTTCTTGAAAGAACTAAACACTAGAAAAGACTTCCAAAATACCTTGAAACATTTGATCATCCAGGCAAATCGAAATTGGTAGTGGTGTCTCAAGTAGTATAGAATATAATTTCAGAATAGCTAGAAGGCATTGGTTGAAGTGACGGCTCACGCTTTCCACTCCTCAAGAACTTATGCATGCCTTCTTCTTACATGGTGGGCCAATATATATACAAATATTGCAACTATTTCTTGTAAGGTCATATTTCTATTATCTTTAAACTGCCAACATCTCTTACCAATTCACATAATATGGAGAAAGTATGCTCTATCCATTCAAGTCGACTAACACGTGCACTATCACTCTCCTAATTAGCCTAAACAAATATTGCATTCTTTCAACTCTTTTTTTCCTCTTTAGTTAGTATAATCGCTTTCTATATTTCAATACATCATTAGAACAGAGCCAATTCATAAACAACGTAATTAACACCATAACCATGGTGCACAAAATACTATTTATTCGACGCCTTCGCCTCCCATTTGTAAATGGGAAGACGCGCTATTTCTGCGTATATATAAAAGGAAATGAAAATCAGACTTTGTTTCAAAAATCATGATTTCATTTAATCAATTAAAACTATCAATTAAAATCGCTAGTATCATGTTCAGCCATTCAAAGTATCTCAACTCAGGAAACTACCCAGAAAGGAGAGGAAAGGAAAGCAGCCAAGTGTTTTTTAGACTATATATCTATATATATCCATCGAGAGAAAATTAGAACTCTTGATGCTTGTCAACCGAATTGACTAAAGCAAAATGCCACTACACACATTAAAGTGGAAACCATAATTCATCTTGGCTTCATAAGGAGAAGGGATAGGCAGGGGCAGGGGGCATGAGAGAAAGTGGAAAAGAAAGTTGAAAGCCAATTCCAACGAATGACCCAAGAGCCCTTATTAGTCCCACATCCCGACCTAGTAATCCCATGAAGATAATGCATAGTATGCAAGCATGTCTACTTATATATGGCTAATTCAAGCAAACTTCTAGTATCAATCAAGAAAACCTAGTGTTTAATCAAGATCAATGGAATCAATGGTATGCAACTCATAGTAAAAAAAAATGCTACTTTTACTACCTCTCGCACGAGAAGGATCGCGGTCCTATAGTTATTTGAGATGAAGTCTCCCGATATAAACACCTCAAAAACACTTAATCATCACCCTCAAATTTTCATCACAGACACCCAAATAACAATACAAAGGTCTCAAATGCTTAGCACATAATTCTCAAGCATTTCTAAGGAGCGAAAAGTAATAGGGAAAAAATGTTATTTTACAAAACCATTGGCCATTCGAATGGGCCACCTATTAAATGTCTTTGGTCATCGATTATAACATGCCTCACCCACGAGGGAAGGAGAAAGGGAACAGATAAAAGAGACAGATTGAACAAGCATCTTCTCGACTAACAACAAAATCCAACCATCTAAAGTTGCAAAAATTATCTTACCCAAGATCGATGGAAGCTCTGAATCGCTTAATGCGTAGGTGTTCAAAGGCATGAATATGAAACGTAAGAAACACTAAAAGGAGTAAGAAAACAATTCATTTACGTCAACAACGAGAAGGCATACATAAAACTTAAAACAAGAAGAATATAACCGCCGACATAAGTGATTTATGCTCAATACTAACATGACGATAGAGTTAGGTAATGAAGATAGAGTTAGGTATGTTTTGCTGCACAAGCATTATTTGTTTCAGTTGTTGATTTTGATAGAAGACAACTGCTGCACTCAAACAAGAAGAGAATGACAATCAAGAAGCGTCATCCACTGGATCTACCGGATCCAACTTGTAAAAATCTATATGTGCAAATCTAACAAGATCGAATGCAATCACGCATCGCTCGATCGTAATCATCCATGGTTGAATCAAATTAAAAACTTAACTAACAAAGATACATAATAGCATTTCAATATTGTTTCTCTTAGCAACTCGCATCGAGCCCGCAGCAAACTTCAACTCACACAAATTTACCGAACTATCATGCCGGTTGTCAAGCACGCAACTTCATCAAAGAACACAAATCACACCCATAGCCAATGGAAATTATCAAAATTTAGCTATAAAGAATAAATCAAGAACAAGACGGAGTATAAATCCATTATGCATTTTCATCCCTGTAAGAAAATAATCCGCATCTCCGTGAGTCCGCACTATTTGGAGCACTCATTTGGAAAGACTTCAACGTGTAATTAATATCATTAGCTTCCACACTGAGCTAAGCACGGAATGGCATTCAAGAAATGCTAACCAATGCTTATAGATATGATTACATCCTGAATAGAATAGAATACTAAACCGACATCGATCTGCATTCAACTAAATAGCAAACACATACATTTCACACGGGTAAATATAGAATCAAGAACCCATGATCGTGCAAAATTTCCAATACCAACAATGAAAAAAGACGAGAGCTTTGGGGAAAAGGCAATATTATATACTATTATTGATTTGTGGGTAAAACCAATATTATCAACGAAAACAATTGCTTCAATCCAACAAATAGAAGTACGTGGTCACTAGGGATTGCTAAATGTAATGCCAGCACTGGAGAGATGGAGAGATTTGAGGGTTCAGATGAATTTGGGTGAGATGGAGACAGAGGAGAGAGTGAGAGCGTACCGAGGAGGAATAAGGGTAGCGATGGTAGCGATGCAGTGACGCCAAGGACCGCGATGGTAGCTGGCATGGGCGATCCGAAATGGAGCCTGCGCCGAATGAGTGTATGGCGCTCAATCGTTACCGAGGAGGAATAAGGGTTAGAGAGAAAGGGAAAGAAAAGAAAGAGAAGAATAGAAAAGAAAAGAAAAGAAAAAAGAAGGGTTGCGTGTGAAGCAGAGATGAGTTAATGAGTTTGATAGAGTAGGAATTTGGGGGTTTCATCCCATCACTTTCATTCCCATTGAAGTATAGTAATAGTGGTTTACCAAACTACAACAATGGTGTCGCTAATAATGACACCCATTCCCGGCTTTTGAATCCCCCCAACCAAACACCCCCTTAGTGAATTTAAAGCTGAATTTCATTCTATTAAATCTGATTTTGCTACTTATGTTATTTGTTTGCATTGTACTGCTCATTCTAGTGTTTGTCTGAGTCGTTTTAAGAGTCTTGTTAGTCCTAGTTATGTGAGTTGTTGTGAGTTTTTTATCTTCTCTAAGTCGTGTGATCATTGTGCTTATGTTTGTAATAGATGTTCGTTTAGTGGTTCTAGTGTGTTATTAAGCCATGTTGAATGAGTTAGGATGATGACACATGGCAATCAAATATTTCTTTCTTGTTATCAATTTGGTGAATTTGATGTTTCTAAGTGTTTATACATTATTCATTCCTGTATTTTGTATTTGACCCGTGTATCGATTGAGGTTGAATCTTTCTACTGAGGAGGGAATGATGGAGGATCGAGTAGAGTTAGTGATAAGTGTTAGTGCTTATTGGAGTGTGAGCTGGAATGTGTGAGTTGGTTCGAATCAAATTGAATAGAAGACATGTTTCTTGGTTTATGCTCATTCAAACATTCCCGATATGCTTCACTACAAGCAACTCTCGATTTGAGAACAAATCTTTTCAAGAGGAGGAGAATGATGCAATCGAAGTCTAGCATCATATCCTCAAGTTGTCAAGTTGGATTGCTCATTTGGAAGGAGTTCAAGTGTGATAAAATCTTCATATTTGAGCTATATAGGTGGAAAGAAGTGAAGGAAAATCCGCATGAAAACTTTGTTTTCATTTGAGTATTGCTTAATTGTTTAATTAGTAGTTATTATGAATAAAATGGCTGTGGTATGTGAGCTATTTGGCCATAACTAGTTTCTTGGTCAAATTTGGAAATTATTAGGAATAAGTGACTAAATCCACGTCCAATTCGGATTAATCTTAGTAGGTTTATTTTGGCTATAAATAGCCTCCTCTTTTCATTTGTAAAGAGAAGATAGATTTTGAGAATAAAATTTGAGAGAATTTTCTCTTTCTTGTTCGTTTATGAACACCCTTGATACAAAGTTGAGTGTGTATTCTTTGTTCAAAATTTGGCTCATCAATCAACCACCATGGTCAAGGTGGGGCCTTCTACCTTTCTAATCAATCTTGAGTCAGTCTTGATTGAGTTAGAATTCCATCTATGTTAGTTCTATAACCCAATTAAGATAGATCCCTTCGCTGCCTAATTGATCGATTCTTCAAGAGTAGAAGTTTGGGAATTCGAGTTCACATCACCTTCAAAGTTACGCACCAGAAAGAAAAATTATTCTTATTTCCCGATGGAAAATTAGTCTAAGATCATTGTATATGAGATCCTTGCCTACAAAATACGTGATGTTCAAATGTGTAAACTTATGCTCAACAGCATCCGACCATCATAAGCGTTTTAGGCATCGAATGGTGTTGAATTAGAATTTTGGCCGGCCAACGATTTTGCTGCACTTTGAGGTGTATAGTTGAATTAATACTTTGTACGTTTCACCACAAATACTGCAACTACTTCTATTATTGTATTTAAATTTATCACAGTAAAGCATGTGGAATCATTAATACGGTCCGTTTTAATAAAGAGGATTTAAGGATTATCTTCTAAGATGTCAGCATAATTTAATTAGAAAAAGATTGTCAGAGCACTTTTTTATTTTTTTTTTGTCTCCTTGGTATTTGACATAAATAAAACAAATTGTCCTGCCACCAAAATAAAACAAATACAACGAGTCTTCGCAAAATAACCAATTGTTTGCCATTTAAGCATAGCCTTTAATAAACACTGCAACAAATTGGCCTTCGACTATATCAGTCACAACTCATTTGTATGTAAACCCTCACTATCATATCGCATTATATCTTTAAAAAAAAAAGGAAAAAAAAAAACAACTTCCCAAAAAAAAAAAAAAAGAAATTAAATAAAGTAAGAAGAACGTAAAGAAAATAGAAGACAAAAAAGCCAAAAAGGTATAACTGTATATGCAAGCCACCGGACCATGCAGCTATTATAGCCCCCTTGGCGATCAATAACCCTATCCTGTGGAGCCACCATTATTGAACTTGGGGCATTGATAAGCAGGCCTTGAAAGCTGCTCACCAGCACTAGCTGGCACGCTGTTAGCCCATGGGTGGCACCATGCAATTATACGACAAGCACACGGAGACTGAATCAGGCAATTTCAATTCCGGTAACACGGGAAAATCTGTCAAGTAGTTATGCTGCAAATAAAGCGTCTTGGTACCACCACTATACAGGCTTTCCACGTACTCTTTTGGGACTTTTCCAGTGAATCTGTTGTTATTCAGAAATATAGTCTCCACTCCTGAAAAGCCCCAGCCGGAAGTTCACCCGTGAGCATGTTGTGACTGAGATCCACAATGGACCCCTCCCCATATACATCCAACTTTGACGGAGAAGATGATGATGATAATGGAGTGGTAGTATTTTGCTGTTGTGGGACCACCCCTGACAAATTGTTCCGTTGTAGGAGCATTGATGAGAGAGAGGAGCGAAAGAGTGAGGGTGGGATGGTCCCACTGAACCGGTTCATGCTTATGTCGAGGTACACTAACTCTGAGAGTGATTCTAGCCCGTTGAGTGGGCCCCACATGCGATTCCCCGATGCCGACAAGTAACGGATGGACAACGGCATTCTAGCGGGCAAAGTCCCAGAGAAGAGATTATTTTTCAAGTCCAGATGGAGTAATTGTGTCGGTAGTTCATTTGGGATCTCGCCGGAGATCCTGTTGGAGGCGAGGACCAAAACTTTGAGCTGATCCAAATGGGATATGCTTGGCGGGATTGACCCCCCAGAGCTGGTTGTTGCTGAGATCAAGAGTGTGTAGATTGGGTAAGGTGTAAATGGAGAGTGGTATAGAGCCCGTTAAGCGATTGTTAGTGAGGGAGATGACTCTGAGGTTGCTGAGGCTTCCGAGCTGGGCTGGTATAGGACCCGTGACAATGCCGGGGTTCAGGACGAGCTGGTTGAGCTCAGTGAGATTGGAAATGGACGGAGAAAGGGAGCCGGCGAGTCCGAGGGAACCCGATAGGCCTGTGCCGAGAACGAGTGAAGTCACACGTCTGGGATTCAGGAACGGTGATGAGCAGGTGATGCCGGCAAAGGTCGAGCAAGGATCGTGAGAGAAAAAGTCCCAGCTGGTGAAGAATCTTGCTGACGGAGGAGTTCTAGAGGAAGGAACGTCCGTTAGGCCGTTCTTGATTTGTTGCAATGCGGATAGATCGATGGGACTGATGCTATTCTGCTGGGACTGTCCCTGGATTTTAGACAGGCTATGGAAGAGGAAGAGAACAAGCAGAATGAACAAAAGAGAGAAGCTTGTTTTGTGCATTTTTTTCTTTGGTGGTCAGTTCCGTTGTGGATCCTCTTTCTTTTATTAGTTTATGAGACTTGAGAGAGAGAGTGTGTGTGTGTGTATGCGCGCACTGAAAGTGAGAGGAGGACCAGTGAATGTGCATGCGTTCGTCGGCCAATTGAAAAATAAGACGGGGGTCATTGAACAAATGGAAGATAGTAGTCAATAGGAAATATGCTGTCTGGGTGCAAAGTGGATTTTGCTACAATTTTGAAGAGTAAAAAGGTACATTTTGGAAAAAGAAAAGAAAAGTAAACGGGTTCTTAGGTTGTCAGGAGACCAAGATTAGTCCCTACCTTGTAATCCGTCGCTGTTATTGGTACTTTCAAGTGTTATATATATTAGGGATAATTTCAGAAACATCCCTTGAGGTTTCTCATAATATTACTAAGCTCTCCTGAGGTTTTTAAAATCTCACCTACCTCCCTTATATTGACATTTCTTGTAACATTGTAACCCCTTTGAAAGAAATACAATAAAGATAAACCTTTTTTTCCAATACTGCCCTTGTATTATCCTACTTATGAAGTTTACAACAACAATAAAAAATAAATCAAGGCTAAATTTTTATAAGGTGTAAATTTATTGACTTAAATTATTTATTTTAGTTGTACTAAAACAAAAGAAAAATTTATATCTTGAAAAAATTAGACTATGAAAAATTTATACATATAAAGAGATTATTTTAGTTATCAATGCAACTTAAACTACATCATGTATTAAAAAAATATTTTCAAAAATTTATTTTGAATTCCTCAATTATAAGTGTTCATGAATTTTTTTTAACATGTTAATTAGTCACTAAAATCCTCCTAAGTGGTTGATTTTGACTAGATCTAATTTATCTATTTCCTTTGTTATCCTAACTTGACCTCGATGTTTAGAACTATAGACCATTATTAGATTACAATTTTTTAAATATACATTTTTTGTTTGATTTTTGGTTTGACTTTTAGTTAAATACTTATCAAGATCAAGGGTAATGTTGTCAATTTGTAACTTTGATAGGAATATTTAATCTTGGCAAGTTGATAGGGAGGTAAGTGAGATTTTGAAAACCCTGCGAAGTTAAATGATATTATGAGAAACCAGTGAGGTTTCTAAAATTATCCCTATATATTAATAACAGGGGAAACCAAGTCCACCCGTCAGATATGATTGGCGGTTTATAAAAAAAAAAAAATACTCCTATTCTCTGGCTGATTTTGTTATTGGTGGATAATTTTGGTGAACAAACGTAAATGATTTTATCAGGTTTTTGCAAGGTTGTTTGGGACTATATTGAGTTTTCAATTAAAAAAAAAAGGTATACAACAATATCCCAAAAAAAATGCATTACACCAAAAAAACAAGAAGAAGAAAAAACTAGGCTCGCCATGTCAGTATATTGGAAGAGTCAGTCAATATGCGAATATGAAGTTTACACAAAAATTACATTTAATATTTTTTAAAGTTTCATTTTATTAATTTTGAATAAAAATATGCACTAATGACCATGAGCACATTTTTTTTTTTTTTGGATAAAACTGCCAATCATATTTGGCAGGCGGGCTATGACCCCATTTTATTAGAATAACACCGAGCTATTACAGAGGGGGGACCGTACCTTACCCTCGCTTAAATCTAAAATTGGCCACTCCTAACTGATCCAATTCCACATAACTCCTAGTAAGCTTAGGCATTGGAACCGAGGGAAATAAAACAAAGGAAGAAGCCGTATGAGAGAAGCTGCCAAGGAGTTTGCTACCATATTTGCTTCCCTGAAACAATGAAAAAAAGTGACCTTTAACGAACGCAACTACGGAAGTCTACGAATCACAGACCTTACAGACGGTGGGCTCTTACTGGCCGAAGAGATAGCTAGCCACAAAACCATAGAATCCACTTCCACTACTATTTTGGAAAGGCCCTTCAAGTAGCAAATCTCGAGCCCCGTACAAAGTGCACGCGCCTCTGCTTGAAGCAAAGTGAGGGTACCAAAAGATTTTGCATATGCAAATAGCATATTGCCATAGGAGTCGCGAACCACCCCACCTCCTCCGCTTAAGCCTAATTGCCCTGTGACGATCCATCAGAATTTAGCTTCACCCACCCGTGAGGCAGCGCAGTCCAAGTAACTAAAATAGACTTCCATTGGTGAGGATGACCATAGAGATTGTCAAGAACCTCCCTCCAAGCCTGAAAGCTCCCTCAAAATCTGAATCTCGCCCTCAACAAGAAGCCAAGTTCCTACATAATGCGGATGATACGAGTTTCGCCAAGGAGACGAAATTCGTAACCCAAGATCAAGAACTCGACAACCAGGTTTGGATGATCCCCATGGTGTGAAAGTTATTGATATGATCTCAACCCGCGAGCAAACGAATTAGCGAACCAAGGTTTTGGTAGAAGGTGCCATAATCAAGTGCGTTTCTTGATTGATAAGCCAAGCTCAAACATTCAAGAAAATATCTAAAGCGTTCAAGGGCGCTATGAAGCCAAGAGAAATCTCTCTCACAATTGCAAATTGCTGGAAAATTTGATGAATAATGAAGTAAGTCTGTATTAAACGTTGAGAAAAGGCCTGATTATAGGCTTACAATAACCCTAAATCCTAATCTAAAATGGACTCCAAATCCGGACAAGGTTTGGAAACCTTGAGGCTGAATAGACATCTTATTCCTAATGTGACTTGGGGTCACTTATTACTACTAACATCAAGAAGTAATTTCTTTAGTGGTTCCATTAGGCCTAACTAGCAACAACACTTCGCCAAGTTTCTCCCAGGCGTGACCACTCTGGCACGCCTAATTAGCAGCAACGCTTCTGCCCTAACTTGTAATGACTCTTAAACTTGGTCGCACAAGCCCGGAATCGGTGAACTCTAATCCTCGTGATGATGGACTTAAACCATGAGATGGCTTGAACTTGAATATATGGTAGCTTACTGGATTCGCATCATTCCCCTCCTCTTAAAGGCGATTTGTCCCCAAATTGAATGATTGCTTGAGGAGAAGAATTGTAGGTAACACGTGGATAAATGCAAGCCATGAAGCATGCCTTCTACATAGCTTGAAGTGGAACCAACGAGGACGCTTCAACCACGATCTCAACTTATGCACGAACCAAGGCCAACAAGGTTGCTCACGTTCCATGAACCACGCAGTAATGTATCGCATGTAGCCTCACTATGGTCACAATCATCCTTCAAATCTATGCCCGATCAAACACAAAAATTATAGGGATGAGTAAAAACAAAGGGATACGCAAACACTAGTTGAACCAAGAAGATTATCAACTTGGTTAGCACGCTAACACATTAGGACATTAAGGGCATAAAAAATGATATGGACATGAATCACACCACGTAAATAAGGATCACAAAACTCAAAAACATTAAACAACTTATAAAGACTCAAAGATTGATAGACCACATTAAACATTAAACAAGTGTTTTTCACATCAAAACTCAAACGCAACGCTTTGTAATGAAGGTCATAGAGTAGATGGATAGCCTTATCAAAAATTCATGATTCCAAGATGATAGACCACATTACACACATTGACAATTTTAGCAACAATAACAATGAATTTGATAGCCATAACATGTATAAAATCACTAGACATATGACTTCACTAGAAGAATTAAACCACAAAAAATGCAAAACAATACTCCCATGACTAGAACAAATGCAACACGTAGAGGTACTAAAGCTAACTAGAGATTGATGATATTGGAGTAAATATACAGATTTGTTAAACTTCTTTGATGAGAAATGGAATGATAGACGCTTTGATTTGGGATCATTTTTATATTCTTATCCAGTGGGGATTAAAGCTCCAAGATCTGTTAGATTCCTTCCTTTGAACAAGGCTTGGATCAAAGATTTATACTTTGTTTCAAAATTGAAGAATGAAACTACTGTTTGAAGTCTTTTAGAACAAGGGCACAATTGTCTAATTTTCCATTGTTTTCCTTAAGTCATTTTAGTAGGATTAATATCGGACCAAGGCTTTGTCATGATGTCCGAATTTTAGTAGCTTAATTAGTCCATGTTTATTATTTAGTAGTTTCTAAAAGATAGAGCCATGTTGGCCTATTCTAGTTAGGTTAGGTTTTTAGTAATTTGAGTCCAAGTTACATTAGGGATTTTGAGTCTTTGTAAAGGCTATAAAGAAGCCCTTTTTCTCCAATATTTTTCATAAGATTTTGAGTAATAACATTGAGAGTTTTCTCGCTTCTTTGTTCCTTGAACGTCCTTGATACAAAGTGAATGAGTTCCTTTGTTCAAGTTCCGCTTATCAATTCAAGAGCGTTGAGTTGTGGCCTTTCTACCAAATTCCCTTGTTCAAGCAATCTGCTAGATCAGGTTGAGATTCCACTTGAGGTTCGCAATCTCGGCAAGTTAGAGGGGTCAGGATTTCCATCCTTGTATCCATAACCAAGATAGATAATTCACCAAGGCTCCAATTCGGTTCTCAAGAGCTGGAGCTTGAGATCTGTTCGTGATTGGTATCGAGCTCTCAGCCTCCCGCTTGGAACCAGTTAATATCCCTTTTTCCTTTCTTGTTTTCCCTTGTTAAAAAAAAAAACCACTGCTCATCGTAATTTTTTTTTTTTAAAAATACCAACGCCCACAATTTATTCAAATGCAGGGGGGACTGCACCTAACCTCCAAAATACAACTTTCTTTTGAAACCTAAAAGATGGAATTTGAACCTATCCATATTACATAAACCTCAGATGTTTTGGGTAGCTCACTAAAAGATTCATAGATGGTGCTCAAACCCCTGCTACCTAAAGCGCCAAGGCATCACCATAGAATTTCCTTCTAAAACAATGTCGATAGAACAAATGTTACGCTCAAAACCTCTAAGACGCCTAAAAAAGGCATCAGCTTGAAAGGAATAACCACTTCCCCCTTTACCATTTGAACTAACATCTTAGAGTCCACTTCCACATATATGCCCTACAATTCCACGAGTCCAAAGACATCTTCTAAACCCTTGATCAAAGCGCATTTCATACAAAGACCGACAGCCTCAATAAACCTCGAAAAGCAAAAATCACCCTTCCACAACCATCTCTCACAACTCCACCTCCTCCACCCCGACCATCTTGCACACACGAACCATCCGTGTTCAGTTTCATGGTTCCCACCGACGGCCTACGCCACCAAACTGGACTCCCAAAGATCCTAAATTGGATCCTTCCTAGGGTACCTGTAAATAAAATCAGCCCATGCAAGATCCTTCCCTTGCTTGAATACCGAAAATGAATACTCAGAAGATCCTTAGCATCCTCATATAAATTGCTTACAAGTGAGATGCACGGATGGATTCTCCCCATCATAAACAAACCTGTTTCTTGCTTTCCAAAGGTGCCAAATAATGAGTAATGGGGATTAGCCTAACAGCTATGTCACCACTGGCCGCGACGATTGTAAAATCCACCACACGATACATCTTCCACGGATGTCCATCCACTGCTTCAGAATCCAAACCATCCTCAAAATTCCCAAATCGCTGGAAAGAGCCCCAAGAAAAGTATATGTTGAGTAGTTTCTTCCTTCTTATCCCAATGCAACACTGGATGGCCCTGATATTAAAACGATGCAAATTGCCCCAAACCGACCCTATTGCCCATCACCTCCACAAATGTAAAGGACATCTTCAAAGGCACTCCATTCAACCAAATGCATTTGCTGCACTCCACAAAGAAGCCAGCCCCCGAGAATCCTCACCATTGAATGGACTGAAACTTTCCTTCCACACCCCTTCCAAGCATAACCTATCAGCCCCCGCTCTCCTCCAAATAAATAGGTACCATCAAAATTCCGCCTTATCAATCTCCAAAGGAAGACTCACAACTAATCTTTGACATAACCCAACCATTCTTCTTCTGTCAATCCAAATGCGCCGTTATTCTCCAACGATGGAAATTGCCATGCCCATCCCCAATCCAATTATCCCACCAGAAAGAAGAATCGCCACACACTACATCCCAACAACTATTAAGCTCCACTAAAGGCCGAGCCAAAAGCATCTGCTTCCAGGTAGGTGAGTCTGACATTTTCACCACAGCCTTATTCGGATGCATCCCAAAACAATATAATTGAGCCATCGTTCGCGCCCATAAACACTCCTGTTGACGAAAGCGCCACCATAATTTGCCTTCCAATGCTTTTACAACAACGTCCAAAGGTCGAACCCCCAAACCCCCACTCTCCTGCCTTGCACACCGCCTCCTGTGATGCCCACGATGCCGAGCTCCAAATTCTGTAGCACCCCACAAAAATTGAGCAAAAATTCTAGCCAACTGATTTAGCACCCCCTTCGGCGGATGCATGACCGATAACAAATATATTGGTATCGAACATAAGACGAATTTAATAACGCCCTACCTCCATAAGTAAGCCATTTAGAACTCCAAACCTGAATATGACTAGTAATGGAGTTCACCAACGAATCTGAAAATATGAGCATTTACTACGCCCAAGATACAGAGGCAGCCCAAATATTTCAAAGGAAATTGTGCAAAACTAAACCCCACAACCCAAAGAACTTTTCAAATCTACCAGACCTTGTCCATCAAAGCAAAACAGCTCTTCTCTTTATTCACAAGCTGCCCCGAACACTCTTGATACTCATGCAACACCTCCATAACACATTTTATCGAGATCGTATCCCCTAGCAAGAAAATAATAACGTCATCAGCATAAGCGAGATGTGTAATCGGCGATACCTGCATCGGGACCGCAAAAGGGGAGAACCGTGAATGTGTCAACAAAGCATTGAGGCCCCGTGAGAGCACCTCAGCAGAAATAATAAACAAAGCCGGAGAGAGCGGATCCCCTCTCGGATTCCCCTCATTGCCTTAAAATACCCACACCGCCCATTTACGAACCAAAAATAACAATTGGAAATTAAACGCACACCATATCAATAAATTGCTCCCAAACCCAAAAGCCTTGAAACTTGAATCAAAACAGCCAATCTACCCTATCATAATGCCTTTGCCATGTCCAATTTAAACAACAAGTTGGAACCCTCACCTTCCTACCTATACGCACCATCTCCATAATGCCAATAGCACATTATCAACACAGTCTGCCCCTTAACAAAGCCACTTGGGGTGAGATAATTCTATGCAAAACTCCCCTCCAAATTTAATAACTCATAATTTTGATATAACTTTATTCGTGATATTACAATGTCGATAGGGTCTAAACTGGAAAACGATGAAGGGGACACGCACCTTAGAATCAATGCAAGAGGAAGTAACACCTTGAGGAAGTGCTCCCCAATAAAAAATCTTGAATTGCTTCCACCACATCATGTCCGACAATACCCCATGCCTTCGTGAAAAAATGGCCAGAGAAACCATCCGGCCCAGCTGCCGAATCTCCATCCATTGCAAAACCGCCCTCCCAATCTCCTCCTCCTGGACCGCCTGCAACAAATCATTTTCCTCTTCCAGAACCAACTTTGGAACCAATGTAAGATCATCTGGGAGCCACATCTCATGTGCACCGTCAGAAGATGTCTTTAAAATATGGTTCCTCTCTTTGCCTTATTTCCTGGCTCGTAATCCAATCTCCTTCCGATTTTATAGATTGAACATGCAGTGCCTGCTCAGCTTTTACCGAGGCATGAAAGAATTTTGAATTGCCATCCCTAACCTCAAGCTATTTTAGACGAAGCTTTTTTGCCTCCAAAACCTTCATCACACCGGAGATAGTATTTCAACTGCGTTGAGCTTCCGAACTGCAATCATGTTAACATCAAGGATCCACTTGAGCAACTTCTCTACCTCGAACTTCGCTTCAACTTGGCGAATTCTCACTGAATGTTCCCAAACACCTCACCATTCCATATCCTGCTTAGCCTTACGGATTTTAGCTTAAACAAGAAACCTTCGCCATGGCTCGCTCCTCACACCTCCGACTTCCTAAGCATCCCGGACAACCTCCAAGAATGAGTGATGAGAGCACCAAATGTTAAGAAAGCAAAGTTCCTCGGACCCCTCCATCACCTATACTACACGATACAACCAAAGGCGAGATGATCCAACATCCCACCGTGGTCAAATTGTATACCGAAATCCACCCAGCTCGATCCCAATGCCGTAATGAACAAACGATCAAGCCGCTTCCAAACCGAACTCACCATAACGGTTATTACACCCGGTATAAGTCCGGCCTCGAAGCTTACATCGCTAACCCACCGCCTCGCACAAAGTTTGAAAATTTTCGCCTTCACCACCCGGAAACGGTCGACCACCTTTCTTTTCATCCGGTGTAAGAATAGCATTGAAATCCCCTATTATTGCCATTGGCAGACCCAACACTATTAGCGAAAGCAACGACGCCCACAGCCTTTGTCGTTCAAAAACATCACACGATCCATGAACAAAAACTGCCAGAAAAGGATCCTTGTATCTGAAGTGAGAACAACGAAGAGCCAGGAATTGACTACCCTGGTCTTCTAAATGAACGGTTAAATCATCCGTATGAAACACCCAAACAGACCCATCCAAATTAGCCAATGCATGCTGATAATTCAATTGTCGTCTAACTGATTCAAGGCGAGAACCTTCAACCATTGACTCACAAATTGCAAGCAACGACAACGAATGAATTCTTTTTAATTTTGCCAAACGTAATAAAGTAAGCCGATTAGCAACACCCCTAACATTCTAGAACATGAACTTAAACATTAGAATCTGGTAGACAAAGTATGCGAAATGGAATTACCTTATGATGTATGTATCGATACCCACCAGGAATCATCCCTTGGTTTCAACCCATCTAAACGTTGTTTAATCTCTCCAAATAAGGCATTAGAAATCCCAAATTTCCGCGGAGACAGATTTAACTTATTTGCACAGGCCACCTGCTGTTGCAACATCTCATTCTGAATACCCTTTTCCTCATCAACCTCATCGGCCTGCTGCTGTTGCACTCCAGTTTTTATAGAAGATAAATTCAATTCACTTGCACCAACCGCCTGCTGTGCCATCTCACCCTCCCATCCTGTCTCTTCCCCATCATCTTCACTCACCAACACAGTGTGAATCTCTTGTAAGACCTTGTCAAAGATCTATCGCCCAATATCGAATCGGCAGCCTTTGGCAATTGCCGATCAACAATAGGCATCGAGATGATCCTCTAACGCCACGCTCCTTATCGGCCGACTGCTTGGCGCCGTCATCAAAGGAATCCAGAAGTACAACCACGCTATATATATCACTCACGCCCGTAGTTCCGTATTCACCTGCATAAATCCTCGATGTATTCCTATATTTCTTCACCTTATTGATCCCCACCGCACTGCTCAGATCCCGCAAGGACTTACTGCATCTTTGCATAGCCGGTGCCCTCCTCAAGTAAGTTCTTTCAAGTCGTGGATTCTTAACATGACAATCCTCCTGATCATGGCCTTGTCGAAAACAAAATGAACAATATCTTGGGATATTTTCGGGAACCAGCTCTTGCCAAAACCCATCATGCTCACCCAAACCAATCCAAACTCGATTAGGGCATGATTTAAGAAGGTCAATTTCAATACAAACCCTAGCAACGCCGGACGGACAATTTTGCCGTTGTGAATCAATAACAACGGCTTTCCCAAACCGGTGATTTGGAAAAGGCATTGTTTATGAAATAAATGGATCGGAAGTTTAGAAGGGAAGTGGAACCATACCGTGACTAAGGGAGGACTCCTATCCACATGAAATGAGGATGTCCACTTGAAGACCCTCATAGAAAGCTTTTCCTGCACTAGCATGCAGTAGACCAAAGACGGAGAAAATCGCTTCATTGATAGTCAAAGACGCGTCAAGCTATCAAGAAGACCAAGATTGGCCTCCTTCAAGTCCAATGAATGGAAGAACTTGCGCAATTCCTCCATAGAAGGACGCCCTCTCGAAAACTTACCAATCAAAGTGTATTGGTATGGTGCTGCAACAGCATCCAAGTCTGCTGCCGCAAACACAATAGCCGCCTCATGCATGGAGACCGCTGCCTTGATTTCTTGTCGATTCACATGATTCTCCTTGAACAATTGAAAACGCCTTCTCTTGAAAAATGGGAGAGGGATGACGATATGCCCCTCCAATCATTGATTGAGGGTCAAGGCAAGCCAGCCATACCCGAACGTGTGAGCAGGAAACCCTAGTACAACAAAACAAGAGAGAGAGAATTAGCATCAGTATTACTGCTCATCGCTGATTCTGTAGTAATTACTGTTCACCCGAGTTTACTGTTCATCCAAAATTAATCCCTAGATTCTTGATTGTTGGTCTTGTTTTCTTGTGTTTTGAATCTTGAATCATAAAAAAAAAAAAGAGTTGTAGGTTTCCTTCCCTTGTGTCTTGCATACTTGTTCTTGTTGTTCGCCTTGTTTCTTGTTAGCATCCCTTTTTTTTGTTTCTTGTTGCTGGTCCGATTTGCCTAGTTATCAAAGGCTGATCCTTGTTCAAATTGCTGGAAAATTTCGTGACCTTCTTGCTGAAATTGTTGAGCCTTTGGACATACATTGAATTCTTGAAACAAGCTTTAAAGTTCTTGAGCAAGTTTACACCAAATCTTGAACCTTGGGTTGTTTACTTGAATTTTTTGAAACTGATTGAATGTTCTTGAATTCTGGAAATTTCACAATTGGTTCTTGAAGTTTAAAAGCAGAATCAATTGGCTGAAAGGGGAAAAGAAAAAGAGAGAGAGAGAAACAGAAACGAAGAAGCCAAACTGCTTCCTGGAATTCTTGACTTGAAACCAAATCTGCCTTGCTTGTTGATCTAAATCCTTGTGTTGCAATTGTTGTTCCAAGCTTGAACTACACCTTGGGGTTGTTAGAACATAATTGCATGCTTTGAAGGTTAAAACGAATTTGAAAAGTGAAAACACAAACCAGAATTTGAGTTTCCAAATTCCAGATTTGTTCTTCTTAGCATGATCTGGTTTTTTCCTGCCCTAAAGTTAAAAATTGAATAGGAAACCTTGCCAAACCTTGCAACATAGCTTACCTACCTCCCAAATAGCAGCAAACATCGCCTCAAAAGAGGATCAAAACCAAACCAAATCAGTTTTGAAACCAAGTCCACCACCTTGAATGACTCACCAAATCCAACTGGTTTTGGAACCTTTGAACCTAAATTGCTGTTAACTTTGGAAACCATTGTTCACGCAATTTGTTCTATTCTCCAGCAATTAGTTGAGTCTTGTGCGTGTTTTAAGTCGGTATTGATCAGGTCCTTTCCTTTTCAATTAAAGAATCAAAGTTGAGTTTTAATTTGAGTCTTATTTCCAAATCTGGTTTTGTCTTAGTTTCTAATTATTTCCAGCTTCTATTGTGTCCATTTTCTAGTCCTATTTACGTATTTACCCCTCATCTAGGAGTCTAAGAATTCATGAGGAATTTGACCAATTTACCCTTGGTTTCTTCAATTCTTCTTTTAGGTTTTCCTTAGTTGTTTTCATTTGAAATTTTTCCAGCTTTGTGTCATTCTTTTCCTCCCAAATTTGAGTTAAAATTTCAGGTCATTCCTTCCAACCTCTCATACATCAGCCACATGCCAACCGGATTGAATTGATTAGTCTCTTGAGCAGTGAGCCAATTCATATTGTCTCAAGGATTGTGAACAAGGACTTGAAAGAGTTGGTGAAATTATTAGAGTGGAATTTGAGTGCATACACGAGAGTTGAGTAGATACACTAAGGGAGTGTGTGAGGTTATTATCTTGTATTTTTCCTAACCTCTCTTTACAGATTTTATCACCATGAGGAAGGAGTTGTTGAAGAAATTCCATGCTCTTCGTCAAGGTACTAAATCAGTGAAGGAATACTACAAAGAGATGAGATCCATCATCCAACAAGCTGAAATTGTGGAGGATTCCTTTGTTATTGATCACTTTTTGGATGGATTAAATGATCAAATAGTTAGGCATCTTGAAGTGACTAATCATATGGAGTTGTATGAAGTTGCACATGCTGCTATGGACATTGAAGAGAAGCTCGAGAGGAGACGTCAAAGGAAACTTTCTTTGGCGGCCAAACGTGCTTCACATGAGAAGCATGAGCAAGAAATTAAAGAGTCACGTCAAATGTCCAAGAACGAGCCTTTGATGGGACGATTTGAGCAACTATTGGATACCTATGTAAAGTCGTATCTTGAGCATGAAAAGAAAAAGCTTGTACTGTCCACTACACTAGCCGCTAGTCAAAAGCTAGTTGGAAAGGATTTATGTGAGGAATATGAAGATGTACAATCCGCGTGTAGTGTAAAAAAAAAAGGAGAGTCAGTTGAGTGAAGAAAAAAAGAAAAGAGTGCACGTGAGCTAATTGTGAGTGGAAAATAAATGAGCGTTGAAAGGGTTTATTATTTTTCTAACAATCTTGACTTTACTTTGTTTAGTGTTAATGGTCTTTTTCAGGTACAACAAGGTGAAGTAAAGATGGTTTTGTTGTGCGCCATTGCAAAGTCTTTAAAAGGAACCATGTTCTTTCGAGGCATTGCAAATTTCTACATTCACTCCCAAGAATTGAAGACCGCTTTCACCCAACCAACCTTTGAGTTTGAAAGGAGTCTTCAATCTTATCCTCTAGTTCATTCTTTTGCATTTGAAAGTCCGTACATTTGTTTGGATTGTGTAGATTGTTATGGTAGTCCTTTGAGTCATTCTTCCTGATGTTGTTGATCATGCTAGTTGCTTATGTTTTGTCGCTTATTTTGATAATTATTTGAGTCATTGTGAGAGTCCTATTTGTTTTAACCGTGAGTGCCTACCATTGAGTCCTTATGAGTTGTTCCGCTCTAATTAATTTGTGTGGTTATTGTGTTAGTAGTGATGATGCATATTTATTTAGTAAGTTTAATGTGTTCAGATTGTGTTAAGCTATCCTAATGATGCATGGGGTACAAACTTTCCTACTTGTTATCAATTGGGTAAAGTGGGTAAATATCTGTTTCCTCATCATTCATTCCTCGCCTTTCGCTTTTTGATCCAGGTATACTTGTGATGGGCTATTGCCAAAGTTCGTGTGAGCTGAAGCATGCATGCTGGCTTGTATTCCGATTGACTAAAAGGCATGTTTCTTGGCTCGCATTCATCAACACATGGCCTGAAGTTCTCCATCGCAAACGATCATTCGATTTGGGACAAATCGCCTTTCAAGAGGGGGGAATGATGAGAAATGGAATGATAGACGCTTTGATTTGGGATCATTTTTTATATTCTTATCCGGGGATTAAAGCTCCAAGACGGTCGTTAGATTCCTTCCTTTGAACAAGGCTTGATCAAAGATTTATACTTTGTTTCAAAATTGAAGAATGAAACCACTTCTGCTTTGAAGTCTTTTAGAACAAGGGCACAATTGTCTAATTTTCCATTGTTTTCCTTAAGTCATTTTAGTAGGATTAATATCGGACCAAGGCTTTGTCATGATGTCCGAATTTTAGTAGCTTAATTAGTCCATGTTTATTATTTAGTAGTTTCCTAAAAAGATAGAGCCATGTTGGCCTATTCTAGTTAGGTTAGGTTTTAGTAATTTGAGTCCAAGTTACATTAGATTTTGAGTCTTGTAAAGGCTATAAATGTTTCTCTCTCCAATATTTTCATAAGACTTTGAGTAATAACATTGAGAGTTTTCTCCTTTCTTGTTCCTTAGGGAACGCCCCTTGATACAAAGTGAATGAGTTCCCTTTGTTCAAGTTCGCTTATCAATTCAAGAACGCGCTGAGTTGTGGCTGCTTTCTACCAAATTCCCTTGGTTCTGCCAATTGCTCAGATTGTGGGTTGAGATTCAATTGTAGGTTCGCAATCCTCGGGGTTAGAGGGGTCGAGGATTTCCATCCTTTTGTATCCATAACCTGCTCAAGATAGATAATCCGCTTCAAGGGCCAATTGTGGTCTTCAAGAGCTGAGCTTTGGAGATTAGGGTTCGCATCAATTCTTAATCCTCAAAGAACTAGTCATATCATGCACACATGTATCTTTTAACATGATGCTAGTCAATTCACACACACAATCAAAAACACACACTTGCATAGATGATGTGAGTTGGATAACGGACCTAGACGAATATCAAGTTGGAGTTGCGGAAAACCTTGACCCCTAACCCATGGAACTACGTTAACCTTGAATTTAATCTTAACCCGAACAATGAATTAGGCCAAGGCTGTTGGTAGATGACGCCACAATCAAGTGTGGTTCTTGATTGATAAGTCCAATGAACACTCAAAATCTCTCAAGTATTCAAAGAAGAATCTCTTAGAAAGAGACGCATATTCTCACAAGAATAAGCTGAAAATTTGATTAAAAAAACTCTTCCTAAATTCATCCATCATAGGCTGTATTTATAGCCTTGGAAAAACTAATCCTACTACTACTATGAATCAATGAAAGGCTAATCCTAATTGAACTAGGCTTTGACCTCATTAAGCCCAAGTGTACTTTGGTCATAAGCCCAACTAATTAACCAGAATTTAACTAGCTAATTATGGCAATTGGACTTAATTACTCAAGCTTATTTAGCAAGGTAATTCGGCCCATTACAACTTAAATAAAACAAAACTTAACATAAAATATCGAAATCCTACTAACCCTAAACCGTCCAGTTTTAGGGTTGATCCTCCAATGCAAGCTAATTTCCTTCAATCACTTGGATTAATGTGTACAAAGCCAGATCCTCATTGCCAAGCTTTTGAAGATCACTTGAATGATGAATCCTTCCTTGGACAGCTTTTACCTCTTTCATCATTCCTCCTCTTGAAGGCGCATTTGTCCCAAATCGTAAGGATCGCTTGTGATGAAGAACTTCGTGGAATGTCTTGATGAATGCAAGCCAAGAAGCATGCCTTCTAGTTAGCTGGATCATGAACCAACGTGCACACTTCAGCTTACTTGAATTTTGCCAATTGCCCATCACATGTATACCTGGATCAAATATAAAGAACGAAGAGTAAGATTCATCGAAGTAGTTGTATTCAACACTGTTCCGATAACAAGAGGGGTATATGTGAACGTCATGCACCATCCTAACATTTTGAACACAATTTAAAAAGACATTAGAATTACTACGTAAAGCAGGATATGCATGGATAATATCAAGACACTTAAAACTAATAGAACACATGGGACTCACATAGTTAGAATGAACAGATTACTAAAATAACTCAAAACAAACTAGAAGAATCGCAAAGACCAAAAAAACACATGACATAGATGGATTCAAAATAAATTTCACACAAGTAAAACAAACAGACACTCCAAGATGACGTAAACTATCTCTAGTATAAGGGTCATAAAGTAAGTAGACAGCTTTGTCAAACTTCATGATTCCTTGATAGTTAACCATATGACTTACATAAACAACTTTTAAAACAATGCCAATTAACTCTAGAAGTTTAGCATACATGAACAAGTCAAGAAAATGAACTATGCACAAGAAGGTAGTAACCGATTCACAAGATTAGGCATAGAACTACTCATAGCCAACTTAAGAGTACTTACCTCCTTAGGCAACACAAAGGTAGTAGTTGTATGATGAAAACAAAGAGAATTAGGGAAGAATTCTACCTTCTCTTGGCAATTAAGTAACTACAATTTTACCAAATTTAGTCAAGACAATTGGCTTTAGAGTTTCATCAATGAGGCAGCACATGATTTGTCTTGAAAACCTGTGAAAATGGAACAAACATACTTAGGCAAAAATATAGTCAAGTTGGTTAGCCAAAAGTACATGATGTTTGCTCTCAACATTGGCTTTTGCAAGTATTGCTTGCCCTCTCTTTCTTTCCACTAAAACCGAGCAATCTTTTGTCTTTTCATGGATTTTGCCTCGACTTTATCCTTCAATTCTTCCTTGTGCAGTAGCTTCCTCTCGAGATGATTGCACATCGCCTTTGACTAGCTCCCTTGATTGCTTCTCATGTAGAAGAATAGAAACGTCTTCACAAAGTTGCTCATAAGTAAGTGACCCAAGCTTGAAACGACGTCCACTAAATATGAAGGAATACTTATTAGTTTTCCCATCATACGTAACATCGTGTTTAGACATCCATGATTCTCCCAACAATACATGCGTCACTTGAATAGGAACAACATCACAAAATACCTCATCTACATATCTACCAATACGGAAAGGAACAAGTGTATGCTTAGTAACCCAGATATTACCACTAGCACTTTGCAACTTGTATGGCTGAATAAGATCAATGGTTGGAAGATTCAATTTCTCAACCAAGACAGTGCTTTGCAAGGTTGATTGTACAACTCTGTCAATGGCCATGCTAAGAATTTTATCCTTGATGTAGCAACGAGTGTAGAACCGCTTACTTTGTTGAGCTTTAATGATCTTGCTGTTCTTCTACATCACGCAATGCCAAAACATTTACCCTTTAGGCACATAAGGGTGATGTTCTCGATGGCTACTAGAAGGTTTGAACCCCTCCTCTTGAAGGTTTTATCCTCCAAGCAATCAAACTTATTCATGGTTATCTCATCTCCTTGGTAGACATATTTCAAAACCTGCAAAATGAACAAACTCGTGATAGAAAAGACCTCACACACTCCCTCACGTTTTCCTCTAACGCCGTATATCACTCAAGTGTATGTTCCACTCTAATAATCTCACTAAGCACTATTCCTTGATCTTCCTCCTTGAAGAAATCGAGAAAGTTCAAACAATTCAAGAACTTATAATCAATTACCTTCATTGAATGTGATGTATCACCGTGGTTCACTTGGAGAATGAAGAATGAAGCAAAAGATTTGAAAATTTAAAGATAAAAAATGTTGACTCAAAAAACTGAAAAAGAATTCATAAAAACACTAAGAAAATTCTAGAAAGAAGACTTGAAGAACTCGGGGTAGTTTGGTAAAACGTCCCACGATTTCCTAGACCTCTTAGTGAGGGGTTAAACACTGATTTAAGACTATAGAATGGACACAATAGAACTGAAAAGAACAAGAACACAAGACAGATTGGAAACAAGCTTACTTTAGGAAACTAACTAGGTTCCTAGTTGACTTTGGAAAAGACAAAAGGAAACTAAAGAGATCAGTAATAAAATGATACCAGATGATGTGAGTTGGATAACGGACCTAGACGAATATCACGTTGGAGTTGCGAAAACTCTTGACCCTCTAACCCTAAACTACGAACCTTGAATTTAATCTAAACCCGTAACAATGAATTAGAACCAAGGCTGTTGGTAGATGACGCCACAATCAAGTGTGGTTCTTGATTGATAAGTCGAATGAACACTCAAAATCTCTCAAGTATTCAAAGAAGAATCTCTTAGAAAGAGACGTGCTATTCTCACAAGAATAAGCTGAAAATTTGATTAAAAAAACTCTTCCTAAATTCATCCATCATAGGCTGTATTTATAGCCTTGGAAAAACTAATCCTACTACTACTATGAATCAATGAAAGGCTAATCCTAATTGAACTAGGCTTTGACCTCATTAAGCCCAAGTGTACTTTGGTCATAAGCCCAACTAATTAACCAGAATTTAACTAGCTAATTATGGCAATTGGACTTAATTACTCAAGCTTATTTAGCAAGGTAATTGCCCATTACAACAAACAAAACAAAACTTAACATAAAATATCGAAACCCTAATTAACCCTAAATCCGTCCAGTTTTAGGGTTGATCCTCCAATGCAAGCTAATTTCCTTCAATCACTTGGATTAATGTGTACAGCTTGTGATCCTCATTGCCAAGCTTTTGAAGATCACTTGAATGATGAATCCTTCCTTGGACAGCTTTTACCTCTTTCATCAATAGACAAAGTAAACTCACTAAGTACACTCAAGTGCATAGTCACGATAAGATCATAAACTCCACCATAATAACAAAGAAGTATAGGGCTGAATTCTATCGCATTCATGGCAAGATGATTAACAATAACTAAGCCAAATGTACTCGACACAAGTATCCATGGATCATTGGCATGCAAAACAGTCCATAAAAGCAATGAATTAGGTAGGGCAGAATAGTAAGAATGAAGTTCATCCTTTGAATCACTAATTAGGAAGATCCCTTTCTCTTGTTCGGGCAAGACAAAACCCCATGCTTGTTGGCAGCAACATGCTAGGCCTTGAAACATCACCAATTCACCAATGGTTCTAGGATTAGGACTTGGAAAATTGTACTTCAATTCATCTTGATAAACCTGCAAATTATTAGAAATAAAAGTAAGTAAGGAAACATCAAGTTCATTAGTAGGTAAAGCTTCTTTAAACTCCATGGCCAAATGCTCATTCACACTTATTCCAAGATGACTTTCGGCCTTAAGCTTCAAATTTCCATTAGTGGAATAATCATAAAGCAAACAAATAGATTTGTCAAATTCCATAAAACCAATATGATTAACCACATTAGGCACATGAATCAAAACAATGCCAACTAACTCAAGTATGCTAACAAAAGACTTGACTAATGATACAACCAAAGGATACTCATTCACATCATAAGAATCATACCATGACACATTAGGGAGGGGTATCACCTTTGGAAGCAAACCAATCTCATCAATTGTATCATGATAGTAAGGAGACTTATGGAAGGAATTTACCTTGTCAATGGTAAAGGAATTAATAACAAATTTACCAATTATTTGTAACCCGCTTGACCATTGATTACCACCAAGAGTAACTTCACAATTTAGCACTTTTTCTTTGACCTGTGAAAAAGTGACAAACAAACTAGGCAAAATAAAGCAAGGATGGTTAGTCAAAAGTACAAACTCTCTATGCTCACTCTTCACAACTAACTCACTCTCACTCATTCTAGCCGATTTGCGTTATTGGACAAACAAGAGCTTAACTAACTAGCAAACGACCTAAATCCTTTTTCTCAAACAACCCAATTATCTGAAAAAACATGCTCTCTTCTCTCTCTTAGCACGGCTAGGGTTTGATATCATTTTTCTACATGAAGGCTTCGGCTGCCCTTCAGCTGTCGACTGGAGAGCATCCTCCGCCTTTGGGGCGTCCATCTCAGCTTCTTTCTAGACCAAGTCGTTCTCTTCTCTATTTTCAACATCGTCTGCAAATGCTACACCGATGGGGGTGGAGCATACAACACGCCGTGGGGAGCCAGTAGTGGTCTTCCCGGCGTCGAATTTAGCCAATGCAGCGGCGCCATTCCAACTGGCTTTGGTTGGAAAATTCTCGAGAGGCAGGCCTGCAATGGATGACATTCGGAAGTTTTTCACTACCCTGGACCTAAAGGAGACATTTTCAGTAGGGTTGTTAGATGCTCGTCATGTTATCCGGTTATAATCAGAGCATGATTTCCACCGGCTATGGGGTCACAGCGTTTGGCATGTATTAGGTTGCCCTATGCGTGTCTTTCGTTGGACGGCTGCTTTTCACGTGGACAAGGAACCCTCACTGGTGCCAGTGTGGGTCTCGCTGCCCAAATTGCCGATTCACCTTTTTAAGAAAGAATGTCTGCACCATATTGTCGCTTGTCTAGGGCGCCCATTATTCATGGATGCAGCAACGATTGCTCTCTCTAGGCCAAGTGTGGTTTGTGTGAGGGTTGAGGTTGATCTATTGAAGCCTCTTCCGAAACGGGTTTGGATTGGCACTGGGCATCTGATAAGGACGGATTCTGGCAAACGTTGGAAGTGGAGGATTTACCGAAGTATTGTGGTCACTGCTACCGCAAGGACATACGGAGGAGGAATGTCGCCTCCTTTATCTAGAATTGAGGGTTCAGAAGGGAGATGAGGCTGGAAAAAAATCTCGGCCGATGGGGTTGGGGGCAATTCAGATGGGAAGAACGCATGAACGGAAGGCGATTTTGATTCGATCCATGGCTGCCCAAGATGAAGGAAATCGTTGGAAATCTTACAAGTCCATTAGCTTTGAGTCGGGGGGGGTTGTATTACATCCATTTTAGTAGTTTTATAGTAGTTTTATTAGTTGAATAATTGGCTAAGTGCATGTTGCACATTAGAGGAGCATTGGTTAGTTTAGTATGTTAGTTAGGTGAATTGGTTAGGTTATTCAATAAAGAGTTCGGCCAAGCCTTGTGTGCCAACAGAACCTTAGTTAATTATGCTTAGTCGTTATTAGTTCATTGGCTAACCTTAGCCAAGTAGGGTTAGGTTTTCAATAGGACTAGCCTATTTAAAGGCTCATAGGCTGCATGTAATAGGCAGAATTCAGGAGAAAATAAGAAAACCTTATTAAGAGTCTCTCTCTTGCTTCATTGAAGCGTTCTTGAGTATCTTAGATTGTCTAGGGTATTTGAGTCGACTTATCAAACTAGGAACACACTAGATTGTGGCGTCTCTACCGTATCAAGGGATCGTTGACCAGGTGTTCAATGGGTTCTTGATCATTCCGCTGCGTTCATAGAGTCAAGCGCATTTCAACCTTCTAGATCTGTGGTAGTCTGTACGGGTTTCGTCACACGGTTGGCGACGTTCGTATCAGTTGGCATCAGAGCTAGTTGAAGGTTCGCGTTATATCCTTGTTCTTTGTTTCTTTTGGTTTCTCTTGAAATTTCGTGTCTTTCTTGTCGTACTAGTAGCCGCCTAGGGTTCTAGGGTTTTCCTCTTGAGTCTTTCTTGTTGAGTCGCGTGCTGTCCATGTTGTTCTTTTCTTGTTTAGTCGTGAAGCAAATTCCAGCCTTGTGTTGCATTGCATCGTATGGTATCTCTGTGTTGTGTGTTTCTTGTTTTGGTCCGAAATTTTCTCCTTGTTCTTGTCAAGTCGTCGCACTCCTATTTGTGGTGTTCGTTTTGATCCATATCGTGTCGTTACTGCTTGGTGGTTTTTGTTTAGATGCTGCCCGTGTTTTTCCCCTCTTGTTGAGTGGCATGTAGTTGATTTCGTTTTAAAAAAAAAAAATTCCGTGCTCTTTTATCAAGTCGTGCGTTCTGGTTTGTCTTGTTTTCTTGTTTGCTGTCCTTGTCTTCTTGTGTGTTGTCCATGTTTCCTTTGTCTTTGTTATTGCCGAATCTCTCTTATAAAAAGAAGACAAGTCGGCTCTAGCAATTCTAGTCCAAGTCCGATTGGAGTTTGAACTGTGGCAACCTAAGGTCTTGTTGTCGTGCTCTTCTAGCAGCCGATTCACCCCTAGTTTGTAGGGATTGAATCCGTGAATCACATCCCAAGATAGGAGCAACACAAGTCCTAAATTATCTCCAAAATTTTAACTTTCCTAATCCCAACCCTTGCCTCAATTATCTCCTAAATTATCTCCAAAATTTTAGCTTTCCTAATCCCAACCCTTGCCTCAATTATCTCTTAAATTATCTCCTAAAAAATTAGCCTTCCTAACCCCAACTCTTGCCTACATTTTCTCCTAGATCTTTTTCTAAACCTTAGACTTTCTATCCAAAACCCTAGCCACACCATCTTCCTAAATTGTAGGAATAAGTTCGGCCACATCAAACTCAAAACCCTTGCCGCCTCACTTCTCATCCAAGCACTAGCCGACTTCTATCAAAACTCTAGCCGCCTCACCTCTCATCCAAACACTAGCCTACATCAATCAAACCCTAACCGACTTCCATCAATCAACCCTAGCCGACCTACCCCTAAACGTTAGCCGCCCCTCTCTTCCTAATTTGTAGAAAAAAGTTCCACAACTTTCCTATCCATTTTCTCCTTATTACTTTTGCTGATACGAACGTCGCCAACCGTGTGACGAAACCTGCACAGACTACCACGGATCTAGAAGATTGAAACGTGCTTGACTCTATGAACGCAGCAAAATGATCAAGAACCCGTTGAACACCTGGTCAACGATCCCTTGATACGGTAGAAGATGCCACAATCTAGGGTGTTCCTAGATTGATAAGTCGACTCAAATACCCTAGACAATCTAAGATACTCAAGAACGCTTCAATGAAGCAAGAGAGAGACTCTCACCAGGGTTTTCTTTTTTCTCCTGAATTCTGCCTATTACATGTGGCCTATGAGCCTTTAAATAGGCTAGTCCTATGTAAACCTAACCCTACTTGGCTAAGATTAGCCAATGAACTAATAACGACTAAGCATAACTAACTAGGGTTCGGTTGGCACACAAGACTTGGCTGAACTCTTTATTGAATGACCTAACCAATTCACCTAACTAACATACTAAACTAACCAATGCTCCTCTAATGTGCAACATGCACTTAGCTAATTATTCAACTAATAAAACTACTAAAATGGATGTAATACAACCCCCCCGACTCAAAGCTAATGACTTGTAAGATTTCCAATGATTTCCTCCATCTTGGGCAGCCATGGATCGTATCATTCCCCTCCTCTTAAAGGCGATTTGTCCCCAAATCGAAGTTGGAGGATAGGGCCAACGATATCACTTTCATGAAAATAATCCATGTGACATGTCTCTCGCACAAGCGTAGGATCCACATAATGTTTGGCACAAAAGGCAACTCGTAGTAAGGAACTGGGTTCAACTCACACCTATCCTTGAGGTAATAACTTAGCATATCACATGTAGGATGACGTTGATGGTGCTTTCCATTGGTGCAGCCAGCTATGAGTTGATATACTTCAACAAAGTCAGCCCGAGGAGATTCAACTCCTAGAAAATCAGTGTTGTGGAACTCCGTGCAGTGGACAAGGGTGGCTAAGATTCCTCCAAAGGCTGGTTTGTCCACTTGGATTGCAACTTGGGTACCTTTCTCATGAACTTGACCAGTTTTGAATTCAAGTGCTTGGGCAAAGCGACTCCACATAGATGTAACTCCAAATAGATAAATGCCATGGAAACTCTTGAACTGAACAAATGATTTGGGAATAACACATTGTATTACCAAGGTCACTTGCTCTTGCTCAACCTGCGTAAAACGTAAAACGTGAAGTGTTAAACATAACTAAGGTCTAAGTGTTAGAACAAGAAGATTGGTCATGAATCCCCTCATTATGCACAATGACGATCAAATTTTTCACGTCGTCACAATGTGTGATACACTCCTATGGCAGCTCTTCAACCTTCAAATTCACCTCATTCTCAAGATCATCACTAGGCAAATCAAGTTTTTCCTCATGCATAGGCATTTCTTCAATCAACGTTGGACTAGAAGGAGCATCTTCCTTAGGATCTCATTGGTTGGAGCATGATTATTTTGTTCAAAGTACGCTTGCAGCAATGGTGTCATTTTCTCCATTAGAGAATCAACCATCTTGGCGGATTCAATTCGCCAATCAGTCCTTGAGGTACATGTTTTAGAATTTCCATGATGCACCTTAGATGAATCTCTTTTGGTGGAGGATGAACTCTTATGAGGTGCTAGCTGTAACCGCCTTTGAAACCCTTCATCCTCTAGCTTAAGTCTGCTCAAAGCACAATATCGATCCATCTCTTCCTTAAGTGTAAGGAACTCATATTGTGGAGGCTCGAAATTAAAGCATTTGGAACTAGAATGCATGGAAGTAGAATGCTTTGAACCCCTCCTCTTGAGAGGCTTGTTATCCCACCATGCTTGTTTATATGGACATGATGCAACTCCTCTAGACATGACTATATGACCTGCAAAAGTTAGTAAAGAAACAAGTGTATATATTTCTGCACTCACTCCCTTATGTGTTTACACTCATCACTGGTTTTTTTTTCACTCAATTTAACACTCTAATAATCTCACTTTACTCTCTCAAGTTCTTGAAAGCTTATCTTGAAGAAATTAGATTTTCTTTAGATAAACGATCAACTTGATCAATTTTTGGGACATCCGAGCTTGTTAATCCTCGACAATACCAAAAAAGAAAGTTGAGTCACAAGGACGGAAGAAAGAAAGGATGAGCGACACACTAAAAGGAAGAAAGAAACCTAGTAGGATTAGATTTAGGTTAAAAAGTAGGAGATAAGGAGAAAATGGATAGGAAAGTTGTGGAACTTTTTCCTACAAATTAGGAAGAGAGGGGCGGCTAGGGTTTAGGGGTAGGTCGGCTAGGGTTGATTGATGGAAGTCGGTTAGGGCTTGATTGATGTAAGCTAGTGTTTGAATGAGAGGTGAGGCGGCTAGGGTTTTGATGGAAGTCGGCTAGTGCTTGGATGAGAAGTGAGGCGGCTAGGGTTTTGAGTTTGATGTGGCTGAACTTATTCCTACAATTGAGGAAGATGGTGCGGCTAGGGTTTAGGATAGAAAGGCTAAGGTTTAGGAAAAGATCTAGGAGAAAATGTAGGCAAGAGTTGGAGTTAGGAAGGCTAATTTTTTAGGAGATAATTTAGGAGATAATTGAAGCAAGGGTTGGGATTAGGAAAGCTAGATAATTTAGGAGATAATTGAGGCAAGGGTTGGGATTAGGAAAGTTAAAATTTTGGAGATAATTTAGGACTTGTGTTGCTCCTATCTTGGGATGTAATTCACGGATTCAATCCCTACAAACTAGGGGTGAATCGGCTGCCTTAGGCTGCCATAGTTCAAACTCCAATCGGACTTGGACTAGAATTGCTAGAGCCAACTTGTCTTCTTTTTATAAGAGAGATTTGGCAATAACAAGACAAAGGAAACCCGAACAGCACACAAGAAGACACGGACAGCAAACAAGAAAACAAGACAAACCAGAACTCACGACTTGATAAAAGAGCACGGAAATATTTTTTTTTAAAATGAAACCAACTACATGCGACTCAACAAGAGGGGAAAAACAAGGGCAGCATCTAAACAAAAACCACCAGGCAGTAGCGACACGATATGGATCAAAACGAACACCACAAATAGGAGTGCGACGACTTGACAAGAACAAGGAGAAAATTTCGGACCAAAACCAGAAACACACAACATAGAGATACCATACGATGCAATGCAACACAAGGCTGGAATTTGCTTCACGACTAAACAAGAAAAGAACAACATGGACAGCACGCGACTCAACAAGAAAGACTCAAGAGGAAAACCCAAAAGAAACAAAGAACAAGGATATAACACAAACCTTCAACTAGCTCTGATGCCAACTAATACGAACGTCGCCAACCGTGTGATGAAACCCCTACAGACTACCACGGATCTAGAAGGTTGAAACGCGCTTGACTCTATGAACACAGTGGAATGATCAAGAACCCGTTGAACACCTGGTCAACGATCCCTTGATACGGTAGAAGACGCCACAATTTAGTGTGTTTCTAGATTGATAAGTCGACTCAAATACCCTAGACACCCTAGACAATCTAAGATACTCAAGAACGCTTCAATGAAGCAAGAGAGAGACTCTCAACAGGGTTTTCTTTTTTCTCCTGAATTCTACCTATTACATGTGGCTTATGAGCCTTTAAATAGGCTAGTCCTATGTAAACCTAACCCTACTTGGCTAAGGTTAGCCAATGAACTAATAACGACTAAGCATAACTAACTAGGGTTCGGTTGGCACACAAGGTTTGGCCGAACTCTTTATTGAATGACCTAACCAATTCACCTAACTAACATACTAAACTAACCAATGCTCCTCTAATGTGCAACATGCATTTAGCCAATTATTCAACTAATAAAACTACTAAAATGGATGTAATACAACCCTCCCGACTCAAAGCTAATGGACTTGTAAGATTTCCAACGATTTCCTCCATCTTGGGCAGCCATGGATCGTATCAGATTTCTTTGGGGTTGTCAAATCCTTCTGTTAATGCTGAGGTAGATGGGGCTTTGCAGGGAGTGCCGAATGTTGAGGCTCCAGTTCGAGAATTAGAAATTCCTCGGGATGATGAGAAGAAGTTGCTGGAGTTGGGGGTGGGGTCTGGAGAAGGTGCGAATTTGATGGAGGGTGCAGACAGCCCATCCCAGCCATCACGGGACGAGGCAGGTAATGGCGTCGGTAATCTGGCGGCTTCGTCTGTACCAATACAGCTTGGACTAGCGGATCATGGTCTGATCTCTGTGGGCGAGATGCCTGCTTGGGGGACGTCAGCAGCGGTGCTTGCGGAATACCTGAGCTTTGATGCTTTTGCAGCGCTGGCTTGGGCCAGGGTTCGGAGGGAGCACAGCGTGATGCAATTGCAGCAGTGGAGGTGGTGGTGAAGGAGTGATGCGAACCCGAATCTCCAAGCTCCCGCTCTTGAAGACACGAATTGGCGACGCAGCGGAATGATCTATCTTGAACAGGTTATGGATACAAAAGGATGGAAATCCTACGACCCCTCTAACCCTCGAGATTGCGAACCTACGAATTGAATCTCAACCCACAATCTAGTGAATTAGCGAACCAAGGAATTTGGTAGAAAGACGCCACAACTCAACGCGTTCTTGAATTGATAAGCCTAAACTTGAACAAAGGAACTCATTCACTTTGTATCAAGGGACGTTCCCAAGAAACAAGAAAAGAGAAACTCTCAATTTTCATTAATCAAAGTCTTATCAAACTTCAAGAAAGAAGGCTTATATATAGCCTTTACAAACACTCAAAATCCTATTTTAACTTGGACTCAAAAATACCTAAAAATCTAACCTAACTAGAATGGGCCAACATGGCTCTATCTTTTAGGAAACTACTAAAGAGCTAAACTAATTATTAAATTACCCTAATTCAGACATTGAACCAATGAAAATAACAAAATAAGGAAAATACACGAAAAACGAAAAATCACAAAAAAGTTCGCGATTGGGATTCGCGAGTCGGATCCGCGAGGAGTGGTTCTCGGATAGATCCGCGAATCTCACAAAATTCACTTCTGACCAGAATCCGCGAGGAGAGGATCCGGGAGGTATTGGGTCGCGGATTGGTCCGCGGATCGCGCATCTTCCACTTCCTCCTCGTTTCAGCTTCACGCTTCTTCCTCCGCGTGCTTGACCAACGTTTTCCAAGTTTGCTAACCATCTTAGAACCAATTTTTGAATAAAACACTTGGAATGAATCAACTCGGGGCATTTGAATTTGATACGGATTTGTAAGCACACGTTGGCATCCATGGTCACATCATTCCCTCCCCCGTAAAAGCGATTCATCCTCGAATCGATACTTGGGTCAAAAACGAAAGACGAGGAATAAATGATGAGGAAACACAGATATTCACCCACTTTACCTAATGGATAACAAGTAGGAAAAGTTTGTACCCCATGCAATATTAAACAACTCGTAACACAACCTAAAGGCACACTAAAATTACTAGACAAACATGTATTAATACTCTTCACACAATAATCACATGACTTAAAGAAAGAAAATGACTCATAAGGACTCAACATTAAATTTGGACACGTAAAACAATTACAACTCTTAAAATGACTCAAATAATTATCAAAATAACTGACAAAACATAAGCAACTAGCATGATCAACAACATCAGAAGAATGACTCAAAGGACTACCATAACAATCTACACAATCCAAACAAATGGCACGGCTTTCAAATGCAGAAGAATGAACTAGAGGATAAGATTGAAGACTCCCTTTCAAACTCAAAGGTTGGTTGGTGAAAACAGTCCTCAATTCTTTGGAGTGAATGTAGAAATTAGCAATGCCTCGAAAGAACATGGTTCCATTTAAAGACTTTGCAATGGTGCACCTCAAAACCAACTTTACTTCACCTTGTTGTACCTGAAAAAGACCATTAACACTAAACAAAGTAAAGTTAAGATTGTTAGAAAAATAATAAGCCCTTTCACGCTCATTTATTTTTCCACTCACAATTAGCTCACGTGCACTCTTTTCTTTTCCTTCTTCACTCAACTCACTCTCCGTTTTATTTACACTACACTCAGATTGTACATCTTCATATTCCTCACATAAATTCTTTCCAACTAGCTTTTGACTAGTGGCTAGTGTAGTGGACAGTGCAAGCTTTTTCTTTTCATGCTTAAGATGACTTTACAAAGGTATCCAATAGTTGCTCAAATCGGCCCATCAAAGGCTCGTTCTTGGACACTTGACATGACTCTTTAATTTCTTGCTCATGCTTCTCACGTGAAGCACGTTTGGCCGCCAAAGAAAGTTTCCTTTGACGTCTCCTCTCGAGCTTCTCTTCAATGTCCATAGCAGCATGTGCAACTTCATACAGCTCCATACGATTAGTCACTTCAAGATACCTAGCCATTTGATCATTTAATCCATCCAAAAAGTGATCAATAACAAAGGAATCCTCCACAATTTCAGCTTGTTGGATGATGGATCTCATCTCTTTGTAGTATTCCTTCACTGATTTAGTACCTTGACGAAGAGCATAGAATTTCTTCAACAATTCCTTTAGAGGATTGTGCCTCATGGTGATAAAATCTGCAAAGAAAGGTTAGAAAAAATACAAGATAATAACCTCACACACTCCCTTAGTGTATCCACTCAACTCTCGTGTATGCACTCAAATTCCACTCTAATAATCTCACCAACTCTTTCAAGTCCTTGTTCACAATCCTTGAGACAATATGAATTGGCTCATGATTGCTCAAGAAGACTAATCAATTCAATCCAGTTGGCATTTGATGGCACTAATGAAGCTAGACTCGGGAGAGATTCTTGAGGACACTTGACTCAAGAAAGACAAGAAATAATGACTCACAAAATGGACAAATAAGACTAGAAAAGAAGGCACAAGTAGAAGCTGGAAATAATGAGGAAAACTAAGACAAAAATAGTTTAGGAAGCTAGACACAACTTTAGGAAACTAGACTACAATTTGGACTTTGACTCCTAATCAATTTGAGAAAGGAACAACCTGATCTTAACCAAAAATAAATAGAAAAAGGACTCACACAAATGCTGGAAAATAGGAACAAAATCACATGGACTTAGTGGCTTAATTGGTCAAGCAGTTTGGTTTCCCAAAAGAGTTTCAATCCAAGGTAGTTTAGGTTCAAGGTAGTCAAGGCGGTGCAAAAAGGTTTCCAAGGCTGTTTTGGATTGGTTGTTGTGGTCTTTTAATCCCTCTTGGATAGGATTTGTGGCTGTTTGGGGATTAGGAAGGCTGTCTCACGGGATCTAAGAAGGTTTCCTACCCGGTTTGGATTATCTTTAAACAACAAGAAACCTTTTCAAGCTTGGACAGGATTTCTGGAATTTGGAAACTAAAATTTCTGGTTTATGTTTTCAACTTCCAAATTCGTTTTTAACCTTCCCAAAGCATGCAATTATGTTTTAACAACCCCCATGGTGTAGTTCAAGCTTGGAACAACAATTGCAACACAAGGATTTAGATCAACAAGCAAGGCAGATTCAATTTCCAGCAAGGTTCAAGAAAAATAGGTCGGCTTTCTCCTTTCTTTCTTTCATTTATGTTTTTTTTCCTTTTTCCCACTCTAGCCGACTTGAATTGCTTTTAGAATTCAAGAATCCAATGTTGAAATTCCAGAATTCCAGGATTATCAATCAGTTTCAAGAACTTCAAGAAAACAACCCCTAGGTTCAAGGATTGGTTTCAAGACTAGGGTTTTGTTTCAAGAACTCAAGAAAACATTCAAGGCCCAACAATTTTCAACAAGGGATAGCCACGGAATTTTGGGTTAGAGAGCCACAAAATTCCAGCAATGGAACACACAAGAACAACCAATAATAACGACACAACCAACAAGAAACAAGACGAACAACAAGAACACGTACGCAAGACACAAGGAAGGAGACCAACAACTCTTTTTTTTTTTTTTTTATGATTCAAGATTCAAAACACAAGAAAACAAGACCAACAATCAAGAATCTAGGGATCCCGTAGAACAATGAATTAGGGAACCAAGGCTGTTGGTAGATGACGCCACAATCAAGTGCGATTCTTGATTGATAAGTCGATTGAACACTCGAAACCTCTCAAGTATTCAAGAAGGAATCTCTTAGAAAAGAGACGTGTTATTCTCACAAGAATAAGTTGAAAATTGATTGATAAACTTGGTTAATAAATTCGGCCCTAGGAAGGCTTATTTATAGCCTTGTACAAGTAATCCTAATACTTCTAGGAATCAATTAACACTTAAGCTGAAAACTAATCTTAATTGAACTAGGCTTCTGACCCATTAAACCATGTAGGTAATTCGGCCAAATCTTAAGTAATCAAAACAGAAATTAAGCTAACTTACTAATGGTAATTGGACTTAATTAATCAAGCTAAATTAACAAGGCAAGGCGACCCAACACACTAAGTAAACAACGAAATTAAACCAACTCTAAATCTGGCCCAAGCTTAGGGTTTATTCTTCTAATGCAGCTTCCTTAGCTTCAATTACTTGGATTAATGTGTACAGCTTGTGATCCTCATTGCTAAGCTTTTGAAGATCACTTGAATGATGAATCCTTCGTTGGACAGCTTTTAGCTCTTTCATCAAGTAGTGCTTTCAATTTATCCATAACGACAAAGACAACGCACCAAATACTCTTGAAAGGACAGTGGTGGAGGATAAAGAGAAGCACTATCACCTTAAAATAAAGAGAAGCACTATCACATAGTTACATCTTGGAGGAAAGGAAAGCAAAAAATGTCCTGGCCTTCCAAGTATGACTAAACAAACAAATGTTTACAACTTTATATCAATCCCAGCATTTGTGCCTTGTGAAACAGCCAACATCAGACTCTTGTCAGGTACTACATATAATTCTAAGTACAGAGACCAAGACCTTAGCATTAAGAATGTTAATTGAGCAATTACAACATTATCCTAAATAATGAAAACAATCAGCATTATATAGGGGGGTGGGTGTGAGAGAGAGAGAGTGATCACCTATGCTGTATAGTCATGCCAACCATAGAACAATCTACTAATGGTGGAAATATAGGTGATGGGAAAAATAGCTTATACACCTCGATGCCAACAAAAAACAGTCATCAGCTATGTCACAATCTGATATAACCATTTGAAATTGATTTTTCGTCATTTTCTCTAATTAACTAACATATGTTTCTGTTGTTAGGCCTAATATTGATTGAGAATGCAAGTTAATAGAAAATATGATCTGAAAGAAAATCATTGTCTCTGCACTATGGTTCAACTTATTCGAGGAAAAGATGTTAATGTCTTCAGATATTGCATTCTCCAGTAGCTGATTTACAAAGACAAATGGATCATTCCATTGCACTCAGATACCATGCCACACTGATTAAAAGATCTAATCTTGCCTTTCATTGTTTATTTAGCCTTTCTCACAGTTAGGCATTTTTCATTTGATCAGTTCAATGGATTGTTGGATACGGGAGGTAAGTGTTAGAGAGAAATAGGGCAGTACCTTCGACTTCTATCAAAATCATCAACGCAAGGCAGGGGGCAGGAGCCAAGAGACGGCGGCGGTGGCGGCAGCGGCGCTGCTGCAGAGTCCTTTTCTTTCTCTTGTCACTTGCAAGCTGCGGTCCCTACGGAGTTGGAGGCCGAGCTAAGACTTGCAGCTCTAGGGACCGAGGTTGGAGGCAGCTGTCTGCTGGAGATTGAAGGAAGTAGGCATGGATCTTCAGCCTTGAAGGACTCCAGGGGGGTGGAGCCGTGGAGGCTAGGGTGGACCGTGGGCTGGCCCGAAGAGGGTGGAGATTGCAGTCTTTGGAGGCCGGAGGTTGATGGCAGGGATGGGTGGGGGGCGGAAATCGTGCAAATTGAAAGAATTAGGTCTAGTAGATGACTGGAATTTAGGGCCTCGTTTGCTTTTTCTTTTTCTTGTAATTTGTTTTGTCTAGTTATATGTTAGCGAAAGCGAAATCGAAAACGGAATTCCGTTTTCATATTCGAATTATGAAAACGAATTCAAAAATCCTATTTTCGAATTCGTTCCATTTTCGCCAAAAACGAAAACGGAATTTCGAATTAGCTTCCGTTTTATCGATTTCTGAATTCGAATTTTCGAAATGAATTCGAATTCAGTCGGTGAATTCGGTAAATTTTGTTTCTGCACACTCCTAAGCTTGGTAGCCGTAACATTCCTAGGAGAGGTGATGATGAGCTCGGAACTGCCATAGGAGTCAAGGATATTCCAACAATGCCAAGTGGTCCAATAACGAGAGCACGTGCCAAGAAGCTTAAGGATTCCATGCAAGCGTTGGTGTGTCACGTGCAAGACCAAGTAGGATGTCCGAGTAACCTTCAAGAACTTGGAAATAAGGATCTCAAGCTTTACACATTAATCCAAGTCGTTGAAGATAAGGAAGTTGCATTGGAAGTTTCAGCCGAACCTAGGGTTAGGGTTAATTAGGGTTGTCTTGCTTTCGATTTGAGTTTTTGTTTGTTTCAGTTGTAATGGGCCGAATTACCTTGCTAAATAAGCTTGAGTAATTAAAGTCCAATTGCCATAATTAGCTAGTTAAATTCTGGTTAATTAGTTGGGCTTATGACCAAGGTACACTTGGGCTTAATGAGGTCAAAGCCTAGTTCAATTAGGATTAGTCTTTCATTGATTCATAGTAGTAGTAGGATTAGTTTTTCCAAGGCTATATATGCAGCCTATGATGGACGAATTTAGGGGAGTTTTTTTAATCAAATTTTCAGCTTATTCTTGTGAGAATAGCACGTCTCTTTCTAAGAGATTCTTCTTTGAATACTTGAGAGATTTTGAGTGTTCATTCGACTTATCAATCAAGAACCACACTTGATTGTGGCGTCATCTACCAACAGCCTTGGTTCGCTAATTCATTGTTCTACGGGTTAAGATTAAATTCGAGGTTTGTAGATCCGCGGGTTAGAAGGGTCGAGAGTCTTCCGTAAGTCCAACTTGATAATCGTCTAGATCCTACACCAACTCACATCATCTGGTATCAGAGCTAGTTGACGGTATCAAGTATATCCCTTTTAATTCTTGTTATTGTCGTTCCTTGTTTTGTGTCAAAAAAAAAAAAAAAAAAGAACAAAAACCCGAAGCTGCTTGAAAATTTCTGCTTGATCCAAAGCTGTCCTGAAGTATTGGGATCCTATTCTTGATCTTACAAATTGATTGTTCAACTGAGGTTTGCTCTTCCATCCATAAATTGGTTTCCTTGTTGCTTCAAGACGTACCAAAACAGAAAACAGCATCCTAAGTCTTGTTTAGCCTGCCAACCGCCATAAATAAAAACCAAATCAGTTTTGGAAGCCATTCCACCGCCTTAAGCAAGGAACTAACAAATCCAAACCGGGTTTGGAAATTGTTGAAAGGGCCGAACTGCTGTTTCTTTTTTGCCCTTGTGCCACCCGAATTATCTACACTTTCCAGCAACATTGTGTCTCTTATTCGTGAGTCTTGCTTTCCAAATTGGTGTGTCTTAGTTTCTTAACTAGTTTCTTTTTGAGTCACTTATATTTTCTCAACCCAATTCTTTCCAGTTTGTTGAGTCTAGTTAGTCTTTTAAATTCTCAAACTCTTTGTGTCTTCATTTATTCTTCAAAGTGAATCAAAGGGGTGATGCATCACATTCTTGAAAGGTAATTGGTGATAAGTCCTTGAATTGCTCAAATTTTCTGATTTCTTCAAGGAGGAAAATCAAGGAATTTGAGTGTGCTTGGTGAGATCATTAGAGTGGAACAAACACTTGAGTGATACACGAGTGTGAGAGGACATACGTGAGGAAGTGTGTGAGGTCTTTTCTATCACAAATTGTTCATTTTTGCAGGTTTAAAGAAAAAATGTCAAACGAAGGAGAATCAACTAATGAAATGACCAATGCCCAACTTGCGTTCCAAATGCAAGCCTTGATTGCCGATTCTAAAAGGCAAATCATGCAAACCATTGAGGAGGTTCAGGAGCGACTTGATAAACTAGAGACTACTCAGAGTTCCTCCAAGAAATCCAAAGAGAAAGCTAAAACAAGTGAATCAAGTGATTCCAATGAGGATTATGAACCAAGGGAAATCCGTGAAAGAAGAGAAAGAAGAACCAGGGTCGAAAATGATGATTCCATCAAGGGAATTAAAATGACCATTCCACCTTTCCAAGGAAAATCTAATCCTGAAATCTACTTAGACTGGGAACGAAAAATGGAAAAGGTCTTTGACTGTCAACCTTACACTGAAGAGCAAAAGGTAAAGCTGGCAGTAATGGAATTTGCAGAATATGTAGCTATCTGGTGGGACCAACTTCGAGTAAAGCAAAGGAGGAACCAGGAACCAATGACCCGCACTTGGGATGACCTTAAACGGGTGATGAGGAAAGGATTCATTCCAGGGTACTACCATCGAGATTTGCATTACAAAGTGCAAATGCTTACTCAAGGAAATTTGTCAGTGGAGGATTATTTTAAGGAAATGGAAATGGCTATGATGCGTGCTGACATCCATGAAGATGCTGAAGCAACTATGGCCCGTTTTCTAAGAGGATTAAAGCCTGAAATTGCTGAGGTCGTTGAGCTTCAACATTATTTTGATATTGAAGAGTTGATGGATAAAGCTGTCAAGGTTGAGCTGAGGCTCAAGAGGAGGGTAGTTCTCGCCCTAATTCCAACTTCCAAGCTGGAAATTGGAGAAACCAGCAACCAAAAAGGGAAGAACGTTCCTTCACCCCTACTCCAATTGCAAAACCGAATCCATCCTCTACAAATTCATCAAGGCCGAATGCTCCTCCATCTAGACCAAACTGGAAGGGCAATCCTAAGGCTAATCTGGATGCTACCAAACCCCGCAATAGGGACACTAAGTGCTTCAAGTGTCAAGGGTTTGGTCACATTGCCTCTCAGTGTCCAAGTCAGCCAGCAATGCTTGTTCTACCTAATGGAGAAATGGTCACTGACGATGAAGGCGATGATGAATGTGCGACATACCTCCCTGGAAGGAGGAAGTGATGAAGAAGAAATCATTGAAGAGCAGCCAGGTTGTGGACCGTGTTGGTTTAGTGGCTCGACGAGCTTTGGCCCATGTTGGAGCGAGATTCAACGGAGAACATATTCTACACTCGTTGCCACATCAAGGAGAAGGTGTGCGTCTAGTCATTGATCCAGGGGTTGTACCAACGCGTTGCAAGTGCCATCATGGTGGATCGACTAGGCCTTCCAACAACCAACCATCCCAAGCCCTATAAGTTGCAATGGCTCAACAACAGCGGTGAGGTACGTGTACTCAAACAAGTACTTGTTTCTTTCCGTATTGGACGTTTTAATGATGAAGTAATATGTGATGTTGTGCCTATGCAAGCTGCTCATGTTATGATGCGAATCCAATGGGCTACCATATATTCAAGTTCAAGCCTTCTCATGGGTTAAGTCCATCATGCAAGGATTCGTAGAATTCAAGCAACATCACTCCATGATTTGGTTCACTTTAGTTCATAAAAAATGCAAAGCAGAAAACTTGCACCTAGGCACGCTTACAAGCCGTAGTCTTCTTCCCTCTCCTGCATATAGAGCGTGGAAGTCAAGTCTTACGTTGAATTATTAAGCAGTTTTTTTCCGTCTTTAGTTAGGGTAGTTAGGTTAAAATAATTTCCTAATTGTTTCCTACTTAGATTAGGATTTCGCGTCTTGTAGGCTATAAATAGCCCTTCTTATATCGTTATTATCAATCAAGAATTTTCAGAAATAACGTGAGTGTTTAATCACCTCTCTTGCTTCCTTGAAGCGACTTGAATACCTTAGAGAGTTCTTTAAGGGTTCATTGACTTATCAATTCAAGAACACGTTGAATTGTGGCGTCTCCTACCTTTATACCAACGTTCGTTGTCCACGTGTTCAACGGGTGAAGGTCTTCCGCGGTGTGTTCCAACTTTGTTTACCAATATCCTAGATCCTACTCTTTCGTGTGCGGGTTGCGTTATTAATTAACGTAGTTCGTATCAATTGGTATCAGAGCATGAGTCCCATAGCATGAAAAAAGAGTTAGTTGAGGTAAAATCTGAGAATGATAAAATGAGTGTTCAAGCCGTGAGTGTTAAGAGTGACATTTCAGTTTGTGAGCCAAGTGTTGAGCTTGCAAAAGAGAGTGAGCAGTCCAAACTTGAGTTGGTAGCAAGTGAGAGTTCAAAGTCTTATGTTTCTTCTAACGCACTTAACTTTGCTTTGTTTAGTGTTTCTTGTTTTTTGCAGGTTACACAAAGTGAAGTGAAACTGGTTTTGACATGCACCATTGCTAAGTCATTTGATGGATTGTTGATCTTTCAAGGAGTTGCTAATTTCTATCATCACTCTATGGCGAAATGCACTGCCTTAGCAAACCAGCCACTTGCTTTGAAAGGGAGTTTACTTTCCATTGATTTTGAAACTGCAATTACTCCTTTCCAATCTGATTTTCTTATTTGTGTCAATTGTTTGCATTGTGTTATTAGTCCTAGTGTTGAAATAGGTCATTTTCAGCATTTCATTTTGAGTCCTTATGTGTCTTTTATTGACTTGTGTGCACATTGTGTTGGTCATTATGATGCATGTTTGTGTAGTGAGTCTAATGTGTCATTAGAGTTTGTGAACATTATTCCCATGACGCATGGAAATCATGTCTTTCCTTCGTGTTATACATTGGGTGAATTTAGTGTTCTTACTTCTTTCATTCCTACTAATGCCTCATGTTTTGTGTTTGATCCAGGCATAGATTTGAAGGATGATTGTGACCATAGTGAGGCTACATGTGATACGTATTCATGGTTCATGGAACGTGAGCATCCTTGTTGGCCTTGGTTTGTGCATGAGTTAAGATCGTGGTTGAAGCGTGCTAGTTGGTTCCACTTCAAGCTAAGTAGAAGGCATGCTTCATGGCTTGCATTTATCCACGTGTTACCTACAATTCCTCTCCTCACGCAATCATTCGATTTGGGACAAATCGCCTTTAAGAGGAGGGGAATGATACGAATCCAGTGGGCTACCATATATTCAAGTTCAAGCCTTCTCATGGGTTAAGTCCATCATGCAAGGATTCGTAGAATTCAAGCAACATCACTCCATGATTTGGTTCACTTTAGTTCATAAAAAATGCAAAGCAGAAAACTTGCACCTGTTAGCCGTGGGCACGCCTTACAAGCCAGAGTCTTCTGATCCCTCTCCTGCATATAGAGCGTGGGCACGCCTTGCAAGCTGAAGTCTTCTGGTCGTTGAATTATTAAGCAGTTTTTTTCCGTCTTTAGTTAGGGTAGTTAGGTTAAAATAATTTCCTAATTGTTTCCTACTTAGATTAGAATTTCGCGTCTTGTAGGCTATAAATAGCCCTTCTTATATCGTTATTATCAATCAAGAATTTTCAGAAATAACGTGAGTGTTTAATCACCTCTCTTGCTTCCTTGAAGCGACTTGAATACCTTAGAGAGTTCTTTAAGGGTTCATTGACTTATCAATTCAAGAACACGTTGAATTGTGGCGTCTTCTACCTTTATACCAACGTTCGTTGTCCACATGCTCAATGGGTGAAGGTCTTCCGCGGTATGTTCCAACTTTGTTTACCAATATCCTAGATCCTACTCTTTCGTGTGCGGGTTGCGTTATTAATTAACGTAGTTCGTATCAATTGGTATCAGAGCATGAGTCCCATAGCATGAAAAAAGAGTTAGTTGAGGTAAAATCTGAGAATGATAAAATGAGTGTTCAAGCCGTGAGTGTTAAGAGTGACATTTCAGTTTGTGAGCCAAGTGTTGAGCTTGCAAAAGAGAGTGAGCAGTCCAAACTTGAGTTGGTAGCAAGTGAGAGTTCAAAGTCTTATGTTTCTTCTAACGCACTTAACTTTGCTTTGTTTAGTGTTTCTTGTTTTTTTGCAGGTTACACAAAGTGAAGTGAAACTGGTTTTGACATGCACCATTGCTAAGTCATTTGATGGATTGTTGATCTTTCAAGGAGTTGCTAATTTCTATCATCACTCTATGGCGAAATGCACTGCCTTAGCAAACCAGCCACTTGCTTTGAAAGGGAGTTTACTTTCCATTGATTTTGAAACTGCAATTACTCCTTTCCAATCTGATTTTCTTATTTGTGTCAATTGTTTGCATTGTGTTATTAGTCCTAGTGTTGAAATAGGTCATTTTCAGCATTTCATTTTGAGTCCTTATGTGTCTTTTATTGACTTGTGTGCACATTGTGTTGGTCATTATGATGCATGTTTGTGTAGTGAGTCTAATGTGTCATTAGAGTTTGTGAACATTATTCCCATGACGCATGGAAATCATGTCTTTCCTTAGGTGTTATACATTGGGTGAATTTAGTGTTCTTACTTCTTTCATTCCTACTAATGCCTCATGTTTTGTGTTTGATCCAGGCATAGATTTGAAGGATGATTGTGACCATAGTGAGGCTACATGTGATACGTATTCATGGTTCATGGAACGTGAGCATCCTTGTTGGCCTTGGTTTGTGCATGAGTTAAGATCGTGGTTGAAGCGTGCTAGTTGGTTCCACTTCAAGCTAAGTAGAAGGCATGCTTCATGGCTTGCATTTATCCACGTGTTACCTACAATTCTCTCCTCACGCAATCATTCGATTTGGGACAAATCGCTTTAAGAGGAGGAATGATGAATCCAGTGGGCTACCATATATTCAAGTTCAAGCCTTCTCATGGGTTAAGTCCATCATGCAAGGATTCGTAGAATTCAAGCAACATCACTCCATGATTTGGTTCACTTTAGTTCATAAAAAATGCAAAGCGAAAACTTGTTAGCCGCACACAAGCCGAGTCTTGATCCCTCTCCTGCATATAGAGCGTGGGCACGCCTTGCAAGCTGAAGTCTTCTGGTCGTTGAATTATTAAGCAGTTTTTTTCCGTCTTTAGTTAGGGTAGTTAGGTTAAAATAATTTCCTAATTGTTTCCTACTTAGATTAGAATTTCGCGTCTTGTAGGCTATAAATAGCCCTTCTTATATCGTTATTATCAATCAAGAATTTTCAGAAATAACGTGAGTGTTTAATCACCTCTCTTGCTTCCTTGAAGCGACTTGAATACCTTAGAGAGTTCTTTAAGGGTTCATTGACTTATCAATTCAAGAACACGTTGAATTGTGGCGTCTTCTACCTTTATACCAACGTTCGTTGTCCACATGCTCAATGGGTGAAGGTCTTCCGCGGTATGTTCCAACTTTGTTTACCAATATCCTAGATCCTACTCTTTCGTGTGCGGGTTGCGTTATTAATTAACGTAGTTCGTATCATGTTATCTTAGGCCGTCCATGGCAATTTGATAGGAAGGTTAGTTGGGACGGATTCACAAACAAGTATTCCTTTTCTTTTGCAAATAAAAAGGTGATACTTGCACCTCTTACACCTCAACAAGTGCATGAGGACCAAGTAAGCCTTCAAAAAGAATTTGAAGAGGAACTTGAGAAAAAGAAACCTCGTGAGTTAGGACAAGAAATTAAAACTCATGATGTGAAAAATAATGACCATGGCTGAACCAAAAATGAAGGAAAATTGACCAAAAATGATTCGGCCAAGGGAAAATTGAAAGGGGAAAAACGGATTTTAATTGCAAAAGCTAAAGTTATAAGAAAAGCTTTACTTTCTACTCAGCCTATCTTTTTGCTCCTTTCTAAAGAAATTACTGACCAACTTGATGTTTCCTTGCCTAGTTCTTTTGCTAACCTATTGCAGGAATTTCAAGATGTGTTTCCTGATGAAGTTCCTAGTGGTCTACCCCCATTAAGAGGAATTGAGCATCAAATAGATCTCATTCCTGGTGCATCTTTGCCTAACCGACCACCGTATAGGACAAGCCCTGAGGAAACCAAGGAAATTCAACGCCAAGTAGAAGGACTCTTGAGCAAAGGCACGCGTGAAAGCCTCACCATGTGCTGTACCTGTTCCTAAAAAAGGATGGGACGTGGAGGATGTGCACTGATTGCCGTGCCATAAATGCTATAACGGTAAAGTATCGCCATCCCATTCCTCGTCTTGATGACATGCTTGATGAACTCTATGGTGCTGTGATTTTTACTAAAATTGATCTTAAGAGTGGTTATCATCAAATTAGGATCAAAGATGGTGATGAATGGAAGACTGCATTTAAGACTAAACATGGGTTGTATGAGTGGTTAGTTATGCCTTTTGGACTAACTAATGCACCTAGTACTTTCATGCGTTTAATGAATCATGTCTTACGTGCTTTCTTGGGTAAATTTGTTGTCGTCTATTTTGATGATATCCTTATTTATAGTAAGAACTTAGATGATCACATCATGCATGTTAAAGCTGTTTTAGAGGTCCTTCGTGAGGAACAACTTTATGCTAATCTTCAAAATGCACTTTTGCACAAATCAAGTTGTTTTCCTAGGTTATGTTGTAAGTGCACAGGGAATTCAAGTGGACCAAAGTAAAATAAAAGCTATCACTGAATGGCCAACTCCTACCTCTGTTAGTGAAGTAAGGAGCTTTCATGGCTTAGCTAGCTTTTATAGGCGCTTTGTCAAGGATTTTAGCTCAATTGCAGTGCCACTTACTTCCATTGTTAAGAAGGATCAAGAGTTTCATTGGGGAGATGAACAAGCTAAGTCTTTCCAATTACTCAAACACAAACTCACACATGCACCTGTACTTAGTTTGCCTAACTTTGAAAAAGCTTTTGAAATTGAGTGTGATGCATCCGGTATAGGTGTTGGGGCCGTACTACTCCAAGAAGGGAAGCAGTCATACTACAGTGAAAAGCTCAATGGCGCCTCATTAAACTACTCAACATATGATAAAGAGCTTTATGCACTTGTTCGAGCATTGCAAACTTGGCAACATTACCTGAGGCCCAAGGAGTTTGTTCTACACACTGATCACGAGTCGCTTAAGCATCTCAAGTCACAAACCAAGCTAAGCAAGCGACATGCAAGGTGGGTAGCCTTTATTGATACCTTTCCTTTTGTGATCAAATATAAGACTGGCAAAAGCAATGTTGTCGCTGATGCCTTGTCTAGGAGGTATACTTTGATTACTACACTTGATGCAAAATTGTTAGGTTTTGAAATAATCAAAGAGTACTATCCTAATGACCCTGATTTTGGGGAAGTGTTCAATGCTTTTCCACGGCAAAGCCGTGAGAATTATTTTCTTTCACAGGGTTATTTATACTATAAAGACAAAATGTGTATTCCTACGTGTTCTATGCGTGGATTGTTTGTAAGGGAAGCACATAGTGGAGGTCTTATGGGACACTTTGGAGTGGCAAAGACATTGTCTATACTCCAAGAGCATTTCTACTGGCCAAAGATGAGGCATGACGTGGAGCGTATCATCCAAAGGTGTGTAACTTGTCATCATGCCAAGTCTAAGGTAAATCCTTATGGACTCTACACTCCACTACCTGTTCCTAGTATGCCTTGGGTTGATTTGTCTATGGACTTTGTGCTAGGCTTACCTAGGACTAGATATGGGCATGATTCTGTGTATGTTGTAGTTGATAGATTTTCTAAAATGGCACATTTCATTCCATGTCATAAAACTGATGATGCAAAACATGTGGCTGCTTTATTTTTCAAAGAGATTGTACGTTTACATGGTATGCCACGCACAATAGTTTCTGATAGAGATGTTAAGTTCCTTAGCTACTTTTGGAAAACTTTATGGAGTAAATTGGGAACTAAACTCTTATTCTCTACTTCTAGTCATCCTCAGACTGATGGACAGACTGAAGTGGTTAATAGAACCCTGTCTACACTGTTGCGTGCTATCATTAAAAGGAATCTTAAAATTTGGGAAGATTGCCTACCGCGTGTAGAATTTGCATACAACAGGACAATACACAGTGCTACACAATACTCTCCTTTCGAAATTGTCTATGGATTTAACCTGCTTACTCCTCTAGATTTGATGCCTTTACCTGTGTCTGAGAAAGTTAATCTAGATGGGAAAAAGCGTGCTGAATTTGTTCGTGAACTCCATGCCAAGGTCCGTGCTAACATTGAGAAACGTACATTACAATATGTACAAAATGCTAATAAGGGCCGTCGTAAGATGGTTTTTGAACCTGGTGACTGGGTGTGGATTCACATGAGGAAGGAAAGATTTCCTGTCCAAAGGCGTAACAAACTACTTCCTAGGGGCGATGGACCATTCCAAGTAGTTGCCCGTGTCAATGAAAAAGCCTACAAACTTGACCTTCCTGGTGAGTATGATGTACATGCAAGTTTCAATGTTTCTGATTTAAGTCCTTTCCATGCAGACGACGAGCTTGATTTGGGGACAAATTGCCTTCAAGAGGAGGGAATGATGATGAGCTCGGAACTGCCATAGGAGTCAAGGATAGTCCAACAATGCCAAGTGGTCCAATAACGAGAGCACGTGCCAAGAAGCTTAAGGATTCCATGCAAGCGTTGGTGTGTCACGTGCAAGACCAAGTAGGATGTCCGAGTAACCTTCAAGAACTTGGAAATAAGGATCTCAAGCTTTACACGTTAATCCAAGTCGTTGAAGATAAGGAAGTTGCATTGGAAGTTTCAGCTGAACCTAGGGTTAGGGTTAATTAGGGTTGTCTTGCTTTCGATTTGAGTTTTTGTTTGTTTCAGTTGTAATGGGCCGAATTACCTTGCTAAATAAGCTTGAGTAATTAAAGTCCAATTGCCATAATTAGCTAGTTAAATTCTGGTTAATTAGTTGGGCTTATGGCCAAGGTACACTTGGGCTTAATGAGGTCAAAGCCTAGTTCAATTAGGATTAGTCTTTCATTGATTCATAGTAGTAGTAGGATTAGTTTTTCCAAGGCTATATATGCAGCCTATGATGGACGAATTTAGGGGAGTTTTTTTAATCAAATTTTCAGCTTATTCTTGTGAGAATAGCACGTCTCTTTCTAAGAGATTCTTCTTTGAATACTTGAGAGATTTTGAGTGTTCATTCGACTTATCAATCAAGAACCACACTTGATTGTGGCGTCATCTACCAACAGCCTTGGTTCGCTAATTCATTGTTCTACGGGTTAAGATTAAATTCGAGGTTCGTAGATCCGCGGGTTAGAAGGGTCGAGAGTCTTCCGTAAGTCCAACTTGATAATCGTCTAGATCCTACACCAACTCACATCAAGAGGTAGTGAAGAGAGTACAGGAGGTAACAGGCGCGGAGCGGGATATGATGATTTGGCCTCTCAGTAATTCGGGCAGATTTGAGGTTAGTACAGTGTTTCATCTTCTTTGCAGGGGGACGTTTCATCTCTCATGTACAACGGGATCTGGCAACCGGGCTGCCCATCAAGATTTCCTTTTCTATGTGGCGGCTGCTTGGGGAGAAGTTGCTAGTAGAAAGTGCATTGTTCCGCTTTCGGGTCCATGGACCTTCTCGTTGTGTTTGTTGCCAAAGGCCGGATGTTGAGTCCATTGAGCACTTATTCTCCTTCAGTGAGGCGGCAAATGTGATTTGGAAACACTTTGAGGCTCCGTTAGGTATTTTTTGCCCAAATAGACCTGTGTGCGCCTGGCTCCTAGCATGGTGGTCTATCAAACCTGCTAACAAGCAACTTCGTTGGCTATTGATGATTGCTCCCTCGGTTATTTTCTGGTGGATTTGGCGGTTCCAGAACCGGTGCAAGTTTGATGGTGGATGGGGGCTCAATAGTAGTTGTTTTCAGATTACACACGAATTGATCCTGCTAGTTCGGGCAAGGTTTGGAGGACATTATTTGATGACTTGGATGGAATTATTGGATAGCTTTCACATACGGCCACGGCGGTGGAAATCAATTCTGGTTTTATGGACCATGCCTCCGTAGGGATAGTTCAAGTTGAATTCGGATGGGTCTTCTAAAGGAAACCTGGGTCCAAGTGTAGGAGGAGGTGTGGTAAGGGATATGGTCGGGAACGTGATTTTTGCATATGCGGATTGTTTTGGGGTGTCTATTTCTTTGTAGGCAGAAGCTCGGGGCCTCTGCCGAGGGTTAGAGATATGTCAGCTGCAAACGGATTCGAGGGTGCTTTGGAGCGTTTTCTTGGGCACGGGCATGGGGCCTCCATCGATAAGGTCTACCATTCGGAGGATTAGGCAGCTTAAGTTTTTAGAATGGGCATTTGCTAATTGTTTCAGAGAAGCAAACAAGGTGGCAGATTCATTGGCGTCTTTCACGTTGGAACTTTCTTCCTTTGTTTTATTTGGTTCAGCAGCATCTCTCCCTAAGGTTACTAGGAGCTTGGTATTGCTTGATCAGTTAGGAGTAGCTAATTTTCGCTGTAAATGGGTTTGAGCCACAGTCTCCCTTATGTTTTTTGTTTGAAGATTAATAAGATGGGTACTAAACCCACCGCCATGAAGTGGCGGTTTTAAAAAAAAAAAAAAAGGTAACACAAGGCAAACATTGATCCTCCAAGTTGCTAAGTGGTTTGACACTCTTTTGAACATCACTAACTAACACGGCCAATTCTTCAAGGACTTGAAACGAACTTGAAGATCTACCATTCCTTGATCCGCATCATTCCCCTCCTCTTGAGAAGGATTTGCCCTCAAATCTTGTTCATCCTCTGCAAGAAATGGGCTAAGGTTAGAAACATTGAAAGTAGCACTAACTTGATACTCACCAGGTAGATCCAAATGGTAAGCATTGTCATTGATGCACTTAAGGACTTGGAATGGTCCATCTCCTCTTGGTAGCAACTTGTTGCGACGTTGGGCAGGGAATCTTTCTTTCCTCATATGCAACCATACCCAATCGCCTGGTTCAAAGATCACACGACGACGCCCTTTATTGGCTTGTTAGAAAACCCTAGCAAGAATAGAAACAAGGAATTTTTTTTCCGATTAACAGTAGTGTGAATAGTAATGATGAACAGTATGATGAACAGTATGCTACAGTATGTGAACAGTAACGCTACAGAATTTTTTTGCAACCGAATTCCAGAATTTTCCAACTCACTTCCAGCTCAATTTTCAGATGAATTTCAGCATATTGTGCCGTGCTTTGTTCAATATTGAGCTGCACCTTCTCATGAAGCCGTTTGACCAAATCAGCCTTTTTGGCTCCATCTAAACTAACACAGTCATTCATAGGCAAAGGCAAAAGATCAAGTGGAGTCAAAGGATTAAAACCATAAAAAACTTCAAAAGGTGAGAATTGAGTTGCACTATGAGTAGAACGATTATAAGCAAACTCAACATGTGGTAAACATTCTTCCCACGTCCTAAGATTATGTCTAATAATAGCACGTAAGAGTGTAGACAAGGTGCGGTTGACGACCTCAGTTTGGCCATCGGTTTGTGGGTGACTAGATGTAGAAAATAACAATTTAGTCCCAAGTTTTCCCCATGCAATCAAATGATGTCTTTAAAGAACAAATTAGCTACATGTGAAGCATCATCAATTTTGTGACAAGGTATAAAATGTGCCATTTTTGAAAATCTGTCAACAACAACAAAGATGCTATCATTTCCCCTTTTAGTCTCCTAGGCAACCCCAAAACAAAATCCATAGATATATCAACCCAAGGTTTCTTAGGAATAGGTAAAGGAGAATATATGCCAAAAGGTTGAAATTTAGACTTAGCTTTGTGGCAAGTGACACACTTAGCCACCACACATTCCACATCACGCTTCATCCTTGGCCAATAAAAATGTTCTTGGAGAATGGCAAGTGCTTTGGCAACTCCAAAGTGCCCCATCAAACCTCCTCCAAAGCTTGTTGAGATAAAATAGGAAACCATCATGAAAATAGAACTTACCATTCGATGGTGTTTTACTTGGAGTACTTACCAAGGCCGAAAAATCTTCATCTTTCTCATACAATTCCTTGATAAACTCAAGTCCAAGCAATTTAGCATCAAGTACAGTGAGTAAAGAATGTCTTCGTGACAATGCATCCGCTACAACATTAGACTTTCCTACTTTGTACTTAATGACATAAGGAAAGGTATCAATGAATGCAACCCTAGCATGCCACTTATTAAGTTTGTGTTGTGATTTTAGATGCTTAAGCGACTCATGGTCGGTGTGAATCACAAATTCCTTAGGTCTAAGATAGTGTTGCCACATCTCTAAAGACCTAACCAAGGCATACATTTCCTTATCATATGTGGGGTAATTCAAGGCTGCCACATTCAACTTTTCACTAAAAAATGCAATGGGATGACCTTCTTGCATTAAAACAGCCCCAATACCCACACCCGATGCATCACATTCAATCTCAAATGTCTTATCAAAACATGGTAATGCAAGCACAAGTGCATGAGTAAGTTTATCTTTAGGTGCATGAAAGTCATGTTCTTGAGCTTCATTCCGCACAAATTTCTCATTCTTTTTTATCACAGATGTCAAAGGTGCAGCAATAGTACTGAAATCTTTAACAAATCTACGATAAAAATTAGCTAGACCACGGAAGCTACGAACATCTCCAACACTTTTAGGTGTCGGCCATTCACGAATAGGACACACTTTTTCTTCATCAACATGAATTCCATTAGCACTCACAACATAGCCTAGAAACACTACTTCACTAGTGCAAAAAGAACACTTTTTAATGTTAGCATACAATTGTGCATCACGAAGTGTCTTAAGCACAAGTCTCAAATGTTCAACATGCTCTTCTAGACTATGGCTATAAATCAAGATGTCATCAAAATAAACAACCACAAATTTGCCAATGAAATGTCTAAGTACATGGTTCATTAATCTCATAAAGGAGCTAGGGGCGTTAGTCAAACCAAAAGGCATGACAAGCTACTCATATAAACCATACTTAGTTTTGCAAGCCGTTTTCCATTCATCACCCTCCTTCATCCTAATTTGATGGTAACCACTTTTTAGATCAATTTTAGTGAAAATTATGGCACCATGCAATTCATCCAACATATCATCCAAGCGAGGAATAGGGTGACGATACTTTACCGTTATGGCATTGACGGCTCTACAATCAGTGCACATGCACCAAGTTCTATCTTTCTTTGGCACTAGAATCACAGGAACCGCACATGGACTCAAACTTTCCCGTGCCCATCCTTTCTTCAAGAGCTCCTCAACTTGTCGTTGTAGCTCTTTTGTCTTTTCAGGACCCATTCGGTAGGTGGGTTTATTTGGCAGGGTTGCCCCAGGCACCAAGTCGATTTGGTGTTCTATTCCCCTTATTGGTGGTAGTCCATTTGGCACTTGATGCGAATCCGGTGGGCTACCATATATTCACATTCAAGCCATCTTGATGTGAGTTGGATAACGGACCTAGACGAATATCAAGTTGGAGTTGCGGAAAACTCTTGACCCCTCTAACCCGCGGAACTACGAACCTTGAATTTAATCTCAACCCGTAGAACAATGAATTGCAACCAAGGCTGTTGGTAGATGGCCACAATCAAGTGTGGTTCTTGATTGATAAGTTCGATGAATTTTCACCAAACCTCTCAAGTATTCAAGAAGAATCTCTTAGAAAGAGGCGTGCTATTCTCACAAGAATAAGCTGAAAATTTGATTGATAAAAGTCTTCCTAAATTCGTCCATCATAGGTTGTATATATAGCCTTGGAAAAACTAATCCTACTACTACTATGAATCAATGAAAGACTAATCCTAATTGAACTAGGTTTTGACCTCATTAAGCCCAAGTGTACCTTGGTCATAAGCCCAACTAATTAACCAGAATTTTAACTAGCTAATTAGCAATTGGACTTAATTACTCAAGCTTATTTAGCAAGGTAATTGCCCATTACAACTTAAACAAAACAAAACTCTAGATGGTCGAATTGAGACCCTAAATCCAAATGTGATTTTAAGCCAAAGCTAGGGTTTCAATCCTTCAAATGCATCTTCTTGAATTTCAATCACTTGGACCCCTTTGAATGATGAATTCTTTCTTGGATAGCTTTCAGCTCTTTCATCATTCCCTCTCCTCTTGAAGGCGATTTGTCCCAAATCGAAGGATGGTTATGATGAAGAGCATCGGGGAACATTTGTATGAATGCGAGCCAAGAAGCATGCCGTCTACCCAATTTGAACCGAACCAACATGCACACATCAGCTCACAATGGTTTTGCCACGATCTCCAGTCTTTGACACTTGGATCAAATACAAAGAGCGAAGAGTAAGATTCATCCAGTAGATGTATTCAACACTTTCCGATAACAAGGGGTATATGTGAACGTCATGCACCATCTAACATTTTGAACACAATTTAAAAGACATTAGAATCACTACGTAAAGTAGGATATGCATGGATAATATCAAGACACTTAAAACTAATAGAACACATGGGACTCACATAGTTAGAATGAACAGGATTACTAAAATAACTCAAAACAAACTAGAAGAAATGCAGAGACTCAAAAAAACACATGACATAGATGGATTCAAAATAAATTTCACACAAGTAAAATAAACAGGACACCCAAGATGACGTAAACTATCTCTAGCATAAGGGTCATAAAGTAAGTAGACAGCTTTGTCAAACTTCATGATTCCTTGATAGTTAACCATATGACTTACATAAACAACTTTTAAAACAATGTCAATTAACTCTAGAATTTTAGCATACATGAACAAATCAAGAAAATGAACTATGCACAAGAAGGTAGTAACCGATTCCTCAAGATTAGGCATAGAACTACTCATAGCAACTTAAGGTACTTACTCCTTAGGCAACACAAAGGTAGTAGTTGTATCATGAAAACAAAGAGAATTAGGGAAGAATTCTACCTTTCTCTTGGCAATTGAAGTAACTACAATTTTACCAAATTTAGTCAAGACAATTGGCTTAGGGTTTCATCCATGAGGCAGCATGATTTGTCTTGAAAACCTGTGAAAATGGAACAAACATACTAGCGAAATATAGTCAAGTTGGTTAGCAAAAGTACATGATGTTTGCTCTCAACATTGGCTTTTGCAAGTATTGCTTGCTCTTGCTCTTTTCTTTCCACTAAAATCGAGCAATCTTTTGCCTTTTTCATGGATTTTGCCTGGCTTTATCCTTCAATTCTTCCTTTTGCAGTAGCTTCCTCTTGAGATGATTGCTCATCGCCTTTGACTAGCTCCTTGATTGCTTTTCATGTAGAAGAATAGCAAGGTCTTCACAAAGTTGCTCGTTAAGTGTGACCAAGCTTGAAATGGCGTCCATTAAATATGAAGGAATACTTATTAGTTTTCCCATCATACTTAACATCGTTTTAGACATCCATGATTCTCCCAACAATACATCGTCACTTGAATAGGAACAACATCACAAAATACCTCATCTACATTATCTACCAATGAGGAGAAGGAACAAGTGTATGCTTAGTAACCCGAGATATCACCACTAGCACTTTGCAACTTGTATGGTTGAATAAGATCAGCGGTTGGAAGATTCAATTTCTCAACCATACTTGATGCTTGCAAGGTTGATTGTACAACTCATCCAATAGCCATGCTAAGAATTTTATCCTTGATGTAGCAGCGAGTGTAGAACCAGTTACTTTGTTGAGCTTTAATGATCTTGGTTGTTCTTCTACATCCATAATGCCAAAACATTTACTCCTTTAGGCACATAAGGGTGATATTCTCGATGGCTACTAGAGGGTTTGGAACCCTCCTCTTGAAGGTTTTATCCTCAAACAATCAAACTTATTCATGGTTATCTCATCTCCTTTGGTAGACATATTTCAAAACCGCAAAATGAACAAACTGCATTGATAGAAAGACCTCACACACTCCCTCCGCGTGTTTCCCTCAGCTCGTGTATCACTCAAGTGTTTTTATTTCCTCTAATGATCTCCCAAGCGCTCTAGTTCCTTGATCTTCCTCCTTGAAGAATTCAGAAAGACAATTCAAGAACTTATAATCAATTACCTTCACGTGAATGTGATGTATCACCGTGGTTCGCACTTGAATGAAGAAGAATGAAGCAAAGATTTGAAAATTTAAAGATAAAAATGTTGACTCAAAAAACTGAAAAAGAATTCGATAAAAACACTAAGAAAATTCTAGAAGAAGACTTGAAGAACCTGGGGTGGTTTGGTAAAACTTCCAGATTTCCAGACCTCTTAGGTGAGGGGTTAAACACTGATTTAAGACTATAGAATGGACACAATAGAACTGAAAGAACAAGAACACAAGACAGATTGGAAACAAGCTTACTTTAGGAAACTAACTAGGTTCCTAGTTGACTGGAAAGACAAAAGGAAACTAAAGAGATCAGTAATAAAATGAATCAACTGACTTGACTTGATGCTGGAAAGAGGGACAAAGTTACGTGGAATTTGTGGCTTTGAAAAATCAAACAAGATTCGTTTGTCAAAGGTTCCACATTTTTAATCCAAAGCTGGTTTAGGTTTGGTTCTTCTTTTATCCAGTGGTGGAAAAACTTCCCAATGCTGTTTGGATTTGTTTGAGGTGGTGCTTGGCTGAATTCCCTAGCTGTCTTAGGCTTTGTTATGGCGATGGAAAGCTGGATAGGATTAGGAAGTTTATTTTGCTGGGTTTATGGTGGTTTCCACTTGGTTTGGCTTCCTTAGGCAACCAACAAATCTGTTTCAGACTTGGACAGCAAGCTACAAGCTTTTGGTAACCAATTTCTGGTTTGGTATTTTTGTTTCAAATCAGATTTTAGGCTTCAATACAAGCAAATACGTCACATCAGCTACAAGAAGTGTTTCACAGCTTGAATAACAATTGAACACAAGAACTTGGACCACAACAAAGCTAATTTAGCAAGCAAATTTTTTTTTCAGAAAACTTTTGGCTGTTCTTCTTTCTTTTAGTTTCTGTTTTTTTTTTTTAAACTTGGTGGATTCTGCTCTTAAAGCTTCAAATATCAGTGGTGAAAATTTCAAAATTTCCAGGATGAAATCAGTTTCAAGAGCGTCAAAGAAAAAACAGTCCACGGTTCAAGATTTGGTTGAAACTTGTTCCAAGATCTTTTAGGGTTTGCTTCAAGAACTCAAAGAGGCCACAACACAAGTTCAAGAATCAATGATTTCAGCAAGGTTAAGTCACACGGTTTTCTGGTTTGATCACGTTTTCCAGCAAATTGACACAATAATTACATTAAGAATCAAAACTATGAAAGCGGACAACTGAAACTATGACACAATCAACAAGCAAGAACCGAAGGAGAATTCTGTTTTTTTGTTTTTTGATTCAGACTCAAGAACACAAGAAAGAACAAGAACACAATCAAGAAACTAAAGATGCAATTCCGGATGAGCAGTGGCGCTTCTGGTATGATGAACAGTAACGTTTTTTTTTTTTGACACAAAACAAGAAGCGACAATAACAAAATTAAAGGGATATACTTGATACAGTCAACTAGCTCGATACCGGATGATGTGAGTTGGATAGCGGACCTAGGCGAATATCAAGTTGGAGTTGCGGAAAACTCTTGACCCCTCTAACCCAGCGGAACTACAGACCTTGAATTTAATCTCAGCCATTGTAGAACAATGAATTAGCGAACCAAGGCTGTTGGTAGATGGCGCCACAATCAAGTGTGGTTCTTGATTGATAAATTCGAATGAACACTCGAAACCTCTCAAGTATTCAAAGAAGAATCTCTTAGAAGAGGCGTGCTTTATTCTCACAAGAATAAGCTGAAAATTTGATTGATAAAATCTTCCTAAATTAGTCCATCATAGGCTGTATATAGCCTTGGAAAAAACTAATCCTACTACTACTATGAATCAATGAAAGACTAATCCCTAATTGAACTAGGTTTTGACCTCATTAAGCCCAAGTGTACCTTGGTCATAAGCAACTAATTAACCTAAATTTTTAGCCCAGCTAATTATGGCAATGGACTTACTACTCAAGCTTATTTGTAGCAAGGTGAATTGGCCATTACAGTAAAACAAAACTCTAGATGAGACCTAAATCCAAATGTGATTTTTAAGCCAAAGCTGGGGTTTCAATCCTTCAAATGAATCTTCTTGAATTTCAATCACTTGGACCCTTTGAATGATGAATTCTTTCTTGGTATGCTTTCAGCTCTTTCATCAAATGATCAAGTTAAAACCTTTAAGCCTACAAGTACTGAGAGAAGTAAGGTAAGTTCATTATCAAGTTATCATTAGATCCACGGTATCTTGCTCTTTGAAAATACCAGGTGCAGTAAGGGAGTGCATGGGAGTTTATTTGATCTACGAAATGGCATCCCAACAAGCTGAATTTAGTCTCGATGAGTCCTTGAGTCCTTGAGAATCATTGAAACAAGTGATAAATGACAGGTTTGAACCTCTCGAAGGTGACTTGATCAAATGGTGAATAAGGGAAGTCAGAGGGAGGGTTTCATGCACTCTAATGTGATTGTCACACACTTAGAAAGAGACGGATCATTTTCATGCTAAGGAAGTGAACAATAGACGATGTTGCTTATGAAGAAAATCAAAAGTGGCGTGTCAAGAATCCAAGCATCAATCAAGCATTATGATCAAGGAGAAAGAAAGGCCATCTAGGAGGCATAAGGAACAAAAATTCATCCATTTCTTCCAAATCTAAGTCTAGGGATGACCCATATAAGGAATCATGGTGGGACACTGCTCGGACATCTTACATGAAAAACAATTAAAGGAGCAAGTTAAAACCAATATCCAGGAATCTCAAGGAGAGCTTGTAAAGACACTCAAAGTGAAACCAACATAATCTCATTCAAAGTGATGTTGAACTAGAAGAAATCATCATTGAACCTGAGGAATGGGAGAATGTAGTTGAATGTGCTATACAAAATATGAGTGTGAGGTGAAGAGGTAAAATTGAGAAAGACACTCAAAAGAAAAAGAAAAAAAAATTGAAAATGACTGAGAATGAGTTAGTTATGAAGTTGATCTGAGAAGTTTGTACTTATGAATACATCCTTGCTTTTGACTACCTAGGTGTAATTTTCACAGGGTTAATGAGGCGGTAAAGTGCTTATCGAGGAGTTACTATGATATTCAAGTCACTTGTGGATCTTGGTAGTAATCAATGGTCAAGTGGTTGCAAATAATTGGCATGGATTTGAAGGATGATTGTGACCATAGTGAGGCTACATGTGATCATTATTCATGGTTCATGGAGTGAGCATCACTTGTTGGTTGATGCATAAGTTAAGATCGTGGTTGAAAGCGTGCTTGTTGGTTCCACTTCAAGCTAAGTAGGAGGCATGCTTCATGGCTTGCATTTATCCGATGTTACCTACAATTCTTCTCCTCAAGCAATCATTCAATTTGGGACAAATGCTTTAAGAGAGGGGAATGATCGAATCGGTGAGCTACCATATATTCACATTCAAACCATCTCAGATCTCATGATCAAGTTAAACCACTTAGCAATTTGGAGGAGCAATCACTGCCTTATGTTACCATGCTAAGTGTGCATAGGAATTCAAGCAACATCACTCCATGATTTGGTTTACTTTAGTTAATAAAGTGCAAAACGAAGGACTTCATTGAGCATTAGCCGCCGGGTAGCTTGCCCAAGCGGTCTTGGCACTCCTACCACTGCTGCAAAGCTGTGGGCACCCTAAAGCGGGTCAAAAAAAACTGTGACCCAAGTTCTTTTTTGTTAATGTAAGTCCTTTGGTTCGTGACCACACTTCGTTCCAGCTATTTGGTTAGTCAGTAGTGAGTATTTAAACCAATTCTATATGCGTTTCATGATTATTCAATAAACCTTTTGAGTCTCTCTCTCTTGCTTCTTGAAGCACTCTTGAATATCTTAGATGCGTTCTGGATATTGATCGGACTTATCAATCTAGAAACATGCTAGATTGTGGCGTCTCTATATCAAGGGATTGTTGGGCGTGTGATCAGCGGGTTCTTGATTCTTCTTTGTGTTGAGTCAAATGCAAATTCAACCTTCTTAGATCAGATTGTGTAGTTTACAATATGGTTTAGACGTCCGGGTTGGCGGCGTTATAAGGGGTTGGTATCGGAGAGCTAGTTGAAGGTTCGCGTTATATCATTTTTCTTTGTTTTTGTTAATTTCGGTGGTGTGTTCTTGGTGGTTTGTTGTTCCCTAGGGTTCTTCTTGTTGGGTCATTTTTTTGGCTTTTCAATCTGTCCAAAGTCTCTTGTGTGGTGTTTGTGTTTTTAAAAAAAAATCATACTTGTAGCGTTCGATTTATCTATCGAAAGAGATGTAGATGCTGTGCTTTGTAGCACCATTCTGTGTATTTCACATCTTTCGTTACTTTGTTCACACGTGTTTACTATTCATCCAAAAAAAAATTTTTAGCCTTTTCCTAGTCCCCAACCTTACCTACATTATCTCTACCTATCTCTACATCTTAGCCTTTCCTTTATCCTACATTATCCTTCTAATCCTAAAATTTCCTACATTATCTCTACCAATATCTCCCCAAGTCTTAGCCTATCTAATCCCAAAACACTTACCATATTAATCTACTAGAGTCCGTCCCATTCGGCATCTGGCTAAGCCCAACTTAGCCGCCAATTGCCATATCCCAGCTTTAATTTGCAGCCACCTCTATCACTAGCCTTAAACCCTAGCCTTCTCAACCAAACTGGGTACAATTTCTCACTAGCTGTCTCTCTCTTTCTTGTCTTTCCATTCTTCCTTTCTTTTCTTTTCTTGAGTCAACTTCCTCTTGGTATTGTAGGGTTATCAAACCCGTGTGTACTAAATTGAATTAAGTCAATGGTTTATCTGGAAATCTAATTTCTTCAAGATAAACCTTCAAGTACAGAGAGTAGGTGAGTTCATTATCGAGTTATCTTGAGATACACGAGTGTTGAGTAAAATACTTAGGGAGTCGATGAGGTTTTATTTGGTTTTATTACTAATCTTTTGCTGGTTTTAAATGGCATCCAACAAAATTTAGTCTCGATGGAGTCCTTGGGGAATCATTGAAACAAGTGATAAATGACAGTTTTGAACCTCTGAAGGCGACTTGATCAAATGGTGAATAAGTCAAGGGAGGTTCATGCACTCTAATGCATTGATTATGCACACTCAAAAGAAAGGACGGACCATTTTCATGCTAAGGAAGTAAACAATGGGCGGCGTGCTTATGAAGAAAATCAAAAGTGGCAGTGTCAATGATGTGAATCCAGTGGGCTACCATATGTTCAAGTTCAAGCCATCTCATGGTTTAAGTCCATCATGCAAGGATTCGTAGAATTCAAGCACGATTCAAGTGATATTCACCTTGCTAAGTGTTCATGAGGGTTCATCAGGCATGCCTAAGGAATGCAATTGCAATCGATGACCAGAAGTGTTGACACTAGTTAGGCGATGCCGAGTGGTCCGCGCCTAAGGTGCTGTTGTTAGACGAAGCGTTGATACCGGTAAGCGTGCCGTCTACTCGCCTACATAATTTATTTTCATTTGTTAGTTAAGTTCTTGTTTGTCCAATAAAGCAATTGGCTGGAGTGTGAACAAGGCCTTGCGAATGCCTTTTATGCTATTTCCCTAGTTGTTTGGTATTTAGGATTATTAGTAGTTCCTAAAACTAGTTTCCTAGTTAGTTAGGGTTTTGGTTCTTTAAACTTCCAAAGCTGGCCGAATTTAGGTTTTCTATTTGGACTAGGATTTCATGTCTTGTAGGCTATGAATAAGCCACTTTATTTCATTTTTTAACATACAAAATTTCAGAAATAACATTGAGTGTTTTTATCACCTCTCTTGCTTCTTTGGAAGCCACTTGAATACAACAGAGGAATTCTTTGGGTGTTCATTGACTTATCAATTCAAGAACACGTTGAATTGTGGCTTCTTCTACCATTATACCAACGTTCATTGTCCAAGTGCTCCAGCGGGTGAAAGGTCTTCCTTGTGTGCTCCAACTTTGTCTACCAATATCCTAGATCCCACCGCTTGTGGGTAATGCGGGTTCGTTACTTTGTTAGCGTAGTTCATCGTTGGCCTCGAGCTAGTTGGAGGTAACAAAGTATATCTTTTTTCTTATTTTGAGTCAATTGTTGTAAGTTTCTTGAATAGTCCTTGTTCTTCTTGTTGAGTCAAATCATTTCTTGTTACTTGCTGTCCTTTGATGAGGTTGAGTCATCTTGTTGTTGCTATCAAAATTTCCTTTGGGGTATCTTATCTAGTCTTGTGTCTTGAGTTAAAAAAAAAAAAATTCTGTTGTTGTTTCGTGGCTCCCTCTAGTTGCGGAAAAAGTAGGTTTTCTTGTGTGGTTCTCACAAGTCTGAAATTCCTTGGAGCAAGTTAATTGAATCTTGAAGCTTTCTTGAAGTATTATCTTGAGATCTTGAATTCTTGTGAATCTTGAAAGTATTCCTTGAATATCTGATCTCCCAATGGGTCCTTGAATTGCAAGATTACTCTTCAAATTCTATTCAAATTCTCTTGATTACGAAGCTTCTGTTGTGAAAAAAAGAGAAAGAAAAGAAAGACAACGAACAGCAAAAGAAAAGGAAAACCTTTTAGCCAAGGATGCGTCAGAAAGAAAGCTTCTAAAGGGGAGATAAACTTTTCAAAAGCAGTTTGGAAACAAGTTTCAAATCTGATTTTGAACCAAAGAAATCGCCCACTTGTTTCCTTTTACTAGCGAGCTTAATCTACTCCCTATTTGGAAACAAGCTTGTGCGTTTATTTTTGCTACCAAAATCCACAGGGAAGTTGCTAAATTCCTTCACAACCACTGCTAAAATTCCAGAAAATTCAACCAGCAAAATTTGAAGGAAAGAAAAAGCTGTCAAGAATCGGTTAAGATTTCTTGCTTTGCAATAATTTGAGTTTCTGTTCCTAGGGTTGTTTCATCAAATTTCCAGCATTCTAAATTTGTCTAAATCCCGTAGTTCTTTATCCTTGTTGAGCACGAACTGGTTTAAATCCTTGTTTCCTAATCTTTTGTGTCTTAGTTTCCTAATTCTTTTTGTAGTGTTTCCTAATCCTTTGTGTCTTAGTTTCCTAATCAGTTTGTGTCTTTGATTCCTAAACTTTGTGTCTTTGTTTCCTAATTTTTCGTGTCGTTCTTGCCTAATTCACCGTGGTCTAAATTGGTAAGTTGGTCTACACTAGAAGAAACTCTAATTTCTTCAAGTTGTTGACAAGTTGACTTGAGAAGTGATTGGTGAGAGTAATAAAGTGTTTATTGAGTGTAAACACGAGGGTTGAGTGTATACACGTAAGGGAGTGCGTGAGGTCTATTTACTTTTATTACTAATAATTTTTGCAGGTTTAAATGGCATTCCAACAAGTTGAATTTTGTCTCCTGATGGAGTCCTTGAAGGAAGCATTAAAACAAGTGATAAATGACAGTTTTGAACCTCTCGAAAGGCGACTTGATCAAATGGCGAATAAGGAAGTCAAGGAGGGGTTCTATGCACCTGTCATGATTGTCACACACTCAAAGAAAGGACGGATCATCTTCATGCTAAGGAAGTATACAATGGATGACGTGCTGATGAAGAAAATCAAAAGTGGCGATATCAAGAACCTAAGCATCGTCAATCCAAGCATTGTGAGCAAAAGGAAAAAAGACCATCTAGGAGGCATAAGGAACAAAATTCATCAATTTCTTCCAAATCTAAGTCTAGGGATGACCCATATAAGGAGGAATCATGGTGGGACACTTATCAACGTCTTCTACATGAAAAGCAATTGAAGGAGCAAGTTGAAAGCAATATCCAAGAATCTCTAAAGAAGAGCTGTAGAGATCATTGCTCATGAAAGCCAACATAATCCCATTCAAAGTGAAGTTGCACTAGAAGAAATCATAGTGAACACGAGAAATGGGAGAATGTAGTTGAGAGTGCCATACAAAATATGAGTGTGAGTGAAGAGATAAAATTAGAGAATTTAAATGAGGTAAAAATTGAGAAAGGCACTCAAGAAAAAGAGATTGAAACATCAAGTGAGATGAGTGAGAATGAGTTAGTTATGAAGGTTGATCATAGAGAGTTTGTACTTATGACTAACCATCCTTGCTTTATTTTGCCTAGTGTGTTTATTGAATTTTCACAGGTTAATGAGGCGATTAAAGTGCTTAATTGAGGAGTTACCCGTGATGATTTCAGGTCACTTGTGGATCTTGGTGCTAATCAATGGTCAAGTGGATTGCAAATAATTGGTAAATTGGTTATTAATTCCTTTACCATTGACAAGGTAAATTCCTTCCACAAGTCTCTTTACTATCATGATACAATTGATGAGATTGGTTTGTTTCCAAAGGTGATACCCTTCCCTAATGTGTCGTGGTATGATTCTTATGATGTGAATGAGTATCCTTTGGTTGTATCATTAGTAAAGTTTTTTGCTAATATTCTTGAGTTAGTTGGCATTGTTTTGGTTCATGCGCCTAATGTGGTTAATCATATTGGTTTTATGGACTATTTTGCATGCCAATGATCCATGGATACTTGTGTCGAGTACATTTGGCTTAATTATTGTTAACCATCTTGCCATGAATGTGATAGAATTCTGCCCTATACTTCTTTGTTATTATGGTGGAGTTTATAAGCTTATCATGGTTATGCCCTTGAGTGTACTTAGTGAGCTTACTTTATCTATGCAAGTGTGTGTTTTTTATTGTGTATGTGAATTGAGTAGCATCATATTGAAAGATACATGTGTGCATGATATGACTAGTTCTTTGAGGATTAAGAAATTTAACAAATCTGTCTATTTACTCCAATATCCTCAATCTCTAGTTAGCTTTAGTACCCCTACGTGTTGCATTTGTTCTAGTCATGGGAGTATTGTTTTGTGTTTTGTGCTTTAATTCTTCTAGTGAAGCCATATGTTCCAAGTGATTTTATACGTGTTATGGCTTTCAAATTCATTGTTATTGTTGCTAAGATTGTCAATGTGTGTAATATAGTCTATCATCTTGGACTTATGAGTTTTGATAAGGCTGTCCATCTACTCTATGACCTTCATGCAAAGAGTTGTTTGAGTTTTGATGTGAAAAGCACTAGTTTAAATCAATTTTTTGAGTCTTTATAAGTTGTTTAATGTTTTTGAGTTTTGTGATCCTTATTTATGTGAGTGTGATGCATGTCCATATCGTTTTGTTAGTCAGTTTTTGCATTATGCTAAATGTCCTAATGTGTTGCCTGCTAACCAAGTTGATAATCTTCTTGGTTCAACTAGTGTTTGTGTATCCTTTATTTTTACTCATCCTATAATTTTTGTGTTTGATCCAGGCATAGATTTGAAGGATGATTGTGACCATAGTGAGGCTACATGTGATACGTCTTCGTGGTTCATGGAACGTGAGCATCCTTGTTGGCCTTGGTTGGTGCGCGTATAAGTTGAGATCGTGGTTGAAGCATGCTAGTTGGTTCCACTTCAAGCTAAGTAAAAGGCATGCTTCATGGCTTGCATTTATCCGTGTTACCTACAATTCTTCTCCTCAGTAATGCTTGATTTGGGACAAATCACCTTTAAGAGGAGGAATGATCTTGAATCCGGTGGGCTACCATATGTTCAAGTTCAAGCCATCTCATGGTTTAAGTCCATTATGCAAGGATTCGTAGAATTCAAGCACGATTCAAGTGATATTCACCTTGCTAAGTGTTCATGAGGATTCATCAGGCATGCCTAAGGAATGCAATTTCAATCGATGACCGGAAGCGTTGACACTAGTTAGGCGTGCTGCATGAGTGGTCACGCCTAAGGTGCTTGTTGGACGAAGCGTTGATACGTTAGAGCGTGCCACGTCCTAACGATCGCATCTGAATTTATTTTCATTTGTTAGTTAAGTTTTGTTTGTCCAATAAAGCAATTGGCTAGGTGTGAACAAGGGCCTTGCCGAATGCCTTTTATGCTATTTCCTAATTGTTTAGTATTTAGGATTATTAGTAGTTCCTAAAAACTAGTTTCCTAGTTAGTTAGGGTTTTGGTTCTTTAAGCTTCCAAAGCTGGCCGAATTTAGGTTTTCTATTTGGACTAGGATTTCATGTCTTGTAGGCTATGAATAAGCCACTTTATTTCATTTTTAACATACAAGAATTTCAGAAATAACATTGAGTGTTTTATCACCTCTCTTGCTTCTTTGAAGCCACTTGAATACCTTAGAGAATTCTTTAGGTGTTCATTGACTTATCAATTCAAGAACACGTTGAATTGTGGCTTCTTCTACCATTATACCAACGTTCATTGTCCAAGTGCTCAACGGGTGAAGGTCTTCCTGATACGAACTACGTTAATAAGTAGCAACCAGCTTTACGAAGAGCGTGGGATCTAGGATATTGGTAAACAAAGTTGAAAACACACCACGGAAGACCTTCACCCGTTGAGCACTTGGACAACAAGCGTTGGTATAAGGTAGAAGGCACAATTCAACGTGTTCTTGAATTGATAAGTCAAGTGAACACCTAAAGAATTCTCTAAGGTATTCAAGCCGCTTCAAAAAGCAAGAGAAGTGATAAACACTCAATAAAATTTCTGAATAATTCTTGTATGTCGTCACATGCCAACCGGATTGGATTGAGTAGTCTTCCTGAGCAACTGTGAGCCAATTCATATTGTCTCAAGGATTGTGAACAAGGACTTGAAAGAGGTGGTGAGATTATTAGAGTGGAATTTGAGTGCATACACGAGAGTTGAGTGGATACACTAAGGGGTGTGTGAGGTTATTATCTTGTATTTTTCCTAACCTTTCTTTGCAGATTTTATCACCATGAGGCACAATCCTCTAAAGGAGTTGTTGCAGAAATTCCATGCTTTTCGTCAAGGTACTAAATCAGTGAAGGAATACTACAAAGAAATGAGATCCATCATCCAACAAGCTGAAATTGTGGAGGATTCCTTTGTTATTGATCACTTTTTGGATGGATTAAATGATCAAATAGCTAGGTATCTTGAAGTGACTAATCGTATGGAGTTGTATGAAGTTGCACATGCTGCTATGGATATTGAAGAGAAGCTTCGAGAGGAGGCGTCAAAGGAAACTTTCTTTGGCGAAAGCGTGCTTCGCGATGAAGCATGAGCAAGAAATTAAAAGTCCGTCAAATGTCAAGAGCGAGCCTTTGATGGGACGATTTGAGCAACTATTGGATACCTATGTAAAGTCATTATCTTGAGCATGAAAGAAAAAGCTTACCTTGTCCTTGTACTAGCCGCTAGTCAAAAGCTAGTTGGAAAGGATTTATGTGAGGAATATGAAGATGTACAATCCGAGTGTAGTGTAAATAAAAAGGAGAGTGAGTTGAGTGAAGAAGAAAAGAAAAGAGTGCACATGAGCTAATTGTGAGTGGAAAAATAAATGGCGTGAAAGGGCTTATTATTTTTCTAACAATCTTAACTTTACTTTGTTTAGTGTTAATGGTCTTTTCAGGTACAACAAGGTGAAGTAAAGATGGTTTTGTTGTGCGCCATTGCAAAGTCTTTAAAGGAACCATGTTCTTTCGAGGCATTGCAAATTTCTACATTCACTCCCAAGAATTGAAGACCGTTTTCACCAACCAACCTTTGAGTTTGAAAGGGAGTCTTCAATCTTATCCTCTAGTTCATTCTTTTGCATTTGAAAGCCGTGCCATTTGTTTGGATTGTGTAGATTGTTATGGTAGTCCTTTGAGTCATTCTTAGATGTTGTTGATCATGCTAGTTGCTTATGTTTTGTCAGTTATTTTGATAATTATTTGAGTCATTGTGAGAGTCCTATTTGTTTTAACAGTGAGTGTCTACCATTGAGTCCTTATGAGTTGTCTGTTCTAATTAATTCGTGTGGTTATTATGTTAGTAGTGATGATGCATATTTATTTAGTAAGTTTAATGTGTTCGTAGATTGTGTTAATCGTCGTCTAATGATGCATGGGGTACAAACTTTTCCTACTTGTTATCAATTGGGTAAAGTGGGTAAATATCTGTGTTTCCTCATCATTCATTCCTCGTCTTTTCGTTTTGATCAGGTATACTTGTGATGGGCTGTTGCCAAAGTTCGTGTGAGCTGAAGCATGCATGCTGGCTTGTATTCCCATTGACTAAAAGGCATGTTTCTTGACTCGCATTCATCAACACATGGCCTAAAGTTCTCCATCGCAAACGATCATTCGATTTGGGACAAATCGCCTTTCAAGAGGGGGGAATGATGAGAAATGGAATGATGGACCCTTTGATTTGGGATCATTTCTTATATTCTTATCCAGGGGGATTAAAGCTCCAAGATGGTCATTAGATTCCTTCCTTTGAACAAGGCTTGGATCAAAGATTTATACTTTGTTTCAAAATTGAAGAATGATGCTACCGTTTGAAGTCTTTTAGAACAAGGGCACAATTGTCTAAATTTCCCGTGTTTTCCTTAAGTCATTTTAGTAGGAATAATATGGGACCAAGGCTTTGTCATGATGTCAAATTTTGGTAGCTTATATATTCAATAATTGTTATTTAGTAGTTTCCTAAAGATAAAGCCATGATTGGCCTATTCTAGTTAGGTTAGGTTTTTAGGTATTTTTGAGTCCGAGTTAAAATAGGATTTTGAGTGTTTGTAAAGGCTATAAATAAGCCTTCTTCTCCAATATTTTTCATAAGACTTTGAGTAATAACATTGAGAGTTTTCTCTTTTCTTGTTCCTTAGGAACGACCCTTGATACAAAGTGAATGAGTTCCTTTGTTTAAGTTTAGGCTTATCAATTCAAGAGCAGCGTTGAGTTGTGGCCTTTATACCAAATTCCTTGGTTAGCTAATTAGCTAGATTGTGGGTTGAGATTCAATTCGTGGGTTCGCAATCTCGAGGGTTAGAGGGTTGTAGGATTTCCATCCTTTGTATCCATAACCTGTTCAAGATAGATCATTCCATTGCCGCCAATTCGTGTCTTCAAGAGCGGGAGTTTGGAGATTCGGGTTCGCATCACTTCCGCTGTGTGTTCCAACTTTGTCTACCAATATCCTAGATCCTACGCTTGTCGTAATGCGGATTGCGTTTCTTGTTAACGTAGTTCGTATCAGTCAAGAATCCAAGCATCGCCAATCCAAGCATTATGAGCAAAAGGAAGAAAGACCCATCTAGGAGGCATAAGGAACAAAATTCATCGATTTCTTCCAAATCTAAGTCTAGGGATGACCCATATAAGGAGGAATCGTGGTGGGACACTTATCGACATCTTCTACATGAAAAACAATTAAAGGAGCAAGTTGAAACCAATATCTAGGAATCTCCTAAAGAAGAGCTTGTAAAGACACTCAAAGTGAAAACCAACATAATCTTATTCAAAGTGATGTTGAACTAGAAGAAATCATCATTGAACCTGAGGAATGGGAGAATGTAGCTGAATGTGCTATACAAAATATGAGTGTGAGTGAAGAGGTAAAAATTGAGAAAGACACTCAAGAAAAAGAAATTGAAAAATCTAGTAAAATGAGTGAGAATGAGTTAGTTATGAAGGTTGATCATAGAGAGTTTGTACTTATGACTAACCATCCTTACTTTATTTTGCCTAGTGTGTTTATTGAATTTTCATAGGTTAATGAGGCGATTAAAGTGCTTAATCGAGGAGTTACTCATGATGATTTCAAGTCACTTGTGGATCTTGGTGGTAATCAATGGTCAAGTGGATTGCAAATAATTGGCATAGATTTGAAGGATGATTGTGACCATAGTGAGGCTTACATGTGATATGTATTCATGGTTCATGGAACATGAGCATCCTTGTTGGCCTTGGTTCGTGCATAAGTTAAGATCATGGTTGAAGCGTGCTCGTTGGTTCCACTTCAAGCTAAGTAGGGGGCATGCTTCATGGCTTGCATTTATCCACATGTTACCTACAATTCTTCTCCTCAAGCAATCGTTCGATTTGGGACAAATTGCCTTTAAGAGAAGGGGAATGATGCGAATCCGGTGGGCTACCATATATTCACATTCAAGCCATCTCATGATCAAGTTAAGCCACTTAGCAATTTGGAGGAGCAATCACTGCCTTATGTTACCATGCTAAGTGTGCATGAGGATTCAAGCAACATCACTCCATGATTTGGTTTACTTTAGTTAATAAAAGTGCAAACCAGAAGACTTACACATTAGTGGACGCACACAAGTCGAGTCTTCTAATCCCTCTCTGCATGTAGGCGTGGGCACGCCACAAGCTAAAGTCTTACGGTCAAAAACTTGTGACCCAAGTTCTTTTTGAATTAATGTAAGTCAGCCTGGTTCGTCCTATAGGGCCTTTGGCTGACCCATGGGTAGTAGTTAGCTATTTGGTTAGTCAGTAGTGAGTATTTAAACCAATTCTTATGTACGTTTCATCAGATTATTCAGAAATAACATAAACCTTTTGAGAGTCTCTCTCTCTTGCTTCTTGAAGCACTCTTGAATATCTTAGATCATTCTAGGATATTCGATCAGACTTATCAACCTAAGAACACGCTAGATTGTGGCGTCTCTTCCATATCAAGGGATCGTTGGCCGTGTGATCAACGGGTTCTTGATTCTTCCACTGTGTTCGTTGAGTCAAACACAAATTCAACCGTCTAGATCCGTGTAGTCTGTACGGGTTTCGTCACAAGTTGGCGACATTCGTATCAGCATTTCATCGGGGAAGACATCCTCAAATTCCTGCAAAAGATTCAAAACACTTGGTGGTAATTTGTTAATGAAGTCAGGAGGAATAACAAGCACTTCCTTGCACAAAAGTACAAGTACAAGTGCATTACAGCTTAGTGCTCTCCTCACTTCCTTTGTTTTTACAAAGAGAGTATTTTTCCTCTCAATTTCTCCTCCCTTGGCCGATGCTCCTCTTCCTTTTTCGTTTCCAGCAGGTTCGGCCAAGACATCCAGTTTCTTTCCCTCGGCTTTGGACTATCGTCTCTTGGCAACTTCCAACTCATACTCCTTGTGTAGCTTTTCTCGATCCTCATGAACTTGGCTTGGAGTCAATGGAGCGAGTACGACTTTCCTTTGACCATGCATGAAAGAGTATTTGTTGGTTATTCGTTCAAAATTGACGGCTCTATCATATTGCCATAGCTTTCCCAGTAGTATATGCATCTTCATATTTGCCAATGCGGAATGGAACTTGAACTTGCTTAGTGACCCTCACATCACCACTGTCATTTAGCCATTGTAGACGGTAGGGTGTAGGATGCTTGAGTGTAGGCAAGGCAAGTTTCTCCACCATGAGCAGACTAGCGACACTTGCATAGCTTCCTCCATCAATGATAAGGCTGCAAACTTGCCCATGGATATGGCAACGAGAATAAAAGATATTCTCTTGCTGTAGGGCTTCATCGGCCTTCACTTGTGTAGCTAGGGCACGTCGAACAACTAGCCCTACTTGCTCATTAATTGGCACTTCCTCTTCTTCTTCATCTTGATCTTCAGTCAAAGGTGGCATGTCCTCATACTCACCTTCATCATCAGTAACCCATTCGCCATTGGGAAGAATAATCATGGCTCTTTGATTAGGGCATTGACTAGCAATATGCCCTCTTCCTTGGCATTTACAACACCGGTTGTCCCTATTTCTTCGTTGAAGATCATTAGAGGTCCGCGGCATAGGCTTCATTTCAGCTTTTGGCCTTGAAGTGCCTTGGACAGGGGTTGGTTTTGCCTCATTACGGTTTTGGAAGGTCTGGCCACTTTGGTTGGAATACATGGGAGTTGACCGCATGGCGCCCCTCCTCTTATGCCGTCTCTCAACTTTGATGGCTTTCTCAACCAGATCACTGAGCTCCACATAATGTTGTAACTCCACTTGCTCAGCAATCTCGGGTCGCAAACCGTTCAAGAATCGAGCCATGGTGGCTTCTCGATCCTCTATGACATCAGCATGTAGCATGAGAACTTCCATCTCCCTGTGATAGTCTTCGACACTCCTATTCCGTTGAGTAAGGGTTTGAAGCTTGTGGTATAAGTCACGATAGTAGTGACATGGTGTCGATAGCTGATTCTCCACTTCTCCTCCTACTAGTCATCACCTGGTCCCACCAAATAACAGCGTAGTCAGTAAATTCTACCACGGCTAGCTTTACCTTTTGCTCATCTGAATAGGTGTTGCAGTTGAACACCAATTCAATCCTCTTCTCCCATTCCAACTAAGCATCAGGGTCCGATCGCCCTTGGAATGATGGAATCTTCATTTTGATACCATGTATAGAATCCCCACTTGGCTTATTGTCATGCTTAGGTCGCCGTTGTCTATTGTCAAATTTCTCATTTGAGTCACTTGACTCATGCAAAGATGTTCTACTACGACTTCCTTTTGCACTTGTATGGGGTTTTTCCAAGCTATCAATCCTTTTGGTTTACAAGCTCCAATTTTTGATCCATAATGCAGTTAATGTCTCCTCGGAGTGAATCTGCAAACATCTTAAATCAAAGACTTGGGAAGATCCCTCACCCTCGTTAGACATGGTGATCAATAAAAGTGAACGTTAGGGTTTAGAAAGTCCTCACACACTCCTCACGTGTATGCACTCAACCCTCGTGTTTACACTCAATAATCACTCTATTACTCTCACCAATCACTTCTCAAGTCAACTTTGGCAACAACTTGAAGAAATTAGAGTTTCTTCTAGTGTAGATCAACTTGCCAATTTAGATCACGGTGAAATTAGGCAAGAATGACACAAGAGTATTAAGAAATAAAGTCACAAAATTAGGAAACAAAAGATATAACAAATTGGGAAACAAGGACTCACGAGAAGAATTAGGAAACTAAAACAAAATGATTTAGGAAACGATGAACCAAATAAGTGCTCAACAAAACAAGAAGGGTACGAAATTTGGATGAGTTAAGGTGCTGGAAATTAATTTCAAGAACTGAAATTAAAACCTAGCAATGAAACACATCTATCGCAAGTGAAGAATTCCTAACCTGTGGTTTGGACAGCTTTGTTGCTTCAAATTTTCTGGTTTTAGGCTTGCTGGATTTTGGGCAAATTTACTGGATGAATTCAGTAGCTTCCTAGGTAGATTAGGTAGCAAATAAATGACAAGACTTGTGTGAAAAAAAAATGGAGCAAATCCCGTTAGGACAAGGACAAGTTGAGGCAGTTGGCCTTTCCAAATCAGATTTGGACTTGTTTCCAAAACTGTCTTGGAATACCTCCTTCAACCGATTTTAGGAGCCTCCCTTTTGATGATTTCCTGCTTTAGACTTTCCTTTTCTTTTGCTGTTTAATTGTTTTTTTTTCTTCTTTTTTTTTTTTACCAAGCAACAGCTTTGGGTATCAAGAAAAGGTTAGAGCAGAATTTGGACAGCACCTTGCAAGCTTCAAGAACCGTTTGGAAAGTTCAATTTTTCTCAAGAAGAACTTCAAGATTTTTGCACAAGATCAAGGTTTCACAGTCACAATCAAGAAAGCTTCAAGATTCAATCAAGTTTCGTCAAGAAATTCAGATTTTTTGTAAGACCACAAGATGAATTCAATATTTCCAGCAAGTAAGGTACGGGCAGAATCAACTTCGGACAGGACCTTGTTCTTTTTCTTTTTTTTTGACTCAAAGAAAACTAGATGCAAGACACAATACCCTAAACGGCACAAAGCAAAACTGATTTGACTCAACAAAGAGACAAACAAGCAACAAGATACGGATTTAAACAAGAAGAACTAGGACGACAAAGAAGCAAGGACCCGAACTGTTTCTGATTTTTTTTTTGACCTGAACAACAGAAATTAAACACACAAGACACGAAAACAATTGACTCAAAAGGAGAAAAAGATATACTTTGTTACCTCCAACTAGCTCTGAGGCCAACTGATATGAACTACACACAAAAGATGTAGGATCTAGAATTTTTGGTAACAAAAGTTGGAACACACAGCGGAAGACCTTCACCCATTGAGCACTTGGACAACAAACGTTGGTATATTGGTAGAAGATGCCACAATTCAACGTGTTTTTGAATTGATAAGTCGGTGAACACCTAAAGAATTCTCTTAGGTATTCAAATCGCTTCAAAGAAGCAAGAGAGGTGATAAACACTCAATGAAATTTCTTGTATAATTGATAAATTAAAAATGTTGGCTTAAGGCTTATTTATAGCCTTCACAAACCCTAATCCAATTTGGAAAATGTAAAACTTAACCTACTAATACTAATGATATAAAAGTACTAATAATAAACTAAGAAAGGTCCACGTGCCCAGATGACGTGCCCGCGTCCAAACGAGATCTAGTCTTCTGGTCCCAGAAAATTCCACGTGCCTAGATGACGTGCCCGCATCCAGACGACAGGTAGTCTTCTGGTCGCAAAAAAGCTATGCGCACCAAAACTTCATTAACCATTCTTTACTCGAAGTAAGATAACATAAGGCAAACATTGATCCTCCAAGTTGCTAAGTGGTTTGACACTCTTTTGAACATCACTAACTAGCACGGCCAATTCTTCAGGGACTTGAAACGAACTTGAAGATCTACCATTCCTTGACTTGACCTCCTTTGTGCTGGGATGATCCGCATCAGCGCTGAAATGGATTTGGAATCGGTGAATTCGCCAGAACACAGCGGATTGCACACAACTGTGAGGCTTCTTTTCGGCGTCAAAAATGTCGGGTGAAATGGTTGAAGGTGGGAGATGCCAATACTGCCTATTTCCACTCAATGATTAAGACTAGGAGAATGCGTATGCTTATTCACCGTATTCGGAATGCTGAGGGGTGGTGGATTGAGAATCCTAAAGGAATTCAGGATGGCGCGGTAAGTTTCTTCTCCAAGGCCCTTATGCAAGATGATGATGTTCTGATTGATGACCCCTTTATTGATAAGGTGATTTCGAAATTAATCTCGGATGAGGAGAATGAAAAGCTGGTTTGGATGCCGGATGCTATGGAAATCAGAGAGGTTTTTTTTTCATTGGATGGTGACTCAGCTCCAGGGCCAGATGGTTTCACTGGGCTATTCTTCTCGTTTGCATGGGAAGTGATTGCTATGGTGTCGGCAGTGCAAGAATTTTTTGTGGGAATGGAGTTACCAACCGGCTTTGCGTCGACCTTGATTGTGCTCATTCCTAAAATGGAAAATCCATCATCATTTGTGGATTTTAGGCCAATTAGCTTGTGTAATGTGGTAAATAAAATAATTTCCAAGTTGTTGGCAGAGCAGCTGGGGGTGATTTTGCCTCGGTTAGTCTCTCCTCAGCAAAGTGCCTTTGTGAAAGGCCGTTTGATATCAGACAACATTCTCCTCGGCCTGGAATGTTTTGCAGGTTTCAACAAACAATTGAAAGGGGCGAATGTTGTGTTGAAATTAGACATGGTGAAAGCATATGACCATGTCTCATGGTTTTTTCTTATGCGTGTAATGCGAGCGTTTGGGTTCTCAGAGATATGCATCGACATGATTTGGAGGGCTATATCAGCATGCAAATTCTCGATGTTTGTGAACGGTAGGCCGGCAGGTTTCTTCCCATCTTCTAGGGGGCTCCGGCAGGGAGATCCATTATCCCTGGCATTGTTTATTATTACTGCGGAGGTTTTATCAAGAGGCCTGAATGAGCTGCTATTAAATAAGAATTTCTCGCCTTTCTTTGTTGCTCGGGCATGTCCACTGGTGATGCATTTGGCTTATGCGGATGATGTATTAATCTTCACGAAAGGGACGAGGAAGTCTATTGGCTTGTTTATGTCAGTCCTGAATTGCTATCAAGAATGCTTGGGGCAGTTAGTTAATGTGTCTAAGAGTTGCTTCGTGCTATGGCTGAGAGCAAGAGGTCAGGATTCCGCGTTGATATCGGCCTTGACAGGCTTCTCGCAAAACGTGCTACCTCTTAAGTATTTGGGGTGCCCGCTTTTTGTTGGTCGTCAGGTTAAGCAGCATTTCTCTAGGATTGTTGAGGCTATGAAGTTAAGAATTGGGGGTTGGAGGAAGAAATTCCTCTCAGTAGGTGCGCATATTATGTTGATTAAGTTGGTGTTGTCCTCCCTTCTTGTTTATCTATTATCGGTCCTCAGCCTTCACAAAGGGGTGATTAGGGAACTTAAGCAGATCTTTGCTACGTTTCTTTGGGGTGAATCAGATTTTGGGGAACAGTTCCACTGGGCGTCGTGGGAGAAAATGTGTTATCCTGTAGAGGAGGGTGGTGTGGGATTTCGATCCCTATCACAGGTGGCTGATGCTCTAGCTTGTAAGTTGTGGTGGAGATTTAGACAGGGTGGTTCACTTTGGTCTGATTTCATGCAGGCTCGATTGTGACAGCCCCACTTTCCCCAAAGGCAACCAGGGGGTTAGCGGACCTTTGCCTGCCGGGGACTCAAAAGATATAACCATAAACCATAGTAAAAGAAACCGACAAATTCTTATAAATTACAACCTCCAAAATTCATCAAGGTTACGTTGGAACAACTCTAAAATACTACAAACCATCTAAGGCATCCATTATCTTCCAACTTATACAAAAGGAAAAGAAAATCCATAAAAACTAGAATCCTCGATTTCCGTGCACCCTTCGGACAAGGAAAACAAAACTTATGGGGTGAGCAAAGCTCGATGAGAGGCCAAGAATTCATGCACAAGCGGGTTAAAGAAATAACACACTTTAAGGAACAATATGAGGGAAAAATAGGAAAACACATACAGGGCGGTATAAAATATTCACTAGAAAAGGATACAACTTGCCGCTCCATCATTCGTCTTCAGTCCGGACTGAGCGTTGACACTCCGTCAACCACTATCTCACAGACCGTAGCAATCACTTTACTCTCACCCGTCTACTTACACCCCTGTAGACCCCCGCCACAAAATAGCAATATCGTTAAACCAAGTGGGATGGCGGCACCTCCGCTCCATAGGCGTGGTACATACTACCGCAGGTAAATGAGTCGAGACTACGCTCCAATCGACTTAATCAACAAGCGACCCAACGGGAGGAGAGGTACCTCCACTCTCTTGAGTGTACATACAACCGTTTGGTTCTAACATGTCAAGAACAAGCACACGCATAAAGCATTTTACGATTTCAATTCAAGTAAGTCAAACAAGGGTGAAGCGGTAAAGTACATTCACCAAGTCAAACAAGCATGCTTTCAAATGAATTTCATCAAATCAGACATCCAAGCATGAAAACAACAAGCACTTGAACACTCACCAACAGTTGAGCGTAAGCAAGACAATGTAGAAGTCAAACATGTTCGTCAACGTCCACGGACTCACCTGGAACATGCAAATCAAACCATCAACCTTTTGGTTTCTAATTAAAGGAACCTCGTCGTAAGATTGGAAGAAAATCATTTCAAATGTGAACTAACACGACATGCATATACCCAATGAACTAATCTCTCAAAAATGCTTATAATCACTTAAAATAGCAAAAGAATCACATACATGGGTGGCGGAAAACGGACGAGGACAAAATGAAAACGGAAAACACACACTGAAAGGTGGAAAAAATAGTTTTGACACCTTGTACGCCATTGCCCATATCTCAGGCTACAAGTGTCGGATTTGAGCGTACAAGGTGCCGTTTCGAAGCTAAGAGAACAAGATACAACTTTCATGAGACAACTTCGACCCAGATTCACTCCTTCTAGGTCAAAAACGTAGAAACAGTTCCAGAAATTTTGCCGTCAGAATGTCCGACAGGCTCACTTCAAACGGACATAACTCAGTGCTCACAAATCAAAATCAAGAAATTCCAAATGCGTTGGAAAGCTAGAACGAAGGGCTATAACTTTTGTGTTTTGGCCAAAAGCTAAATCACAAAGGATCAGCACGAAAAACGAAGTCAAAGTTGCTGCCAGTAAAATTCTGTTTTCTGTTCAACGCCCAAACAAGTCCCGTGCAACTAAATTGCACCCAAGCAAATTCCATTGACTCGATTGCGATAACAAACATGCAATGCAGCCCCTTACATGCCACATACTGCCCCAAACACGCACACACACACACACCACACACAACAATCCAAGAAACTAAACCAAACGGAAATCCTTAGCTTACTAGTGGGAATTCAAGAGCCCACACAATCAAGTGGGAATCCAAGAGCCCACACAACTATTTAAATCAATGAACCAACATTAACTCCTACCATTAGCACTAAAACAAAACCCTAACCCTAACTCAAAATCATGGCTAGGCATAAATACATCAAAATCAACTAATCTAATCTATAGAATCATTCCATAAACTGAAAAATAAGCATGAACCAAGCCATGGGAATCACAAAACCCCACAATTCATAATCTTCATCCAAATTCAAGCTTGTAGGAAAATAGAAGAAACCTTTCTAGATGATGTTCTTGGTGAAACCCCAAGTCTCCCAAGTCCAAGCGCGCCACCTACTAGCTCCAAAACAAAATCAAATGGTTGAAAGTTGCAAAATCTCCAAGCTTTTCTTCCTTTTTTTCCTCTCTTTTTTTTCCTTCTTTTCTTCTCTTCCCTCACGGTTTTCCTCTTGTTTTTTTTTCCTTTGCTTGGCCGGCAACTTCAAGCTTTTAAATAGTCCAAAGATAAGCTCAATTAGATATTTTTTACCTAGTCAAAACTTGGTCAAAAATATCATGCCAATAAACCTACCAACTTAGATTTATTTTCACTCTTACCCACATAATTCCTTTTCCTATCAAATTAGTCCATAGGTACTAATCTATCACAACTTAATCTCACCTACATAGGCCACTATTCACCTAGAAGTCTTAATCACTCGCCTAATCACTCGCCTACTCATGCATTAACACACATACAATCAAGGAGTAACACACTCATAGTTGAACATAAAACTTATATTCATTTTCAAAACTAAGGTTTTGTAAGTTTTACAAAATCAACCTATGATTTTATCAAAATCTAGGGTTTTCGAAACAAATTAGGGTTTTAGGTTTCAAATTAGGGTTTTTAAACGTATAAACAGGATTATTAAAACAAAACATTTTGAAAAGTAAAACAAAGCATATAAACACCTTGGCAAACAATAATGCCTATAATAAACTTTAAACAAAATATGAAAGTCGGTACGGGTCCTCACATCGATATTGTGGTGGGCATCATCCAAACTCTGTGATAGTAGTGCGGGGGTCGTCGGTGACATGGAGGCGAATGATGGCTAAACGGGCTCTGCTGGAGATGATGCTGGTGTGGGACCTTGAGGATGGATCGTGTTTTTTCTGTTGGGACAATTGGTCGGGCTTAGGTCCATTGGGTTGGAAGTTTGAAGAATTGAGGTTCTAGGCCTCAGTTGCTGAGTTCTGGAGGGGCCAGCGTTGGAATTTGCCTCTATTGTCATCAATGGTCCCTGAAGAGGTGGTGCAATGCATGCAATCGATGTTCCTTGTTACGGGGGATACACGGGATATAATAGTTTGGCCTTTAAGTAATACGGGGAATTTGGAGGTTCGGACTACAATGCCTCTTATTCGAAGGGTCCGCGCATCTTCACACATATACTCTGGCATCTGGTAGCCTGGATTGCCGGTTAAGATTTCATTTTTTATGTGGCGTTGCTTTGGGGCAAAGTTGCAGCTTGAGGAGTGCTTTGGGGCTTCGCATACACCGGGCCATCGAGGTGTGTGTGTTGTTGCTCCCCGGATATTGAGACCATACATCATCTTTTTTCCCTTAGTGAAGTTGCAAATTTGGTATGGCATTATTTTGAATCCCCTTTGGGCATTATTTGGTATAGGCAAGATTAGTCGATAAATGGCCGGCTTTTCGCATGGTGGTCTATCAAGGCATCAAATAAACAGCTGCGGTGGCTTTTTCGGGTTTCCCCTTCGATGGTGTTTCGGTGGATTTGGAAGTTTCATAATAAGGCTAAATTTGAGGGCTGATCGGATGTGGGTAGTCCTTGCTTCCGAATCAATCAGGATCTGGTTTTGCTACTTCGGGCTAAATATGGTCATAGTCATAGGTGCTTGACATGGTTGGAAGTGCTGGGTTCCTTCCAAGAGACTACTCGGCCGGGGAAGGTTGTGAAGATTGCCTGGTTGAAGCCTCCAGAAGGATGGGTCAAGCTCAACACTAATGGATTGTCTTGGGGAAATCCTGGTAAAAGTGGTGGGGGAGGAGTAGCTCGGGATGGTGGTGGAAATGTGTTATTTGCATATGCTAAACTTTGGTTCCTTAACTTCATTGCAGTCGGAGGCTCGAGCATTGTGTTTGGGGTTGGAGATTTGCCACTTGAGGGGTATCTTGAGATTAATAGTGGAGAGGGACTCAACAGTACTCTGTTCCATTATTTTGAGTTCTAATACAGGGCCGTCATCAATTAGATCGATCATTCGTCGAATTTGGCAGCGCTCTACGAGACAGATTTCTTTTGTTCACTGTTACCAAGAGGCCAATATGGTTGCTGACTCCTTGGCCTCATTTTCACATACCATGTCGTCGTTTGTACTGTTTGAATCAGTAGAAGCATTACTTAGCTTAGTTAGGAGTTATATATTTTTGGACAGGTTTGGTGTATCGAATTTTCGGTGTGCAAAAGGGTAGGCTATTGCTTACTATTATTAATAAGATGGGGTAATCGCCCACCTGCCAGTGCTTTGGCAGTTATATTAAAAAAAAACTCATTGCTGGTCTGAGATTCCCCATTCCTACCTTTCTTTCTAACATCTTAACCTTTTGGTTAGCTCAATTCACTCAAACCATTCCCAATGCCATTCGTTCCATCCTTTTTTTTTTTTCCAAAAAGGACGGGCTTGGCTACCCCTTTTATTCATAAAACAAACAATTACACAAGCTTAGAGGAGCCCAACCAAACCTCCAAGAGAACAAGGAATTTTTTGAACCTAAATGAAGGAATATTCAACCTATCCATCGAACACAACCCACGAATTCGTGGCGGTAACTGATTAATCGAGCTATAAACCACCATGTTGCCCTCACTCCCAATAGCCGCCAAGGCATCAGCCACAGTGTTCCCCTATCGAAAGCCATGGTGAAGAGAGCCAATACGCTCCCGAAACTGCAAAAAATGCCTAAAAAGCCTTTGTAGCTTAAATGGGACCGCCAACATCCCTACTAGCATCTGAACCATGACCTTAGAATCCACCTGTACATGGACCGGAAGGAGACCATGCTCATGACATAACTCCAACCCCGATACCAATGCATGCAATTCTGCGTATAAAATCGAAGCATCTGAGTATGCCTCCGAAAAAGCAAAAATCACTCTCCCTTCACTGTCCCGAAGAACCCCTCCTCAACCACCCCGCCCGCACCAGAGGAAGGACCCATGGTATTCCACTGGGAGGCACGGAGCGGTCTACTCCAATAGATAGGCATCCCCTTAAGACCCCATCTTGCACCCCCAACAAAATCACAAAAACCTAGCCAACTAAACTGATACGATCCATGGCTGCCCAAGACAACCCTTAGGCCTCCTTATTACAAGTGCATGACGGGGGTCCAAGCCTGATGAAAGAGCTAAAAGCTGTCCAAAGGGAATTTATTATTCAAGAAGTCATTAGTCATTCAAGTAATATTCAAGTGGGATGTCCGAGTAGCCTTCAAGATCTTGGAGATGAAGATCTCAAGCTTTACACGTTAATCCAAGTCATTGAAGATGAGAAAGTTGATTTGAAGACTCAACCCTAAATAGCTTGGGTCGAATTAGGGTTAATTATCGTTTAATTGGTTTTTATTGTAATGGGCCGAATTACACCTTGCTAATTCAGCTTGGTTAATTAAGTCCAATTACCATTACTAAGTTAGCTTAATTTCTGTTTTGATTACTTAAGCTTTGGCCGAATTACCTACATGGTTTAATGGGCCAGAAGCCTAGTTCAATTAGGATTAGTTTTCAGCTTAAGTGTTAAATGATTCCTAGTAGTATTAGGATTACTAGTAAGGCTATAAATACAGCCTATGATGGACGAAATTATTAACCAAGCTTTCAATAAAATTTTCAGCTTATTCTTGTGAGAATAGCGCCTCTTTCTAAGAGATTCTTCTTTGAATACTTGAGAGATTTCGAAGTGTTCAATCGACTTATCAATCAAGAACCGCACTTGATTGTGGCATCATCTACCTAAAGCCTTGGTTCGCTAATTCATTGTTCTACGGGTTGAGATTAAATTCAAGGTTGTAGTTCCGCTGAGTTAGGGAGTCGAGTGTCTTCCGCAAATCCAACTTGATATTCATCTAGATCCGCTTGTCAACTCACATCAAAGCCCTTAAGCCTTTGGGCCATGGAGAAGTGCAAACAAGTACCAACCAAAGAAAAGTAGAAAGGAAGAGTCATGACCAATCCACCGACCTGCTCATGGATCCGCCTCGTGTATCATCATCGAAACTTCTTAGATCCGCGAATAACCATGAACTAAGCATCGCAGAATCCAGCTCCTGAATCTCTGAGTTAAATTTTGTAATTTTGATTATTTTATATTTTTCGTATTAAAATAGTCCAGCCCATGGTTCACCCCAGAGAGTCTTTGGTCGAACCCTGGGCTCAGTAATGAGTTGTTAGGTTAGTGGTAGGGAGTATTTAAACCATTTCTTATGTACGTTCATCAGATTATTAAGAATTATTCAGTTTTATACAGAAACCTTTGAGAGTCTCTCTCTCTTGCTTCTTGAAGCATTTCTTGAGTATCTTAGGTTATTCTAGGATATTTGATCAGACTTATCAACCAAGGAACGCATAGGTTGTATGCGTCTCTACCATATCAAGGGATCATTGACCGTGATCAACGGGTTCTTGATTCTTCCATTTGATTCGTGTCGAGTCAAACGCAGATTCAACCTTCTAGATCGTGGTAGTCTATAATGGGTTTCATTGGCACAAGTTGGCGATGTTCGTATCAGCTGGCATCAAAGCTAGTTGAAAGTTTGCGTTATATCATTTTATTTGTTTTTGTCCATTAAATTTCGTGTTGTTCTTGGTCGTTGTTGCCGCTTAGGGTTTTTATCGTTGAGTCGTTCTTCCTTTGTTGTCCAATCTATAGCCATTTAGGATTTTTGATTGAGTTGTGTTTGTTTTTTAAAAAAAAAAATTTCGGAGTCACCGTTCATCAATTACTGTTCACGGGGTTGTAGGTTACTGTTCATCCGAAAAAAACAATTCATGTGCTTGGTTCTTGTTCAAGCCGTGTGTTTATGTTGGATTGTTAAAAAAAAAAAATTTCTGATTTCATGTCAAGCCTTATGCTGTTGATTTTGTGAAAAAAAAAACAAAAAAAGTACTGTAGTGATTACTGTTTATTGTTACTGTTCATCCTGTGTTACTGTTCATCCGAAATTTTTCCCTAAATTATCTCCTAGATTCTAGCCTTTTTCTAATCCCAAACTTCCCTACATTATCTCCTACACTATCCCCTACATTATCTCCTAAGTCTTAGCTTATCCTAATCCCCAAACCCTTACCATCTTAATCTCCTAGAATCCAACCCATATCTGGTTATCCTACACCCAAACCCTAGCCGCCTCTCCCTAGACCCTATCCAATCCGGCTACTTCACATTTCAAAGCCACCATTTACTTAGACATTTACCAATTCGGCTACCTCAGGCAAAACCCTAGCCGCATCTTCCCTCAGGCAAAACCCTAGCCACATCTTCCCTCAGGCAAAACCCTAGCCGCCTACTCCAACCTCAACCCTAGCCGTCTCTATCTCTCTCTCTTGTCCTTTCCATTCTTCCTTTTCTTTCCTTTCTTGAGTTAACTTTCTTTTGGTATTGTAGAGGGTTATCAAACTCGTGTGTACTACTACATTGATTAAGTTAATCGTTTATCTAAGGAAATCTAATTTCTTCAAGATAAGCTATCAAGGGCTTTGAGAGAATTATGAGAGTATTAGAATATTGAGTGAAAACATGAGAGATGAGTGTAAACACATAAGGGAGTGCGTAAGGTCTATTTGTTTTTATTACTAATCATTTGTGCAGGTTAACATGGCGTCCCAACAAGCTGAAATTAGTCTCATGATGCAGTCCTTGAAGGAAGCATTAAAACAAGTGATAAATGACAGTTTTGAGCCTCTCGAAAGATGACTTGATCGAATGGCGAATAAGGAAGTCAAGAGGAGGGGTTCCATGCGCTCTAGTCATGATTGTCACACACTCAAAGAAAGGACGGATCATTGTCATGCTAAGGAAGTATACAATGGACGATATGCTTATGAAGAAAATCAAAAGTGGTGGTGTCAAGAATCCAAGCATCGTCAATTCAAGCAGTGTGAGCAAAAGGAAGAAAGACCATCTAGAAGGTACAAGGAGCAAGATTCATCAATTTCTTCCAAACCTAAGTCTAGGAATGAGCCACATAAGGAGGAATCATTATGGGAGACTTATCAACGTCTTCTATATGAAAAGCAATTCAAGGAGCAAATTGAGAGCAATATCCAAGAATCTCCTAAAGAAGAGCTTGTAGAGATCATTGCTCATGAAAGCCAACATAATCTCATTCAAAGTGAAGTTGAACTAGAAGAAATCATCATTGAACCTGAGGAATGGGAGAGTGAAGTTGAATGTGCCATACAAAATATGAGCGTGAAAGATGAAAGGGATTATTGAGCAATCTTATTGTCTTAACACTTGGAACCTTGCTTTGCTTAGTGTCTCATGTTTTATGCAGATTGAGCAAGGGCAACTGGTATTGGTGATGCACTGGTCTATTCCCAAATCACTTGTTCAGTTCGCAAGTCTCTGTGGAATCTATCTCGTTGGGGTTCACTCTATTTCAAGTCGTTTTGCCCAAGCAATTGAGTTTAGATCTGACCATGTCCACGGACAAGGTGTACAAGCTGACTTCCAAATTGATAATCCAGCCTTAAAGACTAGCTTTGTATCCCTTGTTCCATACCCGACGTTTTAAAACGCGCATCTTTAGAGCTAACCTCCTGCTACCTTCGTGGAACTTTATCAACTCAAAACTGCACTCATGGAGAACAACCTCGAGTTCAACCGAAATGGGACATACCAGGCTATTACTTCCAGAATGTTCATGAGTTCAACCAACTTTATTCCTCAATTTTCTTTTGTGCCAAAAATCATGTGATCCTACACTTGTGGAGAGACATGTCACGATTATTTTCATGAAGGTGATGTCGTTGGCCATATCATCCTCCAACTTCGATTTAGGGACAAATCGCCTTTAAGAGGAGGGGAATGATATAATCCATGGCTGCCCAAGACAAACCCTTAGGCCTCCTTATTACAAGTGCATGATGGGTCCAAGCCCTTAAGCCTTTGGGCTGTGGAGAAGTGCAACAAGGGCCAACCAAAGAAAAGTGCTGAAAGGAAGAGTCGGGACCAATGCCACCGCGCTCGCGTATCATTATCGGCTTAAAGTTCTTAGATCCGGACCAATTGGCTAACCAAGCATCGCAGATCCAACTTATGAATCTCAAATTTTGTAATTTTGATTATTTTATATTTTTCGTAATTAAATAGTCCAGCCCATGGTTCACCCCGTGAAAGTCTTTAGTCGAACTGGCTCAAGAATGAGTTGTTAGGTTAGTGGTAGGGAGTATTTAAACCATTTCTTATGTATGTTCATCAGATTATTGAGATCATCGCATTATACGTAAACCTTTGAGAGTCTCTCTCTCTTGCTTGAAGCATTTCTTGAGTATCTTAGGTTATTCTAGGATATTCATCGACTTATCAATCTAGAAACGCTAGGTTGTGCCTCTACCATATCAAGGGATCATTGACCGTGTGATCAACGGGTTCTTGATTCTTTCGCTGTGTTCGTCGAGTCAAACGCAAATTCAACCTTCTAGATTCATAGTAGTCTATACGGGTTTCGTCACAACTTGGCGACGTTCGTATCATAAACCCTCTCATCCGACTAGCTAAACCAGGGAACCAAATACCCATCAGGTCTCTCACCTCCACCTAAATCGCTTGAACCAGCACTGAGACCTCAAGCCTAATCCCCTCATAAACAAACCTATTGCGTGCCTTCCACAAAAACCAGCAAATAACTATCGGAAACACCTTAAGAACCCAAGCCATAAGCGGAGGTGAAGCCGCCCTCATCCACCACATAACACACCTCTCACGGACCAACTTATCATTAGCGGGAAAACCAAAAGCTTATTCAAAGAATGCCCAAATCAAGTGGGAAAACCCAAGACAAAACCATGTCAGAAGTGTATCCGCTGCTTTCTAAACAATGAACGCATACGATCCCTGCACATTCAACCTATGTAACATCTCCATAACCGAAACTCTGCCCGGTAAGACCCGCCAGAGAAGGAAAGACATTTTCACGGGCACCCCCTTAATCCACACATTCTTGAAAAGCCAAGATGAAACTTGGCCTCCCTTCAATAACTTTACCATCTTCCCAACCTGGAAAATCCCGGAACTCGATCCTTTCCAAAACATCATATCCTTCCCCCCCACATCTGATGTTATATCATACTCCAATATCCAGCCAGCCACCTGAAAAGGAAGGACTTGCACAAGCTTTGCAAAACTCCACTCCGTCTACTGCCAAAAATCAGAGATCCGGTCATATGAACTATTCGAAGGAAACCTCCATGCCAGAGAGCCCTCCCCCATCCAGTTGTCCCACCAAAAACATGCATCACAACCACTCACCTCCCAACCACTGGTCAGCTCCACCAACGACCGCACCTGCAACATACGCTTCCATGTACTCGAATCTAGAGGCGACGCTGCCACTTCGTTAGGGTGAGCCTTGGAACAATACCGCAAACTCATGAACCGCGCCCATAGGCACTGCTGCTGGTGAAATCTCCACCATAACTTGCATTCAAAAGGACGAAGTGCAAACTCCAGGTCCCTTACGCCCAAACCACCCGTCTCCATAGGTTGGCAAACCAACGACCAACCCACCCAGTGATAACGGCCTCCAAACTCAGTTTCCCCCCATAGAAAATTTGAAAACAACTTGCGTAGCTGATCAAAAATCCCTTTGGGAGGACGCACAACCATCAGTAAATGCACCGGTATAGAGAGTAACACTGATTTCAACAAGACGAGCCTACCACCCAATGTTAACCATTTCAAACTCCAGGCCTGTATCCGAGCACGCACTGACTCGACTAAGGATTTAAAATAATCTCTTTTAGCCCTGCCAACGTACAAAGGACAACCAAGATACCGAATTGGGAAGGCGGCGTTCTGAAAACCCGTAAGGCGAGCCACCTTACTTTTAGTCCGGCCATCTGTCCCCTCCCCCATTACAAAACAACTCTTCTCAACATTAACCTTTTGCCCCGAGCACTCCTGATAAGCTTTCAAAACACCCATAACACATTTGATCGACTTCACATCCCCACGAAGGAAAACGACCACATCATCTGCATAAGCTAAATGCGTAATCCCCATTGCCTTCTTAGCAACACAATACTGCTAAAAGCCTGGATTCTCTAACAGTCCATTTAAGCCTCGCGACAGAACCTCCGCTAAAATGATAAATAACGCTGGCGATAGCGGATCTCCCTGACGAATCCCCGATTTAGCCTTGAAATACCCACACGTCTGACCATTCACTAGAACGGAAAAATAACAATTTGAAATTAACCTCCACACCATGTCTATGAACTATTCCCCAAAACCAAAGGCACGCAGAACCTAATTAAAAAGAACCAATTGACCCTATCATATGCTTTCGCCATATCCAACTTGAACATTAAATTGGACCCCCGAACCTTCCTCCCAATGCTGTGAACTAGCTCCTGTGCAAGTAAAATGTTATCCGTTATCGACCTGCCCTTCACGAAAGCGCACTGCTGAAGAGAGACTATCCGTTGCAAAATCTGTTCCAGCCTCCCAATAAGTATTTTCGACACAACCTTATTAAAAAAAGTGCACAAGCTAATTGGACGCATTTGAGAAAAGGATGCTGGCGAAGCAACCTTAGGAATTAACACCAAGAGGGTTGACGTGATCCCTTGCGGAAGGTCAGCCCCCAGGAAGAAATCCTGAACTGCCTCCACCACCGTGGCCCCTACAATGTCCCAGGCAACCTTAAAGAATCTACCCAAAAAACCATCTGGCCCTGTTGTCGATTCTCAGTCCATCTCAAACACCACCCTTCGCACTTCCTCTGTTTCCGGAACCTTGTGTAGACCTTCATTCTCGTCAACTGTAACCAGTCTAGGGATTAAGTCTATCATACCGTTTGGTAATACCTCTTGGTCCGGTGAAAATATGCATCTAAAGTACTCCTCAGCCGCCTTCTGTATCTGTACGGGATCTTCCAACCACTGTCCCTCCCGATCCTTGATACAGTGAATGCCTAGCCTGGACCACTGCTGGTGAACCGATGCGTGGAAGAACCAAGAATTGGTGTCTCCAAGCTTTAGCCATTTCAGTCTTGATTTTTGACGCCAGAACTCCTCGTCACGAGTTAAATAAAGCTTAACACGTGCTTGAGCTTCATTAACCGCCGCAATGTTTGCCTCCGATGGGTCCGTTTCCACCAGTACCTCCTTTGCCTGCAGTTCCTCCTCCGCCTGTCGCAACAGTCCAGGGTGTTCCCAAACTCCTCCCTGCTCCACTGCCGCAGCCGTGACTTGACCTCCTGAAGCTTATGCAATAACTTCCTCCATGGTCGTCCCTCACATGACGTCTCCCACGCTGAACGAACTACCTCTAAGAAGGTTGGATGATGAAAGAGCTGAAAGCTGTCCAAGAAAGAATTCATCATTCAAAGGGGTCCAAGTGATTGAAATTCAAGAAGATGCATTTGAAGGATTGAAACCCTAGCTTTGGCTTAAAAATCACATTTGGATTTAGGGTCTCAATTCGACCATCTAGAGTTTTGTTTTGTTTAAGTTGTAATGGGCCGAATTACCTTGCTAAATAAGCTTGAGTAATTAAGTCCAATTGCCATAATTAGCTAGTTAAATTCTGGTTAATTAGTTGGACTTATGACCGAAGTACACTTGGGCTTAATGAGGTCAAGCCTAGTTCAAATTAGGATTAGTCTTTCATTGATTCATAGTAGTAGTAGGATTAGTTTTTCCAAGGCTATAAATACAGCCTATGATGGACGAATTTATTGAGAGTTTTATCAATCAAATTTTCGCTTATTCTTGTGAGAATAGCACGTCTCTTTCTAAGAGATTCTTCTTTGAATACTTGAGAGATTTTGAGTGTTCATTTGACTTATCAATCAAGAACCACACTTGATTGTGGCGTCATCTACCAACAGCCTTGGTTCACTAATTCATTGTTCTACGGGTTAAGATTAAATTCAAGGTTCGTAGTTCCGCGGGTTAGAAGGGTCTAGAGTCTTCCGTAAGTTCAACTTGATAATCGTCTAGATCCTACACCAATTCACATCATCTGGTATCAGAGCTAGTTGACGGTATCAAGTATATCCCTTTTAATTCTTGTTATTGTCGTTTCTTGTTTTGTGTCCAAAAAAAAAAAAAAAACGTTACTGTTCATCATACTGTAGCGTCACTGTTCATCCGAATTGCATCCTTAGTTTCTTGATTGTTGTTCTTGTCTTTCTTGTGTTCTTGAGTCTTGAATCAAAAAAAAAAAAAAAAAAAACTGAATTCTCCCTTCAGGTTCTTGCTTCTTGATTATTGTTAATTGTGTTTAGTGTCCGCCTCTTGTTTCTAGTTTGCTGTCCATTGCTTGTCTTGATCGAAATTTGCCCTAAGTATTGAGTGCGTTTGTGAGTTAATTGCTGGAAATAACTTGTGGCAGCCTAAACCAGAAATTCCTTGAATCTTGAACTTGGATTGTAGCCTTCTTGAGTTCTTGAAACAAACCCTAAAAGATCTTGAACAAGTTTCAACCAAATCTTGAACTTTGGGACTGTTTTTCTGATTTTCTTGAAACTGGTTGGAAGTTCTTGAAATCTGGAATTTCCACCACCGATTCTTGAGCTTTAAAGGCAGGTTTTTGGCTTACAAAAAAAAAAAGAAAAAAAAAGAAGGAGAAAAGAAAGAAAGCAAACTGCTGCCTTGAACTTTCTTGAATCTGCCAGCCTTGTTCTTGAATTGTTTGGCAAAATTTTGTCCAGAAATTGTCATCCAAAATCTGTCTTGAAATCATCTTGAAGGGCTGTGTTTAAGGTCTGGAATTCTTTTTCGAGTATTCTTGAACAAACAAACGTTCTTGAAACTGGAAATTTTTTGAGAGAAAATTTGAAGCTGTCTTGCCCTTTCTTCACGTTTGGGGAATAATTCTTTGCTGATCCAAAAAAAAAAAATTTCGTCTTAACCCCGCAGCCTGGTGTTTAAGAGCATGCAAATCTGTTGATCTTGTTGGTTATTAACCCTTGTCGAACAAGGTTTGACGGATTCCTCAATTTTCCAGAAATCCGAATCCTTCTTGTTCCAAGAAACCCAAACCGCAACTTGTAATCAGTTTTGGGAACAAATCTGGTCAGCCACCAGCCTACCCTTCTTACAATTCGTTCTTGGAATCTGGAGTCAACCAACATTACCCAAACTGCCCAAATTTCAGCAAAAGTCCAATCGGGTAGTGTTCTATCTAGGATTTCCATCCCTTTTGATACGAACTACGTTAATTAATAACGCAACCCGCACACAAAAGATGTAGGATCTAGGGTTTTGGTAAACAAAGTTGGAACACACCGCGGAAGACCTTCACCCGTTGAGCACGTGGACAACGAACGTTGGTATAAGGTAGAAGACGCCACAATTCAACGCGGTTCTTGAATTGATAAGTCAATGAACCCTTAAAGAACACTCTAAGTCGCCAAGAAAGCAAGAGAGGTGATTAAACACTCAAGTTTTTCTGAAAATTCTTGTATATAAAAATCGAAATAAGAATGGCTATTTATAGCCTACAAGATACCTAAATCCTAATCTAAGTAGGAAACCCAACCGCCAGCTTTGGAAAGTTTAAGGGTCAAATCCCTCTTAGCTAGGAAACTAATTGTAACCTACCAATTAGGAAAATAACCAACAAGGCATACGGTCAAGGCCTTGTGCCCATTGGACCGTTGCTTTATTCAACCCAAAATAAATACTAAATAGCATTACATTCAGCCCACAAGAATGACAATATAGAAAACCTAGCTCGCCTAGGATTCGCTGCTCAATAATTCCATGACCGTAAGACTTTAGCTTGTACGTGCCCACGCCTACATGCGTGAGAGGGATCAAGACTGGCTTGTAAAGGCCCACCGCTAACAGTGCAAGTTTTCTGCTTTGCACTTTTTATGAACTAAAGTGAACCAAATCATGGAGTGATGTTGCTTGAATTCTACGAATCCTTGCATGATGGACTTAACCCATGAGAAGGCTTGATCTTGAATATATGGTAGCCCACTGGATTCGCATCACCTTTTGTACCCATAACCTATTCAAGATAGATCATTCCGCTGCGTCACCAATTCGTTTCTTCAAGAGCGGGAGTTTGGAGATTCGGGTTCGCATCAGTTGGTATCAAAGTGAATCAAAGGGGTGATACATCACATTCTTGAAAGGTAATTGGTGATAAGTCCTTGAATTGCTTGAAATTTCTGAATTCTTCAAGGGGGAAGATCAAGGAATTTGAGCGTGCTTGGTGAGATCATTAGAGTGGAACAAACACTTGAGTGATACACGAGCGTGAGAGGACATACGTAAGGGAGTGTGCGAGGCATTTTCTACTAACGTTTGTTGAATTTTGCAGGTTTAACCTTAATTTTGCAAATTTAACCATGGCTATGGAAGATGAGATAACCATGAATAAGTTTGATTGCTTGGAGGATAAAACCTTCAAGAGGAGGGGTTCCAAACATTCTAGTAGCCCTCGAGAATATCACCCTTATGTGCCTAAAGGAGTAAATGTTTTGGCATTGCGTGATGTAGAAGAGCAACTGAAGATCATTAAAGCTCAACAAAGTAACTGGTTCTACACTCGTTGCTACATCAAGGATAAAATTCTTAGCATGGCCATTGACAGGAGTTGTACAATCAACCTTGCAAGCACTGTCTTGGTTGAGAAATTGAATCTTCCAACCGTTGATCTTATTCAGCCATATAAGTTGCAAAGTGCTAGTGGTGATATCTGGGTTACTAAGCATACACTTGTTCCTTTCCGTATTGGTAGATACGTAGATGAGGTATTTTGTGATGTTGTTCCTATTCAAGTGACGCATGTATTGTTGGGAGAATCATGGATGTCTAAAAACGATGTTAAGTATGATGGGCAAACTAATAAGTATTCCTTCATATTTAATGGTCGTCGTTTCAAGCTTGGGTCACTAACTTATGAGCAACTTTGTGAAGACCTTGCTATTCTTCTACATGAAAAGCAATCAAGGGAGCTAGTCAAAGGCGATGTGCAATCATTTCGAGAGGAAGCTGTTGCACAAAAGGAAGAATTGAAGGATAAAGCCGAGGCAAAATCCATGAAAAAGGCAAAAGATTGCTCGATTTTAGTGGAAAGAAAAGAGCAGAAGCAAGCAATACTTGCAAAAGCCAATGTTGAGAGCAAACATCATGTACTTTTTGCTAACCAACTTGACTATATTTCGCCTAGTATGTTTGTTCCATTTTCACAGGTTTTCAAGACAAATCATGTGCTGCCTCGTGATGAAACTCCTAAGCCAATTGTCTTGACTAAATTTGGTAAAATTGTAGTTACTTCAATTGCCAAGAGAAAGGTAGAATTCTTCCCTAATTCTCTTTGTTTTCATGATACAACTACTGCCTTTGTGTTGCCTAAGGAGGTAAGTACTCTTAAGTTGGCTATGAGTAGTTCTATGCCTAATCTTGATGAATTGGTTACTACCTTCTTGTGCATAGTTCATTTTCTTGACTTGTTCATGTATGCTAAACTTCTAGAGTTAATTGGCATTGTTTTAAAAGTTGTTTATGTAAGTCATATGGTTAACTATCAAGGAATCATGAAGTTTGACAAATCTGTCTACCTACTTTATGACCCTTATGCTAGAGATAGTTTACGTCATCTTAGGTGCCCTGTTTATTTTACTTGTGTGAAATTTATTTTGAATCCATCTATGTCATGTGTTTTTTTTGAGTCTTGCGATTCTTCTAGTTTGTTTTTGAGTTATTTTAGTAATCCTGTTCATTCTAACTATGTGAGTCCCATGTGTTCTATTAGTTTTAAGTGTCTTGATATTATCCATGCATATCCTACTTTACATAGTGATTTTAATGTCTTTTTAAATTGTGTTCAAAATGTTAGGATGGTGCATGACGTTCACATATACCCCTCTTGTTATCGGGAAAGTGTTGAATACATCTACTTTGATGAATCTTACTCTTCGTTCTTTGTATTTGATCCAGGTGTCAAAGACTGGAGATCGTGGCAAAACCATTGTGAGCTGATGTGTGCATGTTGGTTCGTGTTCAAATTGGGTAGACGGCATGCTTCTTGGCTCGCATTCATACAAATGTTCCCTGATGTTCTTCATCATAAACGATCCTTCGATTTGGGACAAATCGCCTTTAAGAGGAGGGGAATGATGAAAGAGCTGAAAGCTGTCCAAGAAAGAATTCATCATTCAAAGGGGTCCAAGTGATTGAAATTCAAGAAGATGCATTTGAAGGATTGAAACCCTAGTTTTGGCTTAAAAATCACATTTGGATTTAGGGTCTCAATTCGACCATCTAGAGTTTTGTTTTGTTTAAGTTGTAATGGGCCGAATTACCTTGCTAAATAAGCTTGAGTAATTAAGTCCAATTGCCATAATTAGCTAGTTAAATTCTGGTTAATTAGTTGGACTTATGACCAAAGTACACTTGGGCTTAATGAGGTCAAGCCTAGTTCAAATTAGGATTAGTCTTTCATTGATTCATAGTAGTAGTAGGATTAGTTTTTCCAAGGCTATAAATACAGCCTATGATGGACGAATTTATTGAGAGTTTTATCAATCAAATTTTCAGCTTATTCTTGTGAGAATAGCACGTCTCTTTCTAAGAGATTCTTCTTTGAATACTTGAGAGATTTTGAGTGTTCATTCGACTTATCAATCAAGAACCACACTTGATTGTGGCATCATCTACCAACAGCCTTGGTTCACTAATTCATTGTTCTACGGGTTAAGATTAAATTCAAGGTTCGTAGTTCCGCGGGTTAGAAGGGTCGAGAGTCTTCCGTAAGTTCAACTTGATAATCGTCTAGATCCTACACCAATTCACATCATTGGATGCATGCACCAAGCATGGACAAACCGAAAAGCTCTTGGGCCATCATCCAAAGCATTCTTTGCTGTGATCAACAGCGGTGAATGATCTGAGCTAACACGCCCAAGATGCTGCACCAGAAATTGCACCTTCAACTCCTCCCACATCTGATTAAGAAGTACCTGATCAAGCCTCTTCCACAGGCGTGCACGACCATAACGGTTGTTGCACCACATAAAAGCCGGTCCAGTAAAGCCAGCATCAAGAAGATCCCCAGCCTAAATAAAATTTGAGAAATCCAAAGCCTCCGACAGGGAGAATGGCTGCCCTCCTTTCTTTTTCGTCGCCGAGAGAATCACATTGAAATCACCCATAATCATCATCGGGAGCCCCATCCCACACAATTGTAACAACCTAGACCACAACTGTTGTCTCACCATAACCTCACACGAAGCATGAACAAAGATAGCTAAGAACTGAGTTTTAAAAGATATATATGACAAACGAATAGCCAAAAATTGACTATCTTCCTCCTCTACCCACACCTGAAACACGTCCGATAGGAAAACCCAAAGTGAGCCCTGAGTATTTGCCAGGGCCTGCTAGAACCCCAAACGCTGTCGTACTACCTCCAAGGAAGACTTATCAGTCTTCGGCTCACAGATAGCAAGCAAAGACAGAGCATGCAAACGATGTAATTTCCTCAAACGCAAAACAGTGGGTTTATTCACCACCTCCTGGGCATTCCAAAACAAAGATCTAATCATTTAAAGAATGGAGAAAAGCATAAGAATTACCTTTACCCCATGTATCCGCATGAACAATTGTCGAATCATCCCAAGAACGCAAACCATCTAGCCTCCGCTTCAGCAGCGCAATTGCCTCCAAAGTGCTATCAAACTTCCGAGGTGATAAATTGAGATGGTTCACACATGTCAAATGCTGAGCAGAAATTACATCCTGAGCTTCTTCCCCATTCTCCTCATCATCACTCATGACCACCGGCGAGGATTCCTCCGCCACCACCTTTTTCGCCAAGGCCTCTATCAACCCCTTAGTCGCGTCTGAAATAGCCTGTTCCACCAATGGCACTAACCCCTGATCAGGCCCAAGAAGAGGCAAAATGATACAAACCCAACCTTGATTGGAAGAACTCGTATACCAATTCTCGGATCTAGACAATAATTCCCACGTTTGGATTAATGGAAGACCACGAACCCCTTAAAACCCTTGATTCAAGAACTAAGATTAATTTCTTAACCTTCGAAGAATTGTTAAAAGGAACTAATGGTGTAGGTAGAAAGGCGCCACAAACAAGTGTGATTCTTGCTTGATAAGCCAAAAGAATACTTAGAACTGAATCTAAAGTATTCAAAGGTTTGCACAAGGCACAAGAGAAACTCTCTCAATTGTTGGAATTTGATGTCTAACTGAATCTCTTAAACGTTTGAGAAGAATGGCCTATTTATAGGCTTACAAACAAAATCCTACTAAACTAAGGAAACCTAGTGACATAAGGAGTCACTTACTAACTAAAAGTAAAAATAAATTCTTAGGCGTGACCATTAGGCGCGGGCACGCCTAACTAGCGGCAACGCTTCTGCCAAGATACTCCTTAGGCGTGACCACTGGGCGCGGGCACGTCTAACTGGTAGCAACGCTTCTGCCATGGCCGAATGTTGCAGGTAATTATTTAAAATGAAAAGTTACATAGAATAAGTAACTATGAGCTAGAGGTAACATCCAAACTAACCCTCAAAGTGACTCGGTTTGGCCTTCTTGGAAAGTCCCAACGCCTTCCTGAGTAGCACAAATGAATGCTTGAATTGACTCTTGCATCCTTCGAGCACGCGTACGAGTCATTGGCTCAACACTCATAGGTGGGGCTAGAGGAGAGGTCGGCCCTTCCCCTTGAACTTGTGTGTGTTTTGTGAGCTGATCCCTATCATTCCCCTCCTCTTGAAGTCGAGTTGTCCTCAAATCGAGGTCATCACCTACGTCAAAAGGAGACAAATCAGCAACATTGAAAGTGGCATGAACACCATACTCACCTGGAAGCTCTAGCTTGTAGGCGTTGTCATTGACTCTTTCCACAACCTGGAATGGTCCATCACCACGAGGAAATAACTTGCTACATCTTTGTGCCGGAAAACGCTCCTTCCTCATGTGCAACCATACCCAATCACCAGGCTCAAACATTATTTTACGTCGACCCTTGTTTGCTTGTTGAGCAAACTGCTCAGTTCGACGTTCTATATTCAATCGAGCTTTCTCATGCAATGAGCGAACCAAGTCTGCCTTCTTCTTACCATCTAGATTAGTTCTTTCACTTAAAGGTAAAGGCATTAAATCCAATGGAGTCAAGGGATTAAATCCATAAACCAGTTCAAACGGTGTAAATTCAGTGGTGGAATGCTTAGATCTATTATATGCAAACTCAATGTGCGGTAAGCATTCTTCCCAAGTTTTCAAATTTCTCTTAATTAATGCACGTAACATAGTAGACACTATACGATTCACTACTTCAGTTTGTCCATCCGTTTGAGGATGACTAGAAGTGGAAAATAAAAGTTTAGTGCCTAATTTAGCCCAAAGTGTTTTCCAAAAATAACTCAGGAATTTAACATCCCTATCAGACACTATTGTGCGTGGTACACCATGTAGGCGAATGACTTCTTTAAAGAATAAATCAGCAATGTAGGGTGCATTGTCAGTTTTGTGGCATGCAATAAAATGTGCTATTTTAGAGAACCTATCCACTACCACAAAGATAGAATCATGACCCCGTTTGGTCCTAGGCAAGCCAAGTATGAAATCCATAGAAATATCAACCCAAGGTTCACTAGGAGTGGGTAAAGGCATGTAAAGGCCATGCGGATTTACCTTGGACTTGGCACGGTGACATTGGATGCACCTTGATACTTCACGTTCAACATCTTTACGCATCCCTGGCCAATATAGATGTTCCTGCAAGGTAGACAAATTTTTAGAAACACCAAAATGGCCCATTAGACCTCCACTATGTGATTCCTTGAGAAGCAATTGTCGAATGGAACACTTAGGAATACACAGACGGTCTAAGTAGTATAAAAATCCCTCGAATAGGTAGAACTTGTCATGACCAGCCCTTTTACAAGTCTCAAACACAAGCTTAAAATCATCATTAGTAGCATATAAATCCTTTATAAGCTCAAATCCAAGTAACTTAGCATCAAGAGTAGTAATTAGAGCATACCCGTGACAATGCATCACTACTATGTTGGACTTACTGCACTTGTATTTGATGACATATGGAAACGTTTCAATGAACGAAATCCACCTCACATGTCTTTTACTCAGCTTGTTTTGAGCCTTAAGAAATTTTAAAGACTCATGGTCGGTATGGATGACAAATTCTCTAGGACGAAGGTAATGTTGCCAGACTTGAAGAGCTCGGATTAGTGCATATAGCTCCTTGTCGTAGGTGCTATAGTTCAACATGGCTCCATTCAACTTCTCACTGAAGTAGGCAATAGGTCGTCCTCCTTGAATCAACACTGCGCCAATTCCAACACCTGAGGCTCACATTCAATTTCAAACATTTTAGAAAAGTCAGGTAAAGTTAGAATAGGTGCATGTGTGAGGGCGTGTTTAAGAGAATTAAAGGCAGCCTCTTATTCTTCACCCCAGTGGAACGATACATCCTTTTTAATTATGAAGGTGAGAGGTGCAGCAAGAGAGCTAAAATCTCTTACAAACCGCCGGTAGAAGCTTGCAAGGCCGTGAAAGCTTCGGACTTCTCCCATTGTGGTTGGCCGAGGCCATTCATTGATAGCTTTGATCTTGCTTTCATCTACCTTGATATCCTGCGAGCTTACTACAAATCCTAGAAACACCAATTCGTTAGTGCAAAAGGTGCACTTCTTAAGATTTGCATAGAGGCATTCCTTACGAAGCACATCAAGTACTAACTTAACATGCTGCACATGTTCTTCTAGGCTTTTACTATAGATAAGGATATCATCAGAATAGACTACTACAAATTTCCCTAAGTACTCACGTAGCACATGATTCATTAAACGCATAAAAGTACTAGGAGCATTTGTAAGCCCAAAAGGCATAACTAGCCACTCATAAAGACCATATTTAGTCTTAAAGGCAGTTTTCCATTCATCACCTTCCTTTATCCTTATTTGATGATAACCCGATTTAAGATCAATTTTTGTGAAATAACTGCTCCATAAAGTTCATCTAACATATCATCAAGTCGAGGTATAGGATGGCGATACCTAACCGTGATAGAATTGACAGCTCTACAGCGATTTACATCCTCCACGACCCATCCTTCTTGGGGACCAAGATGACTGGAACGACACAGGCTCAGGCTCTCCCTTGCCCATCCTTTGCTAAGAAGCTCCTCTACTTGCCTTTGAAGCTCCTTAGTCTCTTCAGGGTTACTCCTATAAGCAGGATGATTTGGCAACGGTGCTCTAGGTATGAGATCAAATTGATGCTCAATACCCCTTATAGGTGGTAAACCACTTGGTACATCTTCAGGAAACACATCTGTATAATCCTGCAAAAGAGCCTTAAACGAACTTGGCAAAGAAAGATCAATATTGTTAGTATCATTGGACACTTCCTTGCTATAAAGCAATAACAAATTTTGGCCACTATGAAATCCTTTCCTCACTTCTCGGGCTTTTGCAAAGAATAATGATTTTCCCTCAGCTTTTACCTCAAAATCCGTTTAACAATTGCCTTTTTCCCCTCATTTTGCACGGATTTCTTCTTTTCTTTTCGCACTGATTTTTCAATTTTCTTTTTCTCCTCACACTTCTCAAATTCTTGTTGAAGTTTTACTTAATCTTCATATACTTGCTTGGGTGTGAGTGGTGCAAGGGTAATCTTTTTACCCTTATGCAAGAATGTATACATATTGGTACGACCACTATGACTAGTATTTCTATCAAATTGCCACGGTCTACCAAGTAAGATATGGCTAGTTTGCATAGGTACAACATCACATAACACGTTATCTTCATAGTTGCCAACTTTAAAGGAAACAAGTACCTGTTGAGTGACCTTGATATCTCCGCAGTTGTTCAACCATTGAAGACGGTAGGGCTTGGAATGTTCACGAGCTTGTAGTCCTAAGGTTTCCACCATGACAGCACTCGCGACATTGGTACAACTTCCTGGGTCGATCACCATGCTACAAACTTTGCCATTAATGAGGCATCGAGTGTAGAAGATGTTCTCCCGTTGGACGTCTTCCTCTTTGACATGAGTTGCAAGTGCACGTCTTGCAACTAGCCCTAATCCCACAGACTCCTCCATTGGAATCTGAATTTCAGCTTCGTCTTCACCTTCTCCCTCTTCAGTGAGTGGTGGCATATCCTTGTATTCTTCCTCCTCATCGTCGGTTATAATTTCACCGTTTGGAAGGATGATCATAGCTCGCTGGTTAGGGCATTGGCTTGCAATGTGACCAAGCCCTTGGCATCTCCAACACTTGGTATCTCGATATCTAGGCTTTGGAGGTGCGCTGGCAGCTTTAGGAGCTAACTTGGTGTCACCCTTTGGAGGCTCGGACTTAGCTTCAAATCGCGGCCTTGGAGCTGGTGTTGGGGTGCTCATGGGTTTGAACTCCCTTCTAGGCATGTTGTTGCGGCTATAAGAAGAGGTTGGTATAGCTGGTGCTCGTGATGAACCCCTCCTCTTAAGTCGGCGCGCTCTATCTTAAGAGCTTTTTCATACATATCACGGAGTTCAACATAGTGGTGCATCTCCACTTCATCCGCGATTTTAGGCTTTAGACCATTCGAGAAACGTGCCATTGTAGCCTCACAGTCTTCTTCAGCATCGGCTCGAAGCATGATCATCTCCGTCTCTTTGAAATAATCCTTGACGCTTCGGCTCCCTTGAGACAATGTTTGCAATTTGTGGTACAAGTCCTGGTGGTAGTGACTTGGTACAAAACGTTGGTGCATCATTACCTTAAGCTCAGTCTAGGTAGAAATGGCAGGTGCTCGACTTCGCTTTCTACTAGTGGTAACTTGGTCCCACCAGACGATTGCGTAGTCTGTGAATGCCATAACGGCCAATTTCATTTGTTGTTCATCTGTGTAGTCATGGCAATCAAAAATGAGGTCAACCCTCTTCTCCCATTTGAGATAAGCTTCAGGGTCAGAGCGACCTTGGAATGGTGGTATTTGCGCCTTCAATCCCTTGATGGTCTCCCCCTTTGACTTAGACCCTTGCTTATGCTTCCTTGGCCGTATTTCATCCTCTTCACTGGATTCATTTGAGCTTTCAGATTCATGGTAACTTTGCTTACTTCGCCCCTTGCTACCTTTAGAAGCACTTTGGGAAGCTTCCATTTTGTCCATTCACTCTTGAACCCTTTCCAACTTTTGGTCCATGATGCGGTTTATCTCCCCCTTTGAACAATTCGGCCCACAGTCTTAAATCAAAGTCAGAGTTATCCCCAGACATCCTTTATTGTGCTTAGGTAAACCTGCAAAGAGTTAGTACAAAAATAATAATAATCCTCACACACTCCGTTAGTGTTTACTCTTGCACTCGTGTTTTCACTCAATTGCACTCTAATGAACTCACAAATTTCTCAAGATGCCTTGATTTTAACCCTTGAAGAGGTTAGATCAGTCCACAATGTACATTCAGCTATCAAAGAGACACACAAGTTTGTGTGCGTTTTGTACTCTTTTTTTTTTTTTTTTTAATCTGTCTACCGAATGACTCAAAAGAACACAGAAAATTGGATTGAAAATTGTAGACTCAAATGAATTGAAATGGACTTTGAGATGGACTCGAAAATAAGAAGCCCTAGTGTTGACACTTAGACTTGAATTTGAAAACTAGACTGAATTTGAAAATGAATTGACACTTGACTTTTGTTTCTTTTAAGTATACGGATAAGAGGCTGGAAGGTAGAGTGGTGATTCGATGTGTTTGACTGTGCAGGAAATTGGAACTGATTTGGCTAGGAGAATCCGAACCAAACAGGTTGCAATTTAGAAACTTGGTCAAGGCGGTGGTGCTTGGTTTAAGGTGGCAGACAGCTTGTCTTTTTTTTTTTTTGGGTAGGGTTTATGTTTAGGAAACTTGGATTTCTCTACTGATTTTTTTTTTTGGAAATCTAAAATTCGGGTGTTAGTTTCCAACAAGGATTGAGTTTAATTCAGATTTGGAAACAAAGTTTTGGAAACAAGGGAAAATTCGAATCACTCTTGGAAACTAGATGGACAACTTTATGTTGCTCTCGGCTGCCCTTTTTTTTTTTGCAGCAATTTCAGCAACAATTCACCCCTCCAGGGATCAAGAATTCGAGATTTGTTAATCAAGAATCCAAGGCCCTTCAAGATTAATGCAAGGTTTGCCCAACTTTGAAGAATTACTCAAGCTTTATTTCAAGAACTTCAAGATTCAGGATTTTGCTTTCAAGGTTCGGTTTTGTCCAGAATTTGATTTAGAAAACTGGTCAAGACTTCAAGCCAAAAGGATTAAAGCGGTTTGACAATTCAAGGGGATGATGGTGCGACTATTTTGACACCACAAACAACAAAGGAAAACTCGGACAGCATGCAAAAGCGTTTGGGCAGAAACAGCAACAAGAACAAGTTTGTCAGCAACGACAAGAAACAGCAACACAAAGGCAAGACACACGACCAGTTTTTTTTTTTTTTTTTTTGGACAGCAAACAACACAAGGATCACGACGGGACAAACTTAAAGATGCACGAACAGCAAGCAATTGCGGACAGCAAAGACTCGACAGATTTGACAAGCAAGAACGAACTCGAGAAACAAACTTGATGAACAAGACAAACAAGACCAGATTTGGGAAGACTCAAAAATGAAAATTAAAGAAGGATATAACCTGGAAAATTGTCGACTAGCTCTGATACCAGATGATACGAACCCAACCTTGATTGGAAGAACTCGTATACCAATTCTCGGATCTAGACAATAATTCCCACGTTTGGATTAATGGAAGACCACGAACCCTTAAAACCCTTGATTCAAGAACTAAGATTAATTTCTTAACCCTCGAAGAATTGTTAAAAGGAACTAATGGTGTAGGTAGAAAGGCGCCACAAACAAGTGTGATTCTTGCTTGATAAGCCAAAAGAATACTTAGAACTGAATCTAAAGTATTCAAAGGTTTGCACAAGGCACAAGAGAAACTCTCTCAATTGTTGGAATTTGATGTCTAATTGAATCTCTTAAACGTTTGAGAAGAATGGCCTATTTATAGGCTTACAAACAAAATCCTACTAAACTAAGGAAACCTAGTGACATAAGGAGTCACTTACTAACTAAAAGTAAAAATAAATTCTTAGGCGTGACCATTAGGCGCACGCTAACTAAGCGGCAACGCCGCCAAGATACTTCCTTAGGCGTGACCAGGGCGCTGGGCAATATCTAACTGGTGGCAACGCTTCTGCCATGGCCGAATGTTGCAGCTAATTATTTAAAATGAAAAGTTACATAGAATAAGTAACTACGAGCTAGAGGTAACATCCAAACTAGCCCTCAAAGTGACTCGGTTTGTGCACTTGAAGCATATGGATGATGGCTTGGCCTTCTTGGAAAGTCCCAACGCCTTCCCGAGTAGCACAAATGAATGCTTGAATTGACTCTCGCATCCTTCGAGCACGTGCACGAGTCATTGGCTCAACACTCACAAGTGGGGCTAGAGGAGAGGTCGGCCCTTCCCCTTGAACTTGTGTGTGTTCTGTGAGCTGATCCCTATCACAAAACCTCCCCACTTGGCCTCACCAAATCCTCCGAAACCTTCTCTTCCCCCACCTGGTCCATTATCCCAGCCCGGGCGAGATCACTGCAATTCATCCAACCTGAATTCTCTGGCATGTCAGTATCAAGCTGACTAGTCCACAAAGTCACCCTTCTTCTTCTCCATCGCTGGCCTCTGCACTGGAACCCCTCGCTTTCGCACCCCATCTCCCATCTTGCGAACCTCCTGCCGACGTAAATTTGGGTTCTTCACAAAGCACTCATCCGGCAAATGGTTTTGTTTAAAACAAAATGAACCTTCCCGGCTCTAACACCTACCAAAAGCCATCCTTTTCCCCTAATCCCACCCAAACCCTAGACAGGATCTCATTCAAAAGATCCACCTCCACACAAACCAGACCATACTAGGATGGGAGAGCTTAGGCGTGGCGAGCAAAGATCCACAAACAATGGTTGTCCTAATACCGAGACAATCTGGAACAATGCCTGCTTATGAAACAGGTGAACCGGTAACTTGGGGAGTCGAAACCAAACAGGGACCAGTGAGGATTCCTTATCGACATGAAAAGACGTCGTCCATTTGAAAACTCTCATCGGGAATCCGAACGCATACCAGATGCTGCGAGACCACAGCTGATGAAAATCCACCTCATTTGATAACCGGATAAGAACATGTCGTGCATCCAACAGACCTACATTGGCTGTCTCCTTCAAATCCATTGATAGGAAAAATTTTCGCAAATTCTCCATTGAAGGCCTACCGCATGAGAATTTGCCCACCAGGGTAAACTGATATGGCATCGCTAACGCAGCCAAATCTGCTGGCTCAAACATCACGGCTGGCTCGCCACGATGTGTTGCCATAGACGCTCTAACCTGCCGCACCTCCGGGGTCTTGAAAAGCTCCGAAAAGGCTTTCTTTTGGAATGTGGGAGAGGATGATGTTGCGGGTTGCCCTCCAGCCAATTGCTGGAGGGCAGAAGACTCCGCCATAGTGAAAAATGCACTTTGAGAAACCCTAGCAATAGAAGGATAGACCAGAGAAAGGGAGAGAGAGAGGTAAAAACTGTCCTCAACTTGTAAATGCCAAGGAGTGCAACCTGATTTTGTGCTTGAACCAGCCACATATGAAGTGTCTCCATTCATTCCATCCTTGATTACTTCATTTTTTGTAAGATCATGGGAATTTCTTATTCCCCTGATCTTTTTTTATCCTTCTTCTTGATGAAAGTTTTTGGTCATGTTCTGTGTTGGTTCTACTTTGCATGCGATAGTGGAGCCAAGCACCCAACTTGAAACTTATTCTATAGAGCTCTTACTTCCATCAAGTCATGGAAGTTTCAATATATCTGTGTGAGAAATTTGTAAATTTCCTCAATTCCTTGCAGAGGAGGTATGACACGATTACAAGAACTTCAGGAATCAACGTCGAGTCAAGGTCTATGTGCTCAACCATTTCTTTGCCAAATTCATTGGGGACCAATGAACAAGGTGAAGAACAAGTTCACAAGCTCGAGCCAGCTTAAGCTTCAAGTCTTCAAGTCGTTTTGTGTTTAATTATCATGGCTTGATTCGGCCAGCTTAAGTGCTGGTTAAGGCCGAATGTTGTCTTCAATTTAAGAGCTTGTGATACGATCTCTCGCCCTATTTCAGACGAAACCCGTAACACGACAAGTTCACCGGATCTAGACGATTTTACCACGATTTGGCAGCGGAAATATCAATTTGATCAAGGGCAACTCGAGACCAAAATTGACAGTAGAGACACCACAATCAATGCGTTCTTGATTGATAAAGCCTTTTTTGAACACCTAGAAATGTCTAAGGCACCCAAAGATTGTTCTCGCAAGAACCAAGAAAAAACTCTCAATAATTTTTGGAATAATTCGTCTTCCCTTTAAAACGAAGGAAAATTAGGCTATTTATAGCCTTTACAAAGCAAACCCTAATACTAATTGGAAATTGCTAAAAAGACTTAAAATCCTATCTCAACAAGAAGAAGGAAATTTGGTTCCACTCCTCTTGACAAGCTGGCAGAATTTTACCCTATTTGAACTACTAACAATGAAATAAAAATAACTACTAATTTGACATAACTGAAACAAAACAACTACCAATTAAACCTAGATTCATGACTTGAAATTTGTAGAGGACCGGTTGGGAGGATTGCATCAGCTTGTCAGCTATGTTATTTACTTAAATAAAACAGGTCATGTTGACCATGTGTTAGCCGAAGTTAGGATTGAGTTCAGTTAAGGTTAGTTGACCACCTTATGTGAGTCCAACTATGGTTAGGTTTGTGTCGTTTTTCCAATTCAAGTAGGGTTTCAGTTTTTGGCTCATTGTAAGGCTATAAATAACCCTTTTTAGGTTCGAAATTATTAAGCAATTTTTATCAAAGAATTTTCCAGCAAACTGTGTATTTTGCAACTTCTCTTTCTAAGAGATCTTTTCTTGAATACTTGAGAGATTAGCTTGAGTGTTCTTGGACTTATCAATCAAGAATCGCACTTGATTATGGCGTCATCTACCTAAATCCTTGGTTCACTAAATCAACAATCGTGGGTTGAGATTAAGTTCATAGGTTCGCGATTCCTTGGTTTGGAAGGTTAAGGATTTTCCGCACCTTAACTTGATTCTTCGTCTAGATTCGGGCAATCAATAGGATGCGAGTTCAGGCCTTCTAGGTGGGTTCGTATCAGTTGGAAATCAGAGTTAGTTGACGGTATCAAGTATATCTTCTTTGTGTTTATTTTCTTGTTTCTTTGTGTCATCAAATCTGTCCATCTTTGTGTAGCGTTTCCTTTTCTTGTGTCTTGTTGATAATCTGTCCGTGTGTTTTTCTTGCCTTGCTGTCCATTTGTCACATTCAGATTGTGTGTTGTTTTCATAGTTTGAATCTTTGTCATCCTAAGTCAAAAAAAAAAAAAAAAGAAGAAGGAGTTCGTTCTTGCTCATCTGCTAGGGTTCTTTGCATAGGAATTGTTCTGTCCGGATTTTGGTTGCAACTCTTGTGTGTAATTCCAGCAAACTATCCTTGTTTGTTCTGTGTCATGTCTTTCATTGCTGTTCTTGATTAAAAAAAAAAAGAAGAAATAAACAAAACAGAAACAAGGGAATGAAAGAAAGTTGTCACAAACCTGGAAAATTTCTTGAATCTGCCCAACCTTTGTTGTGTTAGTTTTTGAATTGTTTTGGCTGAATTTTTCCTCTAGAAATTGTGTTCCAAACTGTCTTGAAATCATCTTGAAAGGGTACATTTAAAACCTAGAAATTTTTCTATTTTCTTGAACAAACAAACATTCTTGAAACCTGGAAATTTTTTTTTTGGAAAGGAAGCTTAAGAGGAGGGGTACAACTCGCTCCAACTCCAACTTCCAATCTAGAATTTGGGGAAATCAGACCATAATGAGGGAAGAAAGGGCCACGGCATCACCTAGTAGTGGCAAACTGATACGACCCCACCCAGAGGGCCTGAACTCGTATCCCATCGATGCCCAAGGATCTAGACGAAGAATCAAGTTAAGGTGCGGAAAAATCCTTAACTTCCAAACCAAGGAATCACGAACCTATGACCTTAATCTCAACCCATGATTGTTGATTTAGTGAACCAAGAATTTAGGTAGATGACGCCACAATCAAGTGTGATTCTTGATTGATAAGTCCAAGAACACTCAAGCTAATCTCTCAAGTATTCAAGAAAAGATCTCTTAGAAAGAGAAGTTGCAAAACACACGGTTTGCTGGAAAATTCTTTGATAAAACTTGGCCAATAATTTCGAACCTAAAAAGGGCTATTTATAGCCTTACAATGAGCCAAAAACTGAAACCCTACTTGAATTGGAAAAACGGCACAAACCTAACCCTAGTTGGACTCACCTAAAGTGACCAACTGAACTCTAATTAACTTAACCCTAGCTTCGGCTAACACATGGTCAACATGACCAGTTTTATTTAAGTAAATAACATAACTAACAAACTCTTAAATTGAAGAAAGACATTTGGCGTTAACTAGACTTAAACTAGCCGAATCAAGCCTTGATAACTAAAACACAAAATGACTTGAAGACTTGAAGCAGGCAGGCAGAAGACTTTAGCTTACAAGGCGTGCCCACGCCTTACATGATTGCGCCAAACAGGAAGAATCAGAAGACTCCTGCTGGTAAGACGTGCCCACGGCTAACTGGCGCAAGTCTTCTGGTCTAACACGCAAGACTCAAAATGCCTTGTTCTTCACTTTGTTTATTGGTCCCCAATGAATTTGGCAAAGAAATGGTTGAGCACACGGACCTTGACTCGACCTTGCCTTATGAACCTCTTGGACTCGCATCATTCCCCTCCTCTTGAGAGGATTCGACCTCGAATCAAAGGCATGTGGAGATGCTTCCTTGGCAATGCCTGGATCAAAAAGAAAGCAACCAAAAGAATGATTACTTGGATATCCCAACAGAAGAGTCGAAACCAAAAATAGCATATAAGATAAGAATGTGTGATTACTTGGAGACAACAAAGCATGCGTCAATGTAGAAGAATGCATACGGAATGTTTTAGGGATATCTAACACAAACGAACAACAGTGGAAAGGCACATATGATTCCAAAACAGTAATGGAAATATGCTTGAAACATGCAAAGAGATATGACTGTAAAGGCATGACTAAAAGACTATAATGTAGGTTATCATAAGAACTACATGCAACGACGTTCACATGAGGCGTATGCATTGCAAAAACAAACTTCTCATCACCAAAAGATGAAAAATTGATTATGAAACTTCCCTTTTCAACGAGTGGTTGTTGAAGAACAAATCTGTTATGTGAACCAAGAACATTATGGCTAGGAAGGAAGTTACACATCCATGACTTAGATGGTTCAATATGAGCTCCAATCACGTCATAATCAGCTTGAAATATGCCACTTGTAGAGCCAAGTCCGTGCATATGAACATGTTGGGAAACCTACGAAAATGTAATAAAAACACTAGGCAACAAAAGGGTAGGAGTGTTAGTGGAAAACAAGGATTCTAGCACACTTCCAACGTTCACACATTTGGCTATCATCACTTGCTTTCTTTCTTCTTTAACATCAATTGCCGAGCCTGATTTGGCCTTTTTCCTCAATTTCTCACGGCTTTCCCCCTCCTTTTTCTTTGCAAGTTCAAGCTCAAATTCCTTTTGAAGGCTAGCTTGATCCTCGTGCACTTGTTGTGGTGTTAGAGGTACAAGAACAACCTTCTTATTGTCATAAGAGAAAGAATACTTATTAGTGAATCCATCCCAGCTAACCTTCCTATCGAACTGCCATGGGCGACCAAGAATGATATGGGCAGCTTGCATACGTACTATGTCACATAGAACCTCATCCATGAATCAACCAATGCGGAAAGAAACAAGTACTTGCTTAAATACACATACCTCTCCACTATTATTGAGCCATTGTAGCTTGTATGGATGGGGATGGCTAGTTGTTGGCAACTTCAGCTTATCTACCATGATAGCACTAGCAACGTTAGTGCAACTCCCGGGATCAATCACCAAGCTGTGCACCTTCTCTTGAACGTGACATCTAGTGTAGAAGATGTTCCCTCGTTGTTGCTCTTCCATGCTCATTTGGGTAGCTAATGCTCGTCGAGCCACTAAAGTGAGCTTGTCAGGTGTTGGCTCTTCCTCAATGACCTCCTCTTCCTCCTCTTCGATAAGCAGTGGCATTCCCTTATACTCATCTTCTTCCTCATCGGTGATGACTTCCCCACTTTGCAATACTAGCATGGTTCTTTGGTTGGGACATTAGGACGCAATGTGGCCAAAACCATGGCACTTGAAGCATTTAACATCTCGATTTCTTGGCTTATTCACTTCTGGATTTTTGTGGAAACTTCCTTTGGTACTGACTTTTTGATACGAACTACGTTAATTAATAACGCAACCCGCACACGAAAGATGTAGGATCTAGGGTTTTGGTAAACAAAGTTGGAACACACCGCGGAAGACCTTCACCCGTTGAGCACGTGGACAACGAACGTTGGTATAAAGGTAGGAGACGCCACAATTCAACGTGTTCTTGAATTGATAAGTCTATAAACACCCAAGAAGATTCTAAGGTATTCAAGTTGCTTCAAGGAAGCAAAAGAGGTGATAAACACTCAAAGCAATTTGCTGAATATTTCTTGTTAATAATTTCGAATTTAAGAGGCCTATTTATAGCCTACAAGACATGAAATCCTAGTCTAACTTGGACTTGGTAATTCGGCCAGCTTGAAGCTTAGAAAACCGACTTACAAATGGAAATAAAAAACTGGAGTTTAGGAAACTCCTAATAATCCTAACACTAATCAACTAAGAAACCTTAAAGAGGCATGTGGTTAAAGGATTTTCCAATTTGGAAACTACTTAACCCATGCTTTATTAACTAAACAAGAAAGCTAGAATTTGGACTCTAATTCGATCAAACAAGAGCTGGTCCTTCTTCAACGCTTAGCAATGTCACCAACGGCCTCGACTCCTCATCCACATTGTAACGTGGCTTAACTTGATTTTGGACATCACGAACTAATGCATTCAACTCCTCTTTGATCCTTTTAGCTTGTGCACGTGTTATTGGGCCATGAGGGACTTGAAGTGAGTTTGAAGAGTGACCATTCCGTGACTCCACCTCCTTGGTGCTGGGATGATCCGCATCACTTTTGAAGTATCTTCACTCGATCTCAATGAATTCACAATCGGTTTTGAGCTTCCATGGGGAGATGCGGCTGGTTTGCCACTACTAAGTGATGTCGTGGCCCTTTCTTCCCTCATTATGGTTTGATTTCCCCAAATTCCAGATTGGAAGTTGGAGTTGGAGCGAGTTGTAGCCCTCCTCTTAAGCTTCCTTTCTATCTTGACGGCTTTGTCCAACAGCTCTCCCATATCGAGGCAATGTTGTAGCTCAACAACATCAGCAATGTCAGCCCTTAAACCTCTTAAAAATCGAGCCATAGTCGGTTCCAAATCCTCATGAATGTCAGCCCTCATCATAGCCATCTCCATTTCTTTGTAGTAGTCTTCAACCGTCATACTACCTTGAGTGAGGGTTTGCAATTTATTGTGCAAATCCCGATGATAGTAGGCTGGTATGAAGCGCTTCCTCATGATTCCTTTGAGTGCATCCCAAGTTTGAATGGATGTCTCCTCGTTTCTCCTTTGTCGAGCCCTAAGTTGATCCCACCAAATTGTTGCATAATCAGTGAATTCTACCACAGCAAGCTTCACCTTTTGTAACTCGGAGTAATGGTGGCAATCGAAGACCTTCTCAATCTTTCTCTCCCACTCTAAGTAAGCTTCAGGATCCGATTTGCCTTGGAAGGACGGGATTTTCAGTTTCACTCCCTTGATGGCGTCTTCCTCATGCTTAGGTCTAGGTCTCCTTTCTCTTGATCTTTGTTCATATTCTTCTTGCTCAGTGTCCCCATTGGAGTCACTAGATTCGTTCAACACGTCAATTTCCCCTTAGATTTCTTAGAGGAACCTTTCGACGATTCTAGATTGTCAATGCGTTCATGCATGACCTCGAGCTTTTGGTCCAATTTCCTTTGAGATTCGCAAACATAGCTTGCATTTGAAAAGCAAGTTGAGCAATGGTTATTTCATCATCGCTGGTCTTTTCTCCTCCGGTTGCCATATTTTTAAACCTGCAAAATGAGCAACAATGAAAGTAAAAGCCTCACACGCTCCCTTACGTGTTTCCTCTCACTCTCGTGTATCACTCAATTATTTTAATGCACTCTAATAGTCTCACAAACAACTCTCTATATCCTCGATTTCCCCTCTTGAAGAAATAAAAAATTTGCTCAAATATCCAGGAATTACCCCACAATAATCTCACAAGAATGTGGTGTCGAATGCAAGTTCACTTGTGGATGAGACTTGACTCAAGAAAGACACTTTTGGGAAGCTAAAAGACACTAAAAAAAACAACAATTCAGGACTCAAAAATAGATTTGAAAACTCAGATTTGGGACCAGATTCGGACTCCAAGTTATCACGGAAAAAACTAGAAAATTTGTTCTTGAAGGCAATCGTTTTTGGAGCTGTTTGGAACTTAATTTTCTAGCCAAATTTCTTGGACTGGAAGGGTGTAATATTCTGCTGGAGAAGATGCTATACCTGCTGGAAAAGAACAAGGAATGTCGCCCCCCAACTTTCTTGACTTTGGACTCAAAGAATTCAATTTAGGAAACTAAGATTTCTGAAAAAGTCAAGGCTGTTAAGGTCGGTTGTGTAGCTGTTTCTTGGGTAGTTTGGATATTGTTTGGTTGACTTCAGGATTCCAAGAATGAAGTGTAAGAAGAGCAAGTCGGTGGTTGACTAGATTTGTTTCTAAAACTGATTAGTAGCTGCAGTTGGATTTCTTGGAAACAAGAAAGGATTCGGTCCAAGTTGAGTTTAGGGAACTTCCAAGTTCAGATTTGACAAGGATTAGTAGACAAATTGTGAGGACCCGAAAATTTATTTTATTTGACCTACTTATTTAATATTTTTATTTAAATTTTAACATCGACTTTAACACAACATAATGTTAATTCTAATCATTATCGTTTACCAAAGTGTTTATATGGTTTGTGTTACTTCACAAAATGTTTTGTTTTACAAGTCTAAAAACCCTAATTTGAAATTTAAACCCTGGTTTGCTTTGAAAACCCTAAATTTTGACAAAACCCTAATTTGTTTGCACACTAAACCTTAAATGTACTAACCCTAATATATTTTCTCGAAACCCTAATTATATGTACAAATCAAACGTTTGTTATTTCATGAATTTTCAGTGAATTTGTATGCAGCATCTAGAGTTATTAGGGTAATTGGGTGATTAGTGGCCTAAGCAAGTGTGATTAAGTTTTGATAGGCTAGGTTAAATTGAGTACCTATGGACTAATTTGATAGGAAAAGAAATTATGTGGGTAGGAGTGGAAATAATCTAAGTTGGAGGTTTTATTGGCATGCTATTTTTGACCAAATTTTGACTAAGTAAAAATATCTAAGTGAGCTTATCTTTTGGACTATTTAATGACTTGAGGTTGCCGGCCAAGCTACGAAAAAAAAAAAGAGGAAAACCGTGAGAAAAAGAGAAGAAAAGAAGGAAAAAAAAAGAGGGAAAAAAAGAAGAAAAGCTTGGAGATTTTGCACCTTTCAACCATTTGATTTTGTTTTGGAGCTAGTAGGTGGAGCTTGGACTTGGAAACTTGGGGTTTCACCAAGAACATCATCTAGAAAGGTTTCTTCTATTTTCTACAAGCTTGAATTTGGATGAAGATTATGAATTGTGGGGTTTTGTGATTCCCATGGCTTGGTTCATGCTTATTTTTCAGCTTATGGAATGATTCTATGGATTAGATTAGTTGATTTTGATGTATTTATGCCTAGCCATGATATTGAGTTAGGGTTAGGGTTTTGTTTTAGTGCTAATGGTAGGAGTTAATGTTGGTTCATTGGTTTAAATGGTTGTGTAAAGCTGCAGCCAAGAATAAATTGTTACGGTTGAATTTTTGTCCATTTTTCTGTCCGAATTTGCTTGCTATTTTCGAAAATGATGGGGACAGAATTAGCTTTAGCACAAAGCATGAAAGTTGTAGAGAGTTGAGTGAGGATTCTACCTGTAAATTTTCAGGTGAATCGGAGCACTGTAGCATGTGAAATGACTAAAATGCCCTGATGCCCTGTTTCTGTCCGAACCGTTATTTTGCTGCTGTAATGGGCCATTTTGACCAGGAAGATGACTGTTTTGTGTTTGAGGTCTCTTAAGTATGGTAGCCTTATGTGTTAGCTTTCTATTGGCTTTGGAATCGCTTGATTTGGAGCTGTAAGTGTCGAGTTATGGCCATTTGAAGCCGTCCTGCTTAAATCTCTGCGATAGGGTAGAAAGCCATTGTTTTGATTATTTTCGACCTAGTTCAGGATGGAATTGGATTTCAACTTCTTCATGGAAATTGTAGAGGGTAACGTGGAACATGTAAGGGTTGCATTTGCTTGATTGTTATTGCATTTGAGTCGATGAGTTTGCATGTGTGTGATTTAGTTGATTGTAATGTGGTTTGGGCGCAAAAACAGAAAACAGGGTTGGTGGATCAGCAACTTTGGCTTCGTTTTTCGTGTTGATCCTTTGTGATTTAGCTTTTGGCCAAAACACGAAAGTTATAGCCCTTCGTTCTAGCTTTCCAACGCATCTGGAATTTCTTGATTTTGATTTGTGAGCGCTGAGTTATGTCCGTTTGAAGTGAGCCTGTCGGACATTCTGACAGCAAAATTTCTGAAAATGTTTCTGCGTTTTTGACCTAGAAGGACTGAATCTGGGTCGAAGTTGTCTTCATGAAAGTTGTAGCTTGTTCTCTTAGCTTCGAAACGGCACCTCGTACACTCAAATCCGACACTTGTAGCCTGAGATATGGGCAATGGCGTACAAGGTGTCAAAACTGTTTTTTCCCACCTTTCAGTGTGTGTTTTCCGTTTTCATTTTGTCCTCGTCCGTTTTCCGTCCAACGCCCATGTATGTGCTTCTTTTGCTATTTTAAGTGATTATAAGCATTTTTGAGAGCTTAGTTCATTGAGTATTTGCTTGTCACGTCATTTCACATTTGAAAATGACTTTTGCCAAACCTTTTAGTTTGAACTCGAAAAAGTAAGTTGCTTGCACTTTCACGTCTCAGGTGCTCTGTGGACGGTAAAGATCGTGTTTAACTGCCTACATTGTCTTGCTTGCGCTCAACAGTTGGTGAGTGTTCAAGTGCTTGTTGTTTTCATGCTTGGATGTCGGATTTGATGGAATTCATTTGAAAGCATGCTTGTTTGACTTGGTGAGCGTGTACTTTATCGCTCACCAATTTGCTTGAGTTGAAGTCGTTAAATGCTTGTACTTGTGCTTGTTCTTGACGTGATAAGACCAAACGGTTGTATGTACCACACTCAAGAGAGTGGGAGGTACCTCTCCTCTCGTTTGGGTTAGATGTTGATTAAGTCGATTGGAGCGTAGTCTCGTTGACTCATTTACCAAGCGGTAGTATGTACCACGCTTTATGGGGCGGGAGGTGCCGCTCATCCCGACTTGGTTTGATGTTACTACTATTCTGACGAGCGGGCCCGGTACAGGGGGTGTAAGTAGACGGGTGAGAGTAAAGTGATTTCTACGGTCGGTGAGATAGTGGTTGACGGGGTGTCAACATGCCTATTGAAAATACGGCTTGGGACCGGACCGAAGCTAGATGTGGAAAATCGCAGGAAGATGGAACGACACTGTATCCTTTTATAGTGATTACTTTATAATATCTTGTATGATTCCCAAGTTTTCTACTGCTGTTATTTGTTCAAAATTGTTATCGCTTTAACCTGCTTGTGCATGCATTCTTGACCTCACTGGGCTTTGCTCACCCCATAAGCTTTGTTTTCCTTAACAGGTCTGGAAGTGGGGCATGAGAATCGAGGAACTTAGTACCTGTGCGGGATTACCTCTTAGTATTCTTGTAGGATTCCCTCGTTTGTATAAGATTGAACTATTCGGATGATTTTGATAGTTGTGGTATTTTGGAGTTATTATCAATGTCTCCTTGATGAGATGTTGGGGGTCTGTATTTTGCATGAGTTTGTCAGCGATTTTAAGTACCTTTATCAATGGTTTCATAAATGAATGTTTGAGTCCCGGCGAGAGCTAGGCAGGCAGTCCGCTTACCCTCCTGGTTCCTTAGGGAAGTGGGGCTTGGTATCAGAGCCTAAGTTAAAGATCTATTTGGGATACTTTAAGGATATTGTTCTTGAATGTAGAATTGGGATAGCTTTCCTATATTTTAGGTGTGTTATTTAAAGTGAAATAGTGGACTTTAAGTTCTAAGTTTTAGCACCACTAGCTATTGCTATACTGGTGTGTAGGGTTTTGAATTTCTCCAAATAGACGAGTTGTGTTGAGATCTCTTGGACAGGTAGTTAAGTGCACACATTCAGATTCACAAGTCAATATAGCCCTTATGTTGGATTTCGAGAGTTGAATTTTAAATGGTTAGAGTTTCATAATATTAATGGTGATTTTGATTTCCTTGGCGGGTCAACTTCGGGCGTTAAAGGAATTAGTGACATGGCAAACTTGGAAGGCAATGCTATAGAAGCTCTCCGAAAGGAGTTAGAGTTTCAGATGGTGCTTGCTAAATATTGGGAAGGATGCTGGGAACAAGAATATAAGGAAAAGATTGAGCTAAGGAGCAAGTACATAGAAATGAAGAAGAAATATGAAGCCATTCTAAAGGAGATGCAAAGATAAGTTTGAACTAGTGCTCACCACAAATTGAATTTCGAGATACCCCTAGCACTCAAGTTAGAAATCAGTGAAGCTCCTCCAATGTTAAAAGAAAGTGTAAAGAGATTAGCAAAGATGATCGTGATACTGAAAATAAGGGAAAAAAACTAAAGGTTGGTGGACCCGTTGCACGGCAACTTGGGGTTGCTAAGTGTGACTTTTGTAACAAATCTCATCCGACAGAAGGGTGTTGGGTGAAGATGGGTGCATGTTTAAGGTGTGGGAGCCTTGAACACCGAATAAGGAACTGCCCTAAAATCTAGAATAGACTATGGAGGTCTGCCTTTTGAATGTTTTGTAAATGGGTTAGTTGGGGTGAAGCTTATGAGGTCCATGACTGTAACTGCATGATCATTTGTATTTTGTGGTATTTGTAAGTATATGTATTGTGTTTTATAACATCCTGTGATTTTCTAATTAGGTGTGAACTTGTTAATGTAATATATGCCAGTATTTCCTATTTCAAATATGTTCACCAGTGACTCTTGTACTTTTCAATGGCCAGTTCATGTCTGCAGTTGGATGTAATTGAGATTATAGATGGTTGGAGACGGATGGTTGAACATGTACTTGAGATGGTTGGAGATGGATGGTTGGGCATGTAAGTAACGGCCGTCACTAATTGAAGGATTGATATTTTAGAATATGTGATAAAGTGTCAACTTCTTATACTAGTGAACTGGATAAGAGAAAAGAGGGGATAAAGTTTTGTAAGAGGTGAACCAATCATGTTTAGATTGTGAGGTAAATTAATGGTTTGTGATAGTTTATAGGTCAGCTAGATATTAGTGATGATGATTTGGTATACCTGGCGTGCTCGCACATAGCAGTGTAAGTAAGACAAGTTGGGTTTACGGGTTGTGAATTTTTATTCATGTGATGGTGAAAGATTATGCCCTGCGATTAGTGAGTAAGATTCAACGATCCATGAATCAAGGGGATGTGAAATGGTTCTTCAAGTTTTAGATATAAGCTAAATAGCTTATGGGATGATATTTAATCCACCTTTGATAATGGAACCTGATGTACTTGACTTTTGAAAAGAAAATGAATCCACACCTTCACCTTTCTAGATGTTGATATTGAGGTTTGATATAAACGTGTTTGGACGCAATTTAGTATTTACCACATTGTTTTATTTGTTTAAATTTTTAAATTTTAGACATTTCTTGTTTACAAAGTTTTCGTGAAATTTGAGTCTCTTAGAGTGATTTCCCTTTTTAAAAAAAAAGAGAGAAGAAATAAGAAGGTTTTAATCAAGCCCTTTGTGTCCTCAGAATTTTACTCTTTTCCATTTAAAGATAATTGAGAGTGCCTTTTCAAACGATTATTTTATACCATCTTCCTAAAAGTTTGAACAATTTGATTTCGGTATTCAAAGTTATATTTCATTCTTATTAGAAAGGAATGAACCCAAGAGCCCCATTGTCTGTAATGTAAGATTTGAATTGATAGGAGTAAGTTACGATTAGTAGAATAGTGAAGTTTTGGAAATGCTCGGTGGTTTTAAGTGGTAATGTAATGGAGGTGGCAAGTACCGATCATAAGAAGGGCTGATTCAAACAACGAGATTAGGTTATGATACCCTTTGTCATATCAATTAAGGTCTCTTTGAATTATGTGTGGTACAATGAAGGGATGGAAGAGATGGAATATACATGATTTGGAATGATTAAATTTATGGATTTTATAGGTGATTCAATCCTTGTAAACGACTCCAAGTGTGAATAGGAAATTTTAAAGTGTGAACTGTAAGCGAAAGAATCGAGGATCAAGCGAATTCTTTTATTGAAGATATTGTGGAAACCAAAGTGTCAAGAAAGTAACTTGAGGGTTAGAGGAAGGAATTCTGAGGAAACACCTAGAATTATTTCATGGTTCACGTATGAATTTCGAGGACGAAATTCTTTTAAGGGGGGAAGATTGTGGGGACCCAAAAATTTATTTTATTTGACCTACTTATTTAATATTTTTGTTTAAATTTTAACATCGACTTTAACGCAACATAATGTTAATTCTAATCATTATCGTTTACCAAAGTGTTTATATGGTTTGTGTTACTTCACAAAATGTTTTGTTTTAGCTATTTTGTTTTACAAGTCTAAAAACCCTAATTTGAAATTTAAACCCTGGTTTGCTTTGAAAACCCTAAATTTTGACAAAACCCTAATTTGTTTGCACACTAAACCTTAAATGTACTAACCCTAATATATTTTCTCGAAACCCTAATTATATGTACAAATCAAACGTTTGTTATTTCATGAATTTTCAGTGTGAATTTGTACGCGCACGAGAGTTATTAGGGTAATTGGGTGATTAGTGGCCTAAGCAAGTGTGATTAAGTTTTGATAGGCTAGGTTAAATTGAGTACCTATGGACTAATTTGATAGGAAAAGAAATTATGTGGGTAGGAGTGGAAATAATCTAAGTTGGAGGTTTTATTGGCATGCTATTTTCATAAACACATAAATCACATCACATCACATACTCTTAATTCACATCAAAACATTCTTACAAATTTTTCACTCAAATATAAGTAAGTGCGATAAAGTACATACTACCTCATTTGATGGTTTGCTAAACCAAGTTTTCATATCAAATCACATAACTGAATACAAATCTAATCAACTTCACATAATCACATAACAAGCATGGAAACTCACCACAATAGTAAAATTTGTTTTCCTAGGTGGGATCTGGTTCAAATCCTTCCTCATCTTCTATTATCATGAAAAAGGAAGAAATAAGTTTTGCCTCACACACAGTGAAACTAAACTCAAATAACTCATTCATTTGTCTTATCAAAATTCTTCACAAAATTCCATTAACTCTGGTCAAACGAAAAGTAACCATTCGAGTCGAAATTCATTTTACAAGATTCCATTTTCAGATCAAAATTTCACATAACCAAACAACTCTATCGATGTACTCCATCCGAGCGACATCTATTCTTTAGCACATTGAAATAAAACGAGGTATTTCACCTCCAAATCACTCATTTGAGTTCAATTTCAACACCAAAACTTTTAACCAAAGTTCTAACACATTTTTCAGACAATTTTCACTAGGTCTCAATGTACAAAATTCATGAAAATTAGCTAAAGTCTTTCAAACCCACAAATTTATCCAGAATGGCACTTTTTCCTCAAAGTTTAGTGAAATTCAATTTTTCACCGTTAAAGTTCAAGATTTTCACTCTGTTAAAGCTTATACTCATAATCAAACATAATACATATTTAATTAAGCAAAATTTCATCAAGAAATATCATAAAATTTTGAAATCATACATCAAAATTTCCAAGCATGGTTCGGCCAACCCATAACACTTTCCTTCAAAATTTTCAATAACAAAATCTACTTTCTAACCATAAAATGAACTCATTTCATGAATACCAACCACAACCACAATCAGGTCCTCAAATCCACTACCTAAAAGTCACCTCAAATCTACTACCTAAGTTGGGAATTCAAGAGCTCAACTCAAAGTTCCAAATATAATCATTTCTAGTAAAATAAACCATAGATATACTATATTTAACACTAATCAAGTTAGATCTAAGAGGTTTGAGTCTTCAAATCTATCTAGATCAAACAAGATCTTGTGAGCTCTTCTCAAGAATGATACTTCCAAGCTTAGCAACTCCAAGAAGTTCCAACCTTAACCCACGATCCGCTTGTTTTGATGATGATTTCCGACAACAAACTCAAGATCAAGAAGAAAACAAACCGCACAATCTTTCTTTTCTCTTCTTTTTCTCTCTCTCAACCTCGGACCTCTCCCTCCCTCTCTCCCTCTCTCTCTCACAGCTACCAAGGAATAGAGGAGAAACAAGCCAAAGCCCTCCAATGGAGTCTCACAACTTCAAGAAAGTTGACGAAGAAGAAATGGAAGAAACAAAGTTGCAATCTTTCTCTCTTTTTTCTCTCAAGACTCTCAGCCTCCCTCTCTCTCTTGTGCTCAAGTGTGGCTGAAAATGTGAAGCAACAAGAAGCAAGAAGTAAGGCTTTAAGGGGACAAAAAGGTGCCATTTCCTCAAATCATGAAAAAGTGGTCAAACGACCACTTTTTGTCGTGTTGGGCGCAACACTCTAACTTTTACTGTTTTAGCTCATTTCGACACTATCCAACCTTGAATATATCTCTGTAATATCTCTACATATGCTCGGTTTCATTTTCAAGTCACTATTCATGATTCGGAACCAAAATTAACGCTTAATCTGGCCGAAACCACATACCGGCAAATAATTCTTGAAAAATTCTCTAAATTAGAAAATAATCACTCAAAACATAAATTCACTCATATTTTAATGAATAAACCCAATATAAATATTATTATGCATTTTAAAATAAAAATTCAAAATTTGAGGCCCTCACATCTTTTCCCCCTTAAAAGAATTTTGTCCTCAAAATTCCTTACCTTTCTAAGTAAACAGCTCTGGATATTTCTTCTTCATTTAACTTCCAAGTAGCTTCCTCAATATCATGATTTCTCCAAAGAACTTTAACCAAAGGAATCTTCTTATTTATCAAACCTTCACTTCCTTATCGAGAATCTTCACAGGTCGTCCTTCATAAGTTAGCAATTCGTCCACTTCAATCACTCCTAATTGTAGTACATGATTTGGGTCTGGATGATACTTCTTGAGTATGGAAACATGGAAAACTTTGTGGATCTTAGACATACTAGGGGATAAATCCAACTGGTAAGCCACTTTTCCAACTCATTTGAAGATTTCAAAAGGTCCAATGTACCTTGGCTTCAATATACCACTCCTCCTTTCAAAGGTTTAACTCTCAAGAATACTTTGTCTCCTACTTCAAATTCCAAATCCTTTCTTCGGTTATCAGTATAGCTCTTCTGTCTACTTTGAGCGGTCTGGAGTCTTTCTCGAACTAATCTCACTTTCTCATAAGCTTCTTCGATCCAGGGAATCGTGGTCGGATCCAAACTTTTTCTTTCACCTACTTCATCCCAATGAATTGGTGATCTACGTCTCCTTCCATAAAGCGCCTCATACGGGGCCATCTGAATTGAAGCGTGATAACTATTGTTGTAGGCAAACTCAACTAATGGCATGTGTTGACTCCAACTCCCTCCAAAATCCAATATACAGGACCTCAATATATCTTCCAAAGTCTGAATTGTCCTCTCAGATTGTCCATCCGTTTAGGGATGATACGCAGTAGTCAAATTCACCTTAGTCCCCAAAATTTCTTGTAACTTCGGCCAAAAATAAGAAACGAACCTCGGATCCCTATCGGAGACAATACTCGCCGGAACACCATGTAATCTCATGATTTCATCCAAATATAGCCGAGCTAATTTCTCCAAAGGACATTTCATACTCACTGGCAGAAAATGTACAGTCTTAGTAAGTCGGTCTACTATCACCCTGATACAATCCATGGTTGCCCAAGATGGAGGAAATCATTAGAAATCTTACAAGTCCATTAGCTTTGAGTCGGGGGTCCAAGCCTTTAAGCCTTTTGGACCGTGGAGAAGTGCAACAAGTGGGCCAGCTAGGAAAAGCGCAGAAAGCAAGAGTCGCGGACCGATCCACGACCCAACACCTCACGTGTTTGTGCCTCGCGACTCATGATCAGAAGCGAAATTTCCTACATCCGCGGACTGATCCGCGAACCAAGCATCGCAGATCCAGATCGCGGATCTCAGTCACGAATTTATGTAATTTTTGTTTATTTTTATATTTTTTGTAATTAGATTAGAACAGCCCGTGGTTCACCCCAGAGAGCCTTTGGCCGAACCCTGGGTTTAGTAGTGAGTTGTCTGGTTAGTTGGTAGGGAGTATTTAAACCAATTCTTATGTATGTTTCATCAGATTATTCAGATTATACAGAAACCTTTTAAGAGTCTCTTTCTCTTGCTTCTTGAAGCATTTCTTGAGTATTTTAGGTTATTCTAGGATATTCGATCAAACTTATCAATCTAGGAATGCACTAGATTGTGGCGTCTCTACCATATCAAGGGATCGTTGACCGTGTGATCAACGGGTTCTTGATTCTTCCGCTGTGTTCGTTGAGTCAAACGCAAATTCAACTTTCTAGATCCGTGTAGTCTGTACGGGTTTCGTCACAGGTTGGATACGTTCGTATCACACCCAAATTGCGTCATGCCCTTTTTGGCTCCTTGGCAACCCAATCACAAAATCCATAGTGATGTAATCCCATTTCCATTCAGGTATCTCTAAAGGTTGTAAAAGTCTAGAAGGTTTCTAATGCTCAGCCTTAACTTGCTAGCACACAAGGCATGTTTGAACAAATTTTGCCACATCCTTCTTTAAACCATCCCACCAATATAACCCTTTCAAATCTTGGTACATCTTATTGCTTTCAGGGTGAATTGTATACTTAGATCGGTGTGCTTCCTCCAGAATTTCTTTTCTCAACCTTTCATCATTCAGCACAACTAATTGATTTCGAAATTTCAACACTCCTTCAAATCCTAACTTAAAATCTAGGGTTCCTCCCTTGTTCACCTTTTTCAACAATTTTTCCACCTTAGGATCTTCCTTTTGTGCCTCTTTGATACGTCCCACTATTGGAGATCTCAACATTAGATTTCCAAATATAACCTTCTGTTTTCCAAACGAGGATTCCACTCGCTCACCCTTTTTAACATATCCCATTCTCTAACCATCAACCCTGCCACTTGAGCCTTACGACTTAGCGCATCTGCTACCTTATTAGCCTTCCCAGGGTGGTAGTTTATGGTACAATCATAATCCTCAAGAAATTCCACCCATCGCCTTTGCCTCAAATTTAGCTCCTTTTGAGAAAACAAATGCTTTAGACTCTTATGATTTGTGAAAACCTCAAATGTCAACTCCATACAGATAATGTCTCCACTTTTTCAGTGCAAAGATAACCGCGGCCAGATCCAAATCATGTGTGGGGTAATTTTGTTCATGAGGTTTAATTTCCTAGAGGCATAAGCAATAACTTTCCCATTTTGCATCAGAACACATCCTAACCCCTCTTTCGAGGCATCAGAGTAAATTACAAAACCATCCTTTCCATTTGGCAATGTCAAAACAGGAGCCATTGTCAGACATTTCTTTAATTCCTGGAAACTAGCCTTACACTTAGGATTCCAATCAAATTTGCCATGTTTCTTGGTCAAATTAGATAATGGTCTAGCAATCCTAAAAAAATCTTGAATGAATCACCGGTAATACCCTGCTAAACCCAAGAAACTTCTAACCTTAGTAGAGATTCCCGGTTGTTTCCATTGAGTCACAGCCTCTACTTTGGCAGGATCCACAGAAATTCCATCCTTAGAAATTTTATGCCCCAAGAAGGACATTTCCTCAAGCCAGAACTCACACTTGTTAAACTTAGCATATAATTGATGTTCTCTTAGAGTTTGAAGCACTATCTTCAAGTGTTGAGTATGATCTTCTCGGGTCTTAGAATACACCAAGATATCATCTATAAACACAACCACAAATTGATCCAAATAGGGTTTGAAGACTCGTTGCATTAAATCCATAAACGTAGAGGAATTCAAAATACTGTACCTTGAATTAAAAGCAGTTTTTGGCACATCCTCCTTTCTAATCCTCAACTGATAACACCCTTGCCTAAGATCTAATTTAGAAAAGACCACTGATCCTTGTAATTGATCAAATAATTCATCAATAAGCGGCAAAGGGTATTTATTCTTTATCATCACATCATTATGCCCTCGGTAATTTATATACAACCTTAAACTCCCATCCTTTTTCTTGACGAATAGCATACGTGCTCCCTAAGGTGAGTCACTTTCCCTAATAAAACTCCACTCTAGCAAATCTTGCAATTGAATTTTCAACTCCTTAAGTTCCGTCGGAGCCATTCGGTACGGGGTTTTAGAGATTTGAGCTGTTTTCGATACAAAATCAATCTTAAACTCTACCATTCGCTCAGGAGGTAGGTTTTCTAATTCTTCAGGGAAAACATCTTGAAAATCCTTTACAACTGGCATCTCTTCTAACTTCGTTTTATCACTTGGAGGGTTTATAAGAAAAACCAGGTAACCTTGAGCTTCCTTACTTAACAATTTCCTAGCCTTAATCCCCGAAATAAGGGCAGACGAAACTAACCTCCCTTTCACATCTAATCTCAAGGTAGCCTCCTCAGGAATAGAAAATTCCACAATTTTTGCCCTACATTCCAATTTAGCATGGTAATGGGCTAAGCAATCCATTCCTATAATAACATCATATCCCTTTATATCCAAACTTATTAAATCCATCACTAGCTTTTCTCTCTCCTACCCAAATATCACAATTCTTATATACCCAACTCGTAATTAAACTTTGTTCTCGCGTGGTGGGTCTTCTAACTTCCAGATCATAAGGTAATCTAACAGGTTTTATATCTACTCCATTCAAAAAGGTAGGATTTACAAATGAATGCGATGCATCAGGATCAAGTAGAATCATAGCTAAGCGATGAAAGATGGGTAAGGTACCTTCAACCACCTCAGTGGGGTCGGGGACTTGCTGATGATTGATGGCGTAAACTCTAGCTGGAACCCTGGGTCGATTCCCCACTACACTTGCTTGACTGGGATTTGGTCTCCTCGCTTGCCTAGTCACATTTTCCCCTTGAATCATTGGACATGCAGTTAATTAATGCTCGGTACTTCTACACTTCAAACATCCTCCAGTCTTACTCCAACAACTATTCTCAGTGTGATTGGGCTTTCCACAGAAACCACAGGAGACACTAGGAGCAGAAGCTTGACTTCCCTGAGAGACACTTCTCGATAGCCCCCTTCCACTTGCTGTTCCTCTCGCCATCGCACCTCTAGGGTATTCTCCCCTAACTATAGACCCTCATGACACTCCAAAATGTTTACTCTACCCATTCATCTTCCAAATCTAGGGGTTGAAGCACCCACATCCACTGGCCCATGACTACTGCTAGGTGCATTCCTTTTTCTTGCATTAAAAATCCTCACTTGAACCTTGGCCCCTTCAATTCTCTGGGCCTTTTCCACAGCTTCACTAAAACTATTGACTTGGGCAGCCGCCAAGCTCTCTTGTAGCTTTACATTCAATCCCTGAACAAATCTCCTTATTCTTCTCTGCTCAGTTGCCACTAACTCAGGGGCGAACCTCGATAGCTTAGTGAATTGTACCTCGTATTCCGCAACACTTAGCAGTCCTTGCCTACACTTGATAAAGTCATCCTCTCTTCTCTCTTGAACAAGTAGAGGGAGAAATTTAGCATTAAATTCCCTTGTAAAATTCACCCAAGTTCTAGGGGTTTGCTCTCTCTCCCATTTAGCCCTTATCATGTTTCACCATAATCGGGTAGCTCCCTCAAATTGAAACACAACGAATGTTATTTGTCTTTCCTCCGTGTAATCCAAGGCAACAAAAATGTCTGAAATTCTTTCCAACCAACCCTCAGCAGCTTCAGGGTTGGGTCTCCCAAGGAATTTAGGTGGGTTAAACTTTTGGAATCGCTCCAGGGCTCTATCTTCACCACCCCCAAGGTTAATAGGTTGTTGTTCAGGACCAGGACCTTGTTGGCCAGCCATTCGGTCTAATATTTCAGTCATTCGGTTGATGGCCGTAACCATTTGCCTCCAATATCGGCCCTAGCACCTTGATTTTGATCGGCGGCGAACTCACGGTCACCTCCAATATTTTGGAGTAGCTAGTCCCTATCCTTTGGCCTCGGCCTCTTCTACCCTCCATAGCTCTTTAGAGAGCAGACAATTTAATATAAACATAAGAAAATAAATACACTATTAGAGAAACCACTTTAAAAAGTAGGCAAAACACTTTATAATCACATCTCATAATAAAGAAGTGCCAGGAGTACATCAAAGAAGCATGCTTTTAACAAAAAAAAAAATACACATAGATCACATCAAGTCCGCAAGCACATCCAAACAAAAGTACAGTACTTGAAAAGTTAGTAAGCATGCAACTACAAGGATTGAGAACCTACTCTAATGGTTTTTCTCACAAAAGATTACACAAAAGCCTAACTTCAAGCTCGACTAGTCCATCAAGCCTCAAAAGAGAAAGTCTCCATAGAAGCACTCTCCGACGGGTCAGACTCCAGATATTGGGGATCTCCCTCAGCCATAACTGCCTCCCCCTCAGACTTACTTCGACGATCTCCCCCCATATCTGCATCAGTAGGTGGCTTGATGAAAGAGCTGAAAGCTGTCCAAGAAAGAATTCATCATTCAAAGGGGTCCAAGTGATTGAAATTCAAGAAGATGCATTTGAAGGATTGAAACCCTAGCTTTGGCTTAAAAATCACATTTGGATTTAGGGTCTCAATTCGACCATCTAGAGTTTTGTTTTGTTTAAGTTGTAATGGGCCGAATTACCTTGCTAAATAAGCTTGAGTAATTAAGTCCAATTGCCATAATTAGCTAGTTAAAATTCTGGTTAATTAGTTGGGCTTATGACCAAAGTACACTTGGGCTTAATGAGGTCAAAACCTAGTTCAATTAGGATTAGTCTTTCATTGATTCATAGTAGTAGTAGGATTAGTTTTTCCAAGGCTATATATACAGCCTATGATGGACGAATTTTAGAGAGTTTTTTTAATCAAATTTTCAGCTTATTCTTGTGAGAATAGCACGTCTCTTTCTAAGAGATTCTTCTTTGAATACTTGAGAGATTTTGAGTCTTCATTCGACTTATCAATCAAGAACCACACTTGATTGTGGCGTCATCTACCAACAGCCTTGGTTCGCTAATTCATTGTTCTACGGGTTAAGATTAAATTCGAGATTCGTAGATCCGCGGGTTAGAAGGGTCGAGAGTCTTCCATAAGTCCAACTTGATAATCGTCTAGGTCCGTTATCCAACTCACATCATCTGGTATCAGAGCTAGTTGACAGTATCAAGTATATCCCTTTTAATTCTTGTTATTGTCGTTTCTTGTTTTGTGTCCAAAAAAAAAAAAAAAGTTACTGTTCATCATACTGTAGCGTTACTACTGTTCATCCGAATTCAATCTCTAGTTTCTTGATTATTGATCGTGTCTTTCTTGTGTTCTTGAGTCTTGAATCAAAAAAAAAAAAAAATTGTGTCTTGTTTTTCTTGTTTTGTTCTAGGGTTTTCTTGTAGTTCTTGCATCTAAAATTCTGGTTTGTTGTGCACCCCTAGTAAGTCGTTCTTGAAATCTTGAAATCTGGTTATCTTGTGCCTTGTCCTCTTGTTTCTTGCATCTTTAAGAAAATTCTGGTTGTTTTGCTGATTGCTTCATAGTTTCTTGTGTTGCCGTTTCATAGTCCATAGTGCTATCCATCTTTATTGTCTAGTTCTTGCGTAATTGGTGTATCAATTTGCTGGGAAATTGTGAGCTGATCAAAACCAAGAAAAAAAAAACCAGAAATTCCTTGAATCTTGAACTTGGATTGTAGCCTTCTTGGGTTCTTGAAACAAACCCTAAAAGATCTTCAACAAGTTAAGACCACTTTTTGAACTTAAGGGCTGTTTTCTTGAGCTTCTTGAAATCAATTGAAAGGATCTTGAATTCTGGAAAAAAAATTCCAACGGATCTTTGAAGCTTGTGAGCAGAATTTAATTGGGTAAAAAAAAAAAAAGAGAAGAAAGAACAAGAACCCGAAGCTGCTTGAAAATTTCTGCTTGATCCAAAGCTGTCTTGAAGTATTGGGATCCTATTCTTGATCTTACAAATTGATTGTTCAACCGAGGTTTGCTCTTCCATCCATAAATTGGTTTCCTTGTTGATTCAAGACGTACCAAAACAGCATCCTAAGTCTTGTTTAGCCTGCCAACCGCCATAAATAAAAGCCAAATCAGTTTTGGAAGCCATTCCACCGCCTTAAGCAAGGAACTAACAAATCCAAACCGGGTTTGAAAATTGTTGAAGGGCCGAACTGCTGTTTCTTTTTGCCCTTGTGCCACCCTAATTATCTACACTTTCCAGCAACATTGTGTCTCTTATTCATGAGTCTTGCTTTCCAAATTGGTGTGTCTTAGTTTCTTAACTAGTTTCTTTTGAGTCACGTATATTTTCTCAACCCAATTCTTTCCAGTTTGTAGAGTCAATTTAGTCCTTAATTCTCAACTCTTTTTGCTTCCTCATCCATTCTTCAAAGTGAGCCAAAGGGTGATACATCACATTCTTGTGAAGGCAGTTGGTGATAAGCCCTTGAATTGCTCGAATTTTCTGAATTCTTCAAGGAGGAAAATCAAGGAATTAGAGCGTGCTTGGTAAGATCATTAGAGTGACATAAAAACACTTGAGTGATACACGAGTGCGAGGGAAACACGTGAGGGAGTGTGTGAGGCATTTTCTACTAACGTTTGTTGAATTTTGCAGATTTAATCATGGCTAAGGAAAATGAGATAACCATGAATAAGTTTGATTGCTTGGAGGATAAAACCTTCAAGAGGAGGGGTTCCAAACCTTCTAGTAGCCATCGAGAACATCACCCTTATGTGCCTAAAGGAATAAATGTTTTGGCATTGCGTGATGTAGAAGAGCAACTGAAAGTCATTAAGGCTCAAAGTAACTGGTTCTACACTCGTTGCTACATCAAGGATAAAATTCTTAGCATGGCCATTGACAGGAGTTGTACAATCAACCTTGCAAGCACTGTTATGGTTGAGAAATTGAATCTTCCAACCGTTGATCTTATTCAGCCATACAAGTTGCAAAGTGCTAGTGGTGATATCTGGGTTACTAAGCATACACTTGTTCCTTTCCGTATTGGTAGATACGTAGATGAGGTATTTTGTGATGTTGTTCCTATTCGAGTGACGCATGTATTGTTGGGAGAATCATGGATGTCTAAAAACGATGTTAAGTATGATGGGAAAACTAATAAGTATTCCTTCATATTTAATGGACGTCGTTTCAAGCTTGGGTCACTTACTTATGAGCAACTTTGTGAAGACCTTGCTATTCTTCTACATGAAAAGCAATCAAGAGAGCTAGTCAAAGGCGATGAGCAATCATCTCAAGAGGAAGCTACTGCACAAAAGGAAGAATTGAAGGATAAAGTCGAGGCAAAATCCATGAAAAAGGCAAAAGATTGCATGATTTTAGTGGAAAGAAAAGAGCGGAAGCAAGCAATACCTGCGAAAGCCAATGTTGAGAGCAAACATCATGTACTTTTGGCTAACCAACTCGACTATATTTTGCCTAGTATGTTTGTTCCATTTTCACAGGTTTTCAAGGCAAATCACGTGCTGCCTCATGATGAAACTCCTAAGCCAATTGTCTTGACTAAATTTGGTAAAATTGTAGTTACTTCAATTGCCAAGAGAAAGGTAGAATTCTTCCCTAATTCTCTTTGTTTTCATGATACAACTACTGCCTTTGTGTTGCCTAAGGAGGTAAGTACTCTTAAGTTGGCTATGAGTAGTTCTATGCCTAATCTTGACGAATCGGTTACTACCTTCTTGTGCATAGTTCATTTTCTTGACTTGTTCATGTATGCTAAACTTCTAGAGTTAATTGACATTGTTTTAAAAGTTGTTTATGTAAGTCATATGGTTAACTATCAAGGAATCATGAAGTTTGACAAAGCTGTCTACTTACTTTATGACCCTTATGCTAGAGATAGTTTACGTCATCTTGGGTGTCCTGTTTATTTTACTTGTGTGAAATTTATTTTAAATCCTTCTATGTCATGTGTTTCTTTTGAGTCTTGCGATTCTTCTAGTTTGTCTTTGAGTTATTTTAGTAATCCTGTTCATTCTAACTATGTGAGTCCCATGTGTTCTATTAGTTTTAAGTGTCTTGATATTATCCACGCATATCCTACTTTACGTAGTGATTCTAATGTCTTTTTAAATTGTGTTCAAAATGTTAGGATGGTGCATGACATTCACATATACCCCTCTTGTTATCGGGAAAGTGTTGAATACATCTACTTCGATGAATCTTACTCTTCGTTCTTTGTATTTGATCCAGGTGTCAAAGACTGGAGATCGTGGCAAAACCATTGTGAGCTGATGTGTGCATGTTGGTTCGTGTTCAAATTGGGTAGACGGCATGCTTCTTGTGATGTGAGTTGGATAACGGACCTAGACGAATATCAAGTTGGACTTACGGAAGACTCTTGACCCCTCTAACCCGCGGAACTACGAACCTTGAATTTAATCTCAACCCGTAGAACAATGAATTAGCGACCCAAGGCTGTTGGTAGATGATGCCACAATCAAGTGCGGTTCTTGATTGATAAGTCGAATGAACACTCAAAATCTCTCAAGTATTCAAAGAAGAATCTCTTAGAAAGAGACGTGCTATTCTCACAAGAATAAGCTGAAAATTTGATTGATAAAACTCTTAATAAATTCGTCCATCATAGGCTGTATTTATAGCCTTACAAGTAATCCTAATACTACTAGGAATCAATTAACACTTAAGCTGAAAACTAATCCTAATTGAACTAGGCTTCTGGCCCATTAAACCATGTAGGTAATTCGGCCAAAGCTTAAGTAATCAAAACAGAAATTAAGCTAACTTACTAATGGTAATTGGACTTAATTAACCAAGCTAAATTAACAAGGCAATTCGGCCCAACATACTAAGTACACAAAATGGAATTTAGACATAACTCTAGATGGTCGAATTGAGACCCTAAATCCAAATGTGATTTTTAAGCCAAAGCTAGGGTTTCAATCCTTCAAATGCATCTTCTTGAATTTCAATCGCTTGGACCCCTTTGAATGATGAATTCTTTCTTGGACAGCTTTCAGCTCTTTTATCATTCCCCTCCTCTTGAAGGCGATTTGTCCCAAATCGAAGGATCGTTTATGATAAAGAACGTCAGGGAACGTTTGCATGAATGCGAGCCAAGAAGCATGCCGTCTACCCAATTTGAACACGAACCAACATGCACACATCAGCTCACAATGGTTTTGCCGCATCTCCGTCTTTGACACCGGATCAAATACAAAGAACGAAGAGTAAGATTCATCGAAGTAGATGTATTCAACACTTTCCCGATAACAAGAGGGGTATATGTGAATGTCATGCACCATCCTAACATTTTGAACACAATTTAAAAAGACATTAGAATCACTACGTAAAGTAGGATATGCGTGGATAATATCAAGACACTTAAAACTAATAGAACACATGGGACTCACATAGTTAGAATGAACAGGATTACTAAAATAACTCAAAGACAAACTAGAAGAATCGCAAGACTCAAAAGAAACACATGACATAGAAGGATTGAAAATAAATTTCACACAAGTAAAATAAACAGGACACCCAAGATGACGTAAACTATCTCTAGCATAAGGGTCATAAAGTAAGTAGACAGCTTTGTCAAACTTCATGATTCCTTGATAGTTAACCATATGACTTACAAAAACAACTTTTAAAACAATGTCAATTAACTCTAGAAGTTTAGCATACATGAACAAGTCAAGAAAATGAACTATGCACAAGAAGGTAGTAACCGATTCGTCAAGATTAGGCATAGAACTGCTCATAGCCAACTTAAGAGTACTTACCTCCTTAGGCAACACAAAGGCAGTAGTTGTATCATGAAAACAAAGAGAATTAGGGAAGAATTCTACCTTTCTCTTGGCAATTGAAGTAACTACAATTTTACCAAATTTAGTCAAGACAATTGGCTTAGGAGTTTCATCATGAGGCAGCACGTGATTTGCCTTGAAAACCTGTGAAAATGGAACAAACATACTAGGCAAAATATAGTCGAGTTGGTTAGCCAAAAGTACATGATGTTTGCTCTCAACATTGGCTTTCGCAGGTATTGCTTGCTTCCGCTCTTTTCTTTCCACTAAAATCATGCAATCTTTTGCCTCGACTTTATCCTTCAATTCTTCCTTTTGTGCAGTAGCTTCCACTTGAGATGATTGCTCATCGCCTTTGACTAGCTCTCTTGATTGCTTTTCATGTAGAAGAATAGCAAGGTCTTCACAAAGTTGCTCATAAGTAAGTGACCCAAGCTTGAAACGACGTCCATTAAATATGAAGGAATACTTATTAGTTTTCACATCATACTTAACATCGTTTTTAGACATCCATGATTCTCCCAACAATACATGCGTCACTTGAATAGGAACAACATCACAAAATACCTCATCTACATATCTACCAATACGGAAAGGAACAAGTGTATGCTTAGTAACCCAGATATCACCACTAGCACTTTGCAACTTGTATGGCTGAATAAGATCAACGGTTGGAAGATTCAATTTCTCAACCATAACAGTGCTTGCAAGGTTGATTGTACAACTCCTGTCAATGGCCATGCTAAGAATTTTATCCTTGATGTAGCAATGAGTATAGAACCAGTTACTTTGTTGAGCTTTAATGATCTTCAGTTGCTCTTCTATATCACGCAATGCCAAAACATTTACTCCTTTAGGCACATAAGGGTGATGTTCTCGATGGCTACTAGAAGGTTTGGAACCCCTTCTCTTGAAGGTTTTATCCTCCAAGCAATCAAACTTATTCATGGTTATCTCATCTCCTTTGGTAGACATATTTCAAAACCTGCAAAATGAACAAACTCGTGATAGAAAAGACCTCACACACTCCCTCACGTGTTTCCCTCGCGCTCGTGTATCACTCAAGTATTTTTATTTCACTCTAATGATCTCACCAAGCACGCTCTAGTTCCTTGATCTTCCCCCTTGAAGAAATCAGAAAATTTAAGCAATTCAAGGACTTGTAATCAATTGCCTTCATGTGAATGTGGTGTATCACCTTTTGGTTCACTTGGAGAATAAATGAGGAAGCAAAAGAATTGAAAATTTAAAGACTAAAGTTGACTCAAAGGCTAAAAAAAGAAGAAAATTCAGAAATCACTAAGAAACCCTATAAGAAGACTTGGAAGGACCGGGGGTAGTTTGGTAATTTCTCCACAATTTTCCTAGACCCCTTAACGAAGGTATAACACGGAATTCAAACTAAGGATGAACACAATAGAACTGACAATTAATTAGGAATTAAGAGCTAGACTTGACTCCTAGACAAATTTGGAAATATGAGAAGGAAACTTAGTTGGACCGTGACCAATCACAAGTAAAGTCACAATGGAATGCTGGAAGACCAGAATGATTTGCGTGGAAACAATAACTTCAGCAAGCGGCAAACAGATGATGGAAAACTAATTAGACTTCAACTTGAATTTCGGAACGACTAAAAGGAAACTAGATTTAAAAAAATCAAGACAAGTAAAAGAGGAATCAAATCACGTGCTGGACCGAACAAGAACAAGTGCACAAACTTCAAGTAGTGGTCGGTTCAAGGAGACAACCCCAAGCCAATTCAGTTTTGCTTGCAACGATGCAAGTCGGTGTTGGCTTTCCAAGGCTGGTTGGGATTTCCTTGAAGCGGTTGGATCCTTTTTTTTTTTTTTTATGAGAAGTTTGCTACGGTCAAGGAAGCTGTTTGCAGATTTGGAAGAAACTCTTTTATTTGGGTTTCTATTGTTTATTCAGCGCAAGAAGACTCCAACTCAAAGGAGGATAGCCAAACTGGATTTTAGTGACTGAATTTTCTGGTGTGAATTTTAGCTTTCCAAATTCGGTTCTAGGCTGTCCAATGCACACAACTATGTTTTGGCAAATCACAAGAGGTAGTTCAAGCTTTGGGAACAAGAATCGCAATGCATGAATTGACTCCAACAATCAAGAAAGCAGTTTTGGGAAGCAGAATTTCCAGAAGGCAGATTCGGGTTCCTTCTTCTTCTTTCTTTCGTTCCTCTTTTTTTTTTTTTTTTTTTGTAAGCCAAAAACCTGCCTTTAAACCTCAAGAATCGGTGGTGGAAATTCCAGATTTCAAGAACTTCCAACCGGTTTCAAGAAAATCAGAAAAACAGTCCCCCTAGGTTCAAGAATTTGTTGGAATTTGTTCAAGATCTTTTAGGGTTTATTTCAAGAACTCAAGAAGGCCACAAAACATGTGCAAGATTCAATGATTTCAGTCACGGTTTTCTGGTTTGGTTCAGCCCAAGTTTTCCAGCAATAAACACACAAGAACAAGGCAGTTTCGGACAGCAACAAGAACTATGAAGCGACAGCACAAGAAACTTACGAAACGAACAACTAGCAACCAGAATTTCCAAGACTCAATTGACACACAGATTTGCAATTTTAATCAGAATTTATGACAGCAATACCAGACAAAAGACGGACACTTGAGACAAGAAGAGATGGACAGCAAGAAAACAAGACTTGAAACAGAATTTTGGGCGCAAGACACAAGAAACTTTGAAGCAATCAGCAAAACAACCAGAATTTTCTTAAAGATGCAAGAAACAAGAGGACAAGGCACAAGATAACCAGATTTCAAGATTTCAAGAACGACTTACTAGGGGTGCACAACAAACCAGAATTTTAGATGCAAGAACTACAAGAAAACCCTAGAACAAAACAAGAAAAACAAGACACAATATTTTTTTTTTTTTTGTTTTGATTCAAGACTCAAGAACACAAGAAAGACAAGATCAACAATCAAGAAACTAGAGATTGAATTCTGATGAACAGTAATGCTACAGTATGATGAACAGTAACATTTTTTTTTTTTTGGACACAAAACAAGGAACGACAATAACAAGAATTAAAAGGGATATACTTGATACCGTCAACTAGCTCTGATACAGATGATGTGAGTTGGATAACGACCTAGACCTAATATCAAGTTGGACTTACGGGAAGACTCTTGACCCCTAACCAGCGGAACTACAACCTTGAATTTAATCTCAACCCGTAGAACAATGAATTATTGAGATGACACCACAATCAAGTGCGGTTCTTGATTGATAAGTTAATGAACACTCAAAATTCTCAAGTATTCAGAAGAATCTCTTAGAGAGACGCGTGCTATTCTCACAGAATAAGCTGAAAATTTGATTGATAAAACTCTTAATAAATTCGTCCATCATAGGCTGTATTTATAGCCTTACAAGTAATCCTAATACTACTAGGAATCAATTAACACTTAAGCTGAAAACTAATCCTAATTGAACTAGGCCGGCCCATTAAACCATGTAGGTAATTCGGCCAAAGCTTAAGTAATCAAAACAGAAATTAAGCTAACTTACTAATGGTAATTGGACTTAATTAACCAAGCTAAATTAACAAGGCAATTCGGCCCAACATACTAAGTACACAAAATGGAATTTAGACATAACTCTAGATGGTCGAATTGAGACCCTAAATCCAAATGTGATTTTTAAGCCAAAGCTAGGGTTTCAATCCTTCAAATGCATCTTCTTGAATTTCAATCACTTGGACCCCTTTGAATGATGAATTCTTTCTTGGACAGCTTTCAGCTCTTTCATCATCTTGGCTCGCATTCATACAAATGTTCCCTGACGTTCTTCATCATAAACGATCCTTCGATTTGGGACAAATCGCCTTCAAGAGGAGGGGAATGATGAAAGAGCTGAAAGCTGTCCAAGAAAGAATTCATCATTCAAAGGGGTCCAAGTGATTGAAATTCAAGAAGATGCATTTGAAGGATTGAAACCCTAGCTTTGGCTTAAAAATCACATTTGGATTTAGGGTCTCAATTCACCATCTAGAGTTTTGTTTTGTTTAAGTTGTAATGGGCCAATTACCTTGCTAAATAAGCTTGAGTAATTAAGTCCAATTGCCATACTAGCTAGTTAAAATTCTGGTTAATTAGTTGGCTTATGACCAAAGTACACTTGGGCTTAATGAGGTCAAAACCTAGTTCAATTAGGATTAGTCTTTCATTGATTCATAGTAGTAGTAGGATTAGTTTTTCTAAGGCTATATATACAGCCTATGATGGACGAATTTTAGAGAGTTTTTTTAATCAAATTTTCAGTTTATTCTTGTGAGAATAGCACGTCTCTTTCTAAGAGATTCTTCTTTGAATACTTGAGAGATTTTGAGTCTTCATTCGACTTATCAATCAAGAACCACACTTGATTGTGGCGTCATCTACCAAAAGCCTTGGTTCGCTAATTCATTGTTCTACGGGTTAAGATTAGAAGGGTCGAGAGTCTTCCATAAGTCCAACTTGATAATCGTCTAGATCCTACACCAATTCACATCATGGCTGATCAACAGAAGCCTCCTCAGCTCGATTGGCCTCGTGCACTTCCTCTACCAAGGCCACGCACTCAGCTACTATGCCCTCACCTCGCTCTCAAGCCACCCTCACCACTCTAGCCGCTCGCTCATTAGCCAAGCAGGCCTCCTCCTCAAGCTCATGGATCCAATTAGCCTGATCCTGTGTCTCAGTCAACAACTGGTCCACCTCCTCTTGCAGCTCCCTAGTGACCCTAGTCAGGACCTTCCTCTCATGGTAGATTGCCAAAACTACCCTATCAGGGTGGGCATAAGGATTATTAGTAGTTTCCTAAAACCTAGCTACCCTAACTAGCGATAGAAAAAGACTGCTCAATAATTCAACGACCAGAAGACTTTAGCTCGTAAAGTGTGCCCATGCTCTACATGCAAGAGAGGGATCAGAAGACTCTGGCTAGTAAGGCGTGCCCACGGCTAACAGGTGCAAGTCTTCGGGTTTGCACCTTTATTAACTAAAGTAAATCAAATCATGGAGTGATGTTGCGGTGACACAAGGCAGTGATTGCTCCTCCAAATTGCTAAGTGGCTTAACTTGATCTTGCACATCTTGAACCAATGCGGCTAACTCCTCCTTGAGGCATTTGGCTCTCGCACGTGTCATTGGGCCGGACGTACTTGTAACTTGAATTTGCACCATAAACTCTTCAATTTTAACTCTATTCATTGAACCCCATTGCACCATAGTTGGGTCATTCAAAAAGACACGAACACCTCTGAGGATTCATATCATTCCCCTCCTCTTGAATAGATTTGTCCTCAAATCATTGGAGCGTTTAAACTGTAGCAAGGATGGACACACATGGATGATCACGATCTTAGTAACATGGTGTTTGGACAACCTCTTAATGCTCATGAAATCACTTGGTACATGAAACTCAGCATTTGTTGGCAGCAACATGTAAGAATTAGCAATATCTTCTTGCGAACAAACAAATGATGAAGACATCAATGGCAATGAAATGCTGCTCAAATCCATGGATTGATGAAAGCTAGGAAAACAGTGATTCGCTGCTAGTTTAGACACTTCATATGTGACTGGTACAAGCACAAAATCAGGTTGCACTCCTTTAGCAAAGATTGAAAAATTATAGTCAGCCTTACAACCTACAAAAATGAAATAACTTTCAACTTGTTTCAAACCAAAAATTGGACATATAAGGAATGGAACATCATTAGCTAAATGGCAAGAAGGTATAGCACAAGAGTTAAATGTAAAAACTCCCTTAGAAACTTCACTATTCCTTTCATCAATTAAAAACCCGATTGCTGGCTCATTACTTAGACCTTTAAAATCTGCATGATAAAGACTGGAGTGAGAACTAGAATTATGCTCAAAACAAGGCAAAGATGATGAGTAATTCAAGGTTAAAGAATGAGAATCAAAATCAGGAATTTTCCCTTCAAGATGACCACGAATTGCTGCTCCATTGGTTTGGACAGAATTCTGCTCCGTGAATTGACACCAAATAGATCTAACACCAAGAAGGCAAACTCCATGAAAACTCATTGATTGTACAAGTGACTTTGGAATGGAACATTGCATGACTAACTCTACTTGACCTTGCTTGACCTACACAAAATAAGAAATACTACACAAAGCAAAGGTAAGTTCGTTATAAAAATCATAAGTTCTCACATTCTCACTCATCTCACTTGATTTTTCAATTTCTTTTTCTTGAGTGCCTTTCTCAATTTTTACCTCATGCTCACTCTCTAGTTTTACCTCTTCACTCACACTCATATTTTGTATGGCACATTCAACTACATTCTCCCATTCCTCAGGTTCAATGATGATTTCTTCTAGTTCAACTTCACTTTGAATCAGATTATATTGACTTTCATGAGCAATAATCTCTACAAGCTCTTCTTTAGGAGATTCTTGGATATTGCTTTCAACTTGCTCCTTCAATTGCTTTTCATGTAGAAGACGTTGATAAGTCTCTCACCATGATTCCTCCTTATGTGGCTTATTCCTAGACTTAGGTTTGGAAGAAATTGATGAATTTTGTTCCTTGTGCCTTCTAGATGGTCTTTCTTCCTTTTGCTCACAATGCTTGGATTGACAATGCTTAAATTCTTGACATCACCACTTTTGATTTTTTTCATAAGCACATCGTCCTTTGTATACTTCCTTAGCATGCAAATGATCCATCCCTTCTTGGAGTGTACGAAAATTATGATGAGATTGCATGGAACCCCTCCTCTTGACTTCCTTATTCACCATTTGATCAAGTCGTCTTTCGAGAGGCTCAAAACTGTCATTTACCACTTGTTTTAATGCTTCCTTCAAGGACTCCATCACGAGACTAATTTCAGCTTGTTGGGATGCCATTTAAATCTACACAAATGATTAGTAATAAAAGCAAATAGACCTCACGCACTCCCTTACGTGTATACACTCAACCCTCGTGTTTTCACTCAATAAGCACTCTATTATTCTCACCAATCACTTCTCGAGTCAACTTTGGTAACAACTTGAAGAAATTAGAGCTTCTTCTAGCGTAGACCAACTTACCAATTTAGACCACGATGAATTAGGCAAGAATGGCACGAAGAAAATTAGGAAACAAAGACACAAAGAATTAGGAAAACAAGGTACCAAAAGATTTAGGGAACTAAGACACAATTAGAATTAGGAAACTGAGACACAATGATTTAGGAAACAAAGACACAAAAAGGATTAGGAAACACGGACACAGAGAATAGGAAATAACAGATTAGGAAACTAAAATACAAAGGATTAGGAAACAAAGAATAAAGAATTAGGAAACTAAGACACAATGGTTTAGGAAACAAAGAACCAGTTTAAGTGCTCAACAAAAGTCAAACAAAATGGTGAAATAAGACTGATTAAGATGCTGGAAATTATCTTCAAAAGCTGAAAACAAACCCTAGAAAACAAAGGTAAACTATCGCAAAACAAGAAACCCTAACCCGATTTCCTTGGACACTTTTTCTTTGCTTCGGTTTTCTGGTTGGTTTCCAAAAAATTCTGGACAGTGTTGTGGTTGTTTGGAGCAGTTTTTCAGGTGGATTTTGGGCAGCAAACACGCAGCACTTGTTTCCAAAAAGTGGTTTTCAAAACTGGTTAAGGAAAGGAAAGACAAGGATGGTGACTTTCCCTTGTTTCCAAAACTGTTTTGGAATCTTGTTCTCAATGGCTTTTGGAAACCTTATTTCAACCAAATTAGGGCATTCCCTTTTTGTTGATTCTTGGCTTTAGCCCTTTCCCTTTTCTTTTCCTTTTCGTTGCCTTTTTCTACTTTTTTTTTTGTCACAACAGCAACAAACTTGGCAGCCAAGGAATTTGGAAAGTAATGTGCAAGGTTTCAAGAATCACTTTAGTGATCAGCCTTTCGAGCCAAAGTTCTCAAGATCCACACAACAATTTCAAGTTCTCAAGACAACAATCAAGACGGCTTCAAGATTCAACCAAGTTTTGCCCAAGAATTTCAGATTTTTGCAAAGAATCACTAGATGACTTTGATTTTCCAACAAGGTAAAGTTTGGACAGATTTGAAACAAAACAGAAAACTCCTCTCTCTTTTTTTTTTTTTGACTCAAGAGACAAAACTAGATGCAAGACACACCTAAAGGAAGTTCGAACAGCAATTAAGACAACAAGAAAACGGCTCAACAAGAAACAAGAAATAGGAACAACTCGTTTCAACAAGAAGAAACGAAGACTAGACAAGATGACACGATAATAGGTAAACTTGAAACTGATTTTTTTTTTTTTTTTTTTTGACACACAAGAGACACAAAAATAGCAAGGACGCGAAGAAGGAAAAACAGAATTTGAATGATGCAACCAAGATGAATTCGGATGAACAAGAGGGAACAGTATCGCTACAGTGCCGATGAACAGTACTCCGATATATTTTTTTTAAAATTTTGAAGATTCAAGAAATGAGGAGAATGGACTCTAAACAAAAGGAAGATATACTTTGTTACCTCCAACTAGCTCTAAGGCCAACTGATACGAACTACATTAACAAGTAACGCAACCCGCACACGACAAGCGTAGGATCTAGGATATTGGTAAACAAAGTTGACTCACACACAGCGGAAGACCTTCACCCGTTGAGCACTTGGACAACGAACGTTGGTATAAGGTAGAAGACGCCACAATTCAACGCGTTCTTGAATTGATAAGTCAATGAACACCTAAAGAGAACTCTAGGGTATTCAAGCCGCTTCAAAGAAGCAAAAGAAGTGATAAACACTCAATGAAATTTTTGAATAATTCTTGTATATTAAAAACGAAATAAGGTGGCTTATTTATAGCCTACAAGACATAAAAACCTAGACCAAAAAGACTAAGAAATTCGGCCAATCCTGAAACCTTAAGGAAACCGAATCATAAACTAAATAGAAAGTTAGGTTTTAGGAAACTACTAATAATCCTAAATACTAAACAATTAGGAAACCACTTAACCTAGCTACCCTAACTAAGGATAGAAAAGGATTGCTCAATAATTCAATGACCAAAAGACTTTAGCTCGTAAAATGTGCCCACGCTCTACATGCAGGAGAGGGAACAGAAGACTCTGGCTAGTAAGGCATGCCCACGGCTAATAGGAACAAGTCTTCTGGTTTGCACCTTTATTAACTAAAGTAAATCAAATCATGGAGTGATGTTGCGGTGATACAAGGCAGTGATTGCTCCTCCAAATTGCTAAGTGTCTTAACTTGATCTTGCACATCTCGAACCAATGCGGCTAACTCCTCTTTGAAGCGTTTGGCTCTCGCACGTGTCATTGGGCCGGGCGTACTTGTAACTTGAATTTGCACCATAAACTCCTTGATTTTAACTCTATTCATTGAACCCCAATGCACCATAGTTGGGTCATTCAAAAAGACACGAACACCTCTTAGGATTTGTATCAGCCCTCCAATGGAGTCTCACAACTTCAAGAAAGTTGAGGAAGAAGAAATGGAAGAAACAACGTTGCAAACGTTCTCTCTCTTTTCTCTCAAGACTCTCGACCTCCCTCTCTCTCTTGTGCTCAAGTGTGGCTAAAAACATGAAGCAAGAAGTAAGGCTTTAAGGGGACAAAAAGGTGCCATTTCCTCAAATCATGGAAAAGTGGTCAAATGACCATTTTTTGTCGCGTCACGCACGACACTCTAACTTTTATTGTTTTAGCTCATTTTGACACTGTCCAATCTTGAATATATCTCTACATATGCTCGGTTTCATCTTAAAGTCACTATTCACACTTCGGAACAAAAATTAACGCTTAATCTGGCCGAAACCACATACCGGCAAGTAATTCTTGAAAAATTCTCTAAATTAGAAAATAATCACTCAAAACATAAATTCACTCATATTTTAATGAATAAACACAATATAAACATTATTATACATTTTAAAATAAAAATTCAAATTTTGAGGCCCTCACAATGACTAAACAAAATAATGATTTGGACTAATATTTTTATGTGAGAATTATGTTAGAACAGGTCCTTGATTCAATGGAAAAGAAAAGAAATCAATTTAAGAAGAATTGAGAAGGTTTTAACTTATTGGACGCAAGGATCGGACGGTGAACAGAGGTTTGGACGTCCGACAGATTGAGACGAAAATTGAGATGGCTACTGGTTTTGTCGGACGATCATTTCGGACGTCCGATAGTTTACGACAACACCTTCGAATGATGCTTTCGGATGCAGACGTCTGACAGATTGACTGGTTCTGTCGGACAGTGGGTTTGGACGTCCGATAGGCAAAGGTTCAGACGTCCAACAGATCCAACGGCTATTTTTCTAACAGCCATATTTTTGACCGTTGAAGAGGTTCTTTAGGCCATTTCTCACACTCTATAAATACTCACAAGTTCAAGAAGATAGAAGACTTTTACCTACATGAAATACAAGCTTACAAGTGAATATTTGGATAGAAATCTTCTTTGTTTGTTGTGTAGGTGTGGGAAAAGTTGGGATTGTGAGGTTACTCATTTGGAGGAGTAAAACCTTGGTGAAGGTTGCCTCACTTGTAATAGTAGTTCTTAATTGGTTGAGTGATCTTTCAATTGTAACTTGTTGAGAGTTAACTAGGATAGTTGTAAAACTCCTTGGCTCAACTAAAGGCTTTTAGGGTGAGGAAGGAGTGAGCTTTCACTTGTACAAGTTGGTTAGTTTCACCTTCAATTGAAGAAGCTACTAGTGGAGTTTATCCAAGTTCGGTGCAATTTGGAATTTTGGTTTGCAATTCTTTCTATATCTCTTTTCTTTATTGCTCAATTGTGATATCTTTATTGTGCTTAATTTGACATATTGTTATGCATACTTGAGCAATAGTTTGTACTTGTTTTATTGGGTGAATTCTTGCTATATTTGATTGTTTTGTTAAACAATCTAATTCACCCCCTTTAGGTTGCATTTGGGACCTACAATCCTTTATTGACTTCATCTGACCAATGTCTTTCAACATTAAATCGATATGATGTGGAGCACATCGTAACTAGAATAAATGCCTCCTTTTCTTCATAAGTTGCTCCTCGACTGCCTTCATACTAGATTCACTGTCAGTGACTATCTGTATGATATTTTCTTCTCCTATGGAATCCATAACCTTATCAATCAAGGAATATACAAAATTTGCAGTATTTAACTTAGTTACACAGTCAACAGAATTGTGATATATCATGTCTCCATCACATTACACCATGATATTAATGGTTGGATGTTTTGACCGAATATTCCAACCATCACACATGATTGCACACCTATATGTTTTCCATTTGTGTTTCAAGGAACTGATATATTGTTCAACCTCTGCCATCTCTTCATTCAGATACTTACCTCCAATTTGTTTACTTGTTGGTCCTTCAATTCCATTTTCAGGACCAACAGTTTTATCAATTATCGATTGATAATAAGAACCACTATCAACTGTATGAAATGGTATGGCATTAAAATGGAAGAATTTTAAAATTGCCTTACCAACTCTTTTGACATTTTCTAGTGACTTATTTTTAGAAGGAAACATGTATGCATCAACTCCTTTTGACCTCAAATCTCTTACTTTAAGTTTAAAGCCCTGTGAGAAAACTCTTTTACTTCCAAAGGATAATAGATTGGTATTTTGAAATTGCTGCTACTCCCTGCAATATAGCACTTAAAAGCTTGTAATATTTTTTTATTGAATATAACTTATACTCTAAAAATGGTATATTAATTCTTAAATATTTCTATATACGTACCAGGTATAAAATTTATGGTTAACCATTCTCCAGATATAGAATGCCTATGTTGTTCTTCCATAAATGCCATATATCTAGTTTCTCTCATAGCTCACTTATATTCCATTTTTTCCAAAGTGTCAATTTCTTGTTCATCAATTCCGAAGAAATCATCATCATCATTATCCTCTCTTTATTCAGGAGATTGATGGATTGACGAAATGCTTTCTTTTTCTTTTGTATTGCAACTCGTACATTCTTACCTTGACTCGAGGGTTTTTTTTAAAAGTTCTGCTGTTTCTCTTAGCGCATTTGGACATGTCTCTACTTGTCCTACTACATGTCTAATATGTTGTTTCATTCTTGTAATTCCTCCATGTACAATTTTGCTATAGTAATTGTACTTTAAGACCTTTCTAATATTGCCAACTAGATTAGCATGACCCCAACGAATATCTTGATTCGAAACCATTCTAAATATATCTCTATATTGTCGAAATTATAATTTTAGATATGATATTAAACATGCAAATATGAATTACTAGGTGCTAATAAAATTATTTTCCTGATCATTACAAGTTATCATGATAATGACTATATGTTTTCTGAACTAAAACTTAGATGAGAGACTATCAATATCATATAGATGGATTAAGTATACAATTATCAATTTAGTTTAATTAATTCTATACTTAAGAATATATAAAAAGTGCCAAAATGCATCAAGTAAATTTTCAAAAATCTAAATATTACATCTGAATACTAAATCGAAAAACATTAAGAATTAAAATTGAGAAAATAATTTGAAAGAAAATACGGGCCTTTGAGTCTAATACTTGAGATTACGATTAGTAGTCCAATCTCTATTACCTGGACCACACTTCGATTCAAGACCTTTCAATCTTTGCTTCTTCTTTCCTCGGGCCAAACTTGGACTTCAAGTCTTATTTTAATTGTCTTTTTTTTTTCAATTTTTGGCTCCATGCAAAAAGCCCAACCCCTTTAATTAGCACAATCTTCTTTGTTCTTCTTTACTCTGCTTTTTGTTCTACTTCATTCCTACCTGTTCACTGCTGAGGTTTAAAGAAGGTAGAAAAACTTTTAGTAAAAAGTTTAGACCACCTCCCGATCAACCATCACCAACTCCCTTAATGATTTGGGTAACAAATTTTCTCTTCTTTCCTATTGCCAATGCAGTAAACTCACTTGAAGGAGCAAGGGTTTAATCAAGACCCTTCACTGCTTTACTTAATGCTCCAATCAAAACAAATTAGTGTGGACATTACTGGTAAGCTTTTTTTTTTTTTTTTGAAAGGTGGGATATACTCCCCTTTTATTAATTCCAATCAAAAACTATACAAATAGAGGGGGGGCCGAAGTATTACCCTCACTTGACTCGAAAATTCACTATCCCTTGTTGATCTAGCAGTACAAGACTTCTAGTAAGCTTTGGCAACGATGCCATGGAATCAAAAAATACATAGCAGACGGACAAATGAGAGAAAGACGCAAGCGAGTCGGCTACCATGTTGGCCTCCCGATGAACCCCTAAGAGAGATATTTGTCGAAGCTTTCTAATAAGCAGCCTAACCGATGGAGGGCCCCAACCTTGTGTAGAAAGAATAGACCAAAGAACCTTGGAATCAACCTCCGCTACAATGTTTGTCAATCCCTTACTGCTGCAAATCTCCAGCCCCAAACACAATGCACATGCCTCAGCTGGAGAGTAGTCACCCGACCAAAATAATCCGAATATGCAAAGAGAACAATCCCACAAGGATCATGGACCACCCTTCCCCCTCCACCCGGACCCGGGTTACCCCGTGAAGACCCATCAGAGTTGAGCTTCAGCCAACCCCTAGACAGCATGGACCACCTAATGGCAAAAGACTTGTATCATCGAGGAGCACCACTAAAATTGTCTAGAATCTCCAACCATGAAGCGCCAGTACCACTAGTCCCGAACCTAGCCCTGAGCAGCAAACGAAGCTCCTGGATGATTTGAAAAACCAACATCCCCCTACATTTCTGACCCACCGACGGAGCGATCAACCACAGCCAACCGAGTTGCTTGCAAGATGCCTTCAGCGACCACCAGGACTGAAGGCAACGCTGGACCGATTGATTTGGTTTGAAAATGCCTAAAGGCCACTCAAAATGTTGCCAAACCGCATTTGCCACCTCACTCCTAGTAAACAAATGACCAACCATTTCAATTCCAGGGGACGCACAGCACATGCATCTCGATGGCTCGTGGATACCGAACCTGTACAACTCTTTCTCTACTGGTAGCCTGGACCCCAGAAGCCTCCACATAAAGAAGGAAATTTTAACTGGGAGCCCAGGTTGCCAAACATTCCTGAAGGCATGTGTCATCACCTGCGGGTTGCCCAACAAAGGGAAAACCGATTTCACCTCAAAGTTCCCCAACGTGTTTAGAGCCCACGGGAGCTCATCCCATTCCTCACCTACTACCAATACCATCTCTTGGACCTGTTGTCTCACCTGATCCGGAACCACCGAGGACAATAGAAGTATATCCCTACGGCGTTCTCGCCAAAACTCCGATACAGTCACTTGAAAGGTCAACCCGTCAAAATGCCATGCCAATGGGCCTAGTCCCGACCAGTTATCCCAGCAAAAAGAACAAGACCCATCCGATAGGTCCCAGATAGAGTTGAGCTCCACAAGATGTCTTGGTGCAACATACGCCTCTAAGTTGTAGACGAGGTTGGCGTTAACACCACTTCATTAGGGTGTTTGTTCTGACAGTATCTAGCATAAAATTGCCCCAGAGAGAGGGATTCTTCCTAAATCTCCACCATAACTTGCATGCAAATGCATCAGCAGCTTGGCTTAGCGAACGAAAACTAACACCTCCTTCTCCAATCAGGCGACATAATTTTCCCCACGATGCCCAATGAAACCTCTGCCCAAACTCCGACTGGCCCAAAGGAAGTTAACGAACAACTTTTCCATATGCTAGATTATCCCCTTCGGTGGACAAACCGCAGCCAGGATATGCATGGGTATCGAGGTCAGCACAGATTTGAGCAAAGAAATACGGCCACCCAGTGAGAGCATCTTGCTACCCCAGCCCTTGATCCTTGCTGCAATTTTCTCCACCATTTTCGTGCAATGAACCTTAAGTGGACGTCCCACAAATAGCGGGCAGCCAAGGTATTTCAGAGGCAAATATTTTTGTGAGAACCCAGTCACTGTTTTGACTAACACCAAGTGCCGCTTCGTTGCCCTAGATGCAATAACAAAGCAGCTCTTACTCATATTGATTAACTGACCTGAGCACCGTTGGTAGCGATCCAGAACCAACATCACCAGCTGCAAAGATTTTTTCTTGGCTTGAGAAAAAATGAGAATGTCGTCCGTATAGGCCAGGTGGGAAATTGGCGGGCACCCCCGAGCCACGAAGAAATGGGAGTACCTTTCATCATCCAGCAAGGCGTTCAAACCCCGAGAAAGTACTTCAGTTGCAATAATAAACAGAGCTGGTGACAGTAGGTCGCCTTGGCGTAGACCCTTGGATGAATGGAAAAAACCTATCACGTGGCCATTAACTAGAACCGAAAACTTACACTGAGAAATCATACGCCAAATCATGTAAATCCAGGTTTCTGAAAACCCAAAAGCCCTCAACACCCGAATTAGAAAAAACCAGGATAGCCGATCATCAGCTTTTGCCATATCTAATTTCAACATCAAGTTTTTGCCCCCCCGGTAATCACTTGTTAATACCAGAAACACATTCCATAGCAAGGAGAATATTGTCGGATATTAACCTACCCTTAACAAATGCACTTTGCAGGGGAGAGATAATTTTACCTAGGATCGGTTCCAACCTCGTCACCAACAATTTGGAGATAACCTTGTTGATAACGTTGTAGAGACTAATGGGCTGAAAATCAGCAAAGGTAGAAGGATTGAGTCCCTTAGGGATTAGGGCAAGGAGAGCTGCCGTGAAACCTCTCGGCAACTCCGCACCACAGAAGAAATCCTGCACTGCCAGAATCACATCTGAGGTGATAATATCCCAAGCAGAGGAGAAGAAAGTCCCTGAAAAGCAATCCGGCTAGGGAGCGAAGTCCCCGTCTATTGAAAAAACCACAGCCTTAATCTCATCTTCCGTTGGCATTGAAACTAGACGGTCATTCTCAGCATCCGAAACCAGCACCGGGATAACACTAGTTATGAAACTATCAGACATGTCTAACTCCTCATCCTGAACCAGGGCTGCAGAAAAATGCCGCACGACCTCCTCTTGGACCTCCGTCTGGTTCTCAATCCACTGCCCATCAGTCCCTTTGACCGGATAAATGAACAATTTACAGCGTCGCATCTTCACCCTGGCATGGAAAAACGCAGAGTTTGCATCTCCCTCCTTTAACCATTTCAGTCAAGACTTCCAGCCCTATTGTTACACCTTGTGTATCTAGGCCCCGTGAAGCCCACATCTTCCAAACCTGCTGTGACAGCCCCACCTTCCCCTAAGGAGAACCAAAGGGGTTAGCGGACTGCCTGCCTAGCTCTCGCCAGGATTCAATAGCTAAAATAAACCAACAATGCAAAACTGATAAAACTAAATTCTCCCAATTCAAAAGTCAACCAACATAGATACATAAACTCAAACTACCATTCAAACTTAAAGTCAACAGGGAAGTAAGGATACAACGCCAAAAGCTAAACTTATCCATAGTTGGGTTTTACAGTACATCATTCCTTAACAAAAGTAACGACAAAAACTTATCCTAAACGCTCGTACGTCCAACCCTGAGTTCGGGCAAATCCCCCTGCTAAGGAAAACAAAAGGGAAAATAGGGTGAGCTAAAAGCTCAATGAGGTTCCAAATACAAGCAGCCAGGTATACAAGAATAATTCACTTATCAAACAAGTGTCACAAATAAATTCACCAAATAAATTAAACACATTCAATTAAAGGATACTGGATGGCTTTCAAAAGCCAAATTCAAGCTTGATCATCACCTCTGTTGACTCTCCGCAACATTTACAGCTCGAATCAAACAGAGATCCCCACTTATCACCGACACCAACCACCGCTTTCACCCCCCTACCGGGTCCAACACCCCAACAAATCAAATTTTTGTGATACTCGAGTATACCAGATTCCGATTCACATATCATACCCATGGTTTGTCAACTTTCACCAAGTCGTACGGCCGAAGTCGATTGACTCACCAACTAGGTTTTGAGCTTCAAACAATTCATATTTGTAGATGGATATCACCCAAACGACTCACAAATCAAATGTGGCCAAAAGCCGCTTTCACATGAATTCAAATATTCAAGTACAAAATTCCAAGCACAAGAGATCGAAAGTGTGATAAAGTACGCACTCGCCTCGATCATTAATTGGTTCACAAATCACAAGAACACAAATCAACACATAGTTCAAGTATTTCAATATTTCAGATATCAAGTTGATCAAATAACAAGCATGAAACACTCACCGAGTCAAGTGAAATATCTTCAAGTATTCGCACCCAAATCCTCCTTACTTCCTCCTCCAAAGTCTAATATCAAATAAAATGGAACATATTTAAGCTCGGCTGCCCAACCAAACGTGATCAAATGCATATGCTCAATGTTTCTTTTCATGTGATAAAAGTCGTATTTTGGATGCACAATCACGAAATGACCAATCCAGTTTATGAAGATGAGCAAATAAAAGTCTTAACAACATCCTAGAACCACGCATGAGTGGGTCGGGGCACGACAAGAAGACACAAGAATCGAAAGGAATAAAAGAAGCAATCACAGAATTGAAATCAATGTTGGACAGGTTTGTCAAGGTTCAGTAACTTGATCATAACTGTGGCCACACTTATCGGATTGGAGTGTACTTTATGAAGTTTCGAAGCTAAGACATAGATCTACAACTTTCATGAAGAGGTCAGATATCAATTCATGCTTTATCACAGTCAAAATGGCAGATATCAGAGAAGCAGGAAATCTGTCGGGAAAAATTCAGGCTGGACGAACAGTCTCGGGAAAACAGTCATAACTCGACGTAGAAAAATTGAAATCGAGCTCCGTCAGTGGCATTTGAAACTAGGTTCATAGGGCTTTCTAACGGTATAAGGTTCGGATGCTAATTCATTTTCTACAGGTAACAGTAACCTCAGAAATTGGGCAGTTTTTCATTCCTGTTTTCTGAGAAAAATTTCAGTTTAGTTGCTTTTCTTCTATCAACCTTCTAAAACCATTTCCCTCACTTGCCAAGGTGTTAAACCAAATAAAACAGCAATTAACTTCATCATTGAAGCATCACAAAACATCAAGCAATTTATCAAACACTTGGCGGCTAACGAATGAAACCTAAACTCATGTAAGAAAACACAAGACTTCCTTCCATTATCTCTTCTTCCAAACATCAATAAGGACCTCAAGACATCTAACCAACATTTCCCCAAGGAGTTAAAGCTCATTAAAGCATAATTAGGAGAGGTTTTACCTTGCCAAAGGTGTGAGCAAAACCACCAAAAACTCCACTCCTTGCCACCAAGTTGGAAGTCTATGGATTAATCTAGCTTAGGGTTTCACTCAAAGTAGTTTTTCCTTCACCAAAATTGACTAATTTTAGCTTAGGTTTGGATGTTTTTGCTTGAGAGGATGGCCGGCCAAGAGGGTGAGAGAGAGAGGGAAATTTGCTTCAAATTTTTGAATTGGAAGATTTATATAGGATGGCTTAAGGTCAAGATATCATAGGTAGTTGACACACTTTCTTGGCCAAAAGATGAAATAATATCTTGCTAATTAGCATCAAACCCCTAGTTAAAATATAACTCACATAAAACCACATAAATTTAATGCATTTATCCATGTAAAACATGAAAAATAAAATTCTAAATTAAACCATGCAATACACATGAAATTAAGCACTTTAGGAAAATTAATGCACTAATGACTATTTGATGCACTCAAGTAAAATTCCTTCTTTTCTCCCTCTTCTTCTTCTTTTTTTTTTTCCTCCTAGGGTTCTCACACCTGCTGCATCAATATAGTTTTGGAAATCCAAAGCCTCCCGAACCTAGAATGGTCTACCACCCTTCTTCTCTTTAGCAGAAAGAATCACGTTGAAATCCCCTACCACAATTAGCGGGACGGGGGAGTCTATCGATGGTAAATTAGCCATAATACCCTTTGGCCTTCAGTATCACAGGCAGCATGTACAAAAATAGCAAAAAAAAAAGGAGATCTCAAAGTCCCTATTGTAACTCGTACAGCCAAGAATTGGCTGGATTGAGCAACAACAGTGACCTCACATGCAGCATCAAAAAATAGCCATAAGCGACCCTCATTATTTGCTAAAACATAATCAAAACCCAACTTTACATGAAATTCCTCCAGAAAACATGAGTCAACTAACGGTTCACATAATGCTAAACATGAAAAACCATGTAGTCTACGTAATTTCTTTAATCGACCAAGGGTGTTAGAATTTCGGACACCCCTTGCATTCCAGAAAAAAGCTTTAAACATTTAAACAATGCGGGTAGAATCATTCGAGGGTGAACTCACCCAATTATGATCAGCTTCTGAAAAATCTGTTCGACATATAATTATGGGTCAGAGTCCGTCCAATCGACGTCGGAATGTATCCAGAGATTCTTGAGATGGTTTGCGGGGAGAGAGGTTTAATTTCTCAATCATCTCCTGTTTCGGGTCATCCTCCCCGTCCTCAGAATCGCGTCCATCGTCTTCCATGATTACTTTGTCCACTGTACTCACAAAAGCCTTCTCCATTGCAGCAGGGGCGGGGACAGCATCATCAACGATTGTTTCCAACATCGTCTTTGAGAGTGTAATGGTGGCTGCAATCAACCCGCATCCAGGGAATCCCTCCGACCTCCCCAAGCCCTGCGCCTCTTGCTTATGCACCACTACTTCCGCAATCCACTCAATCTCAGTTGTCGCCGCTGCACGCATCACATTCTCCACCAATCCATCCACCTCCAGCATTCCTTGCAGCTGCGTTACTCCGAAGGAGTGTCACGCATTGGCTCTACATATTTTTAGAAACTTGGGAATTCCAGAATTGATGACGGGCGACTCCCACTGTTAGAATTTGGTTTCTCCTGATCCATAACAGACGGCTCCTTGTCAATCTCGGTAGATTCAATATGATTAGCTGTTTCCGGATGCGCCGTATCATCCTCGGCATCAGATGTCGTCTCCACTACCACCTCTTCCACTGGAGTAGTCAAGGCTGTTCCAGCCCTCCCCGATGCATCCGGACTCAACCCCGGAACAACCTGTGGCTCAACATCTGACTGCTCCTCCACCACCTCCTTCTCCTTAGCCGCTACAACCTGACGGCTAGGATTTTTAGTAGTCGCCATCTGTTTCACTACCCTCAACTCTGGATGAATCACTTTGCATTTCTCCTCTCCATGACCTTGTCGAAAGCAACCCGTACAATACTTAGGCATATCTTCCACCTCCAACGCCTGCCAGAATCCATCGCGATTTGCCACCCCTGTCCCAATCCAAACGTTGGTAGGCAAAGGTTTCAACAAATCCACCTCCACCCGAACCCATGCAATGCTCGGCCTTGAGAGTGCAATGGTGGTTGCATCCATGAACAACGGGCACCCCATGCAGGAGACAATATGAGACAGACTTTTCTTGTTAAAAAAATGTATCAAGAACTTAGGGAGAGAGACCCAAACTGGTACAATCGAAGGCTCTTTGTCAACATGAAAAGATGAACTCCACTTGAAAACACGCATTGGACAACCAAACACGTACTAGACGTTACGCCCCCAAACCCGATAGAAGTCATGCTCAGAATTAAGCCTGATTAACACATGTCTCGGATCAAGCAGACCTACAGAAAATGTTTCCTTTAAATCCAATGTTTTAAAAAATTTTCGGATGTCATCCATGGACGGCCGTCCCTGAGAGAACTTTCCAACCAACGCCAATTGAAGCTCTGCCAATGCTACCAAATCAGAATGAGAAAATACCACCGCAGCCTCACCACGATGTGTGGCTCATTCCATCGAATAAGGAGCAGAATCCGTAGCGGATGAAGAGAAAAGAGAAGAGAAAGACTTGTTTTGAAAGGCATGCTGAGAACTCGACGGAGCAGAGATGTTGGGTTGCCCTCCAGCCGCTGGCTAAAGGGCAGCCGAGGCTGCCATGACAGCCAAAAAACCCTAAAAAAGTTTGGAGAAGAGACCAGCAGGAGAGAGAGGGATAGTAAAGCCCTAAGAAACTGGTAGGTTTCTCTACTTTCTCTTGTCTTTGTGGCTAAAAAGAAAGAATTGGGAATAAGATTCCCTTGTCTCTATGGTTGAAAAAGGAAAAAACTTAGGGATTAGGGGAATATCAGCCTTTTATTGATACTTATTATGATGGTTTTGAATTTATATGGCAATAATTCAGTTGGATCTAGTAAATTATTGTTTGTTTTTGTTCAACTTTTTGGTCATTTTTTAGAACCTTTGTTCATTTTTTTGTCTCTGTCTTATACTAGGTTGAATTGCCAAGACTCATCCATTTCTTGTCAACTTCTCACTTTGTAATTATGACTTGGTCAATATCGACCGAGTCATGGTGATTCAAATCCGAGACTAGTTGATAATTGATTCAGGTATTGATATCATAGTAGCATCCCCGTTCTGGTTATGACTCATCGAATATGTCTCCATTTCGGATGATATGGTGAACCTTGGCCAAAACCAAGCCATTCTAAACTAAAAGGCGTGGATGGAGTCTTTTAGCTATAAAGATATTAAGGCTGGACAATTCATTATTGAATATTATGGAGAGTTTATCTCATAGCATAGGTCACAAAGTTAAGCACAAGGTCTTAAGGATGCATATATAATTTCTCTGTATTCTAATTATTTCAATGATGCTATAAAGAAGAGAATCCTTGCCAGTTTTATAAATCATTCATGCCAACCTAATTGCGAGACAAGAAAATGGATAGTATTGAAGAAAACACGGATGGGGATATTTGGAAAGATAGATATATCATCTGGAGCAGAGCTATCATACAATTACATCTTTGAGTGGTACTGCGATGCCACTATTCGTGTCTATATAGGGCTGCTAACAATTATCTATTTTTTGGGTGCAAAATATTAAGGTTTCTTGGAATATAACTATGTGTGGGAATATGGAGATGACATGTACAGAGTTAAGGAGGTTCCTCTTTAAGATTCTATTGAAGACAAGCCCTTGTTGCACATCCCTAAAACCATTAGCCCTTTCAAATTTGATTCTTTAGATGGTCTGGATGAAAGTGTATATGCCTAAAGTCGATCAACTTCTAAGGTTTAATAGACACTTGAACTATTTATGTAGTAATAAATGGCATCTTTATCATATTGATTGCTTATATATTTATGTAAGTACAATAAAGCTCTTAGAATAAACCTTCATTGATGAAATCATAAGAGTTATGATGGTGAGGTTTGTCAATTATTAGATAAAGTTTATTCTTAAATATCTCTAGTTAAAGTATTAACAAGACAGGGCATTATTAATACAGTTAGACTAGCATATGTTATGCCGCTTCTATATGAGATGTAATATATCTCATCTACTATGGTGTGTGAGACACCTAATCTAATCTATGGGTGCTTGATAGGATGATAAAGTTCACTAGATTGATCCACATAGAAATATCCTTTAAGTGTCAAGGGGTTAATTTCTAAGTGACATTTATGTAAGTGATTCTCAGACTTAAGGTTATTATGGTATCTGGAGTGTAGGCAGTTATATTTTGTTTGCTATTTGATTGCTCCTATAAAAGGGAATTGTGACAGCCCCACTTCCCCTAAGGCGAACCAGAGGGGTGAGCGGACTGCCTGCCTAACTCTCGCCAGGACTCAAACATTCATTTATGAAACCATTGATAAAGGTACTTAAACTCGCTGACAAACTCACGCAAAATACAGACCCCCAACATCTCATCAAGGAGACATTGATAATAACTCCAAAATACCACAACTATCGAAATCATCCAAATAGTTCAATCTTATACAAAAGAGGAAATCCTACAAGAATACTAAGAGGTAATCCCGCAGTGTACTAGGTTCCTTGATTCTCGTGCCCCACCTCCGCACTGCTAAGGAAAACAAAGCTTATGGGGTGAGCAAAGCCCAGTGAGGTCAGGAATGCATGCACAAGCAGGTTAAAGCGATAACAATTTTGAACAAATAATAGCAGTAGAAAACTTGGGAATCATACAAGATATTATAAAGTAGTCACTATAAAAGGATACAAGTTCCATTTTTTCGGATTCTCCACGCCCAGCCTTCCCGTCCCAAGTCAGTATTTTCAATAGGCATGTTGACACCCAACCACTATCTCACCGAATCAGAAATCACTTTACTCACCCGCCTACTTACACCCCTGCACGGCCCGCCAAAATAGTATTAACATCAAACCAAGTCGGGATGAAGCGGCACCTCCCGCCCATGAGCGTGGTACATACTACCGCTGGTAATTAACATCAAACCAAGTCGGATGAGGCACCTCCGCCCCATAGGCGTGGTACATACTACCGCTTGGTAAATGAGTCGACGAGACTACGCCCAATCGCTTAACTAGAACCCACCAAACGGGAGGAGAGGCACCTCCTTCACTGAGTGTGGTACATGCAACCGCTTTGTCAGACAAGCCAAGAACCAGCACAAGTACAAGCACTTAACGACTTCAACTCAAGCAATTAGCAAGGGTGAGCGATAAATACACGCTCACCAAGTCAAACAAGCATGCTTTCAAATGAATTTCATCAAATCCGACATCCAAGCATGAAAACAACAAGCACTTGAACACTCACCAATAGTTGAGCGCAAGCAAGACAATGTAGGCAGTTAAACACGATCTTTACCGTCCACAGAAGCACCTGAGGCGTGAAAATGCAAGCAAATTACTTTTTCGATTTCAAACTAAAAGGTTTGGCAAAAGTCATTTTCAAATGTGAAATGACATGACAAGCAAATACTCAATGAATTAAACTCTCAAAAAACGCTCGTAAATGCTCAACAAAGTAAGAAGGTGCATAAGCATGGGCGTTAGACCGGACACAGACGAAAACGAAACGAAAACGAAAACACACACCAAAGGTGAAGAAGACAGTTTTGACACCCTGTACGCTAATACTCATAACTCAGGCTACAAGTATCGGATTAGAATGTACGAGGTGCCGTTTCGAAGCTAAGAGAACAAGCTACAACTTTCATGAAGACAACTTCTGCCCATATTTTCTATTTTTAGGTGAAAAATGTCGAAACAGTTTTAGAAATTTTCCCCGTTAGAATTGCCGACAGGCTACATTCAAACGATCATAACTTGGTGCTCACGAATCCGAATCCAGAAATTCCAGATGCGTTAGAAAGCTAGAATGAAGGGCTATAAGTTCCGTGTTTTGGCCAAAAGCCAAATCACAAAGGATCAACACAAAAAATGAAGCTGAAGTTGCTGGTTTGTCATTCCTGTTTTCAGTTTTGCGCCAAAACTCAATGCATTCAACCAAAACGCACACATGCAAACTCATCGACTCAAATGCAATAACAATCAAGCAAATGCAACCCTTACACATTCCACATTACCTTCTACAGTTTCCATGAAGAAGTTGAAATCCAATTTCATCCCGAACTAGGTCGAAAATAATCAAAACAATGGCTTTCTACCCTATCGCAGAGATTTAAGCAGGACGGCTTCAAATGGCCATAACTCGACACTTACAGCTCCAAATCAAGCGATTCCAAAGCCATTAGAAAGCTAACACATAAAGCTACCATACTTAAGAAGACCTCAAAAACAACAACTGATGAAAGAGCTGAAAGCTGTCCAAGAAAGAATTCATCATTCAAAGGGGTCCAAGTGATTGAAATTCAAGAAGATGCATTTGAAGGATTGAAACCCTAGTTTTGGCTTAAAAATCACATTTGGATTTAGGGTCTCAATTCGACCATCTAGAGTTTTGTTTTGTTTAAGTTGTAATGGGCTGAATTACCTTGCTAAATAAGCTTGAGTAATTAAGTCCAATTGCCATAATTAGCTAGTTAAATTCTGGTTAATTAGTTGGGCTTATGACCGAAGTACACTTGGGCTTAATGAGGTCAAAACCTAGTTCAATTAGGATTAGTCTTTCATTGATTCATAGTAGTAGTAGGATTAGTTTTTCCAAGGCTATATATACAGCCTATGATGGACGAATTTATTAAGAGTTTTATCAATCAAATTTTCAGCTTATTCTTGTGAGAATAGCACGTCTCTTTCTAAGAGATTCTTCTTTGAATACTTGAGAGATTTTGAGTGTTCATTCGACTTATCAATCAAGAATCGCACTTGATTGTGGCGTCATCTACCAACAGCCTTGGTTCGCTAATTCATTGTTCTACGGGTTGAGATTAAATTCAAGGTTCGTAGTTCCGCGGGTTAGAGGGGTCAAGAGTCTTCCATAAGTCCAACTTGATATTCGTCTAGGTCCGTTATCCAACTCACATCAACAACAGTCATCTTCCTGGTCAAAAGGAACCATCAAGGACTCGCCAACAAGCTAAAGTTTAAAACTCAACATAGCTAGTTAAACTGCCCCACTTTCTTGTCCGAGCCATATCTCAAGTTATACTCATCGAAATTGGCAAAACTTACGGCTACGGAAACTAGACTCGGAGTACTATGATTTACTATAAGGGCTCATTTGAAGATTAACAACTTAACTTGGGTCAAAATGCGCAACAAAGCGATGCGATGGCAACGAAACAGCAAATCAGATTTGGAAACCAGCCTTTTTCCCTCGTTTCTCCGAATCATAGAATATGATCTACCATGCGAGCCATATACCGTTGGAAAGCCCTTGAAGTCTAGTTTCTAACGCCACCAACAACGCTCGATTTCGACTCCCGAGCAAGAAATTATAACTACTTAAAGTTGGGTCGGTGGGCTGCCCTGTCAGCTCAGTTTCCAGGTTTGAAGTGTCAGTTTTGGAACACCGTTTGGGCAGCAAAACGATATCATAAAAATGCCAAATTTTGTAGGGATAAACTCCAGTATGTCACCTATAGTTGTACCAAATTTCGGCCAAAAACTCAATTGGAAAGGCAGTGAACAATGTGGCTAAAGTTGACTGAAAATCAGGTGACCCATCCTGTCATACGAAACTAAATTTTGGTTTCAGCTTTGAATTTATCCAAAATGGTCTTCATTTCACTCCATTTTCAAAACCAAGGTTCTAAAAATATTTCTTGATCAAATAAAGGTTAATTGGTGGAAAATTTCGGACAAAACACTCCAAAACAGGTTGGTCAAATTGGACAGCAAAGAAGACTGATTTCCAGGTTTTTGCACCTCATTTCATTCACCTTCTCATGCACCAATTGAAGGACTTTCTTAGATATAAAAAACCCCAGCTTAAAGCCTGAGATATCAGCCCTCAAAACCACCCCAAGACCTCATGAAAACCGCTGCAAAAACAGGGGAAGAAGTTACTAACTTCAACCCGGCGGCATTTCCTCTCTTTTCCCTCATTCCACCACATTCCAAGACCTCTTAAACTTATCTCATCAACATTTTCCCCAAAATACATCCATTTCACATATACATATTACACAAGTCAATCATCAAGTGGGGTGGGAGTTCATAGAGCCCACCCTACATTCGAATCAACAAAAATATCTCAAGAATCACAATCACTACAAGCTGTCACCTCAGGTAAGCTAAGGAAAACCAAGGAAAGCTGCAAACTACCATTGGAAACCAAGGAAAACTTTAGGGTTTAGGGTTGAGAAACCATTACCTCAAGAGTGCAAGGGTGATTCAAGGGTCCCTTAGTGAGTCTTGAAGCTTCAAGTGGAATAAAAGAGAACAACCTAACTCCCTTGGTGATTTGAGTAGAGCTTGGTGGTGATTTTCTTGGTGAACTTGTGGTGGGTTTAGTTGATGAAGATGGAGGAAGGAACAAGGAGGGATGGCCGGCCAAGGAAAGGATAAAGAACAAGATTTTTTTAGCTTTGTTGACTTTGGTGCACTTGAGTTAATGGTGTTGTTGACTTTTGGTCAAGGAAGGATTTATGGCCTAAACCTTGTTTGTCACATTGAAGTTTATTTTCACCACATGTCACTACTATCCCACTCCTTAGATACTCAATTTAACTTAGTCTATCAAAACTTAAACACACCTACGAAGGCCACTAATCTCCCAATTACCGTAATTAACTCCCGTGAGCATGCAAGTTCACACCGAAAATTCATGAAATAACAAACGTTTGATTTGTACATATAATTAGGGTTTTGAAAAATATATTAGGGTTAGTACATTTAAGGTTTAGTGTGCAAACAAATTAGGGTTTTGTCAAAATTTAAGGTTTTCAAAGCAAACTAGGGTTTAAATGTCAAATTAGGGTTTTTAGACGTGTAAAACAAAATAGTTAAAACAAAACACTTTGAGAAGTAAAATAAATCATATAAACACCTCGGTAAACAATAATGACTATAAGTAACATTATTTTGTGTGAAAGTCGATGTGAAAATTTAAACAAAAATATTAACTAAGTTGGTCAAATAAAATAAAATTTCGGGTCCTCAAAATCTTCCCCCCTTAAAAGAATTTCGTCCTCGAAATTCATACATGAACCATGAAATGATTCTAGTTGTTTCCTCAGAATTCCTTCCTCTAACCCTCGAGTTACTTTCTCGACACTTTGGTTTCCACAATATCTTTAATAAAAGAACTCGCTTGACCCTCAATTTTTTCGCTTACAGTTCACACATTAAGAATTCCTTTTCACACTTGGAGTCGTTTACAAGGATTGAATTACCTATAAAATCCACGAAATTTAATCATTCCAAATATGTGTATTCCATCTCTTCCATCTCTTCATTGTACCACACATAATTCGAAAGAGGCCGTAATTGAAACAACAAAGGGTATCATGACCTAATCTCGTTGTTTGAAACAACCCTTCTTATGATGCTGGCACCTGCCACCTCCACTACATACCACTTAACACCACCTAAGCACTTCCAAAACCTCACTATTCTACTAATCGTAACTTACTCCTATCAACTCAAATCTTACATTATAGACAATGGGGCTCTTGGGTTCATTCCTTTCTAATAAGGATGAAATATAACTTTGAATACCGAAATCAAATTGTTCAAACTTTTGTGAAGATGGTATAAAATAATCGTTTGAAAAGGCACTCTCAATTATCTTTAAATGGAAAAGAGTAAGATTCTGAGGACACAAAGGGCTTGATTAAAACCTTCTTATTTCTTCTCTCTCTGTTTTTTTTTAATAGGGAAATCACTCTAAGAGACTCAAATTTCACGAAAACTTTGTAAACAAGAAATGTCTAAAATTTTAAACAAATAAAGCAATGTTGTAAATACTAAATTGCGTCCCAACACGTTTATATCAAACCTCAATATCAACATCTAGAAAGGTGAAGTTTTGAATTCATTTTCTTTTCAAAAGTCAAGTACAACAGGTTCCATTATCAAAGGTGGATTAAATATCATCCCATAAGCTATTTAGCTTATATCTAAAACTTGAAGAACCATTTCGCATCCCCTTGATTCATGGATCGTTGAATCTTAATCACTAATCGTAGGGCATAATCTTTCACCATAACATGAATAAAAATTCACAACCCGTAAACCCAAATTGTCTTACTTACACAGCTATGTGCGAGCACAGACCGTAGACCAAATCATCATCACTAATATCTAGCCGGACCTATAAACTATCACAAACCATTAATTTACCTCACAATCTAAACATGATTGGTTCACCTCTTACAAAACTTTATCCCTTCTTTTCTCTTATCCAGTTCACTAGTGTAAGAAGTTGACACCTTATCACATATCCTAAAATATCAATCCTTCAACTAGTGACGGCCGTTACATACATGTCCAACCATCCGTCTCCAACCATCTCAAGTACATGTTCAACCATCCGTGTCTCCAACCATCGATAATCTCAATTACATCCAACTGCAGAAATGAACTGGCCATTGAAAAGTACAAGAATCACTGGTGAAAATATTTGAAATAGGAAATACCATACATTACGCTAACAAGTTCACACATAATTAGAAAATCACGTGGTGTTATAAAATACAATACATATATGTACAAATACCACAAAAAATACAAACGATCATGCAAGCATAGCTATGGACCTCATAAGCCTCACCCCAACTAACCCATTTACAAAATATTCAGAAGACTAAGACCACCATAGTCTATTCTAGGGTTTAGGGCAGTTCCTTATTCGGTGTTCGAGGCTTCCACACCTTAAACATGCACCCATTTTCAGCCAACACCCTTCTGTCCGATGAGATTTGTTACAAAATCACACTTAGCAATCCCAAGTTGCCGCGCAAGAACGGTCCACCAACCTTTAGTTTCTTTCCCTTATTTTCAGTAGCACGATCATCTTCGCTAATCTCTTTACACTTTCTTTTAACATTGGAGGAGCTTCCTCCTGATTTCTAACTTGGGTACTAGGGTATCTCAAATTCAATTTGAGTAGTGGAACGCACCAGCTCAAACTTACGTTGCATCTCCTTTAGAATGGCTTCATATTTCTTCTTCATTTCCATGTACTTGCTTCTTAGCTCAGTCTTTTCCTTATATTCTTGTTCCCAACGCCCTTCCCAATATTTAGCAAGCTCCATCTGAAACCCTAAACCTTTCGGAGAGCTTCTATGACATCGCGCGAATCTTCCAAGTTTGCCATGTCACCCATTCCTTTAACTCCGTAATTGACCTGCTAAGGAAATCAAAATCACCAGAGTAATATTTAATCACAATGTAACTCTAACCATTTAAAAGTCAACTCTTTGAAATCCAACATGAAGGCTCTCATTAACTTGTGAATACGAATTGTGTCGCTTACTTAACTACCTGTCCAAGAGATCTCAACACAACTCGTCCATTTGGAGAAATTCAAAACCCTACAAACACTTGACATCAACTTAGAACTTGGAGTCCACTATTTCACTTTAAATAACACACCTAAAATATAGGAAAGCTATCCCCATTCTACATTCAAGAACAATATCCTTAAAGCATCCCAAATAGATCTTTAACCTAGGCTCGATACTAACTGGATGACACTTCCCTCTAAGCAACCGAGGGGTGAGGACTGCCTAACTCTCAGACTCAAACATTCATTTATGAAACCATTGATAAAGGTACTTAAACTCGCTGACAAACTCACGCAAAATACAGACCCCCAACATCTCATCAAGGAGACATTGATAATAACTCCAAAATACCACAACTATCGAAATCATCCAAATAGTTCAATCTTATACAAAAGAGGAAATCCTACAAGAATACTAAGAGGTAATCCCATTGTGTACTAGGTTCCTTGATTCTCGTGTCTCCACCTCCGCACTGCTAAGGAAAACAAAGCTTATGGGTGAGCAAAGCCGAGGTCGAATGCATGCACAAGCAAGTTAAAGCGATAACAATTTTGAACAAATAATAGCAAGAGAAAACTTGGGAATCATACAAGATATTATAAAGTAGTCACTATAAAAGGATACAAGTGTCGCTCCATTTTTCTCGATTCTCCACGCCCACTGGTTCCGTCCCAAGTCATTTTCAATAGGCATGTTGACACCACAACCACTATCTCACCGACGTAGAAATCACTTTACTCACCCGCCTACTTACACCCTCGTACCCCGTCCGTCGCCAAAATAGTATTAACATCAAACCAAGTCGGATGAGCGGCACCTCCCGCCCATAGAGCTGTACATACTACCGCTTGGTAATTAACATCAAACCAAGTCGGGATGAGCGGCACCTCCCGCCCCATAGAGCGTGGTACATACTACCGCTTGGTAAATGAGTCGACGAGACTACGCCCAATCGGCTTAACTAGAACCCACCAAACGGGAGGAGGCACCTCCTTCTCACTGAAAGTGTGGTACATGCAACCGCTTGGTCGATTGCCAAGAACCAGCACAAGTACAAGCACTTAACGACTTCAACTCAAGCAAATTAAAGGGTGAGCGATAAAGTACACGCCACCAAGTCAAACAAGCATGCTTTCAAATGAATTTCATCAACCGACATCCAAGCATGAAAACAACAAGCACTTGAACACTCACCAATAGTTGAGCGCAAGCAAGACAATGTAGGCAGTTAAACACGATCTTTACCATTCACGTAAGCACCTGAGGCATGGAAAATGCAAGCAAATTACTTTTCGATTTCAAACTAAAAGGTTTGGTAAAAGTCATTTTCTAAATGTGAAATGACATGACAAGCAAATACTCAATGAATTAAACTCTCAAAAAACGCTCAGAATGCTCAACAAAGTAAGAAGGTGCATAAGCATGGGCGACCGACACGACGAAAACTAAACGAAACGAAAACACACACCAAAGGTGAAGAAGACAGTTTTGACACCTGCACGCTAATACTCATAACTCAGGCTAAGTATCGGATTAGAATGTACGAGGTGCCGTTTCGAAGCTAAGAGAACAAGCTACAACTTTCATGAAGACAACTTCTGCCCATATTTTCTATTTTTAGGTGAAAAATGTCGAAACAGTTTTAGAAATTTTCCCCGTTAGAATTGCCGACAGGCTACATTCAAACGATCATAACTTGGTGCTCACGAACCGAATCCAGAAATTCCAGATGCGTAGAAAGCTAGAATGAAGGGTATAAGTTCCGCGGTTTTGGCCAAAAGCCAAATCACAAAGGATCAACACAAAAAATGAAGCTGAAGTTGCTGGTTTGTCATTCCTGTTTTCAGTTTTGCGCCAAAACTCAATGCATTCAACCAAAACGCACACATGCAAACTCATCGACTCAAATGCAATAACAATCAAGCAAATGCAACCTTTACACATTCCACATTACCTTCTACAGTTTCCATGAAGAAGTTGAAATCCAATTCCATCCCGAACTAGGTCGAAAATAATCAAAACAATGGCTTTCTACCCTATCGCAGAGATTTAAGCAGGACGGCTTCAAATGGCCATAACTCGACACTTACAGCTCCAAATCAAGCGATTCCAAAGCCATTAGAAAGCTAACACATAAAGCTACCATACTTAAGAAGACCTCAAAAACAACAACAGTCATCTTCCTGGTCAAAAGGAACCATCAAGGACTCGCCAACAAGCTAAAGTTTAAAACTCAACATAGCTAGTTAAACTGCCCCACTTTCTTGTCCGAGCCATATCTCAAGTTATACTCATCGAAATTGGCAAAACTTACGGCTACGGAAACTAGACTCGGAGTACTATGATTTACTATAAGGGCTCATTTGAAGATTAACAACTTAACTTGGGTCAAAATGCGCAACAAAGCGATGCGATGGCAACGAAACAGCAAATCAGATTTGGAAACCAGCCTTTTCCTCCTCAATCATAGAATATGATCTACCATGCAGCCATATACCGCTGGAAAGCCCTTGAAGTCTAGTTTCTAACGCCACCAACAACGCCGATTTCACCCCGAGCAAGAAATTATAACTACTTAAAGTTGTCGGTATTGCCCTGTCAGCTCAGTTTCCAGGTTTGAAGTGTCAGTTTTGGAACACCGTTTGGGCAGCAAAACGATATCATAAAAATGCCAAATTTTGTAGGGATAAACTCCAGTATGTCACCTATAGTTGTACCAAATTTCGGCCAAAAACTCAATTGGAAAGGCAGTGAACAATGTGGCTAAAGTTGACTGAAAATCAGGTGACCCATCCTGTCATACGAAACTAAATTTTGTTTCAGCTTTGAATTTATCCAAAATGGTCTTCATTTCACTCCATTTTCAAAACCAAGGTTCTAAAAATATTTCTTGATCAAATAAAGGTTAATTGGTGGAAAATTTCGGACAAAACACTCCAAAACAGGTTGGTCAAATTGGACAGCAAAGAAGACTGATTTCCAGGTTTTTGCACCTCATTTCATTCACCTTCTCATGCACCAATTGAAGGACTTTCTTAGATATAAAAAACCCCAGCTTAAAGCCTGAGATATCAGCCCTCAAACCACCCTAAGACCTCATGAAAACTGCTGCAAAAAACAGGGGAAGAAGTTACTAACTTCAACCCGGCGGCATTTCCTCTCTTTTCCCTCATTCCACCACATTCCAAGACCTCTTAAACTTATCTCATCAACATTTTCCCCAAAATACATCCATTTCACATATACATATTACACAAGTCAATCATCAAGTGGGGTGGAGTTCATAGAGCCCACCCTACATTCGAATCAACAAAAATATCTCAAGAATCACAATCACTACAAGCTGTCACCTCAGGTAAGCTAAGGAAAACCAAGGAAAGCTGCAAACTACCATTGGAAACCAAGGAAAACTTTAGGGTTTAGGGTTGAGAAACCATTACCTCAAGAGTGCAAGGGTGATTCAAGGGTCCCTTAGTGAGTCTTGAAGCTTCAAGTGGAATAAAAGAGAACAACCTAACTCCCTTGGTGATTTGAGTAGAGCTTGGTGGTGATTTTCTTGGTGAACTTGTGGTGGGTTTAGTTGATGAAGATGGAGGAAGGAACAAGGAGGGATGGCGCCAAGGAAAGGATAAAGAACAAGATTTTTTAGCTTTGTTGACTTTGGTGCACTTGAGTTAATGGTGTTGTTGACTTTGGTCAAGGAAGGATTTATGGCTAAACCTTGTTTGTCACATTGAAGTTTATTTTCACCACATGTCACTACTATCCCACTCCTTAGATACTCAATTTAACTTAGTCTATCAAAACTTAAACACATCTACAAGGCCACTAATCTCCCAATTACCGTAATTAACTCCCGCGTGAGCATGCAAGTTCACACCAAAATTCATGAAATAACAAACGCTTGATTTGTACATATAATTAGGTTTTGAAAATATATTAGGTTAGTACATTTAAGGTTTAGTGTGCAAACAAATTAGGTTTTGTCTAAATTTAGGGTTTTCAAAGCAAACTAGGGTTTAAATGTCAAATTAGGGTTTTAGACGCGTAAAACAAAATAGTTAAAACAAAACACTTTGAGAAGTAAAATAAATCATATAAACACCTCGGTAAACAATAATGACTATAAGTAACATTATTTTGTGTGAAAGTCGATGAAAATTTAAACAAAAATATTAACTAAGTTGGTCAAATAAAATAAAATTTGGTCCTCAAAATCTTCCCCTTAAAGAATTTCGTCCTCGAAATTCATACATGAACCATGAAATGATTCTAGTTGTTTCCTCAGAATTCCTTCCTCTAACCCTCGAAGTTACTTTCTCGACACTTTGGTTTCCACAATATCTTTAATAAAAGAACTCGCTTGACCTCAATTTTTCACATGCTCACACATTAAGAATTCTTTCACACTTGGAGTCGCTACAAGGATTGAATTACCTATAAAATCCACCTAAATTTAATCATTCCAAATATGTGTATTCCATCTCTTCCATCTCTTCATTGTACCACACATAATTCAAAGAGGTCAATTGAAACAACAAAGGGTATCATGACCTAATCTCGTTGTTTGAAACAACCTTCTTATGATGTCGGCACCCCACCTCCACTACATACCACTTAACACCACCTAAGCACTTCCAAAACCTCACTATTCTACTAATCGTAACTTACTCCTATCAACTCAAATCTTACATTATAGACAATGGGTTTCTTGGGTTCATTCCTTTCTAATAAGGATGAAATATAACTTTGAATACCAAATCAAATTGTTCAAACTTTTGTGAAGATGGTATAAAATAATCGCTTGAAAAGGCACTCTCAATTATCTTTAAATGGAAAAGAGTAAGATTCTCAGGACACAAAGGGCTTGATTAAAACCTTCTTATTTCTTCTCTCTCTTTTTTTTAATAGGAAATCACTCTAAGAGACTCAAATTTCACTAAAACTTTGTAAACAAGAAATGTCTAAAATTTTAAACAAATAAAGCAATGTTGTAAATACTAAATTGGCCCCAACACGCTTATATCAAACCTCAATATCAACATCTAGAAAGGTGAAGTTTTGAATTCATTTTCTTTTCAAAAGTCAAGTACAACAGGTTCCATTATCAAAGGTGGATTAAATATCATCCCATAAGCTATTTAGCTTATATCTAAAACTTGAAGAACCATTTCAGATCCCCTTGATTCATGGATCGTTGAATCTTAATCACTAATCGTAGGCATAATCTTTCACCATAACATGAATAAAAATTCACAACCCGTAAACCCAAATTGTCTTACTTACACAGCCTATGTAGCAATGTAATCGTAGACCAAATCATCATCACTAATATCTAGCCACCTATAAACTATCACAAACCATTAATTTACCTCACACCTAAACATGATTGGTTCACCTCTTACAAAACTTTATCCCTTCTTTCTCTTATCCAGCTTCACTAGTGTAAGAAGTTGACACCTTATCACATATCCTAAAATATCAATCCTTCAACTAGTGACGGCCGTTACATACATGTCCAACCATCCGTCTCCAACCATCTCAAGTACATGTTCAACCATCCGTGTCTCCAACCATCGATAATCTCAATTACATCCAACTGCAGAAATGAACTGGCCATTGAAAAGTACAAGAATCACTGGTGAAAATATTTGAAATAGGAAATACTGGCATACATTACGTTAACAAGTTCACACATAATTAGAAAATCACAGGGTGTTATAAAATACAATACATATATGTACAAATACCACAAAATACAAACGCATCATGCATAGCCATGGACCTCATAAGCCTCACCCCAACTAACCCATTTACAAAATATTCAAGACTAAGACCACCATAGTCTATTCTAGGGTTTAGGGTTCCTTATTCGGTGTTCGAGGCTTCCACACCTTAAACATGCACCCATTTTCAGCCAACACCCTTCTGTCCGATGAGATTTGTTACAAAAATCACACTTAGCAATCCCAAGTTGCCGCGCAACGGGTCCACCAACCTTTAGTTTCTTTCCCTTATTTTCAAGTAGCACCATCATCTTCGCTAATCTCTTTACACTTTCTTTTAACATTGAGGAGCTTCCGCCTGATTTCTAACTTGGGTACTAGGGGTATCTCAAATTCAATTTGAGTAGTGGAACGCACCCAAACTTACGCTGCATCTCCTTAGAATGGCTTCATATTTCTTCTTCATTTCCATGTACTTGCTTTTAGCTCAGTCTTTTCCTTATATTCTTGTTCCCAACGCCTTCCCAATATTTAGCAAGCTCCATCTGAAACCCTAAACCTTCTGAGAGCTTCTATGACATCGCTAATCTTCCAAGTTTGCTATGTCACTGCATTCCTTAACTCCCGTAATTGACCTCGCTAAGAAATCAAAATCACCGTGAGTAATATTTAATCACAATGTAACTCTAACCATTTAAAAGTCAACTCTTTGAAATCCAACATGAAGGCTCTCATTAACTTGTGAATAATTGTGTCGCTACTTAACTACCTCCCAAGAGATCTCAACACAACTCGCCCATTTGGAGAAATTCAAAACCCTACAAACACTTGACATCAACTTAGAACTTGGAGTCCACTATTTCACTTTTAAATAACACACCTAAAATATAGGAAAGCTATCCCCATTCTACATTCAAGAACAATATCCTTAAAGCATCCCAAATAGATCTTTAACCTAGGCTCGATAATAATCGGATTCCACTTCCCCTGGCGCAACCGTAGGTGGATCTTTAACTCTCGCCAGACTCAAACATTCATTTATGAAACCATTGATAAAGGTACTTAAACTCACCACAAACTCAATGCAAAATACGTGCACTCAACATCTCATCAAGGAGACATTGATAATAACTCCAAAATACCACAACCATCAAATCATCCAAATAGTTCAATCTTATACAAAGAGGAAATCCTACAAGAATACTAAGAGGTAATCCCATGTGTACTAGGTTCTTGATTCTCGTCTCCACCTCCGCACCTGCTAAGAAAACAAAGTTTATGGGGTGAGCAAAGCCCAAAGAGGTCGAATGCATGCACAAGCGTGTTAAAGCGATAACAATTTTGAACAAATAATAGCAGTAGAAAACTTGGGAATCATACAAGATATTATAAAGTAGTCACTATAAAAGGATACAGTGTCGCTCCATTTTTCTGCATGATTCTCCACGCCCAGCTTTCCCGGTCCCAAGTCAGTATTTTCAATAGGCATGTTGACACTCCGCAACCACTATCTCACCGATCAGAAATCACTTTACTCACCCGCCTACTTACACCCCTCGTACCTGCCCGCCAAAATAGTATTAACATCAAACCAAGTCGGATGAAGGCACCTCCCCGCTCCATGAAGCGTACATACTACCGCTTGGTACTAACATCAAACCAAGTCGGGATGAGCTGCACCTCCGCCCCATAGAGCGGGTACATACTACCGCTTGTAAATGAGTCGACGACTACGCCCAATCGCTTAACTAGAACCCACCAAACGGGAGGAGAGGCACTCCTTCTCACTCGGTGTGGTACATGCAACCGCTTTGGTCGACGCCAAGAACCAGCACAAGTACAAGCACTTAACGACTTCAACTCAAGCAAATTAAGCAAGCGAAGCGATAAAACACGCCACCAAGTCAAACAAGCATGCTTTCAAATGAATTTCATCAAATCCGACATCCAAGCATGAAAACAACAAGCACTTGAACACTCACCAATAGTTGAGCGCAAGCAAGACAATGTAGGCAGTTAAACACGATCTTTACCGTCCACAGAAGCACCTGAGGCGTGAAAATGCAAGCAAATTACTTTTTCGATTTCAAACTAAAAGGTTTGGCAAAAGTCATTTTCAAATGTGAAATGACATGACAAGCAAATACTCAATGAATTAAACTCTCAAAAAACGCCAGAATGCTCAACAAAGTAAGAAGGTGCATAAGCATGGGCGTTAGACCGGACACAGACGAAAACGAAACGAAAACGAAAACACACACCAAAGGTGAAGAAGACAGTTTTGACACCCTGTACGCTAATACTCATAACTCAGGCTACAAGTATCGGATTAGAATGTACGAGGTGCCGTTTCGAAGCTAAGAGAACAAGCTACAACTTTCATGAAGACAACTTCTGCCCAGATTTTCTATTTTTAGGTGAAAATGTCGAAACAATTTCAGAAATTTTCCCTGCTAGAATTGCCGACAGGCTACATTCAAACGATCATAACTTGTGCTCACGAATCAATCCAGAAATTCCAGATGCTAGAAAGCTAGAATGAAGGGCTATAAGTTCCGTGTTTTGGCCAAAAGCCAAATCACAAAGGGTCAACACAAAAAATGAAGCTGAAGTTGCTGGTTTGTCATTCCTGTTTTCAGTTTTGCGCCAAAACTCAATGCATTCAACCAAAACGCACACATGCAAACTCATCGACTCAAATGCAATAACAATCAAGCAAATGCAACCTTTACACATTCCACATTACCTTCTACAGTTTCCATGAAGAAGTTGAAATCCAATTCCATCCCAACTAGGTCGAAAATAATCAAAACAATGGCTTTCTACCCTATCGAGAGATTTAAGCAGACGGCTTCAAATGGCCATAACTCGACACTTACAGCTCCAAATCATTCCAAAGCCATTAGAAAGCTAACACATAAAGCTACCATACTTAAGAAGACCTCAAAAACAACAACAGTCATCTTCTGGTCAAAAGGAACCATCAAGGACTCCCAACAAGCTAAAGTTTAAAACTCAACATAGCTAGTTAAACTGCCCCACTTTCTCTGTCCGAGCCATATCTCAAGTTATACTCATCTAAATTGGCAAAACTTACTGCTACGAAACTAGACTCGGAGTACTATGATTTACTATAAGGGCTCATTTGAAGATTAACAACTTAACTTGGGTCAAAATGCGCAACAAAGCGATGCGAAGGCAACGAAACAGCAAATCAGATTTGGAAACCAGCCTTTTTCCCTCGTTTCTGCGAATCATAGAATATGATCTACCATGCGAGCCATATACCGTTGGAAAGCCCTTGAAGTCTAGTTTCTAACGCCACCAACAACGCTCGATTTCGACTCCCGAGCAAGAAATTATAACTACTTAAAGTTGGGTCGGTGGGCAGCCCTGTCAGCTCAGTTTCCAGGTTTGAAGTGTCAGTTTTGGAACACCGTTTGGGCAGCAAAACGATATCATAAAAATGCCAAATTTTGTAGGGATAAACTCCAGTATGTGACCTATAGTTGTACCAAATTTAGGCCAAAAACTCAATTGGAAAGGCAGTGAACAATGTGGCTAAAGTTGACTGAAAATCAGGTGACCCATCCTGTCATACGAAACTAAATTTTGGTTTCAGCTTTGAATTTATCCAAAATGGTCTTCATTTCACTCCATTTTCAAAACCAAGGTTCTAAAAATATTTCTTGATCAAATAAAGGTTAATTGGTGGAAAATTTCGGACAAAACACTCCAAAACAGGTTGGTCAAATTGGACAGCAAAGAAGACTGATTTCCAGGTTTTTGCACCTCATTTCATTCACCTTCTCATGCACCAATTGAAGGACTTTCTTAGATATAAAAAACCCCAGCTTAAAGCCTGAGATATCAGCCCTCAAAACCACCCCAAGACCTCATGAAAACCGCTGCAAAAACAGGGGAAGAAGTTACTAACTTCAACCCGGCGGCATTTCCTCTCTTTTCCCTCATTCCACCACATTCCAAGACCTCTTAAACTTATCTCATCAACATTTTCCCCAAAATACATCCATTTCACATATACATATTACACAAGTCAATCATCAAGTGGGGTGGGAGTTCATAGAGCCCACCCTACATTCGAATCAACAAAAATATCTCAAGAATCACAATCACTACAAGCTGTCACCTCAGGTAAGCTAAGGAAAACCAAGGAAAGCTGCAAACTACCATTGGAAACCAAGGAAAACTTTAGGGTTTAGGGTTGAGAAACCATTACCTCAAGAGTGCAAAGGTGATTCAAGGGTCCCTTAGTGAGTCTTGAAGCTTCAAGTGGAATAAAAGAGAACAACCTAACTCCCTTGGTGATTTGAGTAGAGCTTGGTGGTGATTTTCTTGGTGAACTTGTGGTGGGTTTAGTTGATGAAGATGGAGGAAGGAACAAGGAGGGATGGCCGGCCAAGGAAAGGATAAAGAACAAGATTTTTTTAGCTTTGTTGACTTTGGTGCACTTGAGTTAATGGTGTTGTTGACTTTTGGTCAAGGAAGGATTTATGGCCTAAACCTTGTTTGTCACATTGAAGTTTATTTTCACCACATGTCACTACTATCCCACTCCTTAGATGCTCAATTTAACTCAGTCTATCAAAACTTAAACACACCTACGAAGGCCACTAATCTCCCAATTACCGTAATTAACTCCCGTAAGCATGCAAGTTCACACCGAAAATTCATGAAATAACAAACGTTTGATTTGTACATATAATTAGGGTTTTGAAAAATATATTAGGGATTTAAGGTTTAGTGTGCAAACAAATTAAGGTTTTGTCAAAATTTAAGGTTTTCAAAGCAAACTAGGGTTTAAATGTCAAATTAGGGTTTTTAGACGTGTAAAACAAAATAGTTAAAACAAAACACTTTGAGAAGTAAAATAAATCATATAAACACCTCGGTAAACAATAATGACTATAAGTAACATTATTTTGTGTGAAAGTCGATGTGAAAATTTAAACAAAAATATTAAATAAGTTGGTCAAATAAAATAAATTTTCGGGTCCTCACAGGAATGCTCACATTATTAGCAAATAGGTATATATTTGAAGTATGGAAAGATGGTGAATAACTTATTAGGATTTACCAACTCTTTTGTAAGAGGAGTTATCTCATATCTGACCACTTTTAGAAGTATAACTGGAAATTCTTAACGCTAAGTGGAAGAGTCTTAGAAAGTGTTTCAAATTATTTCTTCATTGGAGTTATATTTTGGTATAAGAAAAGAGTATTAAACATTCACTGAAAGATGAAATCATCCACTTGACTTTTCTCATTACTTGGGTTGTCATGATGCATTGTTAGATGCCAATCTTGATCTACAAGTATGAGTTGATTGATTAGTGGAATTAATGATAAATTAAAAGAAGTTTTAGATTATCTAGTTCTTATTTATTAAGAATTATGACTCATATTTATTGCCAACATACATGAGAATCTAATGTGTCACACACATTAAGAACGTCTTTAACTGGATTAAATGAATTTCACATGGAGACTTGATAAACAAGTTTTATAACTTATAGTTTAATTTGTGAAACAAATTAAACTTAAGTGACTTATAGTGCAAATAAATTTATGTCCTCCAAATACAAGAGTTGTACTAGAATAAGAAAGCCAAATACTATTGGAAATTGGTTTTAGGTCTCTATAAAGATTTGATAACTTATTTGCCTATAAATACTCACTAATCATTTGCTAACAAGACTAATCGACAAATTGTCTTGTGAGATTTTTGAGAAAAAATTTGAGAGAAAAATACCCAAAATTTGTACAAGAAAATAAGGGAAAATTGCACCTCTTATTTCTCTCTTTGGGCCGGGTTTCTCATGGAGAAAATTAGGGTTCTTGTCAAACAACTTATGTGTAATTGTTTTATCAATAGGTAGCACTAATCTATCTTAAGCTAAATCGACCTTGGAGGTTCTAACTAAGGAGATTCGTATGGATCACTGATAGAGGCTAAACACTTTACGGCTATATGGATTACTTTGCCATTCTCTGCGTCAAATCTGCACTTGTTCAAGAAAATCTACATGATTGACGTAATATTTTTGAACTACCTCTATGTTACATGGTTTAATCAAAAGATAATCTATTGGAAGAAATAAAAAATTTTAAATTTCCGCTGTATTTATCTCTATGATAAATACATGTGATGTGAGTTGATGATGGATCTAGACGAATATCAAGTTGGAGTTGCGGAAAACTCTTGACCCCTCTAACCCGCGGAACTACGAACCTTGAATTTAATCTCAACCCGTAGAACAATGAATTAGCGAACCAAGGCTGTTGGTAGATGACGCCACAATCAAGTGTGGTTCTTGATTGATAAGTCGATTGAACACTCAAAATCTCTCAAGTATTCAAAGAAGAATCTCTTAGAAAGAGACGTGCTATTCTCACAAGAATAAGCTGAAAATTTGATTGATAAAACTCTTAATAAATTCAGCCCTAGGAAGGCTTATTTATAGCCTTGTACAAGTAATCCTAATGCTACTATGAATCAATGAAAGACTAATCCTAATTTGAACTAGGCTTTGACCTCATTAAGCCCAAGTGTACTTCGGTCATAAGCCCAACTAACTAACCAGAATTTAACTAGCTAATTATGGCAATTGGACTTAATTACTCAAGCTTATTAGCAAGGTAATTCGGCCCATTACAACTTAATCAAAACAAGACCCTTAATCGAAAGCAAGAAACCCTAGTTAACCCTAACCCTAGGTTCGGTTAGTCTTCCAATGTGACTTCCTCATCTTCCACGACTTGGATTAACGTGTAAAGCTTGAGATCCTTATTTCCAAGTTCTTGAAGGTTACTCGGACATCCCACTTGAATATTACTTGAATGATGAATGACTTCTTGAATAATAAATTCCCTTTGGACAGCTTTTAGCTCTTTCATCAACATGGTTCTAACTAAGGAGATTCGTATGGATCACTGATAGAGGCTAAACACTTTACGGCTATATGGATTACTTTGCCATTCTCTGCGTCAAATCTCCACTTGTTCAAGAAAATCTACATGATTGACGTAATATTTTTGAACTACCTCTATGTTACATGGTTTAATCAAAGGATAATCTATTGGAAGAAATAAAAAATTTTAAATTTCCCTGTATTTATCTCTATGATTCCTTACACTAGAAACTGATTACTCTCAAAAGATGGAAATTGGTGATGTGTTTGGATAGGAGTTGATGCCATGACAATCAATACCAAGAAAGTGGAAGTCTTGGAGAGTTGAAAATCAAAGGAACAAGATATGCAGTAGGCCTTTTATTAGACTAGTGCAATCTTATCTGGACTTCGAAGTAATAGTGTTTCTCGGAATTTCAATGTTGGATTTGGTTCATCTTCAAAGAAGAAATCATAGCATTTACCCAAGCAAAAGAAAAAATCTTCTAGGGGAAAGCAATCCAATACAAAAATTGATGCGAACCCGAATCTCCAAGCTCCCGCTCTTGAAGACAAGAATTGGCGACGCAGCGGAATGATCTATCTTGAACAGGTTATGGATACAAAAGGATGGAAATCCTACGACCCCTCTAACCCTCGAGATTGCGAACCTACGAATTGAATCTCAACCCACAATCTAGCGAATTAGCGAACCAAGGAATTTGGTAGAAAGGCGCCACAACTCAACGCGTTCTTGAATTGATAAGCCTAACCTTGAACAAAGGAACTCATTCACTTTGTATTAAGGGACGTTCCCAAGGAACAAGAAAAGAGAAAACTCTCAATGTTATTACTCAAAGTCTTATGAAAAATATTGGAGAAGAAGGCTTATTTATAGCCTTTACAAAGACTCAAAATCCTAATGTAACTTGGACTCAAATTACTAAAAACCTAACCTAACTAGAATAGGCCAACATGGCTCTATCTTTTAGGAAATATCTAAAACAACTAAATTGACTCAAATAAACTCAATAAATTCGGCCAGCATTACACACCAAAGTTGGTCTGAAAATAAAATAAGAAAGCAACGGGAAATAATGGGAAAACTGGACAATTATGCCCTTATTCACTAATCTTAACCCAAACGACAGTTTGAAGTCTTCAAACCCTAGCCCAGTTTGGATTCTTCAATTTGGAGCAAGATGTACATCTCCAATTATTTAAAGGAAGGAATCTTCATGATGTCTTGGCACTTTAATCCCCTTGGATAAGAATGTAAGAAATGATCCCAAATCAAAGCGTTCATCATTCCATTTCTCATCAAAAATTATTGTTGATCTATTTCCACAAAGGAAGCACAGGGAACAAGTATGCAAATATAAGGAAATTAAGAATCAAGCTATAGCCAATCTCAAATCCGTATATGATGAAATATGTCCTGCCATCATAAACCATAAGAGGAAAGTTTGGACAATATTCCTCCTAGTGTAGGAACTAAGTGGGTTGGAGCACACCGTGCAAAATATAAAGTTGATCTTAACTTTAATGTTTCCATTATAAAGAGCTTTCCTGATATTGCTGAAAAGGGTGGTATAGGACCAAAAGCTAGTACTGGACCAAAGACTTCAGGAATTGGAGGCAATGAAGCATTGTACTGTAGGCGCTAAAGAATGCATTGGAAACAAATCTAGAATTATGGAAAAAATAAAGCCCATTTGGGATTTGAATTGTGTAATATTTTAAGTATTTTGAAGTTTGAGGAGTTATATTTTTGGATTTAAATAAAAAAACAAAAAAGTGTATAACTTGACCAATAAATTTTTTTTCCCTAAAATCAAAGGAATATAGTTAAGTGATTTAGCATCTTGCATGGGTTTGACCTACTTTGAAAATAGCTTTACATTAGATGAGAATGCAATCTCAAACTAGATTTTGTTTAACACCTATATTAAGAAGAACAATAAAATATTCTTTTCTAACTCTAGTGTGCTAGTGGCAAGATTCATCATAGTGCTTGCACGTGAGTCATTAAATTTGAAAAAGACATCAAACTAATTGATAGGTTGCCATATTTTTAACAGTCTTTCTATCTTGGTTTGCAAGCCAATGGATAATTAGGATACCATTGTTATAAGCATGTACAACAACGCCCTTCAAAATTATCATTGAGCAAAAAAAAAAAAACTTAGATAACCTGCATAACAAGGAATTTTTAATGCTATTAAGGAAAATAATGAGCATAAATAAATTTGGCATCATGAAAATAGAATAATCCAGGAATTCAATCCTTCATGCTCATGGACAAGAGATTGTAGATTGAAATTTTAATTTCAGACTCAAACTTGATTCCTTACAAGCCTTTTTGTCCATGTAGATAGCCCAAAGGTCAATACAATTGTGAAATATTATAATTGTAAAAGAAAAACTACATCTATATTGAGATGAGCTTTCTTTCTGATTAATATAAAATTTAGAATATTTTTTAGATACACTAATGTAGCAATACATGTGCACATAATGTCACACTATAAAGAATTTGGTTGGATTTGTGTATCTGATATCGATATAGTGAAAAATAACAAGGTTAAATGAGCAAATTTTTCTGAAGAGTAGTAAATAGAAATTGTAAATAAATGTTATCATTTGTGATTGGAAATAATATAAAGAAAATACATATTAGTCAAATAGCATATAAATCTATTTTGTTACTGCATAGTCATGTATTTATTTAAAACTAATCAAGTCAGACTACAACAAATAGAACACTGCAGAGCTAGTGATTTAAGACAATAGCCAATGTCTATTGAACTTTATACAGTGTGATTCATAAGTGATGAAAAATCGACCAGCACATGAGGATTCTAAGCTTTACACGTTGATTCAAGTCATTGAAGTTGATCAAGGGTCAAACTCTAGCTCGAGGGATTAGTGCTTAATTCGGATGGATTCTAGGGCTTTGCTAATGTCATTTGTTTTAAGTTGTTTCCAGCTTTTTATTTACTTAATTGTAGTTAATCAAGTGTTAGTTTGGATACTAGATGATTCAAATAAAGGCTAGTCATGTTGACCTCTTTAGTGGCCGAATTTCAACCCTAGTTGGGTTAGGACTTGGGTCATTTGTTTTATCCAATTAGCAGTAGGACTTGTGTCTTGTAGAAGACTATAAATAAGCCCTAATTAGCTGTCCAGCATTCAACTAATAATAATTTCAAATTTTCCAGCAATTTCACCGTATGTGAGCAATTCTCTTGTCCAAGATATTCTACTTGAATACTTGAGAGATTCTTGAGTGTTTAACCGACTTATCAACTAAGAAACGCACTTGGTTGTGACGTCATCTACTACCAATCTTTGATTCGCTAATTTATTAAATTGTGGGCTAAGAATCATTCTTGGTTCATAGTTTTATGGATTAGAAGGCTCAAGGTTTTTTCGCACCTTAACATGATTCTTCGTCTAGATCCAGAGACTTCTGTGGGATACAAGTTCATGCCCTCATGGTGGGTTCATATCAACTTGGTCATCAGAGCTAGTTGATAGTATCAAGTATATCCCTTTTCTTGTGTTTCTTGTTTTCGTAATTTGTCCAAAAAAAAATTCTGTTCGTGTTTTGCTTTGTTGCTGTCCAAATTCTCTCCTTCTTGCTGTATCGTTTCCCTTGCTATTTTGAGTCGTTTGTTGCTGCCCGAATCTGTTTTGTGTCATTTCTTCTATTAAAAGAATTCTGTCTTGTGTCATGTTTGTTTTAGAGTCATACTTGCTGTCCGAAGTGTTGGAATCAATCCAGTCCGAGTCTTGTGCTTCCTTGTTCAATTCACGTATCTTGTGTTCTTGTTGTTGTCGAATCTAAAAAAAAAAAATTCCTGGTTGAGCCTTGTGTTGTTCTGTGGCTGATCATAAATGTTTCTTGAAGTTTCTTGGACAAACAAAACAATCTTGGAAGGTTTTCTTGAAATCTTGAAATAGTTCTTGAATTAATCTTGAAGAATCTTGGATTCTTGATCACCAATCTTGAGTTCTTGATATCTAAAAGCTTGACAAGAACCGTCGCTGAGTTTTTTTGTTGAAAAGCATTCGAAAAATCCAATTTTTGATCTGAAAGAAAGCTTTCTTGAACCAGCTAAAAACCTATTCAAAATCAACTCCAAATCTGACCTTGTTTCCTAATTGCAATTACCTTTTTCTAGGTTAAAGTCGGTTGAAAAAGTCAAAACCGTTTGGGGTTCAAATTTGGAAACCACTTAAAAACCAACTCAGGAAGGGATATTTCAACTCAAATAACTTCCCAAAATTCATCCAAGTATTCACCTAAAACAGCCTGGAACTGGTTTTTGATCAAGTCAACTCTAGTTTTCTAAATTGAACCTACTCTTGTCTGAAGTCAAAACAGATTTATAGCTTGATTTTTCAGCATTATTCACGTGCATTCCTAACCTGTCTACAGCTTATTTATGTGAAATTGCTGTCCAAAATTTTGGACTTTATTCAACTCAAAAAACATCCAAAACAGTCTGGGTCTCTTAAATCTTGGTTAAGGTTTTTCCTGGAACTCTTAGGAATCGGTTTTTGCCTTTAAATCTGAGTTTTTCTAGTCAATTTTCAGCCTCTTTGAGTCATTAAAATCAAACCAAATCAGTGTCAAATTTCAGTTCTAAGTGAACCAAATTGAACACGTCCACTTCCTTGTGTATTATTGGCTATAAGTCAATGAACCACTTGAGAAATGTCTGATTTCTTCAAGTAAAGGTCTCAACAACATAGAGGGTTGCTTGGTGAGATTATTAGAGTGTTTCTAAACACTTGAGTGATACATGAGAGTGAGTGAAACACATAAGGGAGTGAGTGAGGGCTATTTATTTTTATTACTAATCATTTGTGTAGGTTAAAATGGTATCCTAACAAGCTGAATTTAGTCTTATGATGGAGTCCATGCTTAATGAAATTGTTCAAACCCTTGACTACAAAGTTAAGTCTTTATGTAAAATACTTGACCGAATAGCTGATTTGCAAGTTCTAGCACCAAAGCAAATGAATCTAAGCATCATGAGCATAGAGAAGAAAGACCATTTAGAAGGCACAAGGAGCAAAATTCATCAATTTCTTCCAAGTCTAAATCTAGGAATGAGCCACATGAGGAGGAGTCATGGTGGAGACTTATCAATGTCTTCTCCATGAAAAGCAACTGAAGGAACTAATTGAAAGCAGTGCTCAACAATCTCCTAAAGAAGAGCTTGTGGAGGTCATTGCTCATGAAGATCAACCTAATCTCATTCAAAGTGAAGTTGAACTAGAAGAAATCATTATTGAAGCTGAGGAATGGGATGATGTAGTTGAATGTGACATACAAAATGAGAGTGTGAATGAAGAGGTAAAACTTGAGAGTAAGCAGGAGGTAAAAATTGAGGAACGCACTCGAGAAAAAGAGATTGAAAAATCCAATGAGATGAGTGAGAAAGAAGATGGAAAGAGGAAAAGGGAGCAAATTTTGAGTGTTAACACAAATGAGAATGAGAGGATTTATTGTTCTCCGAATGAGCTTAACTATGCCTTGTCTAGTGTTTCTTGTTATATGCAAGTTCAGCAAGGTAACATTGAGTTGATCATGGCTTGTTGAATTCCTAAATCCATTTGTGAATTTCGTAGCTTTCATGGAGTTTGTGGTGCTGTACATATTTATTATCAAGTGCTGAGGTAATATACTTCTCAGAATGCTTTGTCAAATGGAGCAAACAAATTAGCTTCAAGAGAAGCACCTATTTCCGCATCTTGTCCTGCTGATCTTAGATCGTCTTTTATCTCACTTTAATGATTTGCTTATCATTGATTATTCGCCTAAGTACCATTCATCATCAATTGATTGATTGTGTGATTGGAGTGTTTAATGATCTTGCAATTCTAATGTTTGACATTAATCTTGTGCCAGGCACATGGAAGCAGTTTTTCTCTTTGTCTTGTCTACTTGAACATTGATATGATGATCCTTATCTAATGGATGCTAATGGTAAGTGTTTGAGTCATACAATATTCCAGCTTACTCATTCTTTATTTTGTCATGTAGGTTTTCATTTATTGCACCGAATTCATGGGATCAAACATGCTAATCCACATTATCATAGAAATCATGCTTCATGGATGAAGTCTTGGAAGCTACCCAAGTTTTTCTTCATCCTGCAGCATAGTAAGCATCATGCAACATGGGTAGCATTTATGAGAATGTTCCCTATGTTGTTACTTTTCAAGCAAGCCATTGATTTGAGGACAAATTGCCTATAAGAGGAGGGGAATGATGAAGAATCGACCAGCACATGAGGACTCTAAGCTTTACACATTGATTGAAATCATTGAAGTTGATCAAGGGTCAAACTCTCGCTCGTGGGATTAGTGCTTAATTTGGATGGATTCTAGGGCTTTGCTTATGTCGTTTGTTTCAAGTTGTTTCTAGCTTTATTATTTACTTAATTGTAGTTAATTAAGTGTTAGTTTGGTTATTAGATGAGTCAAATAAAGGCTGGTCATGTTGACCTCTTTAGTGGCCGAATTTCAACCCTAGTTGGGTTAGGACTTGGGTCATTTGTTTTATCCAATTAGCAGTAGGATTTGTGTCTTGTAGAAGGCTATAAATAAGCCCTAATCAGCCGCCCAACATTCAGATAACAATAATTTTGAATTTTCTAGTAATTTCACTGTGTGTAAGTAATTTTCTTGTCCAAGATATTCTACTTGAATACTTGAGAGATTCTTGAGTGTTCAACCGACTTATCAACCAAAAAATGCACTTGGTTGTGGCATCACCTACCAACAATCTTCGATTCACTAATCTATTAAATTGTGAGTCAAGAATCATTATTGATTCATAGTTTTGTGGATTAGAAGGGTCAAGGGTTTTCCACACCTTAACTTGATTCTTCGTCTAGATCTGGGGACTTGTATGGGATACGAGTTCAGGTCCTCATGGTGGGTTCATATGAATAAGCATGTACATTTGCATATTAATACTTACGCATGCATGTCCATTATGTTCTTAATTTGCTAACAAATTTTCTAATTATTTTTAAACATTGTATCTAATTAAAAATGTCATTTTCTTTGACGAAATAGTGATTTACCTTTTCTTTCAAATATGACTTTGAAATTTTAGTTCTTGATTTTTTACACTCCAAAATGATTGCTATTAATGAACTAATCAACTTTTTAACCATTACCACTTCTAGTTTGACAATTCATCTATTATCATAAGCTTACTTGCTAGAAATGTAGGACCATGAAAACATTCAAGATCTATGTAAAACATATCTAAATAATTAAGTAGTTAAGATTTTCTCCTTTTTCTTACTAAAATAGAGCAAAATGTATGCACACAACCACTCACACTTACAAACACATAAGACTTGCAATATATATCTGCTAAAATCAAGTGTGAGAATTACCTTAGTTATTTGGATAACTTATATTAGTTTCTCCAAAATGGTATGTCAATGTAGACCTATTTATTTAAATTAAGAATATATATGATTTGTTTTAGTCTTTTCAAAGTCATACTCCAATTAAATATAGTATTTTAACATTAGTCGTTTAAATTTATTATAATATTTTTCTTCCCAAGAAATTTTTATTAGGTCTCTGTTACTTTAGATTGTGGGTGGTGAGGGTATTATTATACCAAAATTTTAAACCTACTTCCCTTTTTCCACAAGTATATAGATCAATGAGTACAGGGTACAGGGCATTAGGATTGATTCTATGGGCACTAAGAGTAACAAGCACCAGAACTTATTCACTTGCCTTATTATTTAGACAATAACTAATGGAAAGCAAGTAAAAGGTAAGCGGTACAACCGTCCTTGTTAAAACAAAGGAAATTAAAAGAAAAGGTGATTAAGGGAATTTAAATAAGAAATAAATGAAAGAAATGAACAAATTAGAAGAGTTAGCTTAGAGATCAAGTAAGAGCGATCCTAGGGTTAGAATCCCTTGTTAAGTCAAGGTTAGAAGTTAGTTAAGTTAATTATGCTTTTAGGTTTAATGATTTGCCTAGGAATAACTTCCTAAAGCATGTCACTACCTTGGCTAATGAGCATGAAGAATCATTTTCACCAATTCTTTCATTCTTTGGAATCCTTCCTTGAGCTATTTTCATAAAGAAAAGATTAAACCAATTTAAATAAGGTCAATGAAGTTATGAAAATCCAACCAACCATATTTACTACTTTTGTAAGAATAAGGCAAGTGTTTAAGAACAAAAATTTCATGAAGGCAATTTTCATTGCTTAACAAGTATCAAATGATTTATAGTTAGTGATCAAGCAACCACAAATAGCAAGCATAAGTTCTCAAACTAACGAAATCATGGATAACATAATCAAACTTAACTATTTCGTAACAATAACTATCACAAATTCATCTTCATCCTAGGAGGTGAAAATGTTAACTAAATATAATATGAAGCATGTCTAAACATGGAGAGAACTTGATGTGAGTTGACAACGGATCTAGACGAATATCAAGTTGGAGTTGCGGAAGACTCTCGACCCCTCTAACTCGTGGAACTACGAACCTTGAATTTAATCTCAACCCGTAGAACAATGAATTAGCGAACCAAGGCTTTAGGTAGATGACGCCACAATCAAGTGCGGTTCTTGATTGATAAGTCGATTGAACACTCGAAACCTCTCAAGTATTCAAGAAGGAATCTCTTAGAAAAGAGACGTGTTATTCTCACAAGAATAAGCTGAAAATTTGATTGATAAAACTCTTAATAAATTTCGGCCCTAGGAAGGCTTATTTATAGCCTTGTTCAAGTAATCCTAATGCTACTATGAATCAATGAAAGACTAATCCTAATTTGAACTAGGCTTTGACCTCATTAAGCCCAAGTGTACTTCGGTCATAAGCCCAACTAATTAACCAGAATTTAACTAGCTAATTATGGCAATTGGACTTTAATTACTCAAGCTTATTTAGCAAGGTAATTCGCCCATTACGACTTAAACAAAACAAAATTCAAAATCGAAAGCAAGAAACCCTAGTTAACCCTAGCACTAGGTTCGGTTTAAACTTCCAATGCAACTTCCTCATCTTCAATGACTTGGATTAACGTGTAAAGCTTGAGATCCTTATTTCCAAGTTCTTGAAGGTTACTCGGACATCCCACTTGGCCTTGCACGTGACACACCAACGCTTGCATGGAATCCTTAAGCTTCTTGGCACGTGCTCTCGTTATTGGACCACTTGTCATTGTTGGAATATCCTTGACTCCTATGGCAGTTCCGAGCTCATCATCATTCCCCTCCTCTTGAAGGCGATTTGTCCTCAAATCAAGCTCGTCGTCTGCATGGAAAGGACTTAAGTCAGAAATATTGAAAGTTGCATGTACATCATACTCACCAGGAAGGTCAAGTTTGTAGGCGTTTTCATTGATACGGGCAACTACTTGGAACGGTCCATAGCCCCTAGGAAGTAGTTTGTTACGCCTTTGGACAGGAAATCTTTCCTTCCTCATGTGAATCCACACCCAGTCACCAGGCTCAAAAACCATCTTACGACGGCCCTTATTAGCATTTTGTACATACTGTAATGTACGTTTCTCAATGTTAGCACGGACCTTGGCATGGAGATCACGAACAAATTCAGCACACTTTTTCCCATCTAGATTAACTTTTTCAGACACAGGTAATGGCATCAAATCTAGAGGAGTAAGCGGATTAAATCCATAGACAATCTCAAAAAGGGAGTATTGTGTAGCACTATGTATTGTCCTGTTGTATGCAAATTCTACATGCGGCAGGCAATCTTCCCAAGTTTTAAGATTCCTTTTAATTATAGCACGCAACAATGTAGAAAGGGTCCTATTAATCACCTCAGTCTGTCCATCAGTTTGAGGATGACTAGAAGTAGAGAATAAGAGTTTAGTTCCCAATTTACTCTATAAAGTTTTCCAAAAGTAGCTAAGGAACTTAACTTCTCTATCAGAAACGATTGTGCGTGGCATACCATGTAAACGTACAATCTCTTTAAAAAAACAAATCAGCCACATGTTTTGCATCATCAGTTTTATGACATGGAATGAAATGTGCCATTTTAGAAAATCTATCAACTACAACATACACAGAATCATGACCATGTCTAGTCCTAGGCAGACCTAGCACAAAGTCCACAGACAAATCAACCCAAGGAAAACTAGGAACAGGTAGTGGAGTGTAGAGTCCATAAGGATTTACCTTAGACTTGGCATGATGACAAGTTACACACCTTTGGATGATACGCTCCACGTCATGCCTCATCTTTGGCCAGTAGAAATGCTCCTGGAGTATAGACAATGTCTTTGCCACTCCAAAGTGTCCCATAAGACCTCCACTATGTGCTTCCCTTACAAACAACCCATGCATAGAGCACGTAGGGATACACATCTTGTCTTTATAGAACAAATAACCCTGTGAAAGAAAATAGTTCTCACGGCTTTGCCGTGGAAAAGCATTGAACACTTCCCCAAAATCAGGGTCATTAGGATAGTACTCTTTGATTATTTCAAAACCTAACAATTTTGCATCAAGTGTAGTAATCAAAGTATACCTCCTAGACAAGGCATCAACGACAACATTGCTTTTGCCAATCTTATATTTGATCACAAAAGGAAAGGTATCAATAAAGGCTACCCACCTTGCATGTCGCTTGCTTAGCTTGGTTTGTGACTTGAGATGCTTAAGCGACTCGTGATCAGTGTGTAGAACAAACTCCTTGGGCCTCAGGTAATGTTGCCAGGTTTGCAATGCTCGAACAAGTGCATAAAGCTCCTTATCATATGTTGAGTAGTTCAATGAGGCGCCATTGAGCTTTTCACTGTAGTATGCGACTGGCTTCCCTTCTTGGAGTAGTACGGCCCCAACACCTATACCGGATGCATCACACTCAATTTCAAAAGGTTTTTCAAAATTAGGCAAACTAAGTACAGGTGCATGTGTGAGTTTGTGTTTGAGTAATTGGAAAGACTTAGCTTGTTCATCTCCCCAATGAAACTCTTGATCCTTCTTAACAATGGAAGTAAGTGGTGCTGCAATTGAGCTAAAATCCTTGACAAAGCGCCTATAAAAGCTAGCTAAGCCATGAAAGCTCCTTACTTCACTAACAGAGGTAGGGATTGGCCATTCAATGATAGCTTTTATTTTACTTTGGTCCACTTGAATTCCCTGTGCACTTACAACATAACCTAGGAAAACAACTTGATTGGTGCAAAAAGTGCATTTTTGAAGGTTAGCATAAAGTTGTTCCTTACGAAGGACCTCTAAAACAGCTTTAACATGCATGATGTGTTCATCTAAGTTTCGACTATAGATAAGTATATCATCAAAATAGACAACAACAAATTTACCCAAGAAAGCACGTAAGACATGATTCATTAAACGCATGAAAGTACTAGGTGCATTAGTTAGTCCAAAAGGCATAACTAACCACTCATACAACCCGTGTTTAGTCTTAAATGCAGTCTTCCATTCATCACCATCTTTAATCCTAATTTGATGATAACCACTCTTAAGATCAATTTTAGTAAAAATCACAGCACCATAGAGTTCATCAAGCATGTCATCAAGACGAGGAATGGGATGGCGATACTTTACCGTTATAGCATTTATGGCACGGCAATCAGTGCACATCCTCCACGTCCCATCCTTTTTAGGCACAAGTAGAACAGGTACAGCACATGGACTGAGGCTTTCACGTGCCCAGCCTTTGCTCAAGAGTCCTTCTACTTGGCATTGAATTTCCTTGGTTTCCTCAGGGCTTGTCCTATACGGTGGTCGGTTAGGCAAAGATGCACCAGGAATGAGATCTATTTGATGCTCAACTCCTCTTAATGGGGGTAGACCACTAGGAACTTCATCAGGAAACACATCTTGAAATTCCTGCAATAGGTTAGCAAAAGAACTAGGCAAGGAAACATCAAGTTGGTCAGTAATTTCTTTAGAAAGGAGCAAAAAGATAGGCTGAGTAGAAAGTAAAGCTTTTCTTACAACTTTAGCCTTTGCAATTAAAATCCGTTTTTCCCCTTTCAATTTTCCCTTGGCCGAATCATTTTTGGCCAATTTTCCTTCACTTTTGGTTCGGCCATGGTCACTATTTTTCACATCATGAGTTTTAATGTCTTGTCCTAACTCACGAGGTTTCTTTTTCTCAAGTTCCTCTTCAAATTCTTTTTGAAGGCTTACTTGGTCCTCATGCACTTGTTGAGGTGTAAGAGGTGCAAGTATAACCTTTTTATTTGCAAAAGAAAAGGAATACTTGTTTGTAAATCCATCCCAACTAACCTTTCTATCAAATTGCCATGGACGGCCTAAGATTACATGAGCAGCTTGCATAGGCACAACATCACATATTACCTCATCACTAAAACGTCCAATACGGAAAGAAACAAATACTTGTTTGAGTACACGTACCTCACCGCTGTTGTTGAGCCATTGCAACTTATAGGGCTTGGGATGGTTGGTTGTTGGAAGGCCTAGTCGATCCACCATGATGGCACTTGCAACGTTGGTACAGCTCCCTGAATCAATGACTAGACTGCACACCTTCTCCTTGATGTGGCAACGAGTGTAGAATATGTTCTCTCGCTGAAGCTCATCTACTCCAACATGGGCAGTCAAAGCTCGTCGAGCCACCAAACCAACACGGTCCACAACTGGCTGCTCTTCAATGATTTCTTCTTCATCACTTCCTCCTTCTAGGGGAGGCATGTCGGCATATTCATCATCACCTTCATCGTCAGTGACCATTTCTCCATTAGGTAAAATAAGCATTGCTCGCTGACTTGGACACTGAGAGGCAATGTGACCAAACCCTTGACATTTGAAGCACTTAGTGTCCCTATTGCGGGGCTTGGTAGCATCCAGATTAGCCTTAGGATTGACCTTCCAGTTTGGTCTAGATGGAGGAGCATTCGGCTTTGATGAATTTGAAGAGGGTGGATTCGGTTTTGCAATTGGAGTAGGGGTGAAGGAACGTTCTTCCCTTTTTGGTTGCTGATTTCTCCAATTTCCAGTTTGGAAGTTGGAATTAGGGCGAGAACTACCCCTCCTCTTGAGCCTCCGCTCAACCTTGACAGCTTTATCCATCAACTCTTCAATATCAAAATAATGTTGAAGCTCAACGACCTCAGCAATTTCAGGCTTTAATTGTGAGGACCCGAAAAATTTATTTTATCTCACCTACTTATTTAATATTTTGTTTAAATTTTAACATCGACTTTCACACAAAATAATGTTACTTATAGTCATTATTGTTTACCGAGGTGTTTATATGATTTATTTTGTTTTACACGTCTAAAAACCCTAATTTGACATTTAAACCATAGTTTGTCTCGAAAACCCTAAATTTCGATAAAACCCTAATTTGTCTATGTAAAACCCTAGTTTGGTTTTATTAAACCCTAGTTTTGAAAATGACTACCAATTTTATGTTCAACTACAAGTTTGCCACTTTGTAGATTTTATGTGTGTAAATGCATGATTAGGAAGTGAGATTAAGATGTCTAGGTGATTAGTGGCCTAAGTAGGTGTGGTTAAGCTTTGATAGACTAGATTAATTTGTGCACTTATGGACTAGTTTGATAGGAAAGAAAAATCACTTGGGCAATGATGGAAATTAACCTAAGTTGGTGGGTTTAATTGGCATGACAATTTTGACCAATTTTGACCAAGCAATAAAATATCTATAAGAAGTTATCTCTTAGCCATTTTAAGCTTCAAGACAACCGACCAAGAAGGGAAAAGAAAGAAAGAAAAAAAAAAGAGAGAAAAGAGAGAAAAAGAGAGAAAAGCTTGGAGAAATTTTGCAAGTTCAACCATTCAATCTTGATTTGGAGTAGGAAGTGAAGCTTGCCTTGGAAGCTTGAGGTTGCACAAGAACTTAAACTAGGAAGGTTTGCTTTCATCTCTAAAAGCTGGAATTTTGAGGAAGTTTATGAAATTGTTGGATTTTGTGGTTCTTTTGGCTTGATTCATGTTTATATTTAGCTTATGGGATGAGACTACGGATTAGATTGGTTGATTTTGATGTGTTTATGCTTAGCCATGAATATGAGTTAGGGTTAGGGTTAGGGTTCTTGATTTCAAGTTTTAATGTTGGAAGCAATGCTTGTGATTGATGGTTTGGTTGCAGCTTTCTTTAGTTATCCTTAGTTTTCCTCTGCTTTCCTTAGCTTATTTTTTAGTTGGCAGCTTGTTGTTCTTGAGGATAATTTGTTGGTTTGGAAGTTAGGGTGGGCTCTATGAACTCCCACCCCATTTGATGATGGCTTATGTAGTATATATGTGTAAAGGGTGTGTTTTGGCTGAAAGGGAAATGACTAGCTATGATTTTGAGACTTGGAAAGGAAAGTGAACAAAATTTTCAGATTTGACCTTGAAAACAGGACACTCTTTTTACAGTTGGAGACCGACCTTCCCGTGGGAGTCTATGGCTGAAACTTGACAGGATTATAGTCTATAGTTAGAAGAGTATGTGTACCAAATTTGGTGTCAATCCAATGTGTATTCGATCTCCAAATGATTTACCAAAGTTGGCCCTGTGAATCTGGAAATTTACTTCGTCAGGCAGCCTGACCCATTCTGTTCTAACGGCTGTCATTTCGCGCTCGAGAGTCAAAATCAAGTGCCGTCAGCGGCATTTGAAAATAGACTTGAAGAGATTTCTAACGGTATAACCCTTGCACACTAACTCCATTCGTACGAGTTACAGTGATTCTTGAAAGATTACTGAAAATCCTGCCTGCTTTCCTGGATTTTGTCTCAGCAGTCATTGACTCGCCGAAATTTACTTCCTTACTTTGTTACTTTGCACTTGATGTTTCTCACGACTTTTAGAGAGTTGAATTTAGTTAGCTAGGAACTGAATTGGATGGCTGGAAATTGGTTGGTATGGATGGACTCCAAGTTTTACTTTTTGTTTAGATTTTCTATCCGAATTTGGTTTGTTTGGGCTTTGAGCAGGAAAACAGAATTTTACCGGCAGCAACTTTGGCTTCGTTTTTCGAGTTGATCCTTTGTGATTTAGCTTTTGGCCAAAACACGAAAGTTATAGCCCTTCGTTCTAGCTTTCCAACACATCTGGAATTTCTTGATTTCGATTTGTGAACGCTGAGTTATGTCTGTTTGAAGTGAGCCTGTCGGAAATTCTGACGGCAAAAATTTCTGAAACTGTTTCTGCGTTTTTGACCTAGAAAGAGTGAATCTGGGTTGAGGTTGTCTTCATAAAAGTTGTATCCTGTTCTCTTAGCTTCGAAACGGAACCTCGTACACTTCAATCCGACACTCGTACTATGAGTTATGGTCAAAATGGCAAAAGGTGTCAAATCTGCCTTTCACACCTTTTAGTGTGTGTTTTTCGTTTTCGTTCCGTTCTTGTCCGTTTTCCTTCTAACGCCCACGCGTGTGTTCCTTTTTGCTATATTAAGTATTTATAAGCGTTTCTCGAGGGTTTAATTCATTGAGTATATGCTTGTCGTGTTATTTCACATTTGAAAATGGGTTTTCCAAACCTTTTAGTTTGGAGTCGAAAAGTAATTTGCTTGCACTTGCATATCTCAGGGGATTCCGTGGACCTCAAAGAACGTGTTTGGTCCTCTAACTTTTCTCGCTTGCTCACAACTGTTGGTGAGTGTTCAAGTGCTTGTTACTGAATACTTGGTTTGATGAAATTCGTTTGAAAAGCATGCTTGTTTGACTTGGTGAGCGTGTACTTTATCGCGCTCACCCTTGCTTGAATTTGCTTGAGTTGAAGTCGTTAAGTGCTTGTACTTGTGCTTGTTCTTGGTTTGATAAGACCAAACGGTTGCATGTACCACACTCGAGTGAGTGGGAGGTGCCTCTCCTCCCGTTTTGGTCGGGTTCTAGTTAAGTCGATTGGAGCGTAGTCTCGTCGACTCATTTACCAAGCGGTAGTATGTACCACGCTCTATGGGGCGGGAGGTGCCGCTCATCCCGACTTGGTTTGATGTTAATTACCAAGCGGTAGTATGTACCACGCTCTATGGAGCGGGAGGTGCCGCTCATCCCGACTTGGTTTGGTGTTAATACTATTTTGACGAGCGGGCCCGGTACAGGGGGTGTAAGTAGACGGGTGAGAGTAAAGTGATTTCTACGGTCGGTGAGATAGTGGTTGACGGAGTGTCAACATGCCTATTGAAAATACGGCTTGGGACCAGACCGAAGCTGGACGTGGAAAATCGCAGAAAGATGGAACGGCACTGTATCCTTTTATAGTGATTACTTTTATAATATCTTGTATGATTCTCGAGTTTTCTACTGCTATTATTTGTTCAGAATTGTTATCGCTTTAACTTGCTTGTGCATGCATTCTTGACCTCACTGGGCTTTGCTCACCCCATAAGCTTTGTTTTCCTTAACAGGTCTGGAAGTGGGGCACGAGAATTGAGGAACCTAGTACCTGTGCGGGATTACCTCTTAGTATTTTTGTAGGATTTCCTCTTTTGTATAAGATTGAACTATTTGGATGATTTTGATAGTTGTGGTATTTTGGGTTGTTATCAATGCCTCCTTGAGGAAATGTTGTGGGTTTGTATTTTGCATTGAATTTGTCGGTGATTTTAAGTACCTTTTATCAATGGTTTCATAAATGAATGTTTGAGTCCTGGCGAGAGCTGGGCAGGCGGTCCGCTTACCTCTCTGGTTCGCCTTAGGGGAAGTGGGGCTGTCACATTAATCCTCTTAGAAAACGTGCCATAGTTGCTTCAGCATCTTCATGGATGCCAGCACGCATCATAGCCATTTCCATTTCCTTAAAATAATCCTCCACTGACAAATTTCCTTGAGTAAGCATTTGCACTTTATAATGCAAATCTCGATGGTAGTACCTTGGAATGAATCTTTTCCTCATTACCCATTTAAGGTCATCCCAAGTGCGGGTCATTGGTTCCTGGTTCCTCCTTTGCTTTACTCGAAGTTGGTCCCACCAGATAGCTGCATATTCTGTAAATTCCATTACTGCCAGCTTTACCTTTTGCTCTTCAGTGTAAGGATGACAATCAAAGACCTTTTCCATTTTTCGTTCCCAGTCTAAGTAGACTTCAGGATCAGATTTTCCTTGGAAAGGTGGAATGGTCATTTTAATTCCCTTGATGGAATCATCACTTTCAACCCTGGTTCTTCTTTCTCTTCTTTCACGGATTTCTCTTGGTTCATAATCCTCGTTGGAATCACTTGATTCACTTGTTTTAGCTTTCTCTTTGGATTTCCTGGAGGAATTCTGAGTAGTCTCTAGTTTATCAAGTCGCTCCTGGACCTCCTCAATGGTTTGCATGATTTGCCTCTTAGAATCGGCAATCAAGGCTTGCATTTGGAATGCAAGTTGGGCATTGGTCATTTCATTAGTTGATTCTCCTTCGTTTGACATTTTTCTCTAAACCTGCAAAATGAACAAACGTGTGATAGAAAAGACCTCACACACTCCCTCACCCTCACGTGTTTCCCTCGTGCTCATGTATCACTCAAGTGTTTTATTTCACTCTAATGATCTCACCAAGCACACTCTAATTCCTTGATTTCCCTCCTTGAAGAAATCAGAAAATTCGATCAATTCAAGGGCTTATCACCAATTGCCTTCACAAGAATGTGATGTATCACCCTTTGGCTCACTTGAAGAATGAATGAGGAAGCAAAAGAGTTGAGAATTAAGGACTAAATTGACTTTAGAAAGACTGAAAAGAAATCGGCAAACAAAACTCAAAACACAATTTGCTTTGGAAGACTAGACCACAACTTGGACTTTAATTTTGGAAGGAAGATGACTTGACCTGACCAGTAATAAAACAAATTAAAAGACTCACCTAAAATGCTGGAAAAATAGGAAGAAAGTTACGTGGTACAAGGCTGCAAAATAATCACCAATTCGGATTTGGTTGGTTTGTCCAAGGCGGTGGAAAGCTTTCTCAAAGCTGTTTGGATTTGTTTAAGGCGGTGGGAAGCTAGATAAGGATTAGAAACTGTTTTAACAAGTGTTTGGCAAGTTTCCCTTCGGTTTTGTTTTCTTTTCAGCCACAATAAATCCTTATCAATCTTGGAGAGTTAAACTGGGATTTGGAAACTGAAATTCTGGTTCAAAGTTTCAGCTTCTTGGTCTCGGTTTTGTCCCTCCCAATCATGCAATTTTGTTCCAATTTGTATCAAGATGAAGTTCAGATTTGAACAACAGTTGCACACAAGAGATTTGAATCAATCAAGGGATGGCAGACCCGAGAGTTCAAGGTAGCAGTTTGTTTTCTTTCTTTTCTCCTTTTTTTTTTTTTTTTCTTTTGTAAGCCAAAAACCTGCCTTTAAACCTCAAGAATCGGTGGTGGAAATTCCAGATTTCAAGAACTTCCAACCGGTTTCAAGAAAATCAGAATAACAGTCCCAAAGTTCAAGATTTGGTTGAAACTTGTTCAAGATCTTTTAGGGTTTGTTTCAAGAACTCAAGAAGGCCACAACACAAGTTCAAGAATCAATGATTTCAGCAAAGTTAAGTCACGGTTTTCTGGTTTTGATCAACCCACGTTTTCCCAGCAAATTGACACAACAATTACATAAGAACAAAACTATGAAAACGGACAGCAATGTGGACTATGAAACGGACAGCACAAGAAACTATGAACAATCAACAAGCAAGAACCTGAAGGGAGAATTCTGTTTTTTTTTTTTTTTTGATTCAAGACTCAAGAACACAAGAAAGACAAGAACACAATCAAGAAACTAAAGATGCAATTCGGATGAACAGTGACGCTACAGTATGATGAACAGTAACTTTTTTTTTTTTGACACAAAGCAAGAGAACGACAATAACAAGAATTAAAAGGGATATACTTGATACCGTCAACTAGTTCTGATACCAAGATGATGTGAGTTGACAACGGATCTAGACGAATATCAAGTTGGAGTTGCGGAAGACTCTCGACCCCTCTAACTCGTGGAACTACGAACCTTGAATTTAATCTCAACCCGTAGAACAATGAATTAGCGAACCAAGGCTTTAGGTAGATGACGCCACAATCAAGTGCGGTTCTTGATTGATAAGTCGATTGAACACTCGAAACCTCTCAAGTATTCAAGAAGGAATCTCTTAGAAAAGAGACGTGTTATTCTCACAAGAATAAGCTGAAAATTTGATTGATAAAACTCTTAATAAATTTCGGCCCTAGGAAGGCTTATTTATAGCCTTGTTCAAGTAATCCTAATGCTACTATGAATCAATGAAAGACTAATCCTAATTTGAACTAGGCTTTGACCTCATTAAGCCCAAGTGTACTTCGGTCATAAGCCCAACTAATTAACCAGAATTTAACTAGCTAATTATGGCAATTGGACTTTAATTACTCAAGCTTATTTAGCAAGGTAATTCGGCCCATTACGACTTAAACAAAACAAAATTCAAAATCGAAAGCAAGAAACCCTAGTTAACCCTAGCACTAGGTTCGGTTTAAACTTCCAATGCAACTTCCTCATCTTCAATGACTTGGATTAACGTGTAAAGCTTGAGATCCTTATTTCCAAGTTCTTGAAGGTTGCTCGGACATCCCACTTGGCCTTGCACGTGACACACCAATGCTTGCATGGAATCCTTAAGCTTCTTGGCACGTGCTCTCGTTATTGGACCACTTGTCATTGTTGGAATATCCTTGACTCCTATGGCAGTTCCGAGCTGCTCATCAGAATTTGCAACAAAACATGATAATTAAGCACAAAAGACAAAGAGTTTCAGAAGAAGAATTCTTATTCAATTTTTTGAAGTTGATCTTTTGAAATCCTTCACAAGTTGATCTCACAAATATGTTAAGTACAAGAGTTTCTCTCGCTGTCACTAATAAGCTCTCTTACTAACTAAGAAACTACAATAGGAAAATTAGAGTTAAAACTAAGAAACTTGAACAAAACTCAAGCATCTCCTCTACTCCTACTTGTTACAATGATACATGAATTCTTGGAGTAGAATGGGTATTTATAGATGTTTGGAAGGAGAAAATATTGAAAAAATGATGTCATAATGTTGTTCTACACTTCTCCAAGTCCAAATAGTACAACTTCAGTCGAGATTCATAACTGTAAATGATTAGAAAATGAGTTGGAAATGAGCTGTAAATTACAACAAGTTGAAACATGTCATTATCAGGAATTTGTGAGGCAGATCCGTGAGCTGGATCGTGCTTCCCTACTTCTATTGAAAGAGAAACATTAGTTGGTTGATCCTTGAAGTATAATTTCCACTTTAGGTCACGGATCAGCTTGAAGTTGCTTTTTATCAATTAGCCCTTCACTTTGCACCTAATTTCAATTAAACCCCAAAATCTATAAAAAAAACAACACAAATTAACACATTAAACCACGCTTTTTCACATTTTGGACAAATTAACACTCTTGCATGAAAATTACTTGTAAAGGAGTTCAATTCTTCCATTTAATAGTAAAAACACACTAAAATCACTCCTAAAAACATACTGAAGATAGGTAAATTTAACACTTATCAGTAACTCTAGAGTTTAATTTCATATTCAAGAAGAGCGTCTATTTGGAGAAGATATATATATATATATATATATATATATTGGAAACTGCCAGTGCTACTGACGGGTGGGGGAGACCCCCCATTTTATTAATAGAACTAGCTAGTACAAACGATACATGGGTACTATGACCCTATTTCTGCACAAAGAATCGAAAATTACATATTTGCAATCTGTCCAACCTTACTAGGCTACAAACATATGCAGGCAAGTCTTGAGGACTTAAAAATTGTTGTAACGATAAACCAGACAATCCCAGATTTGCTAAAGCATCAGCAACCATATTTCCCTGGCGGTAGCAGTGATGGAAGTCATACTGGCAATGAAGGGCACGGATTTGTCTGACAAACAATCGGACCTTGACAGGAGTATGATATGCACCCGTTAACACCTAGACCATCACCTTTGAGTCTGACTCACTAGAATTAATGTAAAGCCCAAAGAACAGCACAAGCGCAAACCACATAGGATGGCCTGAGCTTCCGCTTGTAGAGCATCCATTTTTCCAAAATTTCCCGCAAAGGCAAACATAGGTCGCCCCTGAGAATCCCTTAGGATGCCACCTCCTCCAACAGTAGTCGCATTGGCTGCTCCATCTGTATTTAGCTTCCACCATCCTTGTGGAGGGAATGTCCAAGGAACCTGAATAGCTCGTAGTTGGGGACGCCCCTCCCCCAAAGCCGAAAGCCAATTACACCAATCCAGCTTTCCTCCGCCAAAATCTTTGAAGAAAATTTGGGAAGCATCTCTGATATCATGAAAGATTGCCCATCTAACCTGTTCTCGGGTTAGTAATTGACCCTCAAACCTGCATTTATTCCGAGCCAGCCACAAACGCCACAAAATAAATGCAGGGAGAACTCTAAAAACCCACTTCATCCTCCTCCCACCATGTGCCCGCAGCCACCAGTTTTGCCATCTTGCTCGAACCAAACTCCCAGCATCACAAAAGCCTAATGATTTTTCAAAAAACTCCCAGGTACCTTCGGCCAATTTGCCTAATGAGAATACATGGTCCATTGTCTCAACTTGTGCCATCCTACAATAAGTACATTTGGACGGCCCATGTACCCAAAACCGAGCTAGCACTTCATCCACAGGTAACTTACTAGAAAACAAGCGCCATAGAAAAACCGAGATTTTGAGAGGAATCGATGGATGCCACAAAGATGCATACATAAGTGACCTCTGATTAACCTTGCGGAACAACTGGCAAGCAGATTGGACCGAGAAATTCCCAGCAGGAGTCAAGTCCCAAAAAAGGGTATCCGGACTCCTGTCAAGTACAAATTCCAACTGCCTAAGATGCTGCAATATTTCAGTAGGCAATCCTCGGGGTAGAGGCTCGACCAACAACCTACCATTCACAATAAAATCTGAGAGCAGGTCTTTAGAAGGTAAGTTTGGACACCTCCAAGCAAGTGGCTCTAGTCCACTCCAGTTATCCCACCAGAACAGAAGTTGGCCACTAGAGACCTCCCATCGCGAATATAACTCAGCCACCGATCTTACACTCAATAGACGTTTTACCGTCCGTGAAGTTCTCCCTAAGTAGTCCATTTGATTCGGATGGAGGCCAGAAAAATAAGCCTCATGTATAAACTGCTCCCAAAGATATTTTCCTTGCTTGAAATTCCACCATAATTTGCAAGAAAAAGCATCTACAATTGATGACAACGATCGAAATCCCATCCCTCCTTCGTCCACAGGAAAGCATAGAGCACTCCAAGAAGACCAATGCCTACGGTGGAGATTCTCCTGTGAACCACAGAAAAACTGTGAAAACATTTTTTCAATATCCAATAAATCCCCTTTTGGGGGTGACAAAACAGCTAACAGATGAATTGGCATTGAATGTAAAACATGCTTAATAAGCACCATTCTAGCCCCTGATGACAACCACTGAGTTTGCCAATGATTAATCTTTGCAGATATCTTGTCCAACATCCCCCCAAACAAAGCTCGATTCTTCTTTCCCAAAGAGAGAGGACACCCTAGGTAATTAATCGGAAACGATTTTGGTGTAAAGCCCGTGACATGCGAGATTAACAATTTCCTTTATTTACTAACATTCGGTCCAACCAAGAAGCCACTCTTAGAGACATTCACTACCTAACCCGAAGCTTCTTGATATTCTTCCAACACCTTCATCACACAAGCCAGAGCCGGTTTGCTAGCATTGGAAAATATCAAGATGTCATCAGCATAACTCAAATGAGTCGGTGTCCTCACCCTAGGATGGGAACAATAGGGCACAAATTGCGGGTTTTCCAACAACTCATTCAGCTTTCTAGACAAGACCTCAGCGGCAATGATGAACAAAGCAGGGGATAATGGATCACCTTGCCGGAGACCACCACCAGATTTAAAAAAGCCGCAAGGTTTCCCATTTATCAAAACTGAGAAAAAACAGTTTGAGATCAGGCGTCACACCATATCCAGTCAGACTTCCCTAAAGCCAAACCTCCGCATCACTTGAATTAGAAAAGGCCAAGAAACACAGTCATAGGCCTTTGACATATCAAGTTTCAAGGCCACATTCGCCCCCGAAACTTCTTCCCAATCCCTGCTAACAATTCCTGAGTAAGTAATATGTTATTCGAGATAATTCTTCCTTTCACGAATCCACTCTGTTGAGGAGAGATTAGGTTTGGCAATAATGGCTCTAATCGCAAAGCTAAGAGCTTAGAAATCACCTTGTTGACGAAGTTGCACAGGCTAATAGGCCTAAATTCCTAAAAAGATAATGGATTAGTAGCTTTAGGAATTAAGGCAAGCAGTGTTGAAGTGAAACCAACCGGAAGATCAGCTCCAGCAAAAAAATCCAGAACCGCCATGTAAAGATCATGACCAACAATATTCCAGCATGACGTGAAAAACGTTCCCGGGAACCCATCAGGCCCCGAGCAACTCTCACCATCCATTCCAAATACCACCCTACGGACTTCCTCTTCTGAAGGTAACCTACACAAGTCCATATTATCACTAGGTGTCACTAACAAAGGGATGACATCTAAACACCCCCTTGGTACAGCCGAGCCAGACGCCGCCGATAACATGGAGGAAAAAAAATGAACCGTAGCATCCTCAATCTGCTTTACATCCTCCATCCACTGCCCCTGCTGGTCTTTAATTCCATATGTATAGAAGCGAATACGGCGCTGTCGAACTAAGGAATGGAAGAATTTTGTATTAGCATCACCTTCCTTTAAAAATTTCACTTTAGATTTTTAGCGCCAAAAAGCGGTTTGGCGTATATCAATTCACTCCTTAGCAGCTCCTAAGCTGACTCCAGCGCTTTCTCTGCACACAAAGATGGGGTTTGTTCCAGTTCAGCCTCCCTCAAAAGAACCTCCTCTTCAGCCCTCCGCACCTAATCATTAATCTGGCCAAAGGTTTCTTTATTCCACTTGGAGAGGGCTACCTTAACCTGATGCAATTTATTGATCAAAATTCTAACAGGCCGACCAGATGTCGGCAATTCCCAAGCACGTTTTACAACCTCCAAAAAATCTGGATGTGAGCGCCACGTATCCAAAAACCTAAAGCTTTTTGGACCATTCCCCAAATCCGATGAAACCGTAATTAAGAGAGGGGAATGATCTGACGAGTATCGTGGGAGATGTCTAACAGCAATATTGTAGTGAAGCTGAGACCAACGAGCATCAACCAGCACTCTATCCAATCTTTTCCAAATACGTGCCAACCCCCCTCTGTTGTTGCACCATGTAAATTTTGAACCAGCAAATCCCACATCCACTAGTCCCAAAGCATCTATAAAATCCAGGAAATCTATTGCTTCTCCCACCCGAAATGGGCGCCCACCCCTCTTTTCATGTTGATTAACGACTACATTAAAATCACCCATGAAGACTAATGGGAACATCGAATTTTGTAGTACCAGTAACTGCTGCCACAAAGCCTGTCGGTCTACGCTACAACAACTAGCATGGACCAAAATCAAATATATTTTCTGATTAAAAAAAGAATGGCCAACCTCTATCACCATAAACTGACTTGACTGTGACACAAGATTGATAGAGAAATCTACTGAGTATAACAACCATAGCCTCCCCGAATCATTAGAAATGCAATGCAAGAAATTTAGCCTGCGTTTAATTCTTTCCATGCAAGTCAAATCCGCTTTGGGTTCATACAAACCCACCAACAAAATCTGATGCATTCAAATTATCTTCCTAAGTCGATTGACAGTTACAGAATTATTTAAACCATGGACATTCCAGAATACAGATTTGATCATGGTGAACCTGGAAGACTAGAAGCGATAGCAGCAGCACCGTGCTTGTTTCTACAATTGAAGACAGTCTGCCATTCCTCCGGATTTCTCAAGCCATCCATTCTTCTCTTGAGTTCCTCCAGCGGAATTAATCCAGCACTCTTCCTAGGAGATAATCCCAAGTCAGCTATCATCTTTGTTCGCGCCTCCCCCACTATACCAGCCTCATCATCAGAACTTTCATCTATCACGCGGTCCGCCATCTGCTCTATAATTCTAACAACTGCACCTTCAGTTGCTTCGTCAACCAACGCATCGACCTACACAGCATCAACCATTACCGTGCTCTCTTCTCTTCTCAGCTCACTTTGTGTAGGTACATTCGCTACCGCAGTATCCCCAACCTGAAGCCGCTCCTGTAACGCCTTCGACCTCACTCGGGCTGTGTGATCTTTTTCCAGATTGCCCCCAACAGACTCTGGAATAGTCTGTAAAATCGCATCTGAGTAAAGGGAAGTAGGCCCTTGATCGCCCATATTCGGATTTTCAACATGCCCTCCGGATGCTAGCTTCTCTTTCCCAGGCTCCTCCTGTGACTCAGGCCCTATGTTTCCTAACGTATCCTTCCCAATGGCCTCCTACCCCTTGGCTTGAAATTCAGTCCTCACCTTGTCATTGGTACGCAGCTTTGGAACCCTAGGGACCTGTAAATCCTGATGAAGAATTCTGCACTCATCCTCCGAACGACCCTAATGAAAACAATGCCGACAATATTTCGGCATATCTTTAGCATCCAATGCTTGCCAAAAACCTTCCTAATTAGCAGCACCAGATCCAATCCAAATTCGATTAGGACATGGCTTCAATAAGTCTATTTCTACACACACGCGGGCAACACTTGGCCGAGAGAGGACAATTGTTGCAGCATCCATAAAAAGGGGACGTCCCAAGCAAGAGACTATGTGGAAAAGATATTCCTTTTTGAAAAAATGTACCGGCAATTTTGGTAGAGAAAACCAAACGGGAACCATAGATGGCTCCTTATCAACATGGAATGAGGGAGTCCACTTAAAAACTCTCATAGGAAATCCGAATACGTACCAAATATTTCGACCCCAAACACGATGGAAATCATGCTCAGCGTTCAATCTGATTAGCACGTGCCTTTGATTAAGCAATCCGACCGAAACAGAATCCTTTAAATCTAACGTGGAGAAAAACTTGCTGATATCCTCCATTGCTGGGCGCTCTCGTGAAAACTTGCTAATGAGAGATAGCTGAAAAGGGGCAAAAGCATGAGCCAAATCATCCGTAGAGAAGATCACCACAGGCTCCCCACGACGAGTCGTGTGCTCTACCTCGGGCAGCAATGAAGTAGATGAAAGAAGCGAAGAGAAAGATTTGGCTTGAAATGAATGCTGACTGGGAGATGCCGTAAACAATGACGAAAACGTTTTCTTGGGTGCACAAATCTTCTGCCCTCCATCCTCCGAATGGAGGGCAGCATCTGCTACCATTATCCTGCCTTAAATGAAAGCGCAGATGAAAACCCTAGAGAGAGAGAGAGAGAGAGAGAGACGAAAACCCTAGCTGCTTCAGCTTTGAGAGTGTTTACTACAACCACTACCTTGTGCCACCATGCTAAGTGTGCTTAATCAATTTGGAGAAGATATGGAAACCTGTTATGGGTTACCTTATCCATTACGAAAATATTTTCCATTCCATGTTCTAATAAAAAAAGAAAGAAGAAGAAGGTTATAAACTACTTTTGCATAAAGTGGGATTTATTTTTATAGAAATTTGGTTTTTTAACGAATTAACCTAATATTCTCCATACAAGAAATGCTCTTATCACTATTCAATTTGAAATGAGGACAAGAAGAAGAGGTTTAATCTTTTTGCAATTCAAAAATAGCCTTAAGATATATCTATTGCTAAGATAATTGAATAGATTCTAATTGAATAAATTCTAATTTTGCCTCTTTGTAGGATTAGCTTGTGAAAACTACATATTCAAATAGATTATTGCTACATTTTTATAATCATATTTCTTTAATTGATAAAAGACAATAATCATGAGAAAATGAAGGCCTTTCTTATCGGATTATTTTCTCTATTTTGCCTACAATAATAAATCAATTATCAAATGGGACTAGTTGCACATCTTATTGGTTACTAATGTATGAAGAGAAACTATCTTGTCTTGTTTTTTAATACTTAGGCTCGAATGTGTACATGTTGATTGACTTGAAAAAGTATGAATGGACTAAACTTTTTCAAATTTCAGATATAATTATGAGTGATGTGAGCATGGATGCCAACGTGTGCTTACAAATTCGTATCAAATTTAAATGCCCCGAGTTGATTCATTCCAAGTTGTTTTATTCAGAAATTGGTTCTAAGATGGTCAGCAAACTTGGAAAACGTTGGTCAAGCGCGCGGAGGAAGAAGCGTGAAGCTGAAATGAGAAGAAGGTGCAAGATGCGCGATCTGCGGACCGATCCGCGACCCAACACCTCGAGGATCCTCTCCTCGCGGATCCTGGTCAGAAGTGAATTTTGTGAGATTCGCAGACCTATCCGCGAACCACTCCTCGCTGATCCGACCCGCGAATCCCAGTCGGGAACTTTTTTTGTGATTTTCCATTTTTCGTGTATTTTCCTTAGTTTGTTATTTTCATTGGATCAATGTCTGAATTAGGGTAATTTAATAATTAGTTTAGCTCTTTAGTAGTTTCCTAAAAGATAGAGCCATGTTGGCCTATTCTAGTTAGGTTAGGTTTTTAGATATTTTTGAGTCCAAGTTACATTAGGATTTTGAGTCTTTGTAAAGGCTATAAATAAGCCTTCTTCTCCAATATTTTTCATAAGACTTTGAGTAATAACATTGAGAGTTTTCTCTTTTCTTGTTCCTTGAGAACGACCCTTGATACAAAGTGAATGAGTTCCTTTGTTCAAGTTTAGGCTTATCAATTCAAGATCGCGTTGAGTTGTGGCGCCTTTCTACCAAATTCCTTGGTTCGCTAAATCGCTAGATTGTGGGTTGAGATTCAATTCGTAGGTTCACAATTTCGAGAGTTAGAGGTGTCGTAGGATTTCCATCCTTTGTATCCATAACCTGTTCAAGATAGATCATTCCGCTGTGTCGCCAATTCGTTTCTTCAAGAGCGGGAGCTTGGAGATTCGGGTTCGCATCAATTGGTATCAGAGCTTCAGCTCTTGAACCAGGTTAATATCCCTTTTTCTTTCTTGTTTTCCTCTTTGTTTAAAAAAAAAAAAAAGTTACTGTTCATCGGTACTGTTCACCGATACTGTAGCAGTACTGTTCATCCGAAGAAAAAAAATTTAGTCTTGTTTTGTGTTCTTGGAATTGTGGTTGTAAACCCTAGATTCTTGTGCATCAAATTCTTGTTGGGTTGGAATCCATAATATCTTGAAGTTCTTGGAGTTGTTGTTTGTAAACCTAAGTTCTTGTTCTTGAATTCTTGTTGGGTCGTTTTTTTTATTCAAAGCTGCAAAAAAAAAAACAAAAAAAAGAAAAGAAAAGAAAGAACGCAGCTTGTGTTTCCAAAGAAAAAAAAAAGAAGAAGAAGAAGAAAAGGAAACAGCCTAGGAAACAAATTCCATTCTTGACAAGGATTACTTTCCTAATTTACTCAAATCTGAAAATTAATTCCTTATGTGAATTGGAAAGTTTAGAAAGTATTCCAAATCCCAACTTTACTTGGAAAAAGGGGTTAAATTAGATTTTCTATATTTACCATTGAATTTCAAGGTCAATTGGATTAGATTTCTAAATTTTCAGATTTGTCCTTTGGGTAGAGTTCTAGGTTTCCAAATTTCTACTGTATCTTTGTTTCCTTAATTTCAGCTACTTGTGCCTTCTTTTCTAGTCTTATTTGTCCATTTTGTGAGTCATTAGTCTTGTCTTTCTTGAGTCAAAAGTCTGTCCCGAGTGAAAATTTCATTTGTGCCTTCAAATTCTCATATATTGTCACATTCCAACCGGATTGAATTGATTAGTCTTCTTGAGCAGTCGTGAGCCAATTCACCTTGTCTCAAAGATTGTGAACAAGGACTTGAAAGAGTTGGTGAGATTATTAGAGTGGAATTTGAGTGCATACACGAGAGTTGAGTGGATACACTAAGGGAGTGTGTGAGGCTATTATTTTATATTTTCCTAACCTTTCTTTGCAGATTTTATCACCATGAGGCACAATCTTCTAAAGGAGTTGTTGAAGAAATTCCATGCTCTTCGTCAAGGTACTAAATCAGTGAAGGCATACTACAAAGAGATGAGATCCATCATCCAACAAGCTGAAATTGTGGTGGATTCCTTTGTTATTGATCACTTTTTGGATGGATTAAATGATGAAATATCTAGTAATCTTGAAGTGACTAATCGTATGGAGTTGTATGAAGTTGCACATGCTGCTATGGACATTGAAGAGAAGCTCGAGAGGAGACGTCAAAGGAAACTTTCTTTGGCGGCCAAACATGCTTCACGTGAGAAGCATGAGCAAGAATTAAAGAGTCACATCAAATGTCCGAGAACGAGCCTTTGATGGGACGATTTGAGCAACTATTGGATACCTATGTAAAGTCGTATCTTGAGCATGAAAAGAAAAAGCTTGGACTGTCCATTGCACTAGCCACTAGTCAAAAGCTAGTTGGAAAGGATTTATGTGAGGAATATGAAGATGTACAATCCGAGTGTAGTGTAAATAAAAAGGAGAGTGAGTTGAGTGAAGAAGGAAAAGAAAAGAGTGCACGTGAGCTAATTGTGAGTGGAAAAATAAATGAGCGTGAAAGGGCTTATTATTTTTCTAACAATCTTAACTTTACTTTGTTTAGTGTTAATGGTCGTTTTCAGGTACAACAAGGTAAAGTAAAGATGGTTTTGAGGTGCAGCATTGCAAAGTCTTTAAATGGAACCATGTTCTTTCGAGGCATTGCTAATTTCTACATTTACTCCAAAGAATTGAGGACTGTTTTCACCAACCAACCTTTGAGTTTGGAAGGGAGTTTTCAACCTTATCCTCTAGTTAATTATTTTGCAGTTAAAATCCGTGCCAATTGTTTGGACTGTGTCGATTGTTGTGATCATCCTTTGAGTCATTTTAAGAGTTGTAATTGCTTTACGTGTCCAAGTTTAATGTTGAATCCTTATGAGTCATTTTCTTTCTTTAAGTCATGTGATTATTGTGTTTAGAGTATTAATACATGTTTGTCTAGTAATTTTAGCGTGCCTTTAGGTTGTGTTATGAGTCGTTTAATGTTGCATGGGGTACAAACTTTTCCTACTTGTTATCAATTAGGTAAAATGGGTGAATATCTGTGTTTCCTCATCATTTATTCCTCGTCTTTCGTTTTTGACCCAGGTATCGATTCGAGGACGAATCGCTTTTACGGGGGAGGGAATGATGTGAGCATGGATGCCAACGTGTGCTTACAAATTCGTATCAAATTCAAATGCCCCGAGTTGATTCATTCCAAGTTGTTTTATTCAGAAATTGGTTCTAAGATGGTCAGTAAACTTGGAAAACATTGGTCAAGCGTGCGGAGGAAGAAGCGTGAAGCTGAAATGAGGAGAAGGTGCAAGATGCACAATCCGCGGACCGATCCACGACCAAACACCTCTAAGATCCTCTCCTCGCGGATCCTGGTCAGAAATGAATTTTGTGAGATTCGCAGACCTATCCGCGAACCACTCCTCGCTGATCCGACCCGCGAATCCCAGTCGGGAACTTTTTTTGTGATTTTCCATTTTTCGTGTATTTTCCTTAGTTTGTTATTTTCATTGGATCAATGTCTGAATTAGGGTAATTTAATAATTAGTTTAGCTCTTTAGTAGTTTCCTAAAAGATAGAGCCATGTTGGCCTATTCTAGTTAGGTTAGGTTTTTAGATATTTTTGAGTCCAAGTTACATTAGGATTTTGAGTCTTTGTAAAGGCTATAAATAAGCCTTCTTCTCCAATATTTTTCATAAGACTTTGAGTAATAACATTGAGAGTTTTCTCTTTTCTTGTTCCTTGGGAACGACCCTTGATACAAAGTGAATGAGTTCCTTTGTTCAAGTTTAGGCTTATCAATTCAAGATCGCGTTGAGTTGTGGCGCCTTTCTACCAAATTCCTTGGTTCGCTAAATCGCTAGATTGTGGGTTGAGATTCAATTCGTAGGTTCACAATCTCGAGAGTTAGAGGTGTCGTAGGATTTCCATCCTTTGTATCCATAACCTGTTCAAGATAGATCATTCCGTTGTGTCGCCAATTCGTTTCTTCAAGAGCGGGAGTTTGGAGATTCGGGTTCGTATCAATGAGACTCAAGATTCAATATATTTATATGTGCATCTAGGCTAGTTAGATAACGAACGCATCATCTTGAAGAGGAGGATATGGAGTTTTAGGTGATGTAATTTCATTATTGCTGGAAATGTTAAATTAGGGGATGTGATGCATTGTTTTTTCTCATGATGTTACTATACATTATATGTTCATTCATATCAATAGCCTCATTAAATGGTAATGAAATCATCTTGCTTTTCTAGAATTGGTTTTACTTTCTCTCAGTTTACTTTTTATATTAAACACGTTTAAGACTGATTTATTAGATAATGTAACTTCTTTTAGGTTAAAAAATTCATTTGTTGAGTATTTAATTTGGTATATTAGACAATACGTGATCAGAGTCTTTTGCTTAGAAAGTGTTTTGCAGAGTATAGTTTTGTGAATTTTGTTTCCCAATCATTCATATAATAATGAGGAAAATAATCTTAATTAAAGAAGAAAAACTACAAGAAACTCATAAATTTCCTCACAAGCTATCTACTTTGAGGGAGCAAAATGTACAAGTACTAATGTGCATAGCATGTGTTTTACACTTAAACTTGTTACTTTGACAATTACAATTTGTTCACTATTTACGCCTAAAGGTCATATAAAAAAATAGTTTTAATGATTCAAAATATTATATACTATGTGTAATTTACTGATTATCATTTTGGTTTGATTAGCAATTTCTTTAACAAAAAACAACTATGTTTATATTGTTTTATCGAAGTTATTATGAAATGAAACTAAAATTATTTTGAACTCCTACTGTTCATGACTCAAAGCTTCAATTCTAAAGTTGATAAATGATCAGTTTCTTGTAATCTTCTTGAAGAACCTAAGGCCATATTGTGTTGACTTCATATCCAATGAATTATAGTAAGTTTGATAGTATAAACCAAAATTGCCTAATGTTGAAAATCTGCCTTGCTCATCTAGCGGTAAATATAAGAGCAATTTATATTCGGTCACAAGTGCCAGCTGATCAAAAGCCAACACCCCCAAGAAACCCTTACATGGACTTGTTTTTCTGCGACCCCTCACTTCAAAATCTTCCCATTCTACTGGAGAGTGCTTGGAGGTACAACACCCTGACGACCCTTAAAATCATATTCAGCTTCAGCAACTCTAACAAGGTAGCCTTTTTGCCTGCAATTTTGTGGTTTCACCAGCATCATCACCTCCCTCTTGCATGCAACATTAGCATATTTTCAAGTTTAGGGCTTGATGAAGAATCAAGTGCTGTTCAAATGCAAGTCAACGAGCCTACAAGAGTACCACTTGGACCCGTGACCCGTGCCCGTGCTAAACAATTCAAAGAATCCCTTCAAGCGTTGGTTCGAGCTATCCACGAACAAAATAGCACAAATTCCAGCATTGAAGGATTAGAGGATGAAGCACAAGCATATTCGATCAAGACTTTGATCATGGTTGAAGATGATTGAAGACTTGTTCTAGCCTTGTTAGTTTTCGATTATTACTAGTAGTTAAAATAAAAGTTGGCCATTCGATCTCCAAGTGTGAATTGAGATCCGAATGCAACTTTCCTAAAAAGTAGGATTTCTATTTAAGCCGTATTGCAGCTAGTTGTTTCCTTATTGGATTAGGGTTTTTGTAAGGCTTATAAATAAGCCCCAAGCCGTTTTCATAGAAATAATTTTTAACGAGATTTTTGAGGAAAAATTCCAAAATTGCTATTTGCAAACTTTTGGCTTGTGTGAGCTAATCTTGAACATTGTAAGGCTGCCCTTTAATGTTCGTCGACTTATCAATCAAGCACCTTCTTGATTGTGGCGTCTTCTACCATTGGTTTTGCTCTTGTGCGGTCCAAGAATTGAATCAAATCCATCCCAACGTTGATACTTCAGAATTCCAGGACTTGTGGGCGATTTCTCTCCTTCTTAGGGTTGTAGGAATCACATCAGTTGGTATCAGAGCTTTGGGTTGAGGTATCTTCGTCTATCCCTTTCAATTTTCTTTGTCACGTGTCTTAGGGTTTGCATCTAGGTTCCTTTTTGTCTTGTGTCTTGATCCGAAACTGAATTGTTTTTGTGTTGTGTCTCGTTTGTGGTTTCTTGAGTCCATCCGAATTGTGTCAGTTTGCCTTAGAGAATGTCGAATCTGTCCAAACAAGTTGCGTGCTGTCCGAACTTCTTGTGGTAAGGTCGCTTGCTGTCCATACTTCTTGGTGTGTTCTTGAGTCCATCTTGATCTTGTGTCGTTGTTTGCTGCTGTCCAGAATTCTTCCTTGTTGTCCGAAATTGAGACTAGGGTTTCTCTTGAATCTTGTGGCATAAAATTGGCATTTCATCATTGCTTGATTGTGGTTCTTGAACTTCTTGATTTTAACTTGCAAATTTTGAATTGAGAAGAGACTTGAAAAACAATCTTGAAACCCAAATCTTGAAGCTTATCCGTGTGTTTTGTTTTCTTGCTGCCAAACCTGAACAAGAACCCTAGTTTAGGAAGGAGTAATCCGGCCAGAAAGTAATAAAAAAAAAAAAAAGAGTACAAAACTCGTTCAAGAAAAAAATTTTGGCCTTGCACTCCCACTCATATTTAAAGGCCACCCCGACTTTCCTACTCAAGTTAAAAAAAAAATCCAAATTGGATTTGGCCAACAATTGCTAAACCTCCATTCTACCCTTCTTGAAACAAATTTGGAAACCTTCCTCCACTTGAAAATAGTACTTTCCAAATTAATTAAGGGTACAATTATCCAAAAGGACCAAATTTCCTTTGTTGACTAAGTCAAAGCCGGAAATCACGTGTTTGACCAAGTCAAAGCCAGATTTCACGTGTTTGACTAAGTCAAAGATTGCCTAAATCACCAATTCTCTTTCCAAATCTGATTTTTCAAGATTCTTAAATCAATTTACAGATTTGTTAAGATATTTTCAAGAAAATTTCAAGAATTGTATTAGGCAAGTGTGAAATTACAATTTTGCCCTCTAGCCAAAATTTGTCAAAACTAAAATCTGGGCCAACCTTTAATTCTTAAGTCTGTCTTTTCCCCTTCATATCTGGTCCAAGACATCTCTCAAACGTCTCCTTGTCAAGTCGTTAGGCCACTCCAAAATTTCAAGTCAAGTTGTCATAGTTTGTTGGTTGTTTGGTTTGGTGGGTTGAACGTGCATCTTGTGGTTGGAATTGCTTTGTTCAAGGTCTGCAAATCACGGCCAAGAGAACTGACTTGGTGAGTTCAATAGAGCGTATAAGTACTTGAGTGACATACACGAGAGTTGAGGGAAAACATTGTAAGCGAGTGAAGTGAGGAAATTATTGTTTTCTACTAACCTTTCTTGCAGGGATTAAGCATGTCTAACGGGGACGAATCTCAGCCAATTGACTTCAAATTTCATATGGAAGCTATGATGAAGGAAGTTCAAAGAATGATTAAGGATTCCATAGAACCTTTGCATGAACGGTTGGACCAAGTTGAACAAGCTAAAAGTCGAACTAGCTCAACTAAGAGTAAAGATAAGAAGGCTGAATCCGAATCCTCTAATGGTGAGGAAGAAGAATTTGAACCTCAGTTTAGAGCTGCCCGAGCTAACCGAAGACTTGGTGATGATGTCTTGAAGGGTGTTAAGCTCAATATTCCAGCCTTCTCGGGTAAATCCGATCCAGAGTTATATCTGGAATGGGAACGGAAAATTGAAGCAGCCTTTGAGTGCCACAACTTCTCAGAGGAACATAAGGTAAAACTTGCTGCTGTTGAGTTCGTTGATTATGCATCCGTGTGGTGGGATCAAGTTCGTCTGAATAGGAGGAGGAACCGTCAACAACCTGTGAGAGATTGGGAAGAAATGCATGGTCTTATGAGGAAAAGATTTGTGCCAAGCTACTATCATAGAGACTTGCTCCGGAAATTGCAAACCTTGTACCAAGGTAGCTTAAGTGTGGAGGATTACTATAAAGAGATGGAAATGGCGCTAATGAAAGCCGATATCCATGAAGATGAGGAATCAACTATGACTCGTTTTTTGCATGGACTGAAGCCTGAGATAGCCGAGGTTGTGGAACTTCAACATTATCTGGATATTCATGAGATGCTTGAGAAAGCCGTCACTATTGAGAGGCGTCTCAAAAGGAGGGGCAGTATTCGTCAAAACACAATTCCTCAAGCTGGAAATTGGAGGAGTGTGCCGATGAAAAGGGAGGAAAGGAATTCGTCTTCTTCAACTTCTTCCAAGCCAAAGTTCGAAACATCAAAATCGAACTCCAAAGAAATTCCCAAGGCTGTCCGTGATCCATCTAAACCAAGGAACCGTGAGGTAAAGTGTTTTAAGTGCCAAGGCTTCGGTCATATTGCATCTCAATGTGCCAATCAACGCACAATGGTTATTTTGCCTAATGGGGAAGTATTAACTGATGATGAAGATGAGTATGCCGACATGCCCCCACTTACTGAGGAAGAAGATGAATTGAAGGATGAATTAGTTAACCAAGAGTTGGAATGCCTAGTTATGAGAAAGGTGCTTGCCGTCCGAGCTAAGGAAGATGAAGAGGCTGCTCAAAGGGAAAACTTGTTCTATACACATTGTCACATTAAAGACAAAGTGTGTAGCTTAATTATTGATAGTAGTAGTTGTGCCAATGTTACGAGTTTACTCATGGTTGAGAAATTGGGACTACCGACTACTAGCCATCCTCGACCTTATCGACTGCAATGGTTGAATGAGGGGGGAGATGTTCGAGTTTTCCGCCAAGTGAAAGTACCATTCCGCATTGGCAAGTATGAAGATGAAGTTATTTGTGACGTGGTGCCTATGCAAGCAAGCCATGTGATTCTTGGTCGCCCCTGGCAATATGATCGTGATGTCGACTTCAAAGGGAAGACCAATAAATACATTGTGCATCATTGTAACAGGAAGTATCAGCTTGCACCACTTACACCTAGACAGGTTTATGAGGATCAAATGAAATTGCAACAAGAGCATGAAAAAGATCTTGAGTGGAAAAAAAGAGAGAAGACCAAAGAAAAGAAACAAGAGAGCATGGCCGAAAATAGTGAGAAAAAAGAGAGGGAAGACTCGGCCATGAAGCAAAGAAAAGAGAGAAAACAAAGTTTGATTGCAAAAACCAAGAGTGTAAAACAAGCTTTGATTTCTAACCAACTTTTACTTATACTTGTGTGCAAGGGGGAGTTAGATTTACCTTCTACCTCTACTAACTCTCTACCATTAAGTGTGTCTTCTCTTTTGCGGAATTTGGAGAGTTGTTTCAAGATATCCCCGATGGATTACCACCCCAAGAGGAATCGAGCACCAAATTGACTTGGTTCCTGGAGCTCCACTACCCAACAAAGCGGCTTATCGAACCAGCCCTGAGGAAACTAAAGAGATTCAAAGGCAAGTGGATGAGCTGCTTAGGAAAGGTTGGGCACGAGAGAGTCTAAGTCCGTGTGTTGTACCGGTTATTCTTATGCCTAAGAAAGATGGTGGATGGAGGATGTGCACCGATTGTCGAGCCGTCAATGCTATAACGGTAAAGTATCGTCATCCTATTCCTAGGTTAGATGATATGTTAGATGAGCTTCATGGTGCAATCATATTTACCAAAATTGATTTGAAAAGTGGTTACCATCAAATTACCGAAAGAGGGTGATGAGTGGAAAAGCGCTTTCAAAACTAAACATGGTTTATATGAATGGTTGGTTATGCCTTTTGGACTTACCAATGCTCCAAGTACATTTATGCGGTTAATGAATCATGTTCTAAGACATTTCATTGGTAAATTTGTGGTTGTCTATTTTGATGACATACTCATCTATAGTAGAAGTTTGGAAGAACATGTTGAACATTTAAGAGCTGTTTTTGAGGTACTTCAAAGAGAGAGGTTATACGCCAATCTCAAGAAGTGCGTCTTTTGTACTGATCGTTTGGTGTTCCTAGGGTATGTTATTAGTTCACAAGGTATTCATGTTGATGAAGCCAAAGTGAAGGCTATTCAAGAGTGGCCAATCCCAAAGACTATTGGTGAAGTCAGAAACTTTCATGGTCTAGCAAGCTTCTACCGTCGGTTTGTTAGAGACTTTAGTACCATCATGGCACCAATCACGGCTGTCATGAAGAAGAATGAGAAGTTTGCTTGGGGGGAAGATCAAGATAAGGCCTTCCAATTGATTAAGTTTAAACTCACACATGCACCACTCCTAGTTCTACCTAATTTTGATCTAACTTTTGAAGTGGAATGTGATGCATCAGGTGTTGGAGCTGGGGCTGTGCTCATGCAAGGAGGGAAACCCGTTGCTTATTTTAGTGAGAAATTAAGTGGAGCTGCACTCAATTACTCAACCTATGATAAGGAATTGTATGCCCTAGTTCGTGCACTGGAAACTTGGCAACATTACCTTAGAGCAAAGGAGTTTGTGATCCACACTGATCACGAAGTCGCTGAAGTATTTGAAGGCATAAAGTAAGTTGAATAAAAGGATTGTGAGATGGATTGCCTTCATCGAAGTCCTTTCCCCGTCATCAAGTACAAGATGTAAGTCGAATGTAGTTGTCGATGCTTTATCTCAGACATTATTTGCCGCTTGCTACTTTAGATGCCAAATTGCTTGGGTTTGAATTCATGAAAGAATTGTATGCTAAGGATGTCAATTTTGCTGAGATCTATGCTCTATGTGTCAAGTCTAAGTGTGACAAGTACTTCTTGCATGATGGTTTTCTGTTCTATCTTAACAAGTTATGTGTCCCTCGTGGTTCCATTAGAGATTTACTTGTTAATGAGTCACATAGTGGTGGGTTAATGGGACATTTTGGTGTGTCTAAAACTCTAACCACTTTGCAAGAACATTTCTTTTGGCCACATATGCGTAGAGATGTTGAACGTGTCATTAGTAAGTGTGGTACGTGTCATCGTGCTAAGTCTAAAGTTAATCCTAGTGGGTTGTATACTCCATTGCCTATACCTAATCAACCCTGGGTTGACATTTCTATGGACTTTGTGATTGGATTGCCACGTTCTAGAAAGGGTCATGATAGCATTTATGTTGTTGTTGATCGTTTTTCTAAAATGGCTCATTTTATACCATGTCAGAAAACTGACGATGCTGTTCACATTGCTGATTTGTTCTTTAAGGAAATAGTCCGATTGCATGGTATGCCTAGAACAATTGTGTCTGACCGTGATGTCAAATTCTTGAGCTATTTTTGGAAAACTTTGTGGGGAAAATTGGGTACAAAGTTACTTTTCTCTACTTCTAGTCATCCTCAAACTGATGGACAAATTGAAGTAGTTAATCGTACTTTGTCTACACTTCTGCGTGCTATCATAAAGAAGAATTTAAAAACATGGGAAGGATGTTTACCACATGTAGAATTTGCATAGTGCTACACAGTTTTCGCCTTTTGAAATTGTGTATGGTTTTAATCCTCTATCTCCTATGGATATGCTGCCTTTACCTTCTTCTGAGCATGTGAGCTTAGATGGTAAAAAGAAAGCTGAGTATGTGCGTCAATTGCATGAGAGAGTTCGAGCTAACATTGAGCACCGTACTACTCAATATGTGAAGCATGCAAATAAGGGTCGTCGTAAGGTTGTTTATGAGCCAGGCGATTGGGTGTGGTTACACCTTCGCAAGGAAAGATTTCCAAAGCAACGCCAAAGCAAGCTCTCTCCAAGAGGAGATGGACCTTTCCAGGTGGTTGAGCGCATTAATGATAATGCCTATCGACTAGATCTTCCAAGTGAGTACCATGTTAGTGCTACTTTTAATGTTGCTGATCTTAGTCCTTTTGATGTAGGTGACGCATACCCATTTGAGGTCAAATCCTTCTCAAGAGGAGGGGAATGATGAAGAATCAAGTGCTGTTCAAATGCAAGTCAACGAGCCTACAAGAGTACCACTTGGACCCGTGACCCGTGCTAAACAATTCAAAGAATCCCTTCAAGCGTTGGTTCGAGCTATCCACGAACAAAATAGCACAAATTCCAGCATTGAAGGATTAGAGGATGAAGCACAAGCATATTCGATCAAGACTTTGATCATGGTTGAAGATGATTGAAGACTTGTTCTAGCCTTGTTAGTTTTCGATTATTACTAGTAGTTAAAATAAAGTTGGCCATTCGATCTCCAAGTGTGAATTGAGATCCGAATGCAACTTTCCTAAAAAGTAGGATTTCTATTTAAGCCGTATTGTAGCTAGTTGTTTCCTTATTGGATTAGGGTTTTTGTAAGGCTTATAAATAAGCCCCAAGCCGTTTTCATAGAAATAATTTTTAACGAGATTTTTGAGGAAAAATTCCAGAATTGCTATTTGCAAACTTTTGGCTTGTGTGAGCTAATCTTGAACATTGTAAGGCTGCCCTTTAATGTTCGTCGACTTATCAATCAAGCACCTTCTTGATTGTGGCGTCTTCTACCATTGGTTTTGCTCTTGTGCGGTCCAAGAATTGAATCAAATCCATCCCAACGTTGATACTTCAGAATTCCAGGACTTGTGGGCGATTTCTCTCCTTCTTAGGGTTGTAGGAATCACATCAATTTTGGACCCCTCTAGGGGTTCGAGAACGATGACAAATATCACAAATTCAGACAAATTTGAATGCACGATACCGAAGAAACAAAGAGATATCAGTAGGGCTCGGTTACCGCTGGAGAAGTACATACACGATGCGCAATATCATTTCTTGCACAATCAAATTTCAAATTTGTTCGCTGATATTCTCAGGGATGATCTCTAGTTTTTGGCCTCAAGAAGAAGTGACAAGATTAGCATGGCTTCCATATTGTGTCCTTCTCTTGATTTTGTTGGTGATAAATCGACCCTGATATGTGAGGGAATTGTAAAAAACTATTTCCGCCTGACTCTGATGAGGAGTATGGGGAGATTGATGAAGCCCACTATGCGTATAGAGTCCGAAATCGTCTACGCAAACAAGTCCTCGTTCCTCTCTGCAAAGCCCTCGAAGCTAGTGTAGAACGAGTAACAATGCCAACAGCAAAGAAAGCCCAAGAAAATGTTGCCCGTGAAAGGTTGTTCATGCTTTGTCAAAAGGTCTACCAGAGGCTTTTAACTGGAGACAATGACAAAAGATTCAAAATTTTCCTGGAAATATATGCTAAGGCTAGAACCAAGATTGGTCCTCATCATATTGTCGCGTGCTTGAATGAGGAAAGCGCTCAATATGATATCGTAGGGCTTTGATGGCGCAATATAGTGGAAGCTTGGACCAAGAAACAAGAATGGAGAAAAACTATTTGGCCATTTACAATGTGTCAGGTGACACTAGAAGTGCAGCAATGGATTTCACTCTCGGTATGGCATTGCTGATCTCAAAAATCAGTGACGAGCCTTGGAAGGGAAAAGTGCTCTCATTCAGCACTGACCCCATGTTTTGTAGGATTGAAGGAAGTGACCTGAGATCAAAGATCGAGTTCATGAGAAATTTGAAGCATTATGAAAACATAAGGTTTTCCAAGGTTTTCGATCAAGTTCTAGAAGCTGCAGTTGCTGGAAGTGTGAGTTTGGATAGGACGGTGAAGAAGATATATGTTTTCACTGATGTGGACTTCGAGAAGGCTGCAAATAATTTTTGGGCTACTTAAGTATTAGAGTCAAGGGTATAAGAAATTGCCAAAGATTGTCTTTTGGGATGTTAAAGAATGTGTCAGTGCCCCACAGGTAAAGAAGCGTAATGGTTTGGTGATTGTTGAGGGATTTTCTGATCGTTGGGCAAATGCATAGCTGAGGAAAGGTGAGCTCATAGTACCGGAGGAGATGTTGAAGATGGTTCCAAGACCAAAGGAACTGATGAGATCCGTTCTCCATAGAAAAGAACTCCAAAATTTGATCGTGCTCGACTGATTTATTGGCTTTTATTTTTGGCATTTGGCTTTGGGCTACTTAGATATCCTCTCTAATGGTTTGTAAAAGTTGATCAAGTCAATCTGAAATGAGAAATCTTAACATGCAACTTATATAATGAAATAGCACCTGAAGATTAACATTTTTTACTTAAAAAAAAAGTTCTTGCTATAGTCTAAGAGAATCTCTCTTCTATAGTCTCTGTTCTCAGTTAGAGGTATACAGAACAAGAGAATTTTGTGTTATGGTCTTTCTCTTATGATTAGTGGTGCTTTTACTTTGGATATTGGGTTCATGAGAAATACCATTGTTATATACTGCCTAGAAAAATGAAAAATGAAGATCTAAAATTTTTCATAAAATAAAAATAGTGTCAAGTATAGCTAAATAGTATTTTGAACCTAAAACTGTGGTGAAGGAGGATAAATAAAAAAAAAGAAAGATTATTATTAGATTTTCAAAGAGAATAAATAGTATTGGACCAAGTGAAGTTCAATTGTGAAATAAAGAAGATTATTTAAATTCTTGGTGAGAATTCAAATCAAATATAGCTCAACATTAGCTTCAACTTATAACTGAGAGATTGATCTTGGTTTGGGCAGGTAACATTATATTTCAGTGCAAATCCGTGAGAAATTATTGTACAAAATGTTATTTTTTTGCACAAAATGTTATTAACAGTTCCAAATTCTGTGTAAATTTTAATTACCAAATAAAGAGAAAGATCATGTAGTTGTATCAAAGTTTTGTTTTTGTCTTTCAAATGAACTAAGATTTTTTATAGCTATTTGTATATTAGTTATATCAAGAATTTTATATAGTTATTTTGTGATCTTTTCATTATTAAGAAGTACATCTATACTGAAAGAGAATGATTGACTCAGTTCTTGATATACAAGTTGCTCTTGGCAAATATTGTTCATTTAGTATGTAGAGGAGAAAGATTAATGAACTCTCTCAATTGTCCTTTTTAAATATACTTCAGTTCTCACTTTAGTTCTAAACCAAAGTTTGGAAAACTTTGCTTTTGAAAGTGCTAAATTCTTTGCACTTCAATAATTAGCCAAATATACAAAACTAATGAAATGGTTAACAATTTTATGTGAAAGGAATATTCTAATTTTAGTAATAAGGTCACTGAGAGTAGTAACTATTTTCTAGTTCCTATGCATTCTCTTGACAATTTGACTAAAATAGTTCAAATTTTATGCAGTAAAGTATCACAAGCAAAGTTTAAAAACTAGTGAGAGTCTAGAACATGTGAGGACTCAAAAATTTTATTTTTGTTTGACCTATTTATTTAATTTCTTTGAATACTTGTTTTAAATCATTTTAATTGCATTTACACCATACATTACCTCATTTTATTTTAAAAACTATTTTTAAACATCAATTTGATTTTTCTGTCACTTAATTGTGAAAAACGAATATGGACACGTTTTTTGAGGTAGAAATTCGGGCAATGAGTGAAGTAGCGCTGGAGTGTAAGGATGATCACCCGAAGGTTAGAAATGTAATCTAGTGACTAGAGGTGAATTAAAAAGAGTGATTATCATTGGGGATTTGAAATCTTAGTTTAAGTTGAATTAACCTCCTTGAAACTAGAATTTTATTTAGCCATTGTTTCTTCCACTTAATTCACCCTAAATTACTCCTATTTTATTCCATTTCATTTCTCCCTCCTAACCGAGATTAACTCTTTAATCCCTAGTTAAGTGAGATAATTATTTTTCCCTCCAAATTGTTAGCAAAAATTACTATTCATATGTTGACTTTTGGACATAAGACAAACTTTATGTCTTGTCTTTCTCTTCTCATTTAATTCACTCAAAAATTAAACAAAAACATCTCTCTTCTTCTCTTCTCTTTGGCCGAACTCCCCTCCCCCTCTTCCCTTGAAATTTCATCAAATTTCTTCCACCAAATTCCCTTCTAAAACCACCTATAACCTCCATTAATCTTGGCTTGAGCTTGAACTTGGGTGAGGAGCTTTGAGGAGAAATATTGGGAAGCTTTAGTCTAGCATTTCTTGGGAGAATTTTTGCCTACTTCTTGGAGGAGGTAAGGAACTAAAGCTTGCATCTTTGTCTATTAATTCTTTTTTTAAGCATGATGTTAGGATTGGGAGCTTGAGAGCTTGCTAGAACCTTGACATTTGTTGATGAAGTTGATTCTTGTGTTGGTTTGCACTTTTAGATAAATTTCATTAAATTGTCTTTCATGATTTTGGTTTGAATGAGTGGGCTCTTGGGCTCCCACACTTGTGATAATATGATTTCTAGCATGACTAATGATGCAATATAAGTATATATGTTGTAAATGGTGGTTGAAAATTTGAGGAAAAATCTCAAGGAAAAACCGGTTGGGAAAAGAAGAAAATGAGGAAGAAAGATTGCTGTTTTCCTTTTTATATTTTGGCTGTGATTTTGACAAGCTTGGTTAATGGTGAGGCTTAAATGTGAGGGTTAAGTTGTTAATTTACCCCACACAAAATCCTTTCCAGGGTTAAGCAAAATTGGTGTTTTAGTGGAACAAGGAAAACTGGAAATTGGGCAGGCATGCTGTCCGATTTTTGAGGCTGTTTTAGTGCTAAGTTTTGAGCTAAACTTGTATCAATTTTGACCACTATTGGGTTAAGGAAGCTTAAAACTACCTTAGGTTCAAAAATGAGGTCTTATGGTGGTGGTTTAGATGTGTTAAAAGCAATGAGAAGTAAAGGAATGAAACTTGGCAGGATTGAATCAATGATGTTGAGACCACTTTGGGCGACTAGAAAACTGTCTTCCCATTCGAATTTTTGGTTAAATTTTGGTATGAACCTATCCTATATATGTAAGTATTATTGTACCAAATTTGGTGGTTTTTGACCAAGAATTCGTCACTCAAACAGGGCCTAAAATTCTGCCCTGCAAATCTGGAAAACAGAAATTTCTGAATTTTGAACCCACCCTGTTTGAACTGTGATAATTTCTTGCTCGAGAGTTGGAATTGAGTGTCGTTGGTGGCTGTTGAAACTCCTTACATAGGAATATAAACTTTATAAATTTCAGAGGCCAATTAATTTTCTACAATTTTTGGTGAATTTTCAAAGTTGGCTGGACAGTCAACCTGTTCTGTTCTGTTTTGGTACTGTAGCAGTTTCTTTCTCGAAAATCTGGGCAATCTCTACCCAGAATTTTAACTGGGTGTCTTCTGCAAAGTTTTATAAAATTCAAAGAGGTTTCCAAAGGTACCAAGTGTGTGAATTTTTGACTTATATAACTCAAGTTGTGATTTTTCAAAGATTTCTACCCAAGTAGGAAGTTGAACAAATTTCCAGATTTGAACTTGAAAACCTGGACACTTTATACACTTAGAAACTTACCTTCCCGTGGGATTCTATGGCTGAAACTTGACAGAATTATAGTCTATATATATAAGAGTATGTTTACCAAATTTGGTGTCAATCCAATGTGAATTCGACCTCCAAGTGATTTACCAAAGTCAGGCCCTGTGAATCTGGAAACCTACTTCGTCAGGCAGCCTGTCCTGTTCTGTTCTAATGACTGTCATTTCGCGGTCGAGAGTCAAAATTAAGTGCCGTCAGTGGAATTTGAAAATAGACTCGAAGATCTTTCTAACGGTATAACCCTTGCACACTAAATCCATTCCTACGAGCTACAGTGATTCTTGAAAGATGACTGAAAATTCTGCCTGTTTTCCTGGATTTTGTCTCAGGAGCCACTTAATCTCCAAAATTTACTTCCCTGCTTTGGTAATTTGCATTTGATGTTTTCTCACGAATTTTAGAGGGTTGAATCTAGTTTCCAACGGCTCAAGCCTCGCCCAGTTCCGATGTGTAAAACTTTAGTTATGAATTTTCTTTGAAAGTGCCAATTAGTGGAACTAGTTATCTAAACTTCAAATGCACTGCTTGGCATACCGACTCGCTTGGCTTCGTTAGTAATTAAAATTTGTCCTCAGGTGATCAAAGTTTCCTCGAGGAAGGACCTGCGGAAGTGTAATCCGCCCGTGTGATCAATTACTTGCTCTTTCGACTTGGTGAGTGTTCAAGTGCATGTTTAATTGCTTTAAATGATGTAAATAAATTGAAAGCATGCTTGTGTTCTTCGGTGAGCGTGTACTTTATCGCGCTCAAATTGTTAAATTGTCTCAAAATGAGATTAACTGTTTAGATGGTTACTTGTTTGACTGCTTGAATTGATTGAACTGTTTATATTGTTTATAATTGTGGGGACGCCCAAACCCCATCGGGGATCCCTTCACCTTGTCCGGCAACAGGGGCTAGGGTAAGGGATGGGTGAACCATGGGTTTTACTGTTTAAAGTACGTCGGTTGGAATGAGTCCGCCGACTTGGTATACTCATAGTGGGTTGCCAATCACTATTCAAATTTAGGAGTTCGGGCCGGTCAAGGGGTGTAAGTAGACGGGAGAGGGAGAAAAGTGATGAATATGGATTGTGAGAGTGAGTGGTTGACGGAGTGTCAACATGTGGCTTGAATTGATACTTGTGAAGCGGAGAAAGTAACTACAGAGATTGTGGAAATGTGGAGCCGACAACTGTATCCTTCAAATTGTATTGTTTAAAAGCTTTATTGCTAAATTCACTGTTTGGCTCTTTTACTGTTTTATTTATTTATTTATCTGCTTTGATTTGCCTGTGCATGTTTCTCTTGGCCTCACTGAGCGTTAGATCACCCCAATTTGTTTTCCTTAACAGGTTTCGAGGTGAGGCACGTGAATCGAGGAAGTTAGAACTTTTGTAGGTTTTCCTCATTTTGTATAAGATTGAAATTAATGGATGAATTTGATGGTTTATGGTATTTTGGAGTTATTATCAATGAGTTATTATTAATGTAATTTTGATGAAATCTTGGGGTTTGTATTTTGTGAGAGTTTATTAGTAATTTTAATATCTTTTAATGATGTCTTTACGAATGAATGTTTGGATCAATATTTGCGAATTTGTAGTGAGTCTCGGCGAGAGTTGGGCAGGCGGTCCGCCGAACCCTTTGGTTCACCCTAGGGGGAGGTGGGGCTGTCACAGAATATAGTTCAACTGTATGAAATGGATTTAACCATAGAACTTTGCTAATAAGCTCTTTGGCATTTGTTATACAACCCAATGTTGTTTCTATTTCTATTTCCAAAGTAATTTTAGTATGACTATCCATGGATATGGCTTTTATTTATTGGAGTTAAAAAGTAATGCAAAATTAGAATAGTCACCATTCACCTCTATTTTCCTAAAATTAATATTTTTAAACAAGGATTGGACTAACCTGCCCACCAAGTGAATATTGGGCATCCAATTCAAACATGGCAAAAATTAGAAGAAAAAAAATTGTCAAACATGGATAAAAGCTCAAGTAATCAAGAATTGATAAAAATCCTCCCAAACCTTGATTTCTTGTTATCGATTAATTTCTACTTTCTTTTTTCCCTAAACTCTCATGATTTGCTTCCATTATTCACCAATCTAACATGGATTTTTGTAGGGATTAGGTAGGTTAGGGAAATAGTAAGAAGGGATTAGAGAAAAAAATCAGAAGACTAATTAGATCAGAGACTAGACGGGAAAAGAAAGGATGAATAGGTTTTAAATGAAAAAAGGGAAGAAAATGGAAATGACAGAAGGGAAGCGAAAGAAAGGAAGAAATGAGAGAATGCCTTGTATGTATGAAGAAGTAAATAAATCAAAGCATTAAAAAATAGTAAATAAATTAAAATATCAGTTGAATGGTGAAAAGATAAACAGGTTGACAGATGTTGAGATATTGATAGAATTAAAAGAAGGAATTGTCTTTCAAGCCTAAAATTTTTTCAACTTTTTATTTTGAACCCTTGATGTTTTGACCAATGTTAATTTTCATATACTACCTTATTTTTGCTAGTTTATGAATTAACCTCGGTTTCTTTATATATTTTTGGTAAGCATTTCTTTCTAGATCCATCCTTGTTAAAATTCTAAATTCATCAATATGCATTTGAGTTTTGAAAAAAAATTATGAAGTACTTTACATAGATTTATCATTTGCTTTGTTTACAAATTGGTTATCCTTTCATAGATTTTATATATTGAAAATATAGTTAAAAATTAAACAATCACTAACAAAACCATTATTTTGCATTTGAACTATAGAAAAATTATTAATATGTATTTTGTATCGATTTATCACTTAAGGTGCATTTGATAAAACTGAACTATGAAATCTAAAATCTGAAATCTAAATCCATTAAGTTATTAAATTTTTAAATACTAAATTTGATAAATTACAGTATATATCACATTAAGTGATAAGTGAATAGCTTATCACTTATTTTTTGAACAGATTTGCCTAAAAACTGAAGTACCACTTAATTAATTTAAATCTTCTATTTTTTATTATCAAATGTATCTAAACATGTTAAGATCTTGATAGGGTATTATTATACCAAATCTTTATCTAATAACCCTTTATCGCAAGTAAATGGGCTCCCATAGGGACTAGGGATGGCAAAAGCACTAAAGTTTAATCAGTTGTTTTATTATCTAGACAAATGATTAATGATAAGTAATTATGTGGTAAAACTAGCCATTGTAAGTACAAAATAAATTAAAAGAGAGAAGTAGGTGGTATAACCGACCATAAGAGTATAGTTAGGCAATAGAACTGCCCATGATAAAAGCAATAAAACTGGTTATTTAGGTGGTAGAACTATGACAACCCCACCTCTTCCTAGGGCGTACCCTAAACTATCAGCGAGCCATCTGTCCAAGTCTCATTGGGACTCAAATACAGATCACAAGCAAAATCTTAAAAGTGAATCCAATTGTGACGCCCCCACTTCTCCCAAGGGTGAACCCACGGGTATCGACGGGACACCTGCTCAACTCTCGTCGGGACTCGCTACAATTCAATTATAAATACATGCATTCATCCCTAAAGCCATAATTGAAGTCTATTAAAATTACTAGTTAAACTTACAAGTGTACAACCTCAATAATTTTATCAAAATTACAATAATTAAAACTTCAAGTACGATAATCCTTCAAGTCCACAATTAATATCAATCTTATACAAAAGTGCGGAATTCCTACAAAAGAAACTAATTTCCTCAATTCACGAAAACAAACTTAAGGGATGAGCAAAGCCTAGCGAGGTCAAGAGAAACATGCATAGGCAAGACAAAACAGAAAAATAAGTAAATAAAATAGTAAAGAAAGCAGGACAGTCAATTTAGCAGTAAAATATTTAAATAGCACAAACTGAAGGATACAGTTGGCCAGTTCCACATTTTCGTAATTTCTGCACTTACCTTTTTCCCTTCACAAGCATCAATTTTAGATCACACGTCGACACTCCGTCGACCACTCACTCTCACAATCTATATTCATCACTTTACCCCTCTCCCGTCTACTTACACCCTCTTGATCGGGCCGAACTCCAAAATTTTAAACAATGATTGGCAACCTACTATGAGTATACCATAGTCGGTGGATTCATTCCAACCGACATAATTAAACAGGAATAACCCATGGTTCATCCATCCCCCGCCCTAGCCCCTATTGCTGGACAAGGTGAAAGGATTCCCAATGGGGTTTGGGCGTCTCCACAGTTATAAGTAGAAACAGGTAGTTCAAGCAATCAAACAATTAACAATTCAAACAGTGGAGCTCATTTAGAGGTAGATCAAATAAGGTGAGCGCGATAAAACACACACTCACCAAGTCAAACAAGCATGTTTTTCAAATCATTAACATTAAATAAAGCATTAAAAACATGCACTTGAACACTCACCTATGCAATTAGTCAAGCACGTAAGCAAGGTGATTAAGTTTTGGCAATTGGGTCAACTTCAACAACCTCTTGGTCACCTGAGCCAAAACGGAACTATTACACTCAATCCAAGCGGTTAAAACTCAAAATTTAACCTAACTATCCAAGTTCACCAAAGTCGTTCAACCATAGTCTCTTTCTCAGTATACGTCAGAATTGGACAACGTTTAAAGCTACGGAAACTAGATTCAATACTCTAAAAATCATGAGAAGACTTTGCTCGGAGATTCATTGAGCAATATGGACTAAAATGAGCTAGAAGATTCAGCAGAGAGCAAAAACAGGAAATCAGGCTGTGAAATCAGCCATTTTTGTGAATTTTCTGGTATTGGTAGAGAAAGAACTAGTGCACAAGCCTTATACCATTAGAAATCCTGTGAAGTCCAGTTTCAAATGCCACTGACGGCGCTCGATTTTGACTCCCGAGCAAGGAATTACAGCCAATAGAAGTACAGGAGTCATAATGGCTGATGGCCAAATTTCCAGATTTGAAAAGCTAGATTTGGAACAACATTTGGGCATCGCAATGCCACTGTAAAATTACCAATTTTTGTACACTCAAACCTCACTAGGTGAACTAAATATTTACCAAAATTGGGCCAAAAATTCACACGGAAAGGTAACTTTTTAGATGGCCAAAGTTTGCACAAAATCTTGGAACTAAGCTGCCAGGTTTTCTGTCTTTGATTTGCAAATATTTTGTTCAACCAAATCAGCCCCAAATCACTCAAATTTTGATACAAAAACTATAGCAACATTCCTTTATCAAATGAGAGCAAAATAGTAGCAAAACTTTGAATCAAAATACTTCAAAATAGGGTAATAGTTTAGTAAAGCGCAAAGAGATAAAATTTCCAAATTTTTAACCCAACATTCAAGAGCTTTTGTCACACCAAATAAGCTCACATTTGCAAAGCATTTTACCAACACATAGTGCATCACTTAGGCTTCTGAAAAAACCAAGGAATCCATGAAAATAAATGTCCAAAACTGAGCTAGAAAAATAGCAAAGTGAACCGGCAGTAACAAAGAAAATTTCTAGGTTTGGTTCTCCATTTTCTCACAAGCTTTTGCCAAACTTTTAATGCACCAAAATTCTCATTTTTGCAAGGGGTTCTAGCCCTCATCTAGACCATTATTTTATCAGTAAATAACCACAAGAAAACAAGAAAATGATGGAGCTAAAATAGGGCAAAATAACCCAAAAGAAGCTGGCATTCTAGGGTTGCAAAATTCCAGATTTTTAAGCTTTCTTTCTCATCCATTTTACAACATCAAACAAAGCTATTTTTACATGAAATTTCTCCCATACTTAGGCCATCAAGTGAGCATCAAAATCAACAAGAGAGACATGGAATCATTGAGCTAAAATAGAGGAAATAAAGCTGCAAGGAAATTGGCACTCAACCCCTCTCTCGGCTCCTATCTTTCTCTTCCCTCTTTCATTTTTAGCAACAACTCTCCACATAAAACACCTCACACACACACATTATGATGTGAATTGACGTAGGACAGATGATGTGCATTGACGTAGGACCTAGACAATGATCAAGTTGGAATTGTGGAAGACACTCGACCCTTCTAATTCGCGGAGCTACGAACCTTGAATTTAATCTCAACCCGTAACACAATGAATTAGCGAACCAAGGCTTTAAGTAGATGATGCCACAATCAAGTGCGGTTCTTGATTGATAAGTCGATTGAACTCTCAAAACCTCTCAAGTATTCAAGAAGAAATCTCTTAGAAAAGAGACGTGCTATTCTCAGAAGAAAAAGCTAAAATTTTATTGATGAATTGAATGAATAATTTCGTCCAACACAAGGCCTATTTATAGCCTTGGGAAAACTAATCCTACTACGACTATGAAAAAATTAAGGAAATGGCTAACACTAAGCTTTTAGGAATCTAACCCTATTTGGCTCAGGTTAGGAAACTAACGAAAAGCTAAACTACTAATAACAATTGGCTTAAGTTACCTAAGCTATTAAACAAGACATTTGGACCCACAAAACAAGGAAACAATTCGGATTTGCCCCAAAACCCTAGGTAACCAAAATTAAAACCGTAAATCTGACACATCTTGAAATCCGAAACCCTAGAAGCCCATTTGCTTAGGGTTTTGCCCCTCCATTGCAACTTCATTTCCTTCACTCACTTGGATTAGCGTATATACTCTAGAATCTTCAATTCCAAGCTCTTGAAGGTCACTTGGATGTCCCATTTGATCTTATACTCCACGAACTAAAACTTGCATGGATTCTTTGAGCTTCTTGGCACGTGCTCTAGTCATTATACCATTTGTTACCAATGGAACGTCCTTGATTCCTTGGTTGGCAGCTACAAGCTCATCATCACATTAAGTCATCAACAGCCCCAAGTTCATACAATGGTGGGATTTCATAGAGCCCACCTCATCCAACAACAACAAAATCCATCACAAAGAGCTACAAGCTCTCTTGACCAAGAAAATGAAACAAAAGAACAAGATTTTTGGTGTCTAACAAGCTTACCTTAACTGAAACAAGAAACTTAGTTAATGGTGGAAGAAATTGCTCACAACACCCCTCAATCTTCAAGCTTCACAACCAGCTGCCATCTCTCCAAGGTGGTCCGAAGCTTTACCAAGAAAACTAGCAAAATCCTCAAGCTTTTTCGGTTGCTTCAATGGAAGTTTGTTGTTGTTTCTTGTAGATGAAACGGAGAGAAAAAGAGGGGCAGAAGCTCGGCCAAAAGAAGAAGAAGAAGAAGAGAATGAATAGTTTATTTGACTTTTGGGGCTTTATTGGGAAAATGGAAGAAATGGAAGAAAGTTACCGATTTGACATAAAGTCACTTTTTGTCGCATCGGGGTCGATTCACGCGACGCGACACTACGATCCCGTTTCTCTCATTTATATATCCCAAATACATATTTTAACATCCAAAACTTATGTCTAGTAATCAACCCTAGGTCCGAGTGCGAAATTTAAACATTCACATAATTCAATCAAGGACATAAATTAAACATGCAAAATGCATTTTAAAACTTTTCGTGCCGATGCAACTAACATAAGAAAATCAAATAATTCAAACTAATAATTAAATAATTTTTTATGAAAATATGGAATTTTTTTGCAATTTATAATTTAAATTGATGGTACGGGGCCTCACACTAATCCCTATGTCCAGATTTCACGTTTCAAGACCCAAGTTCGCTGATCGCCTTGATCAAGCCCTTCCCGACTAGATTTGACCAACCAGGCAATAGGTTGGGATCCCAAGCAAGCAATTCAAGTACAAGACATTCAATTCACAAAATTCAAGTAAACAAAATTCTAGTCAAGATATGGGATCAAGGGCGACGAGTACACCCTTGCCCATCCAATAGCAATTCGAGTACAAGTATGAAATTTCAAAGAGACAAGTTGTTCAAACAAGAAAGTTCATCAACCAAACACACACAGGCACTTGGAACTATGAGGATTCGAAAATTTATTTTTCTAACCTGTTTATTTAAATATTATTCATTTGCCCTGATTAAATTTTTTAATCATTTTAATTGCATTTGTATTGTACATTGCCTCATTTATTTCTTAAAAATGTTTACTCTTAAAATTAATTTTTCTGGCACTTAAATAGTGAAATTTGGTGAAAGCACGTTTTTCAAGATAAACATTTGATCTGAGAGTGGCGTAATCTTGGAGAGTAAAAATGATCATTAGTAGATTAAGAAAAGCTACTTGTGGGATTAGAAGTGAGTGATTGGAATTAAGCTCAATTTGGAGCATTAATGACCTAGTATTCAGTTGTTGACTTTTGTCCCTTAAATTAAGGCTTTATATCACTTCTTTCATTCATTCTTTCACTTAACAAAAATCACAATTTCTCTCTCTTCCCTCTCTTCCCTCTCTTCCCTTGGCCGATTCTTCTCTCTCTCTCTACCTTGAGAAACTTCATCTTCTTCCTTCAAATTTTGCTCTCAAATCTTCATTCTAACTTTGATCTCACCATGGATCATCCTCAAACTTGGTAAGAAGGCTTGAAGGAGGGAAGATCTCTGGAGGTTTTAGTGCTTGAATCTTGAGTTTTTGCTTGTCATCTTGAAGGAAGGTAAAACACTCTAAAACTCTAACCTTTCTTCCATTTCTTGGCTAGATCTTAAATATAGAAGTTTGGGTTGTTGATGGGTTTTATGGCTTTTATTTTGTGAGAAAGTTTTGGAAAAAATTGGAGAGAAGAAAGAACCTTGCTGCCCGAAATTTCTGCTACAATTTCCCTTGTTTTACTTCTGAAATTTTGATGTGTCTTGATGCTAAAATGCTTGGCACATGTTGGGTAATGTGTGTGTAAAATATCTTTCAAAACTCACCTCATTTGGTTGAGTAAAATTTGAGTTAAAGGAAGAACAAGTAAGCTGGAAAATTTTCTATTTTAAAGCTGCCAGAATTGCTTCTTTATCTTGGCTTGGTTTTTGTCAAAAATTTTGGGGTGTTTTGATCTCAAACTATTCAAGAAAACTTTGCTAGATATTTGGCTTCAAATGTGGATAAAATGAGTGAAAATTACCTGCTCAACGAAGTTCAAAAAGAAAGCAATTTTCGTGTGCACTCCTACTGGAAATTTTTGTAGCAGGGCAGTGAATCAGCCTTTAGAAAATAGACCATAACTGAATGTACAGGAGTCAGAATTGAGCACCGTTTGTTGCGTTTCAAAATGTACTTGGACTTATTTCAGTTGTATAAATTTCAAGGACTAGTTCAAGTTTTGCGAATTTTGACGAATTTTCAAATTTGACTGAAATTCAAGACTATTGTGCCCCTTTTTTTTTACTGTAGCAGCATTTTTGAATGAAAATTTGACTAGTTTCTAATTTGAATCTTGAAAAGTGCCTCCTAGAGAGTTTTAGTCCATCAAGTCTATTTTTCAATGGTATAACATTCGCAAATTTTGGACTTATAGAACTCAAGTTATGATTTTTTAAAAAATGTTACAAAAATTGAAAATTCTTCTAAGAAAGTGTTGAAAGCTTAGAAATGCCTTGGAAACATTTCTCAGTTTTCAAACCTAACCTTTTGATTATTTACACACCATTCCATACTTGGCAAAAAGGATTTTTCCACCACATGAGATTTCTTTTGACTTGGAACGGGAAAACTTGATTGTTTGGAAGTTGACCTTGATTGAATACCTAGGTAACTTTGATTATGCATGTCTCAGGTGATTACGTGGACACCGAGAAACTTGATTGATCTCCTAATTTGCTCTCGGTTGCTCTTGACTATTGGTGAGTGTCAAGTGCATGTTTTCATGTTAAAATGATTGAAGTGATACTTGAATAAATGCTATGTGGTTCCATGATTTGTAACTTGCTAAGGTGATGGTGTACTTTATCGCCCTCGTTCTCTCTCTTTCTCTCACTTGGATACTTGATACTTGTGATATGATTTTGTATGACTTGCTCTTGTACTTGAACATGCTTGTAATTCGGGAGCACTGAACGGTAGTATGTACCACACCTTATTCGGTGGGAGGTGCCTCTTATCCTGACTCAATGCTATGATCGAATCTAAATCGATTGGAGTGTTGTCTCATCAACCAACCCTACTTATGGGGATGTCCAAATCCCTCGGTTAGTCAATTGACTCGTAGCCAGGCATGAGGTCCTGGTCGAGGAGATTTGACGAGCCTTGGGTCCTTACTGTTTCGTCGGTTCGAATGCGTTCGCCGACTACTTGCCTGGATATACTCGAGTATTACTAAATTACCTATTTTGACGAGCGAGCCTGGTTGGGAGGTTAAAACAGTGGACAAAGATGGTTGACAAGTGGGCTTCTATGGACTTGCTCTTGTTATGTTGACGGAGTGTCTACTCAATTGGAAATCTTGATTAAGCGGTGGACTAGCTCCTGAGAGCTCCTGTATCCTTTAATGAATGTGTAATTAATTTCCTTAGTTGCATTCTTATTTGAAAGTTCTGGTTACTTATCTTGCTCAATGAAAGTGTATATTACTGGATCTTGCATGCTTGCATGTTCTTCTTGGCCTCACTGAGCATTCGCTCACCCCTTTCCCCTATTTGTTTTTCCTTAATAGGGATTGAGAACCCGTGAGCAGACATCATTGCCTAGGGTTGGATCCTACTTTTGTATTCTTGATTTGTTGTATTGGATCTTGGAACCTTAGACTTTATGTTCGGAATTTGTAATTTCAGCTTTAGTTCGGAATTTGTTGGATATATATTTAGTACTTGGAATTTATTTTGGAAATGTAAGTTGAACTTTTAGTTTGTTTAAGTAGTTGGTTTGCAATGTGAAGTTAGTTATGTTGGGAATGATATCTTGGGTTGGAATTATTATTAAAGTTAATTGAGCGAGCGAGTCCCGGCGAGAGTTGGGCAGGCGGTCTGCCGAATCCTTTGGTTCGCTTTAGGGGGAGGTGGGGTCGTCACAAGAACATTCACTATTTAAGCAAAGTTTAATTGTCCAACCCCGGTACTTCTTCAAGTTCACTTTCACGTCCTAAAAGCAAATGAAGATGGTACGACAAGGCTTATGTTGGAATTGATCCTAAATTTTGATGATAACAAAACAAAATGATGATTTGGACTAATATTTTTATGTGAGAATTATGTTAGAACAGGTCATTGATTCATTGGAAAAGAAAAGAAATTAATTCAAGAAGAATTGAGAAGTTTTACGTACTATAGGACGCAAAGGAATCGAGTATCGGATATCCGATAGTTAACGAGCACTTATCGGATGCAAAGATCAGACGATGAACAGAGGTTCGGACGTCTGACGGATTGAGAATGAAATTTAAATAGCTACTGGTTCTGTCGGATGATTGGTTTAGATGTCTGATAGTTGAGAAAACAAATCCCATCAAGACTCGAACGGTTGGTTCAAATGTCCGACAGGCAAAGGTTCAGACGTCCGAAGCTGGTTTAGACGTCTGAAACTCCAACGGCTCTTTTTCTACCAGCCATATTGATGCGAACCCGAATCTCCAAACTCCCGCTCTTGAAGACACGAATTGGCGACACAGCGGAATGATCTATCTTGAACAGGTTATGGATACAAAAGGATGGAAATCCTACGACCCCTCTAACCCTCGAGATTGCGAACCTACAAATTGAATCTCAACCCACAATCTAGCGAATTAGCGAACCAAGGAATTTGGTAGAATGGCGCCACAACTCAACGCGATCTTGAATTGATAAGCCTAAACTTGAACAAAGGAACTCATTCACTTTGTATCAAGGGACGTTCCCAAGGAACAAGAAAAGAGAAAACTCTCAATTTTATTACTCAAAGTCTTATGAAAAATATTGGAGAAGAAGGCTTATTTATAGCCTTTACAAAGACTCAAAATCCTAATGTAACTTGGACTCAAATTACTAAAAACCTAACCTAACTAGAATAGACCAACATGGCTCTATCTTTTAGGAAATATCTAAAACAACTAAATTGACTCAAATAAACTCAATAAATTCGGCCAGCATTACACACCGAAGCTGGTCTGAAAATAAAATAAGAAAGCAACGGGAAATAATGGGAAAACTGGACAATTATGCCCTTATTCACTAATCTAACCCAAACGACAGCTCTTCATACTTTATATAGAGCTTTGAACCATCATTCAAAGGAAAGAATCTTCATGAAATCTTGAAGCTTTAATCATCTTGGATAAGAATATAAGAAATGATTCCAAATCAAAGCTTCCACCATTCCATTTCTCATCATTCCCCTCCTCTTGAAAGGCGATTTGTCCCAAATCGAAGGATCGTTTGCACTGGAGAACTTCAGGCCATGTGTTGATGAATGCGAGCCAAGAAACATGCCTTCTAGTCAATTGGAACAAGAACCAACATGCACGCTTCAACTCACAAGTGTCTTGCCAATAGCCCATCACATGTATACCTGGATCAAAAATGAAAGACGAGGAATAAATGATGAGGAAACACAGATATTCACCCACTTTACCCAATTGATAACAAGTAGGAAAAGTTTGTACCCCATGCATCATTAGACGACGCTTAACACAATCTACGAACACATTAAACTTACTAAATAAATATGCATCATCACTACTAACACAATAACCACACGAATTAATTAGAACAGACAACTCATAAGGACTCAATGGTAGACACTCACAGTTAAAACAAATAGGATTCTCACAATGACTCAAATAATTATCAAAATAATTGACAAAACATAAGCAACTAGCATGATCAATAACATCAGAAGAATGACTCAAAGGACTACCATAACAATCTACACAATCCAAACAAATGGCACGGCTTTCAAATGCAAAAGAATGAACTAGAGGATAAGATTGAAGACTCCCTTTCAAACTCAAAGGTTGGTTGGTGAAAACGGTCTTCAATTCTTGGGAGTGAATGTAGAAATTTGCAATGCCTCGAAAGAACATGGTTCCTTTTAAAGACTTTGCAATGGCGCACAACAAAACCATCTTTACTTCACCTTGTTGTACCTGAAAAAGACCATTAACACTAAACAAAGTAAAGTTAAGATTGTTAGAAAAATAATAAGCCCTTTCACGCTCATTTATTTTTCCACTCACAATTAGCTCACGTGCACTCTTTTCTTTTTCTTCATTCAACTCACTCTCTACATTATTGAGCTCACTATGAGATTGCTCATGTGCGATGTTTTCCTTTTGCTCACTAGCAACTTGAATAGTGGCTTGATTAGGCGGTTCAATGCATGGCATGAATAGTCCTTTAGTGCTTGCCTAAGTTCATCCATCTTGGAATCTAACAATGCGTTGAGCTCATCTTTCCAACTTTGTTTTTCTTTTTTGTGCACCAGGTATTGGTCCATTACAAGATGACTTAGGATTAGAGAGGTTGAAGAAGTAGATGACTTGGACCTCCTCCTCTTGAGCTTCTCCTCAATTTCCATTGCTGCAAGTGCAACATCTTCTAACTCCATATGTGGTAGCAAATCAATGCGGTTAGCAATGGCCTTATTTAAACCATTCAAAATCGATCAATAGCTACTCCGGATGCTCCTCGCTTCCCATTTTCCTTATTATGGATTTCATCTTGTTATAATACTCAACCACGGGCTTAGAACCCTGGTGAAGTAATGCAAACTTGCAACAAATTGTGAGATAAATAGGAGCATATCTTTTAAGCAAGATTCTCTTCAACACAGCCAAGAAACAATAGGTGGTTCATCATACCTCCGACGTTCCCTCACAAATTGATCCCACCATAGTAAGGCATAACCATTAAATGTAGACGTAGCCAACTTTATCTTCTCCTTCGGTATAAGATTGAAGTTCAAAGGCTTCCACCTTCTCCATCCATGCTAGGAATGCGCGATCCCACGCTCTTGAAAGGATGGTATGGACATCTTAGATGTACAAGTTGCTCCATTTGAGTAGTCAAATCTAGATCTTTCCATGATATAACCTGCAAAAAGTTAGTGAAACAAAGAAATTTTTCCTCACCACACAAGCTCACGTGTTTATACTCGTCGCTTGTGTATCACTCAAGTGTATATCACACTCTCATAATCTCACCAATTCTTTCAAGTCCTTGTTTACAATCCTTGAGACAATATGAATTGGCTCACAATTGCTCAAGAAGACTAATCAATTCAATCCGGTTGGCATGTGACGATGTATGAGAATTTGGAAGGAGTGACTTGAAATTAACTCAAATTTGAAGGACAAAGAATGACACAAACACAGCTGGAATTTAGCCTTTTAAACCCACGGTTCAAGGCTAGAAATTGACACAATGAAGATGGCTAAAAATGTAACTTGAATGACACGACTCAAAACTGGAAAAATTTCAAATGAGAGCAACTAAGAAAACCCTAGAAGAAGACTTGAAGAAACCGAGGGTAAATTGGTCAAATTTCCCACAAATTTTTAGGCTCCTAGATGAGGGTAAATACACATAATTTAGGACTAGAAAATGGACACAATAGAAGCTGGAAATAATTAGGAAACTAAGACAAAACCAGATTTGGAAATAAGACTCAAATTAGGAAACTTCAACTTGACTCTTAATCGGATTTGGAAAAGGAATGACTTGACTTGACCAATGTAAAAACACAAGTTAAAGACAAATTCAATGCTGGAAACAAGTGCAAAAAAAATTCACGTGAACAGTGGCTACAAACAAGCAAGTTTCAGGTTCAAAAGGTCTCACAATTTCCCAATCCAAGCTGGTTTTGGTTAAGTTGTTTTGATCAAGATGGTGGATGGCTTCCCTCAAGCTGTTTGGATTGTTTATGGCGGTTTGCAGCTGTTTTAGGCATTAGGAAACTGTGCTATAAGGATTTTGGCAAGTCTCCTCTTCGATTTTATTTTTTTTCAGCCACAAGAAATCCTTATCAACTTTGGAAAGTAAAACTGGGATTTGGAAACTGAAATTCTGGTTCAGGTTTTCAGCTTCTTGGTCTCGGTTTTGTCCCTCCCAAACATGCAAGTATGTTCCAACAACCACCAAGATGAAGTTCAAGTTTTGAACAACAATTGCACACAAGAGATTCAGATTAAACAAGGGATGGCAGATCCGAATCAAGCAAAAGTTCAAGACAGCAGTTTGGGTTTTTCTTTTTCTTTCTTCCTTTTTTTTTCGTTTCTGTTTTCTCCTTCTTCTTTTTTTTCAACCTTTAGCCGATTGATTCTGCCTTCAAACTTCAAGAATTAGTTATGCAAATTCCACGAATCCAAGAGGTTCAATCAATTTCACAAGATTCAAGAAAACAGCCTCAAGGTTCAAGATTTTGGTTGAAACTTTTCAAGAACTTGGAGTTTGTTTCAAGAATCCAAGGAACATTCAAGGCTCAACAATTTCAGCAAGGAATAGCCACGGAATTTTGGTTTAGACAGTCACAAATTTCCAGCAATGGAACACAAAGAACAACTCACAATAACGACACAACCAACAAGAAACAAGACGGACAATAAGAACAAGGATGAACAGCAAGATAACACAAGAAAAGAAAACCCTAACGATGGACTCAAGAACTTGTGGACAGATTTCTTTTTTTTTTTTTTTTGATTGAAGACTCAAAACACAAGAACACAAGACCAATAAGTAAGAAAAATAAGAGAAAATTCGGCTGAACAGTGAATTCGGGATGAACAGTATGCTACAGTAGCGATGAACAGTACCCGATGAACAGTACGATTTTTTTTTTTTTTTTTAAAAACAAAGAGGAAAACAAGAAAGAAAAAGGGATATTAACCTGGTTCAAGAGCGGCTCTGATACCAACTGATCTGAACCAATCTCAAACTCCCGCTCTTGAAGACCACGAATTGGCGACAGAATGATCTATCTTGAGCAGGTTATGGATACAAAGGATGGAAATCCCACGACCCTCTAACCCTGATTGCGAACCTACAAATTGAATCTCAACCCACAATCTAGCAATGCGAACCAAGGAATTTGGTAGAATGGCGCCACAACTCAGCGATCTTGAATTGATAAGCCTAAACTTGAACAAAGGAACTCATTCACTTTGTATCAAGGGACGTTCCCAAGGAACAAGAAAGAGAAATCTCTCAATTTTTATTACTCAAAGTCTTATGAAAAATATTGGAGAAGAAGGCTTATTTATAGCCTTTACAAAGACTCAAAATCCTAATGTAACTTGGACTCAAATTACTAAAAACCTAACCTAACTAGAATAGACCAACATGGCTCTATCTTTTAGGAAATATCTAAAACAACTAAATTGACTCAAATAAACTCAATAAATTCGGCCAGCATTACACACCGAAGCTGGTCTGAAAATAAAATAAGAAAGCAACGGGAAATAATGGGAAAACTGGACAATTATGCCCTTATTCACTAATCTAACCCAAACGACAGCTCTTCATACTTTATATAGAGCTTTGAACCATCATTCAAAGGAAAGAATCTTCATGAAATCTTGAAGCTTTAATCATCTTGGATAAGAATATAAGAAATGATTCCAAATCAAAGCTTCCACCATTCCATTTCTCATCATGAGTATTCAAGATAGAATCAATCTCTCTTTGAATGCTAAGACCATGAATGTATTGTACGATACCCTAGATGCAAATGAATCAACTAGAGTAAAAGGATGCAAATTCGTCAAGGAAGTATAGGATGAGAGAGATTTATGACGCAAGTGACAATGTTAGAGAGAAAAGAAAATCTATACTTGTTGCCCAATATGAATCTTTCAATATGCATCCTCATGAGAATGTTGATAAAATATTTTGTAAATTTAATGATATCTTGAATTGCTTGACAAAGTATACACTTTGGGTGAGATAAATAAAAAAATTTTGAATGCCTTGCCAAAAGAATGGGAAAATAAATTTACTGCTATAGAAGAGGCAAAGGATTTAAATTCTATGTCTATTGAATCTCTTGTGAATTCGCTAATTTCTTATGAGTTGAAGTTAAATTTTAAAACATAAGATGATGAAGAAATAAGGATCAAGAGAGGCATAGCATTCAAGGCCTCACAAGAAGATGATGAAGATGTGGAGTTAAATAACATGGAAAGGACATTGAAGAAGTTTCTAATAAAAGAAATTCTAGAGGAGGAAAAGTAAGTAATCATAGAAGCTAAAAATTCAAGAATTTCAAAACTATTTGAGATGAATGCAATTCGGATGAAGAAATGGAAGAAGAAGAAGAATTGACTCAAATAGCACTTATGACCTTTGGAGATGATGAGGTAAACTCTAATCACTCTCTTAGTGATAAAGAAAATAATGATGATGAAATGCAAGTTCTTATGATCAAAATGTAAAAAAGTTTGAAAGAATGTTATGCCAAAAATAAGGATTTGAAAATAAAAATAAACGCTTTATTAGAAGAAAATTGTAGACTTTTTCAAGAAAATAAGAGTTTGAGAAAAGACTGATGATCTGAAAAAGTACAAAATTGATTTTGATTGCAAAAATGATTTGAAAAAGAAGTTGGAAAATAAAACGAAATTTTATGAAAAAATGTTGGAGGAACAAAATCTTTTAAAGAAAAGAATTGATGATTTGAATGCTTCTCTCCTAAAAGAGAAACAAAATGTTTTACAAAGAAAAGAAAACCATGTTTTACATGGCCAAAATGATTTTATTATTTCTAGAAAAAGAGGAATTAAATTTGTGACGCCCCACCTCTCCCTAGGGCGAACCCTAGAGTATCGGCGGAACGCCTGCCTAACTCTCGCCAGGACTCACTTCATAATTCAATTATAAATTCAAACATTCATTCTTAAAACCATAACCAAAGTCTGTCCAAAACACTAATTAAACTTTCCAAAAGTACAATCCCCAATAGTTTTATCAAGATTACAATAATATTAACTCCCAAATACAACAATCCATCAAATTCACCAGTTATTTAAATCTTACACAAAAATGAGGAAATCCTACAAAAGAACTAAGTTCCTCGATTTATGTGCTCCACTTCAAGACCTGTTAAGGAAAACAAAACTTATGGGGTGAGCAAAGTTCAGTGAGGTCAAGAATTCACACACAAGCAGGTTAAAGCAATAACAAAATTTATTAAATCAGTAAACAGTAGAAAAGCTCAAAACTCACATAAAACAATTTAAAAGATTCAATATAAAAGGATACAATTGGCCGCTTCACATTTCTGAAATTTCCACAATCACCTCCGGTCCGCATCAAGGCCACAATTTTCAATTTAAATGTTGACACTCCGTCAACCTCTATCTCACTGTCCGTAGATATCACTTTACACTCACCCATCAAACTCGCCTTTAGAGGAGTAATCCTAAGAAATACCTGATCTCCTACCTCGAACTCGAAGTCTTTTCTCCTATTGTCCGTATAACTCTTTTGACGGTTTTGGGCAGTTAGAATTCTTTGCCAAATCAACTTAACCTTTTCTCGAGTCTCTTCCATCCAAGGAATCACAGTCAGATCTAAGGCTTTCTTCTTCCCTACTTCATCCCAGTAAATCAACGACCGACACTTACGACCACAGAGAGTTTCGTATGGAGCCATTTGTATAGATGAATGAAAACTATTATTATAAGCGAATTCCACCAAGGTCAAATATTAGCTCTAATTAACCCCAAAATCCAGAATACAAGATCTCAACATAACCTCAAGAGTTTGAATCGTCCTTTCTGATTGTCCGTCAGTTTGAGGATGGTAAGTGGTACTCAGATTTAGCTTAGTACCTAATGTTTCTTGCATCTTTTGCCAAAATCTCGACACAAACCGCGGATCTCAGTCCAACACTATGCTCATAGGGATACCATGCAACCTTATGACCACACCTATATATAATTTGGCTAATTCCTCCATCAAGTATTTCATACTTATGGGTAGGAGATATGCAGACTTAGTCAGGCGGTCTACGATAACCATGGTAATCCTGATACAAAATCCATAGTAATATTCTCTCATTTCCACACGGGTACCTCCAATGGTTGCAATAACCCAGAAGGCTTCTGATGTTCTGTCTTAATTCTCTCGCATACCAGGCATGTCTGAATAAATTGAGCTATTTCCTTCTTCATGCCTTCCCACCAATAAAAACTTTTCATATCTTGGTACATCTTATTTCCCCCAGGGTGTACCGTATGCTTAGAACGATGAGTTTCCTCCAATATTTCTCTTTTAAGTTCCTCATCTTTCGGTACCACTAATCGATTTTGATATCTAAGAACTCCTTCCGCTCCAACATTAAAATCCAAAATCTCCTTTTTTTTGGACTTTCTCCAACCATTTGTGTACTTCTGGATCCTTCTTTTGCACTTCTTTAATCTTATCTAATAGTATAGATCTCAACATAATGTTTCCCAAAACAACCTTCTTGGATTGGAGACGAGGATTCCAAACACTAATTTCCTCTAACATGTGCCATTCCTTCACCATCAATTCAGCTACTTGCACTTTTCGACTCAAAGCATCTGCTACTACATTAGCTTTCTCAGGGTGGTAATTAATTGTATAATCATAATCTTCCAAAAACTCCACCCACCTATATTGTCTCAAATTCAATTCTTTATGGGAGAATAGATACTTAAGGCTCTTATGGTGGGTGAAGATTTCACATGTCACCACATATAAGTAATGTCTCCATTTACATAATGCAAATACTACGGCAGCTCACTCCATATCATGGGTTGGGTAATTTTGCTCATGAGGCTTCAACTTTCGCGAAGCGTATGCTATAATCCTTTCATTTTGCATTAACACACAACCTAACCCTTCCTTTGACGCATCTGTAAACACCACATACCCATCTTTTCCGTTAGGTAGAGCCAAAACTGGTGCCTTAGTCAACCGTCTCTTCAACTCCTGAAAACTCCTTTCACACTTAACGTCCCATATGAACTTGCTATACTTCTTAGTTAACTCAGTCATAGGTCACGCTATTTTGGAGAAATCCTTAAAGAACTGATGGTAGTAATCAGCTAAACCCAAGAAACTTCGAACCTCCGTTAGATTCTCACGTTGTTTCCATTTTGACACCGCTTCCACCTTAGTTAGATCTACAGTGATTCCATCCATAGAAATAATATGACTCAGAAATGTCACTTCCTCCAGCCAAAATTTACACTTACTGAATTTTGCGTACAGCTGATTTTTTTTAGGGTTTGCAATACTATCCTCAAATGTTGCTCATAATCCTCCCGAGTCTTAGAAAATATTAGAATATCATTGATGAACACCACTACGAACTGATCCAGATAAGGCTTAAAAACTCGATGCATCAAATCCATAAATGTGGCCGGTGTATTAGTCAATCCAAAATGCATCACCGCAAATTCAAAATATCCGTACCTCGAGTTAAAAGCTGTCTTAGGTATGTCCTCCTCTCGGATCCTCAATTGATAGTAACCCTGTCTGAGATCCACTTCTACTTCCTGTAACTGGTCGAAGAGCTCATCGATGTGTGGGAGAGGGTATTTATTCTTAATGATAACGTCATTCAAGCCCTGATAGTCTATACACAATCTTAAACTTCCGTCTTTCTTTTTAACAAACAACACTAGTGCACCTCAAGGTGAATAACTCTTTTTAATAAAACCCCATTCTAAGAAATCCTGTAATTGAAGTTTCAATTCTTTTAGTTCAGCTGGCGCCATCCTATAAGGCGTCCTAGAAATAGGCACTATCCCCGGAGTCACCTCAATCTTAAAGGCTATTTCCCTTTCGAGTGGTAGAGATTTTAATTCTTCAGGAAATACGATAGGAAATTCTCTCACCACTGGCACGTTTTCCAATTTCACTTTATCCCCAGGAGTATTGATCAAAAAAACTAAGAACCCTTTTGCCCCCTTACTCAACAATTTCCTAACTCGGATCCCTGAAATAAGAGTTGAAAATGCTAATCTACACCTTACATCTAGCCTTAAAGTTGGCTTACCCGGCACGTGCAATTTCACTATCTTCGTCTTACAATCAAGTTGGGCATGATAATGGGCTAACCAATCCATCCCTAAGATAACATCATAACCCTTGATTTCCAAACTCATAAGATCCGCTAAACATTTTCACTCACCAACCCAAACATTACAATTTCTATAGACCGAGTTAGATAACAACCTCTGATTCCCAGTAGGCGTACTAACCTCTAAATCATATGAGAGTCTCTCAAACTTAACATCTATGCCCTTCATGAAGGTAGGGTTTACAATGGAATGGGTTGCCCCGGGATCAATTAAAATTTTATTAAACAGTGGAATATCGGAATCATATCTTCAATAACCTCTGTAGGATCAGGGACTTGGTGCTGGTCCATGGCATAAACCCTAGCAGGTACCCTCGGGTGATTGTCTCCCACGCTTGATTGTTTGGAGGTTGATCTACAAACGGTTGTGAACTACCTCCTGTACGACATGCTGTCGGACAGTTGGCAATCTGATGTTCGGTACTCCTACAGTTTAAACATTTTCCCGCTTTCCTCCAACAATCATCTATCGTGTAGTTTGGTTTTCCACAGTATCCACATCCCACCTGAGAAGTCGACACCGAACCTCCTTGTGAGATATTTCTAGACTGGCCACGCCCACTAGTGGCTCCTCTAGCCATAGACCCTCTGGAAGCTCTAACCAACAGTACTCCTCCCATGCCCCTTCCAACTTTAGGGGCCGTTGTATTTCTATCCATCGGCTCTGCACCACTACCACTCGGGGCATTCCTTTTCTTAGCATGAAAAGAACTCACTTGAAGCCTAGCATTTTCCACTCTTTGGGCATTTTCCAAAGCATCGGTAAAAGTATTAATTTGGGCCGCGACTAGAGCCTCTTGAATTTCAACATTATGCCCCTGTACGAATCGTCTAATCCTTTTTCAATCCGTAGCCACTAACTCTGGTGCAAATTTGGACAGTTTTGTGAACTGGGTCTCATAATCAGCTACACTCATTGTTACCTGCTTCAGCCTAATGAAATCATCTTCTCTTTTCTCTTAGACCATTGGAGGCAGAAACTTCTCATCAAATTCCCTTTTGACATTTGCCCAAGTCCATGGGGTCTGCTTTCTCTCCCATTTAGCCCTAATTACATTCCACCACGATCTAACTGGGCTCTCAAATTGGAAAGTAGCAAACATCACTCGCCTTTCCTCAGTATAATTCAAAACGGCAAAAATATCGGCCATTCTTTCGAACAATTTTCTACCATGTCAGTATCTGCCCTTCCTAAGAACTTTGGCAGAGCAAAGTTAAGGAAACGTTCCAAGACTCTATCATCTCCATGTCAGGGCCTATAGGCTGGTTTTGCTGACCAGGGCATTGATTGTCGGCTAGGTGCTCAAGGATGTCAGTCATTCTATTGATGGCCGTAGCCACCTGGTCCACATTTCCACCGCCCGGTCCCCTTCCTGGTCCCTTTTCCCACTCTCTGAGGGTTGGGGCTGTCTATGTCCACACCCCTGTCCCGGTCTCAACCCCGACCTCGATCTTGTGCATCCATAGTCCTAATTATGTCTAAATGCAAAAACAAAAATTATTACACGAGAAGGAATTTAAAGACAAAAATCAGCGTTAAGAACATTTAAAATAGCGATAATTAACATCTATTAACATTTTCAGAGTTCACAGATAATTAACAAGTCATGGGGCATTTACAAAATACAGCACACACGTGCCACCAAAATACAATTAGTCATGCAATTACAGTCACAGGTTTCACGAGCCTCATCCCTACTAATCTATTTACAAAAGTAGTCAAAAGATTAATATTCCTAGTCTAATTCCCAACGGAACCACTAGTCTGGACCTCCTCAACCGGGTCCTCCTCGAACGGCTCCTCTTCAAATGGCCCCTCCTCGGAGGGGTCCTCATGAGCCGAACCCTGACCCCATCTGCCACTTCCTCCACATCTGCCACTTCCTCCATTAACATGGTGGCATCATCCAATATCTCGGCAGTTTGCTTCCGGACCTCGTTGGCCACCCTAGTCAATCAAACCCTAAACCTCTGGATTTCATCACGAGCGGCCTCAGCCCTGGCCTGCTCCTCAACCACCTCATCCTCAAGCTCCATGATCGTAAGACTTTGGGCATCCTCTATGGCCCTCAGTCCCTTATTCTCATCAGATAGTGCTCTATTAGCATTCACCAGCTGCCGACGCTCATCATCTATTGATAGCATTAGTTCATTGGGATAAGAGTACGTTTCCCTATAGGTAAGCGGGGAAACCTGCTAAAAGGAGAGTATCGAATGAGAGACCCTCCACCAAGCACTCGATAGCAAATAGCCCTAAGAAGCCTCACGTGACCATTTGCCTCTCCACTACCATTACTCCCATTAGCCTCCTGAGCTCCATTTCCGTTTTCCATTCCTACAAAACAACCACAAATCTCAAGGTTAGAAACTTAGAGTCACTAATTTACACAAAACATCAACTTAAAATATAACAAAGTTATTTCTATTCTCAAAAGTAAAGTTCCTAAAATTTCCCAAATAAGTCTCTAACCTAGAATCTGATACTAACTGTGATGCCCCACCTCTCCCTAGGGCGAATCCTAGAGTATCGGCGGAACGCCTGCCTAACTCTCGCCAGGACTCACTTCATAATTCAATTATAAATTCAAACATTCATTCTTAAAACCATAACCAAAGTCTGTCCAAAACACTAATTAAACTTTCCAAAAGTACAATCCCCAATAGTTTTATCAAGATTACAATAATATTAACTCCCAAATACAACAATCCATCAAATTCACCAGTTATTTAAATCTTACACAAAAATGAGGAAATCCTACAAAAGAACTAAGTTCCTCGATTTATGTGCTCCACTTCAAGACCTGTTAAGGAAAACAAAACTTATGGGGTGAGCAAAGTTCAGTGAGGTCAAGAATTCACACACAAGCAGGTTAAAGCAATAACAAAATTTATTAAATCAGTAAACAGTAGAAAAGCTCAAAACTCACATAAAACAATTTAAAAGATTCAATATAAAAGGATACAATTGGCCGCTTCACATTTCTGAAATTTCCACAATCACCTCCGGTCCGCATCAAGGCCACAATTTTCAATTTAAATGTTGACACTCCGTCAACCTCTATCTCACTGTCCGTAGATATCACTTTACACTCACCCGTCTACTTACACCCCTTGTACCGGGCACGCTCGTCAAAATAAAATTTATCAACAAACTCAAGTCAGGATGAGCAGCATCTCCTACTCACTAGAGTGTGGTACATACTACCACTTGGTATAAAGGGTCGACGAGACAACGCTCCAATCGACTTAACCAAAATTTAACCAAAACGGGAGGAGAGGTACCTCCCACTCGCTTGAGTGTGGTACAGTCAACCATTTGGCGTACCAATTCAAGAACAAGCACAAGTACAAGCATTAATGATTTCAATTCAAGTAAGGGTGAACAAGATAAAGTACACGCTCATCAAGTCAAACAAGCATGCTTTTCAAACAATTAACATTAAATAAAGCATTAAGTAACATGCACTTGAACACTAACCGTGATTCGGTTAAACAAACAAGCGAGCAAGGAGATCAAACTTCAGTGGTTGGGTTGCCCTCAATGAAGTCTGGGTCACCTGAGCCAAACATCCAATCATTAAACACTAACCAAGATAACTGAAGTTTAAGGCTTTAGCTTAACTATTAAAATTCACCAAGCCCACACTGCTTTAACTTCTTGTTCAGACCATATCTTAAGCTACACTCATCGGAATTAGGCAAAGCCTACGACTATGGAAACTAGACTCAGAGTACTACAATTCACTAGAAGGGCTCATTTTGAGATTCATTATGTAAGATAAGCTAAAGTGCGCGACAAGACGACACAAAGGAATGAAATTAGGAAATCAGTTTTAGAAAACAGCCTTTTCCTCAGATTTTCTGCGAGTGATAGAAAATGAGTTAGCATGCAAGCCATATACCGTTGGAAAGCCCTGAAGTCTAGTTTCAAATTCCACCAACAACGTTCAATTTCGACTCTCGAGCAAGAAAATATAGCCATTTGAACTTAGGATAGTAAGCTGTCCTGACGGCAGGATTTCCAGTTTTGAAGTGTAACTTTGGAACATTATTTGGGCAACGAAACGATACCGGAAAAACACCAAATTTTGTAGCCTAAACTTCAGTATGTGAGCTAGCCAAAAAATCATACAGGAAGGCAGTGATCAATGTGACCAAAGTTGACTGAAACTTTTGAGTTCAATCCTGCCACATGAAAATCTTTTCCTTTTTCAACCTTTGGTTCATCCAAAACAACCCTCATTCCATTCCATTTTAAAAACCAAGATTCTAACAACATTTCTTGATCAAATAGAGGTTAAATGATAGCAAAATTTTGGACCAAAATCATACCAAAATAGGACAGCTAAGTCAGATAGAAATAAAGGTAGATTCCTAGGTTTGTTGATCCTAATTTCAAGCACTTTTAAAACACATATTGAAAGAGTTTCTTTACTAGGGAAAAGGCCACTCAAACCTCATCATTCCAGCTCTCAAAACAACCAAGAACCTCATGAAAATTTGCAGCCAAAACAGAACATGAAAATCAAAAATGCAACCAGCCATAACTCTCCTCTCCTTCTCTCGATTGTCCTTCATCCTTGTTTCCTAGTTCTCTAACTTCAAAAATTCATCCCAAACACATTGCATTTCATGCATATATCTCATAAGAGCCAATCATCAAGAGTGGTGAGAATTCATAGAGTCCACTATAGCATCAAAAACTAACAAAATCATCAACAAGAAACCACAAGCTTCACCACTATACAATGGAAACAAGGAAATTAGGTTTTTTGTGAAACCATTTTACCTCAAGAACTCAAGGGAAGTTCAAGCTTGGGATGTCTAAGATCCTCCCTTCCAAGCTCCTAACCGGTTTTCTCTACTCCCTTTGATGATCCTTGAAGCTTCAAGTGAGAAGGGGAAAAGATTACACAAGATCTCTTGGTGATTTAGTGAAGATTGGAGATGATTTTGGTTGATGAAAATGAAGGGAAATGGGAAAGGGGAAAATCGGCCAAGCCAAGGAGAAAAGGAAGAAAAGAGAGTTTATCCCTTAATGACATAAAGCTAACTTTAGTCATGTCGAGGTTAATTTGCGCGACGCGGCACTACGGTCCCAATTTCTCTCACTTATATACTTCAATGGCATACCCTAACTCTCAAAACTTACGTCTAACAGTCAACCCTAGATTCAGATGCTAAATTTAAACAGTCAAATATTGAAATTATCGACGTAATTTAAATGTGCAAAATGAAACTTTGAAAATTTTTGTGCTCATGCAATTTACTTAATATAGTTAAATAATTCTAAATATATAGATGCAATGGAGGTGAAAATTTATAATATAAAATTTTAAAATGATGGTATGAGTCCTCACAAAATTTATCATTTGTGAATGATCCTAGTTTTATGTGTCATTTTTGTTGCCAATTTGGACATATGCAAAATGATTGCTATGTGAAGAAAAATATAAGAAAAGGCACGAAATCCATGTGGATTGTTAGATTATGTTGTACTAACCCCCAAGGACCCTATAACGAAAGGGTACCAAATGGAATTTCTTATTCTTAGGTACCTTTTGAATATTTGATCCAAGAAGTGCTCAATGAATGATTCAAATAACTCTTGGAATTGATAGCACAAGAAGCATGATAAAGAAATGTGTAAGTTTATGTATTTTTGAAAGTTTAGACAACCAATGAGGGGGAGAAATTTTTTCATCAAGGGGGAGTTAATATGCTTTTTGATTGATGACAAAGGGGAGAGAAATGTTAGATGATTTTCTAAATCATTTTAACTCTTATTGAGGGGGAGTTTCTCTCATTTCCCTTGCAAAATCATCATTTGGCTTGTCATCATCAAAAAAGGGGAGATTGTTGAAATTGATCCTAGAGTTGATTTGGACTAATGTTTTTATGTGAGAATTATGTTAGAACAGGTTATTGATTCATTGAAGAAGAAAAGAAATCAATTCAAGAAAATTGAGAAGTTTTACCTACTATCGAACGCAAAGGAATCGAGTATCGGACGTCCAATAGTTAACGAGCACTTATCGGACGCAAGGATCGGACGATGAATAGAGGTTCAGACGTCCGACAGATTGAGAATGAAATTTAAATAGCTACTGGTTCTGTCAGACGATTGGTTCAGACGTCTGATAGTTGACGAAACAAATCCCACCAAGGTTCGGATAGTTGGTTCGGACATCCAACAGGCAAAGGTTCAGTTTGGACGTTCGAAGTTCCAATGGCTATTTCTGTAACAGCCATATTTTTGATCGTTGAAGAGTTTCTTGAAGCCATTTCTCACACTCTATAAATACACACAAGTTCAAGAAGATAAGAAACTTTTACCTATATGAAATACAAGTAATCAAGTGAAATATTTGGGTAGAAATATTCTTTATTTGTTGTATAGGTATGGGAGAAGTGGGTATTGTGAGGTTACTCAATTGGAGGAGTAAAACCTTGGTGAAGGTTGCCTCACTTGTAATAGTAGTTCTTAATTAGTTGAGTGAGTTTTCAATTGTAACTTGTTGAGGATTAACTAAGATAGTTGTAAAACTTCTTGACTCAACTAAAGGCTTTTAGGGTGAGGAAGGAGTGAACCTTCACTTGTACAAGTTCGTTAGTTTCACCAACAATTAAAGAAACTACTAGTGGATTTTATCCAAATTTGGTGCAACTTGAAAATTTGGTTTGCAATTCTTTCTCTATCTCTTTTCTTTATTGCTCAGTTGTGACATCTTTATTGTGCTTAATTTGACATAAATTTGTGCATACTTGAGAAGTAGTTTGTACTTATTTTATTGGGTGAATTCATGCTATATTTACTTGTCTTGCTAAACAATCTAATTCATTCCCCCTTAGGTTGCATTTGGGACCTACAGCTTACTACCCAAGCCACAACAAATAAGGCAATGTTCACATTCCAAGACTCATTTAAGAAGCCCCAAGGATTCTCTCAAAATTTTAGATTTTTGCATTCCTACAAGTCCTTTGAAAACTCATGATTTCTAGTTCGATTCAAGGGGATAAAATCACATACATGCTAGACCAAAGGTCCTTTCAAGCCAGTGTACTTATGCAGTCGGTTCAATTTTAGCGTTGAAGCTTTCTCGTGTTGCTTTGAATTTCTGTTTCGTGCTGGTTGTGGTTCATGCTAGTTGTGAGGGGGTGGAAAGGGCGATTTTGTGGAGGCAATTGGTCTCTCTTAAAGCGTTTGGTTTGCTAGTTGTTTTAATAATGGGTGATTTCAACGTTGTAATAAGTCAAGAAGAAAAGCAAGGTGGACGGCCTTTCCGTGTGGCTGAAGCCTTGGACTTTGTGGATTTCATGGATGAAATAGAGCTGGTTGATGCTGGATTTTCTGGTTCCAGGTTTACCTGGTGTAATAATCGGGGGGAGGGGGTGGGGTTCGAATCTGGAAACGATTGGATAGGGTTTTGTTAGATGATGAATGGTTGAAGCGGGAGGTGCAGGTCAATGTTAAACACTTGGCTCGTTTTGGGTCAGATCACTCACCACTTCTGGTTTCTTGTGCGCCAAAGAAGAAGTCAAGACGAGGCAGCTTCAGTTTCCTTGATTTCTGGATTTCCCACCCGAGCTTCTTGTCAGTAGTAAGGGAGGCATGGAATACGTCGGAATTGGGTTGGCCATTAAGAGTTTTTCTGACCAAGTTGAAACAGGTGAGCAGGTTCTAGCGAAATGGAGCTATGATGTTTTTGGTAATATTTTTGATCGAGCCCGTCAAGCAGAATAGTAGGTGCATCTACATGAAGTGGAGATGCAGGAGAATCCTTCCAATCAGGCTCTATCCAGACTTGTTGAGTCGCAAGGTGTTTTAAGGATGGAACTGTTGCAGGAGGCGGCCTTCTGGAGACAGAAGAGTCACCTGAAATTTTCAAGGAAGGTGATGTAAATACCAAGTTTTTCCACTCTTTGGTGCGGAAGAAAAGGGTTAAGTCTTACATCCATGGGGTCTGGGATGTAGAGGGGACATGGGTTGAGGAGGGCACGCAGTTGAAAGAAGAAGCGGTTAATTTTTTCAAGCACCTTCTAGATGGAGGGTCGGGCACTAGCATAGAAGCAAGCCTACTGGATACTATTCCATCGACCTTGTCTGCATCAGACAATGAGGAGCTCGAGCGTCTCCCTACCATGGAAGAGGTTCGTAAAGCGTTATTCTCGATGAATGGGAAGAGTTGTTCGGGTCCGGATGGATTTTGGGATCATTCTTCACGGCATGCTGGGACATAATTGGCAATGATCTGTTTCGGGCAGTGTTGGATTTCTTTGTGGGATCGGAGCTACCACCGGGTGTCACGGCCACATGGACTGCGCTAATACCTAAAAAATTGAATCCCTCATCTTTTGCAGAGTCTAGGCCAATTAGTTTGTGCAACTTTATCAACAAGATTCTTTCAAAGGTCTTGTTGATCAGGTTGGAAAACGTGCTTCCACGGATCATCTCCCTGCAACAGAGCGGGTTTGTACAACGTAGAATCATAGTGGATAACATATTATTGGCACAAGAAATGATCTCTGCAATTGATAGGAAAGTTCGGGTATCGAATGTGGTGCTCAAGCTTGACATGGCAAAGGCGTATGATAGGGTGTCATGGTCCTTCCTCATCCAGGTCTTGCAAAAATTTGGGTTTGGAGAAGTTTGGCTGGATATAATCTAGAGATTGGTATCGAGCTGTTATTTTTCAGTTCTGTTTAACGGAAAGCCTTGTGGTTTCTTCCGTTCCATACGTGGTCTCCGTCGGGGAGATTCGCTGTCTCCTGCTTTGTTTATTATAGCAGCGGAGGTTCTCTCTCAGAACCTGAACTTACTGCTCCATGATTCGAAGTTTGTGCCATATTCGGTGGGAAGGACTGGTTTGTCAATCACGCATCTAGGGTACGCTGATGACATCATTATTTTTTCTAATGTGAGAAAGTCATCTCTGAAGTGTTTGATGGGGGTTCTGGATGCATACCAACGGATGTCGGGTCAATTGGTCAATGCGGCCAAGAGTTGCTTCTTGGTTAGGAGAAACGCGAGCCGACGGGTGAAGGAGGTGCTTGCTCAGGTGATAGGTCTTCAATACCGATCATTTCAATACCGTGCTATCTTTGGAGGTCTTTTGGACAAGGTAGCAGGGTGTATTAACTCCTAGCAGGGTAAGTGGTTATCTAAAGGGGCGAAGATTGTGTTGGTGAAGCATGTTCTGACCTCTATGCCTATTCATTTGTTGGCAGTCTTGGATCCCCTAAGGGGTCATTTATGATATTAAGAGGCTGTTTTCATGATTTTTCTGGGTCGATTTAGAGCTGCAAGGAAAGAGACACTGGGTGGCATGGCACAAGCTGTGTTACCTAGTGGAGGAGGGCGGTCTTGGTTTCCGTTCTATGCAATCTGTTATTCATGCATTCTCGTGGAAGCTTTGGTGGTAGTTTAGGAAGGGTGAATCCTTGTGGGCTCAGTTTATGAAGGATAAATACTTTGGAAGATCTCATCCAAATCAGGTACAGCTTTGCACTTCAATGACAAATGTGTGTCGTCGCATGCTTAGGGTTAGGCCTCGGATGGAGTTCCATTTGACATGGGATGTCACTCACGGACAAGTTTCTTTCTGGTGGGATAATTGGAGTGGCAACGGGCCATTGGCATGGAAGTACCCGGAAGTGGCTTCAGATGCCCCTCTAGTAGAATTTACGCAGGATGGGAGGTTGGATTGGTCGATTTTACCTTCGGTGCTCACAAATGTGGGTTTTCCTGCTCTTAGCTACTCAATTCTTCCATCGGGTGACGAACCAGATTCCATGGTGTGGGATTTAACTCCACATGGGAGCTTCACAGTTAGCTCAGCAATGCAAATGGTACGGCCCTCCAGACCGTCTTCAAGGGTATATGCTTCCTGTTGGAACAAGTCTATTCCTCTAAAGGTCTCTTTCTTTCTGTGGAGTTTGTTTCAATGGAAATTGCCACTGGATGATGTTTTGCGTAAATTGACCTTTGCTGGCCCGTCTTGGTGTGGATGTTGTGCTTTGCCTCAGGAAGAGTCTCTGGAGCACGTTTTTTCTTTTGGGGACTTGGCGAGGACCACTTGGGGGTTTTTCGAAGGCTCGTTAGGTTTTGATTGCGCTGGAAGAACTGTTCGCTCTCGCTGGTTAGGTTGGTGGTCGAATAGACAACAAAGGTCAGGGCTTAGATGGCTTGTAAAAATCCTACCAGCGTTCATATTATGGCATTTGTGGATTGCTCGGAATAAATGGAGGTTTGAGGGGGTTTGTCTTTTAGCTGAGCAAGTGCGTTGGTCTATAGTGTAGGATGTGCATATTGCTTGCAGGTCGAAATACCCCCAATGGTCGAGGGGGACAGGGGATTGGTTCTCGATTTTATCGGCTCTTGGTAGTCGACGCCTGCAAGTGGTGGTTACTAGCGTGGTATGGGAGTTTGCTCCACAAGGGGTGGTAAAATTGAATACAGATGGATCGGTGCAGTCATCTCAAGGTGGTGGTGGAGGGGTCTTGAGAGATGCGGATGGGAATTTCCTATTTGGTTTCGCTTAGCAATTTGGACAGGTAGATTCTTTACAGGCGGAGGCTCAAGCACTATTGCACTGGATGGAGATGTGTAATGATCTAGGATATTCTCATGTGGTTGTCGAGTCTGATTCGTAGGTTCTAATTAGCGTGATCCAGGGACGATTTGCGGCTCCACTGAAGATTCGCTCCACCATACTGCGGATTCAGGGGGTTCAGATGGTGGCGGAGCTTCATCATTGTTTTCGAGAGGCAAATTCGGTGGCGGATGCTTTGGCAAGCATAGGAGTTAGTCAGTCATGTGTTTTTTCATCTCTATACAGTTGCCCCCCTCACATTTGTAGTTTACTGGCAATGGATAGGGCTTAGATATGTAGTTTTCATTTCTCCCCTAAAGGAGTAAGAGGGGCCTTGGCCTCATAGCTTGTAAATCTTTGAGTTCTTAATAAAGGGATAGTCAGGCCCATCCGCCAGATATGATTGGCGGTTTAATAAAAAAAAATGCTAGACCAAAGGGAAAATATGGGACAAAATGCCTCATTTATAGCTACAAATTTAGACATAAAATTGTCCAAAATAGTCCTAGTTTTTTTAGCACTGGTGACATTTTTTGAAAAAGCATAACATGAGTTTTATAAGTTGAAAAATTATAAAACTTACACCATTAGAAAATAAACTCAAAAAACTAATAATCTTTAGAAGAATTTTTATGAAATTCAGCTCATAGGTAAGTCAAATTTTAGTTCCAAATCATTGCTACCACAAATCTCAAACAAAGCAGGTCATGATTTTTTGCAAATTTTGTAAATTTTTTGGTATTGATAGAAAGTGGCCTTGAAATTTATATCATTGAAAGATCTCTGAATCTAGTTTCAAACACAATAAACAGAACTCAGTTTCAATCTTTCTATACCAAGTTATGGCCAATGTACTAAAATTGTACAGAGGCTTTGTGAAAATTTCAGAAACGTATCAGCACGGAAAACAAGAAACTCTCTCCAATAAAACTTCAAGATTTTGACTCAAATTCAACACACAAATGTAGCTTAATTTTCTGCCATGAAAATAGAAAATTTTTGAAGCTTTAACCACTTAAAACTCATGATTTTATTCCTAATCCAACCTACACATGTAGTTTAAAGTCTCATAGGGTGTTTTGAACAAGTTTTAGCTAAAAATCATCACAAAAATTTCAAAATCCAAGTTCAAAATCTCAGCTTCCAGTTCGGCCAACAAGTAGAAAATTTCCCTAAAGTTTTCTAAAATTTCAACCAACAAATCTCTCAAATCTCACCCAACAATCCACAACACATCCACAAAGGTTCATTGCCACTATGTAAAAGAAGATATACCCAACAATTTTCACAAGGAAAGCCACTAAAAGAGCACAGTGAAATTAAACCACAGTGAAATTAAACCCGAAGTTGGTATCTTCAAGAATTAAACATCAATTGAGTCAAAATCCACCAATTAATCTTGTCATCCACCTACGGGATCATCTTAACTTCCATAAGAAAAAGAAAAGAGTTAGTCTTAACTACATTACCTCTCTTGTTCCAAGCAAATCAAGTGAGAAATCAAGCCACAAAGTCCACCAAGATCCTTTCCTTTCAAGCTTAAGCAATAGGGTGATGGTGTGAGATGATCTTCCTTTGTTAACCCCAAGTACAAGCAAGAAATCGAGCAAGATGGTGAATTTTTTCTCTTTCTTTTTCCATAGTCTCTCTCTCTATTTGCCAAGGAAAAATGAAATTTTGGAAGACAATGGAAGCATGTTGGGTAAGTTTGGTAGGTGGAGTTTTTGAACACTTGGAGGAGGTTGCACCACTTGTCACTTTCTTGTGACAAGTTTCTCCCAACTCCCTCAATTCCTCACTTATCTCTTACTAACCCATTTCCTCAAAATTCTTTTTCACTAAAACCCCACTTTTGACCAAGTTCATCATACACCTCACTAAAAGTCACATTTACCCCTCTCGTTAACTCTCACATGCAACAATTAATAAAATCACCGAGACTAAAAAAATCATTTTTCCAAACATTAAATTAATAAATAAGTCAATGTTAATAATGTGAGGCCCCGTACCATAAATTTAATTTATAAATTGCAAAATTCCATATTTTCATTAAAAAAATTAAAATTAAAAATTATTTTAGTTTGAATTATTTGATTTTCGTATATCAATTGTAATGGCACGAAAAGTTTTAAAATGCATTATGCGCGTTTAAATTTTGTATTTGATTAAATTATTTGAATGTTTAAATTTCGCATTCGGGTCTAGGGTTGACTATTGGACATAAATTTTGAATGTTAGAAGATGTATTCAGGTATATAAATTAGAGAAACCGAGATTGTGGTGTCGCGTTGTGTGAGTCGACATGACACGACAAAAGTGGCTTTAAGTCAAATCAAACAACTTTATCTTTTCTTCCAATTTCCCAACAAAAGCCCCAAAAGTCAAATGAACTACCCATTCACTTCTTCTTCTTTCCTCTAGGTTGCAGCTCACTCCCTCTCTTCCCCCTCCCTTTCATCTTCAATAATCAACCACAAAACCTCCATTGAAACTACCAAAAACTTGAAGGTCTTCCTAGTTTTTCTTGGGGAAATTCGGATTAGCTTGGAAGAGAGGAGAAGCTGGTGGTTGAGCTTAAGGATTAAGGCCTTGTGTGAGTTATTTCTTCCTCCATTCTTCCAGCTTCTTGTTTGAGGGAGGTAAGCTTACTAAACACCAAAAACCTTGCTCCTTTGTTTCATTTTCTCGATTAAGAGAGCTTGTAGCTCTTTGAGTTGGATTTTGTTGTTGATTGATGAAAGTGGGCTCTATGAAATCCCACCATATATGAACTTGGGGCTGTTGATGATCTTATGTGTGTGTGTGAGGTGTTTATTGTGGTGATTTGTTGCCAAAAATGAAAGAGGAAGGAGAAAGAGAAGAGCTGAGAGAGGGTTGTGTGTGTGTCGGTTTCTTTGCAGCTTTGTTTCCTCCAATTTTGGCTCAATGATTCCATGTTTTCCTTATTGATTCTTGATGCTTATATGATGGCCTAATTTTGGGAGAAATTTCATGTAAAAATAGTTTTGTTTGATGTTGCAAAATGGTTGAGAAAGAAAGATTGAAAATCTGGAATTTCGTATGTAACAGGGTTGGTGAAACAGCTTTCTTGAAACTGTTGTAACTTGGCGTAGGAAGGTCCAAATTGAGTTCTGTTTGTTGTGTTTGAAACTAGAATCTGAGTTCTTTCATCAGTATAAATTTCAAGGGCTAGTTCGATTTTTGTGAATTTTGGAAAATTTTCAAAGTTGACTGAAAATCAAGACTGTTATGTTCTGTTTTCACTGTAACAGCAGTTTTAAAGTGAAATTTGATTGGTTTTCGATTTGAATCTTGTATAAGTATCTTCTCGAGAGTTTTAGTTCATTGAATCTACTTTCCAATGGTATAAGATTTGTAATTTTTGGACTTATAGAACTCAAGTTATGATTTTTCAAAAAATACTGCACAAAATCGAAACTTTTCTAAGAAAGCTTAAAATCTGGAAATTTGAATGCTCAAAACTGCCGATTGTTGTTGAGGTCATTTTGCCCTGTTTTAACCCCATTATTTCTTGGTTTTCTCATGGTTATTCACTGCTAAGATGATGATCTAGATGAGGGCTAGACCCCTTGATAAATGGGCATTTTTGGTACATCAAAAGTTAGGCAAAAACTCATGAATGATAGTTTAAAATCTGGATATTTTAGCTCTTCATTCTTTGCCGAACTACTGCCCTGTTTTGAAGCTTTTGATTCAAAATTTTGTTACCATTTTGTTTCCATTTGATAATAGAATGTTGCTAGAGCTTTTGCATCAATGCTTGAGTGATTTGGGGCTGGTTTAGTTAAGAAAAATGTTTGAAAATCAAAAGGAGGAAAATCTGGCAGCTTAGTGTTTAGATTTTTCACAAACTTTGGCCATCTAAAAAGCTATCTTCCCGTGTGATTTTTTGGCTCAAATTTGGTACACACATAATTCACAGTGTACAAAATTTGGTGATTTTTTAGTGGCATTTTGATGCCCAAATGTTGTCTCAGAATTAGTTTCTCAAATTTGGAAATCTTCCCGTTAGTCTTTGTGAACCCCTGTTCTTCTAATGGCTGTAATTCCTTGCTCGGGAGTCGGAATCGGGCACCATCAGTGGTGTTTAAAACTAGACTTCACAGGCTTTCTAATGGTATATGGTTTACATGTTAGTTCTTTCCCTATCAATACCAGTGAAGCCACAAAGATGGCTGTTTTCAAGACTGATTTGCCTGTTTTTGTTCCTCACGACTTCTTGTGTCGTACTTTTGCCTACTTTACAAAATGAATCTTGGAGCGAGCCCTTCTAGTGAATTGTAGTACTCCGAGCCTAGTTTCCATAGCCATAGGTCTGCCTAATTTCGATAAGTGTAGCCTAAGATATGGTCCGAACAAGAAGTAGTGGCAGTGTGGTCTTGGTGAATTTTAGTAGTTAAGCTAAGGTTTTAAACTTTAGTTATTTTGGCTAGTGATTGATAGTGGGATTTTGGCTCAGGTGATCAAGACTTCGCCGAGGGTGACTCGACTATCGAGGTTTAACCTTCTTGCTCTTTCACTTGTTTTACTTGAATTTGGTGAGTGTTCAAGTGTATGATTATTTGAAACTTTATTTAATGTTAATGATTTGAGAAGCATGCTTGTGTGTCTCAGTGAGCGTGTACTTTACTACGCTCACCTTAATTGAATTACCTCTAAATGAGTTCCACTGCTTGAATTGTTAAGTTTTTAACTGCTTGAATTACTTGTTATTGCTATTGAAAGTGTGGGGACGCCCAAATCCCATCAGGGAACCTTTCACCTCAACCGGCAATAGGGGTTTGGTCGAGGGATTGGTGAACCATGGGTCTTAAAAGTGTTTATGTCGGTTGGAGTGCGCTCGCCGACCAAGGTATACTCGAGTATTACCAAGTTAATATTTTGGAGTTCGGGCCCGGTCAAGGGGGTGTAATTAGACGGGAGAGGGAGAAAGTGGTGAATATGGATCAAGAAAGTGAGCGGTTGATGGAGTGTCAACATTTTGATTGGAACTCGGAGCTCGTGAAATGGACCGGATATGATTGTGGAAAATGCAGAAATCTGGAGTGAGGGTACGTGCTACGTCTCTGAGGATGGTAGTCACCTCTACCTCCCGTGTCCACCTGTATCCTTTTATATGGTGTTATTAAATTGCCTTCCATGAAATATTGTTGGTTTCTTTGAATTGTTTTAATTGCTAAAGTATCGTTTTAACCTGCTTGTGTGCATGTTTTCTTGGCCTTACTGAGCATTAGCTCACCCCAACATATTTGTTTTTCTTAACAGGTTTTGAAGTGGGAGACGTGTATCGAGGAATTTAGCTTCTTGTGTAGGATTTCCTCACTTTTGTATAAGATTGAAACTATTTGTGAAATTGATGGATTTTTGTACTTGGAGTTTAAAACTATTGTAATTTTGATGAAATTATTGGACTTGTGCTCTTGAAAGTTGAATTAGTGAGTTTTATGGATTTCAATTATAGTTTTAAGAATGAATACTTGTATTTATATTCGGTTTTAGTGAGTGAGTCCTGGCGAGAGTTGGGCAGGCGGCCCGTCGATACCTTAGGGTTCGCCCTAAGGAGAAGTTGGGTCGTCACAAATAAGATACACAAATCATTCATTGTGAAATCAATAAATGTAGATAATCCAAAGTGAAAAATTGAAAAATAAATTTCACGAATATTTGGATTCTCACAAGAACCAACCATGTAGGCAGTAAACAACTATTCAACATACATTTCTTGATTAATAAAACCATTCAAAAATGCACTTTTGACATCTATTTGATATAATTTAAAATTTTTATAGCAAGTATAAACAAGAAACATTTTAATAGACTCCAATCTAACTATGGGGGCAAAGGTTTCATCAAAATCTATTCCTTCTTCTTTTGCATACTCCTTAGCAACTAGTCTAACCTTATTTCTAACAATCTCACTCTTGTCATTCAATTTGTTTCTAAAAACTCATTTAGTTCCAATAATCGGGTAATCTAAAGACTTTTCAACTAAAGTCCATACACTTTTTCTCTCAAATTGATTGAGTTCCTTTTGCATAGTCATGATCCAACTATCATTCTTTAATGCCTCATTAACATTTATAGGCTCAAATCATGAGAGTAAAGCAAAGTTATCTACAAGGTGTTTAGTAGAGGAACATGTTTTTACCCGTTTCGATAGATCACCTATGATCAACTATTTTGAATGATTTTGTGTGAACTTCCATACTTTGAAAAGATCTTTTGGAATTTCCTCATCCTTCTCCTCTTCTCATTTTTCATTTTGAGAATTGCTTTCCCTTCTGGTATTTTCTTCATTTTGGATAGTTAACTTCTCAAGTCCTTCTTGTAAACCTATATCATCATTTTCACTAATATTCTTGGCAACAATTCATTAGATTCATCAAAAACAATATGAATTCCTCAATAAAAAGATTTCTTCTATTATAAACTCGATAAGCACGTTTGTCATTACAATACCCTAAGAAAATACCTTCATCCATTTTCTTGTCAAATTTTTCAAGATATTCTTTGATATTTAAAATAAAACATTTGCATCCAAAAACTCTAAAATAACCAACAATAGGCTTTTTTGTCAAAAAGAAGTTCATAAGAAGTTTTGTTTAAAATAAGTCTTAAAATAACTCTATTCATTATTACATAACAAATCGTGTTAACCGCCTCCACCCAAAAATATTTTGGCAAATTACATTCACTAATTATGGTTCTAGTTGTTCTTGAAAAACTCTATTTTTCCTTTCTACAGTGCCCTTTTTTTGGGGGACTTTGGTGGCTAAAAACTTATGTGAAACACCATTATGATCGAAAAAATTCTGGAAAATGACAATATTTAAATTCGATTCCATTGTCACTTCTAATTCTCACAATAGATAAGTTTAGCAAATTTTGAACTTTAACAAATAAAGTGACAAAGTTTTTTGAAAACTTCATTCTTGTGAGCAAGAAACAACACCCAAGTGTATCTTAAATAATCATCAACTATCACAAAGGCATATTTTTTATCTTCCAAACCAGTTACTTGAGTAGGACCAAATAAATCTAAATGCAAAAATCCAAAGGTCTAGTAGTTGAAATACAATTTTTTGGTTTGAAAGATAAAATTTGAGATACATCACAAATTTTATCTTTTTTAAATTTTACTTTTGGTAAACTTCTAACAAGCTCCTTTTTAGAAATTTCATTTAGTAAATCCATGTTAAAGTGACAAAACCCTCTATGCCATAGCTAAGGATTATCATTTGAAACTTTAAGTCATTTGATTTTAGAATCATCAATCTTTTCAAGATATATAATATAAATATCACTAAACCTCTTTTCTTTGAAAACTACATCAAATTTTGAATCAAGAACAAACATTCATACTTTTTGAAAAACACATATAAATTTATATCACATAATTGACTAACACATAACAAATTATATCCCATATTTTTAATTAAAAGCACATTTTGAATAAAAGTTTCACCATTTTTGCCAATATCACATATTCCAATGGTTTTGGCCTTCATATCATCTCCTAATATGACTTTTCCACTACTTTTTGTTTTAAGTTTGATGAATTGAGAAGCATCTTCGATCATATGTCTTGAACACCCACTATTTATGTACTACTTTGATTCTTTGGAGATTTTTTGAGGCAAATCTACACAAGAGATTAGGAAATAATGTTTCCTACCATTTCATCTTTGGGTCCATGAGAGTTAGCACAATTTCTAACTATCCAAAATGTTTTCATGCCCTTTCTTTGATTTTTTCCTTACATAACACTTATTTTTCATATGTCCATATTGACAACAATAATCACAAATTACATTAGAATCCTTTAGACAAGTGGGTTTAATAAAACTAATCCCCTTTTTCTAAATATAGTTGGTTCATTTTTTTTTTGTGATAAACTTTGTTTTTCATTTTTAAGAAAATCATGTAAATCATCCATTCTTTTTCTCAACATATTTTGGTCCATTTTGAAAGTGTCATAAAATTTTGCTTTTGCTTCTGACTTCCTTTTGAAATCATTTTGATTACTAACAATGTCAACCTTGAGATTTGAATTCTCATTGAGCAAAGTATTAATCATGATTTTCAAACCCTTGTTTCTCGTATAAGATTCCTTCAAGTTATCATGTAATTTTTTAATAAAGGATTCAAGATCATCATCATCACAATTATTTTCAAGATAAGAGTAACTAGTTGATACCTCATTATCACCCATGGCTATGAAAGCCATTTTAACTGACTCTTCATCCTCTTCTACTTTTCCATCAGAATTGCACTCATTCGAAGTAATTTGAAAGTTGTTGAATCTTTGTTTTCTTTCTCCTTTTCCTTCCTTCTTCTTTTTCATGGGACATTCATTCCGTAATATCCTATTTGACCACACTCATAACACTTTTTATTCGACTTCTTGTTAGTCTCTTGCTTCCCTTTTCCTCTTGAGTTGTTGATGAGAAATGGAATGGTGGAAGCTTTGATTTGGAATCATCAAAGAGTACTATCCTAATGACCCTGATTTTGGGGAAGTGTTCAATGCTTTTCCACGGCAAAGCCGTGAGAATTATTTTCTTTCACAGGGTTATTTATACTATAAAGACAAAATGTGTATTCCTACATGTTCTATGCGTGGATTGTTTGTAAGGGAAGCACATAGTGGAGGTCTTATGGGACACTTTGGAGTGGCAAAGACATTGTCTATACTCCAAGAGCATTTCTACTGGCCAAAGATGAGGCATGACGTGGAGCGTATCATCCAAAGGTGTGTAACTTGTCATCATGCCAAGTCTAAGGTAAATCCTTATGGACTCTACACTCCACTACCTGTTCCTAGTATGCCTTGGGTTGATTTGTCTATGGACTTTGTGCTAGGCTTACCTAGGACTAGACATGGTCATGATTCTGTGTATGTTGTAGTTGATAGATTTTCTAAAATGGCACATTTCATTCCATGTCATAAAACTGATGATGCAAAACATGTGGCTGATTTATTTTTCAAAGAGATTGTACGTTTACATGGTATGCCACGCACAATAGTTTCTGATAGAGATGTTAAGTTCCTTAGCTACTTTTGGAAAACTTTATGGAGTAAATTGGGAACTAAACTCTTATTCTCTACTTCTAGTCATCCTCAGACTGATGGACAGTGAAGTGGTTAATAGAACCCTGTCTACACTGTTGCGTGCTATCATTAAAAGGAATCTTAAAACTTGGGAAGATTGCCTACCGCATGTAGAATTTGCATACAATAGGACAATACATAGTGCTACACAATACTCTCCTTTCGAAATTGTCTATGGATTTAACCCGCTTACTCCTCTAGATTTGATGCCTTTACCTGTGTCTGAGAAAGTTAATCTAGATGGGAAAAAGCGTGCTGAATTTGTTCGTGAACTCCATGCCAAGGTCCGTGCTAACATTGAGAAACGTACATTACAATATGTACAAAATGCTAATCAGGGCCGTCCTAAGATGGTTTTTGAACCGGTGGTGGGTGTGGATTCACATGAGGAAGGAAAGATTTCCTGTCCAAAGTAACAAACTACTTCCTAGAGGCGATGGACCATTCCAAGTAGTTGCAGTGTCAATAAAACGCATACAAACTTGACCTTCACGGTGAGTATGGTGTACATGCAACTTTCAATGTTTCGACTTAAGTCCTTTCCATGCGGGCGATGAGCTTGATTTGGGGACAAATCCTTCAAGAGGAGGGAATGATGATGAGCTCGGAACTGCCATATGAGTCAAGGATATTCCAACAATGCCAAGTGGTCCAATAACGCGAGCACGTGCCAAGAAGCTTAAGGATTCCATGCAAGCGTTGGTGTGTCACGTACAAGACCAAGTAGGATGTCCGAGTAACCTTCAAGAACTTCGAAATAAGGATCTCAAGCTTTACACGTTAATCCAAGTCGTTGAAGATAAGGAAGTTGCATTGGAAGTTTCAGCCGAACCTAGGGTTAGGGTTATTAGGGTTTTCTTGCTTTCGATTTGAGTTTTTGTTTGTTTCAGTTGTAATGGGCCGAATTACCTTGCTAAATAAGCTTGAGTAATTAAAGTCCAATTGCCATAATTAGCTAGTTAAATTCTGGTTAATTAGTTGGGCTATGACCAAGGTACACTTGGGCTTAATGAGGTCAAAGCCTAGTTCAATTAGGATTAGTCTTTCATTGATTCATAGTAGTAGTAGGATTAGTTTTTCCAAGGCTATATATGATGGACGAATTTAGGGGGAGTTTTTTTAATCAAATTTTCAGCTTATTCTTGTGAGAATAGCACGTCTCTTTCTAAGAGATTCTTCTTTGAATACTTGAGAGATTTTGAGTGTTCATTCGACTTATCAATCAAGAACCACACTTGATTGTGGCGTCATCTACCAACAGCCTTGGTTCGCTAATTCATTGTTCTACGGGTTAAGATTAAATTCAAGGTTCGTAGTTCCGCGGGTTAGAAGGGTCGAGAGTCTTCCGTAAGTTCAACTTGATAATCGTCTAGATCCTACACCAATTCACATCATCTCAAAATAAAATAAGAAAGCAACGGGAAATAATGGGAAAACTGGACAATTATGCCCTTATTCACTAATCTAACCCAAATGACAGTTCTTCATACTTTATATAGAGCTTTGAACCATCATTCAAAGGAAAGAATCTTCATGAAAATTTGAAGCTTTAATCAGCTTGGATAAGAATATAAGAAATGATTCCAAATCAAAGCTTCCACCATTCCATTTCTCATCATTCCCCTCCTTTTGAAAGGTGATTTGTCCCAAATCGAAGGATCGTTTGCACTGGAGAACTTCAGGCCATGTGTTGATGAATGCGAGCCAAGAAACATGCCTTCTAGTCAATTGGATCAAGAACCAACATGCACGCTTCAGCTCACAAGTATCTTGCCAATAGCCTATCACATGTATACCTGGATCAAAAATGAAAGATGAGGAATAAATGATGAGGAAACACAGATATTCACCCACTTTACCTAATTGATAACAAGTAGGAAAAGTTTGTACTCCATGAATCATTAAACGACTCTTAACACAACCTACAAACACACAAAACTCACCAAATGAATATGCATCATAACCAAACGAATTAACTAAAACAGACTCATAAGGACTCAATGGTAGACACTCACAGTTAAAACAAATAGGACTCTCACAATGACTCAAATAATTATCAAAATAACTGACAAAACATAAGCAACTAGCATGATCAACAACATCAGAAGAATGACTCAAAGGACTACCATAACAATCTACACAATCCAAACAAATGGCACGGCTTTCAAATGCAAAAGAATTAACTAGAGGATAAGATTGAAGACTCCCTTTCAAATTCAAAGGTTGGTTGGTGAAAACGGTCTTCAATTCTTGGGAGTGAATGTAGAAAGTTGCAATGCCTCGAAAGAACATGGTTCCTTTTAAAGACTTTGCAATGGCGCACAACAAAACCATCTTTACTTCACCTTGTTGTACCTGAAAAAGACCATTAACACTAAACAAAGTAAAGTTAAGATTGTTAGAAAAATAATAAGCCCTTCACGCTACTTGGACTCAAATTACTAAAAACCTAACCTAACTAGAATAGGCCAACATGGCTCTATCTTTTAGGAAATATCTAAAACAACTAAATTGACTCAAATAAACTCAATAAATTCGGCCAGCATTACACACCAAAGCTGGTTGGAAAATAAAATAAGAAAGCAACGGGAAATAATGGGAAAACTGGACAATTATGCCCTTATTCACTAATCTAACCCAAACGACAGCTCTTCATACTTTATATAGAGCTTTGAACCATCATTCAAAGGAAAGAATCTTCATGAAATTTTGAAGCTTTAATCAGCTTGGATAAGAATATAAGAAATGATTCCAAATCAAAGCTTCCACCATTCCATTTCTCATAAGTTGTTGAGTTGGTTGGAGTTATTATTTCTTGGTCCACCATTTCTTCTAAATCTTCTTTTGTTTGAGAGGAACTTTTTGAAACTTTTGGTGAGAAGAACTAAGTCATTGTCTTCCATTTCTATATTCTCACTATCAATAGAGAATGAGTCATCTTCTTCTTGAGAAGTCTTGAGTGCTATGTTTCTTTATATCCTTATATCCTCCTCTTCTTGCACCTTTGACTTGAGTTTCAACACATAAAAGGTTAGAGAGTTTATAAGTAGTTCAATAGACATAGAACTCAAATCCTCAACTTCCTCTATGGCGATGACTTTGCTTCCCATTCCTTGGACAGAGTATTCAATATTTTCCTATTCTTTTCCCTCAAGGTGTACTCCTTACCAAGCGTCTCAAGATTCTTAATAATATCATTAAACCTACAATACATTTTGTCAATGTTCTAATGGAGCCCTCATGTATAGTACATTAGACAATCACTACCCTCATGTATTTCCCTTAACTTGTCTCAAATCTCTTTGGCCATTTTACACCTTTCGACTCTATTAGACTCATTGGCATCTAAGGCATTGTATAGTACATTTACAGCTTTGGCATTCAAGGTAAGATTGTTCTTGTCTTGGGTGGTTGGTTCTCACCTAGTTTTGGGTCTTTTTGTGAGGCCCCGATTTTTTCCCAATTTCTGAAAATATTAAATAATGTTAATTATAGTTATTTTGGTTTGCCAAGGTGTTTATATGGTTTGTTTTGCTTTTAAAAGTGTTTGGTTTTGACTCGCTTGTTTTACAAAGTTTGAAAACCCTAATTTTTTGAAAATCCTAATACGTATATGCAAAAACCCTAGTTTGGATTTGTAAAACCCTAATTTTGAAAATACATTTAAGTTTTACGTTTAATGACAAGTTTGTTATTTCTTGATTTTACGTGCGTAAATGCATGATTAAGAAGAGGGATTAAGATTTCTAGGTGGTTAGTGATCTTAGTAGGTGTGTTTAAGCTTTGATAGATTAGGTTAATTTGTGCACCTATGGACTAGTTTGAAAGGAAAGAAAAATCATTTGGGCAAAGGGAGCAATTAACCTAAGTTGATAGGTTTAATTGTGTATGACAACTTTGACTCAAGTTTAACCAAGGTGAAATATCTTTGTGGAGTTATCATTTGGGCTAATTCTAGAAGAGGCCAATCGGCCAGGCAAGAAGAAAGGAAGAAAGGAAAACTGTGGGAAAAGAAAGGAAAAGAAGAAAGAAAAAAAGAGAGGAAAAAGAAAGGAAACTAGAGGAAAGCTTGGGATTTTGTCAATTTCAGCCATCAAACCTTCATTTGGAAGTTGGGGCACTTGATTGGGAAGCTCAACCTTTACTACAAGAGGTATTCTACACTTTGTATAATGGATATTTGGGTGAAAGTGCTGAAATTTACTTAGTTGATTAAGATTGGTGAGGATGATGAATTTTGCTTGTGTTATAGCTTCTTGATGATCAAAGCTAGTTGAGAAGATGATTCCATGGCTTAGTTTTCTTGTTTTGCTTGTCTTGAATCTTGGCCAAGAACTAGGGTTAGGGTTTTAGTTGAAGTTTCATATTGTAGCTTATGTTTGTGTTTGTGGGTGATGAAGTGTTGTTGGTTGAATTTTTGTCCATTTTTCTGTCCGAATTTGCTTGATATTTTCGAAAATGATGAGGACAGAATTAGCTTTAGCACAAAGCATGAAAGTTGTAGAGAGTCGAGTGAGGATTCTACCTGTAAATTTTTAGGTGAATCTGAGTACTGTATCATGTGAAATGACTAAAATACCCCTGATGCTCTGTTTCTGGCAGAAATGATTTTTTGCTACTGTAATGGGTCATTTTGACCAGGAAGATGAAGGTTTTTGCTTTTGATGTCTTTTAAGAATTTTATCCCTGTATGTTAGCTTTCTAACGGCTTTGGAATTTCTTGATTTGGATTTGTGAGCGTTGAGTTATGATCGTTTGAATGTAGCCTGTCGGCAATTCTGACGGGGAAAATTTCTGAAATTGTTTTGACATTTTTCACCTAGAAATAAAAACTCTAGGCAGAGGTTGTCTTCACGAAAGTTGTAGCTTGTTCTCTTAGCTTCGAAACGGCACCTCGTAAATTCTAATCTGATACTTGTAGCCTGAGTTATGAGTATTAGCGTACAGGGTGTCAAAACTGTCTTCTGCACCTTTTAGTGTGTGTTTTCCGTTTTCGTTCCATTTCATTCGTTTTCCGTTTAACGCTCATGCGTGTGCTCCTTTTAACTATATGAAGTTTTTATAAGCGGTTTTCGAGAGTTTAATTCATTGAATATTTTCATGTCACGTCATTTCACCTTTGAAATGGATTTTGCCAAACCTTTTAGTTTGGAATCAGAAAAGTAATTTGCTTGCACTTTCACATCTCAGGAGATTCTGTGGATGTTGGAGATCATGTTTAACCACCTACATTGTCTTGTTTACGCTCAACTGTTGGTGAGTGTTCCTTGCATGTTTGTGAATAAATTGCTCTGTTGACGTGTTTAAATGCTTTTAATAATTATGTGAAGGGCGAGTGTGTACTTTATCGCACTCGGCCTACTTTTTATTATACTGTTCAACTGTGTGCTTTTCCATTGTTTGTATATTATTTGTGCATGAATGTAGGCCATGTGTACTAACACATAGGCTGAACAAGGCCTTTCCCCGTTATCGACCTATTCGAAGCGGACTTCGGTCGGGTAGGTTGATAACCTAGAACGCATGGTATACTCGAGTATTACCACTAGGAGTTATAAGGAGGAGTAGGGGGTTGAGTATTGAACAAGACGGACTGCAAGCGCTTCCAGTGGAACTGTATCCTTTCAGGGTATTTTCCCGTTTATGTGTTTATACATTTTATGCTTCTAAACTGAATTATATTAACCTCCGAGTGCTTAGCGATATATTTTGCTCCATTTACTATGTGATTTGTATGATATTAGGATCGCTCACTGGGCTTTTAGCTCATCCCTTTCAACTTTGTTTTTCCTTAGCAGGATTTGAGATCGAGAGCTTCCAAGGGTTACACTGGGTCGGTTTGGAGACTTAATATTGTATTTTGATGTAACCCTTGTGTTTTGAATTGTACTAATGGAATTTTGGATGGATAAACTTTTGTATCTGTAATTATAGTTCGGGACGTTTGTGGTTCGTTAAGGAAACTTTGGGGTTTAAATGTTACAGTTGATTTGAGGACATCGATGTATTTTGTTATTTGCATTTGAACTAAGGATCTGTAGTGAGTCCGTGAGGTAGGCAGATACCTTAGGGTTCGCCCTAGGGAGAGGTGGGGCTGTCACACTTATCATCTACAATGGTGGCTTCATAAGGACCCTCATTGACTATATTCCATAACTCAATATCTATAGATTGCAAGAATATCTCCATCCTATCCTTGCAACAAACATAGTTCACCCCATTGAACATAGGAGGTCTAATGATGGATTGATCCTCTAGAAACAATGTATTGGTGGTTGCCATGATCTACTTTAAGCAGATTGAGTTTAGCCTCTAGGAGACCAAATTTTGATACCAATTGTAAAGTTCCAAAGCAACCTAAGAGGGGGATGAATTAGGTTGATTAAAAACCTATACAACATGGAAATAATTTTTGTACAAATTAAATTTACCAAATTTTCTAAGTGATCAATCAAATTGATTAGCTATGATCTTGGCAATTCAAGATAGAGATAGAGCAAATTAAGCACTTAATCAAATATGAGAATTGAAAATAAAGTAGAGAAGGAATTGCAAACCAAAATGGACTCCCAAATTGTTCTCTAACTTGAAGTCCAATAACCACTAGTCAAGTTTTTTCAATTTGGTGAAACAATACCAAAGTTGTACAAACGAAGGCACATCTTCTTGCTCACTCCAAGCTCTCCTTGATCAAACTAAGATGGTTTTACAACTCTAAAAGTAAACCTTCTCAAAGCTACACTTTGAATTCCTTACTCATAATTGAAAAGCCATACAAATCACTCACTTACACAAAGAATACAATTAATGCTAGGAGAGTATTTTTACTTAAACATCACTCTTGAAGGCTTGTATGGAATGTGTACAGTTGCTTCTTTCAATTTCAGACTTTATTGTATTTATAAGGCTCATAAATGCCTTCATAAAGTGCTTCAACGGTCAAGTATTAAATGCAGAGGAAACTAGCCGTTAGGAGTATTTGACATCCAATGCTGAAGGTTTACGTCTGATAGTTTGAAATGGTTCTTCCCTTGTAGAGTGTGTCATATGGCAGATGGTGATCTTTTGTGCATCCGACATAGGTAGAGAGGTTGAGTCATTTTCCTCAAATTTATTGGATAGCCGATGATGGTGTTTTGTGCATTTGACACAATCAGTAAGCTTGATTTAATTTTCATAACTCTATCAAATGGCCGATAGATTGAGAGTTAGCATCTAATAGCTTGTGCTCGCAAGGTGAAAAGCAATCTGAAACTCTTTTCAAATAAAGATATGCTAAAACATGGTAAGTTAAATGAGAAAAATTAGAAAACTAAGTTGCTATATATCAACTAAGGGAGCAAACAATCAAATGTTGTTCTTGCATCAACTGATGTCATTGTGATGAAAGAAAAGAAAATTTTAACAAATATTTGAAACTAGAATTGATTCTGTTTTATGGTATAGATCTATAACTACAATAAACTAAGAAATGAAAATATTGAAATTTAATAAAGAAATTGCAAATTTTGTTCTCAAAATTATTTTAGCTAAAGTGATTTTGTCTATAGTACCATTTGGTAACTTTATTTTTTTCACTATTGGTTGTTTTTGATCAGCGAAGCTAATTCACAAGGTAACAGATTCCTTAGTGTTAGGAATCATAGAGATAAACGCCGCAAAAATTTAAAATTTTAATTGCTATTGGTGAATCATCCTTTGATTAAATCCACATAATACAGAGTTAGTTAAAGAAGATTATCTCAATCCATGAACACCTCTTTGAACTTGATAGAGATTTGATGCAGATGATGGCAAAGAGATCCACGTAACCACACATGCATCCAATCACTAATGGTGATCCACACAAACCTCCTTAGTTGAACCTCCAAGGTCGAATTAGCTTACGCTAGATTAGTGCTAGTTATTGCCAAGATAACCATAGACAAGTCAATTGAGATAACCCTAGTTTTACACAATGAAAAACTCATCCCAATATGAGAAATAAGAGATTTGATTTTTCCCTCATTTTCTTGGACAAATTTAGGTCTTTTTCTCTTAAAATTTTTCTCAAAAATCTCACAAGACAATTTGTGTATTGATTAGTCTTGCTAGTAAAAACTAATTGAGTATTTATAGAAAAATAAGTTGTCAAATTCTTATGGAAACTTGAAACTAGTTTTCAATAGGATTTAACTTCCACATTCTAATATTTCGTATTTGGAAGACTAAAACTTATTTGCACTATAAGTCCCTGAAATTTAATTTGTCTCATAAATTAAACTATAATTTATAAAAACTTATCTATCAAGTCTTCAATTGAAATTCATTTAATCCAACGGAAAAAGTTCTTAAAGTGTGTGACCCATTAGGTTCTCATATACCATTAATTCTATCAATCAATCAACTTATACTTTTAGATAAAGATTGGCATCTAGCAATGCATCATGACCACCCAAACAATGAGAAAAGTCAAGTGGATGACTTCATCTTTCAGTGAACGTTTACAATGTAATTAGTATCCTTTTATCACACTTAGCTCACATTAATCTTAGAATAAGTTGTGTTTATTCCACTATTTGATTAATATTCTTTTCTTGTACTAAAATATTAACTCTAATAAAGAAGTACTTAGAAACACTTTCTAAAACTCTTCCACTTAGAATTAAGATTTTCGAGTTATACTTCTACAAGTAACCAAACGTGAGATAACTCCTTTTGCATAAGAATTGTTAAATCCTTATAGGTTATTCACTATCTTTCCATACTTCAAGTATGCACCCTTTGTTAATGATGTGAGCATTCCTTATTACGGGAGCAATCATATAGTAAACAAAGTATACCTATCCATATTCAAGATATCATGATAAGTTTTATGTCTACAATACACTTACACAAAAGTCACTTAGAGATTAATCTTTTGGCAATTAAAGGATATCTCTATACAGATCAATTTAGTGAACTTGATCATACCATCAAGCACCCATATACGTGCTTAAACATCTCACACACCATAGTAAATAAGGTCTACTACTTTTCTTATAGGAGAGACATAATATATGCTAGTAGTGCCCTTTCTTGTTAATATTTTGACTAGAGATTTTTAAGTATGAACCTTATTTATAAATGAATGAACCTCACCATCACAACTCTTATGATTTCACCGATTAGGCTTATTCAATGGGTTTATCATACTTGTATAAATATATAAACAATCAATATGATAAATATGTCATTTATTATTACATAAATAGTTAAAGTCTATATTAAACCAAAGAAATTGATTGACTTTAGAATATACATTTTAACAATCTCCCACTTGCATTAAAGCCAATCACTCATAAATCAAAGGCAAAATGAGCTAGCATGACTATCGTATTTTGTTTAAGATAGGTTTTAGTAAATTGATCAACTATGTTGTAATTCACGGGTACTCTTTTAATCTTCACTGTTATTTCTCACTAATGATTTCCCCAAATCATGTGGAACCACCTTAAAAAGTCTGTGGATCTATGACAAGACCTTGCTTCCTTTGTTAGGACAAATTTCCATTGTAGTCATAATACAAATTGAAGGACTTCTAAGAGGGAACCAAACCAAATTCGTGTCTGAATTTGTTGATCCAAATGCTTCCTCTCGCCACTTCTCAAGTAACAATTGTTAATGTTTAATTGTAGAAACTTTAGTTGTGCTTTGCTTGGAATTCTTTCAACATACAACACCAATATTATGAATGTATGCATAATTTCTTGTAAATCATCTTAGTAAAATTGTTTACATGCATATTCTCAAACTTCCAATTTTAACCACTTCGTGGGCCAAAAGAGACAATGAAATTAGTATAATGAAAGGATTATTCTATACAATATAGATAAAACTCCTTATTAGATTATTCCATGCTAAACATCTTTGATATCTTATCTAAGTACTTAAAAATGCAAACAATCATATCTATTAATATAGACCTTTACTCCAAAGGAAGATTGCTTCTTCTTTGTATTATGAAGAAAATATTGGATAGGCATGCCTATAATTTTAGAGTATAGATATACCCTTCTCATGTACCATATGTCAACTATATGTGACACATGAAAACAACAATAATTTCTGCTAAATTGTATATATGTACAAGGCTCATCCTTACTTTTGATAAAATCAATCTCTTTGATTATTTCATCAAAACGGATGATGTAACTTTTAGAGATTTGCTTTATTAGCACACAAGGTATAAAACCTTTAAGTTGTGCTGCATATACAACAAGTCCACAAAGGTGCAACTTTACATTAGTGAGTCAACTCCCTCGGTTCAACAGTTTCATGAACTAATGTTGTGAGGGCCTCGAAATTTTATTCTTTTTCAAAAGTAATAATAATTTTACTTGATTGCACAAAAAAAATTAATAATATATTTGATTTCTCAATTTTGTTTTATGAATAGTAAGTTTTTAATTGAAGTGCTTGTCCGGTTTCCTGTTGGCTAGCGTTAAGTGTTAAATTCTTAGACGTGACGTGAAGTTAGTTTGAAGATGAAAATCTAGTAAGGCATAATTAGTGAGGTATGGAATGAGCTTTAAAGAAACCAGAGGGAGTTATAGTGCAAAAAGGAGGAAGTTTTTCTTTTTTTAATCATATCTAGCAGGCGGATCGAGCACCCATTTTATTTATTATTAAAAAACTTAGGCAAGGATATACAGCGTGACCCCATGATCGACTAAACCTGAAGCCTGTGACCCCTACTTTATCTAGCGCCACATAGCTCCTAGTGAGTTTTCGAAGAGACACCAAGGATTCAAACAACAAAAAGGAAGACGCTTGATGTGAAAATGATGCTAAAGAGTCCGCTACCGTATTTGCTTCCCGGATGCAATGACCAAAGACCACTCCCAACTTTTTGAGCTGCCGGATCTGTCTCACCATAGGTCTTACTGATCGGCCCTTCCGCTCACCCACGAGAATCATCCACAAAGCCTTCGAATCCATTTCCACTATGATATTCCGTATATTCTTAAGCATGCAAATCTCCAAGCCCAAGCATAGCGCCCTCGCTTCTGCCTATAAAGCCGTGAGCACCCCAAACCTCTCCGCATATGCAAAGATCATGTTCTCGTAATAGTCACGAACTACTCCATCCCTCCCCTCAGTCCCGGAGTCCCCCAAGAAGATCCATCCGAGTTGAGTTTAAACCACCCTTGAGCAGGCATTGTCCAGGCAACGAGAATCAGCTTTGCTTGGTGAAGAGTCCTCCCAACACCATCTAATAGATCAATCCACGTGGATGACCTAGCCTAACCACCAAATTTGGCCTGAAATAGAGCACCAATCTCTTGTGTGTTAAGGCTCGATCATCAGTAACCACCGTTGCTGCTTGTTAGAGGCTTTGAGAGACCACCAAGCCATCAATCGACTCCGCACCGTTTGATGATCCTAAAATATGCCCAATGGCTCCTCGAAGTATCTCCACACAACCTCTGACAGCTCGCTAAATAGGAATAGGTGAGCAACCGACTCCTCATCAGCTGACGAGCAACAAATGCACTGTGACGGGCCGTGTACCTTAAATCTATGCAACACATTGTCTACAGGGAGCTCGGACCCCAGAAGCCTCCACATGAAGAAGGAGATCTTGACCGGAAGTCCCGACTGCCATATATTAGCATATACCCGCGAGACTGCCCTTCCTTGTTGTAGGAGAGGGAGTAATGTTTGCACCTTGAACAGGCCCGAGGGACTCGGTGCCCATAACAATTCATCTCTCTCCTCCCCTACCGCTAAAAAACCTTTTTCTATCCTTTCACTCACCTCTCTCGACACTATTACCCTCACTTTCTGCATATTCCATTGACGGCCCATCCAAAACTCCGAGACCAACCCGTCAAAGTGCAGATCTCTAAATCTCCATGCCAACGGGCCTAAACCCGACCAATTGTCCTAACAAAAGGAACATGACTCATCAAATAGATCCTATATCGAATGATTTTCTACTACAGTTCTTTGCGACAACATATGCTGTCAAACAAATCTCCACCCTGTTAGGATGCACACCTCGACAATATTGGCTCTGCAGATGATCCGCCCACAAAGACCCTCCCTTCCGAAACCTCTACTAGAGTTTCCCCGCCAGGGCATCCATCACCTCTTTTAAAGACCGAAGGCCAAGACCTCCCTCTTCCTTCAGTCGACAAATTGCCTCCCATGATACCCAATGCCGACATTCCCCGTACTCCGATGCACCCCACAAAAAATTTGAGAAAATATTCTCAATCTGATCAAGAACCCCCCTTGGCAGACAAGAAACAGATAATATGTAAATGGGAAGGGATGAAAGAACCGACTTCAAAAGCACAATTCGGGCCTTCACAGAGAGCAGCTTACTACTCCATCCTCGAACCTTGGCATTAACAGTATCAATCATACTTGAATAGTAGCTCTTGAGCTGACGACCTGCGAACGTCGGGCACCCCAAATACTTAATAGGCATAGCCTTACGGGCGAACCCAGTGACCGACGCTACAGATGACACAACTCGTCTAGTCGCCCTTGAACCCGCAACAAAGCAACTCTTTAAGACACTCAGCAATTGTCTAGAGCACTGTTGATATTGATCAAGTACCCTCATTATGCACTGTAGAGACTTCCTCGTCGCCTGTGAGAAAATCAGGACATCATCGGCATAGGATAAATGCGTCAATGGGAGGTAGCCACGTCCCACAAAAAATGGCTGGAAACCCCTATCATGGAGCAACATATTTAGTCCTCTAGAGAGAACTTCAACAGAAATAATAAATAGAGCTGGCGATAGTGGGTCTCCCTATCGAAGACCTCTCGAGGATGGAAAAAAGCCCGACACCTGACCATTAACAAGCACCGAAAATCTACACGCTAACACCTCATGCCAAATCAAGTCCACCCACTCTTCAGAAAAGCTAAAGGCTCGGAACTCCTGAAGCAGAAAAGGCCACGACACCCGGTCATATGTTTTTGCCATTTCCAACTTCAAAGCTATATTATGCCATTTTAGAGGTTTGTCTATTGTCGAGAAGTGCTCCAATGCCGGAAGAATATTATCCGATATTAGCCGCCCATTAACAAAAGCACCCTATTGCGGCGAGATAAGCTTCTGCGAAACCGGCTCCAGTCTTCTAACCAGAAGCTTGGAGATTATTTTGTTCACCACGTTGCAAAGGCTGATGGGCCTAAAATCTACAAATGACGAAGGGTTCGACACCTTAGGAATAAGAGCTATTAACGTAGCAGAGAAGCCCCATGGTAACTCCGCCCTACCAAAAAATTCCTGTACCGCCTCCACTACCTCTACAGTCATAATTTCCCAGGCTGAGATGAAGAAATCTACCATGAATCCATCTAGCCCAGGGGCTGAGTTCCCATCTAATGAAAACACGATGTCTTTAACTTCCACATGATCTGGGATCCGCACCAGATCTCTATTTTCCTCCAAGGTGATTATTTTTGGAATGACTGAATTAATCAATGCTCCCAAAAGCTCAGAACTCCCTTCATGCGACAAAGCCTTGGAGAAAAATCTAATAGCCTCTTTCTGAATACCACTCTGACCCTTAATCCATTCACCATCTGTAGAGCGAACCCGGTGAATCGCCATTTTCATCCTCCGAGCCCTCACTGTGGAATGAAAGAAGGCCGTATTTGAATCCCCTTCCTTAATCCATTTGATACGGGACTTCTGTCTCCAGAAGGATGCCTCTCGCACGTGAGCACAACGAAGGAGAGCTTGGGCATAAACCAGAGCTGATCGGTTTTGAGGAGAGTCGTCCATTTCTACCACCAGCTCCTTAGTCATCACTTCTTCCTCTGCACGCTGGACATGGTCAAACACATTGCAAAAGACCATCCTATTACAATTGGTCAACTCTTCTTTCACTCGTTTCAACTTGAACAAAAGCCTACGCATCGCCCGGCTTTCTACTGGCCTGTCCCATGCAGCTCGAACCACTCCTAAAAAGCTTGGGTGAGAAGTCCATGCATTGACAAAGGAGAAGCGCCGCGGCCTCGGGTTCATCTCCATCCAGACTGATACAAGCAGCGGGACATGATCGGACCCCAACCAGCCTAGATAAGCTACAGAGCATACTAGCTTAAGCTCCATCCAGTTGTGGTTAATTAATACCCCAATCTTTTCCACACCCTTGCCCTCCCTTGGCAATTATTACACCATGTAAAACGCGGCCCTGTAAAACCCATCTCCTCTAATTGAAAATCATCAATAAAATCCTGAAACTCCACACTCTCCTCACCCCAAAAGGGTCACCCTCCTTTCTTCTTATTAGCTGCTAATATAGCATTGAAATCCCCCGCAAGCATTATAGGAATCGACCAGTTTAACCTTGCCAAATCATTCCATAACCTCCTTCGCTCGACCATGTCACAGGATGCATGTATAAAGACAGCTAACACGGCGACTTGAATAAAGGAGCATTCACACGAACAGTCAGGAATTGACTACCTCCAAAACTTCAAACCCCGACTCAAAGAAAACCCATATTCGACCCTCATGATTTGCAAAAGCAGAATGAAAATTTAAACGTATATGATACTTTTCCAAATTAGCAATGTCGACAAGAGGCTCACACTGATATAATCCGTGGCTGGCCAAGAAGAAGCGAATTTTGTAAGTCCATGACTAGAAATGGATTTAGTAGTTAGGCGTTTGCCAGCCAGGAAGCGATTTTCACTAGTTAGGCGCGCCTATGATCCATAAAGAATTTATTTTTGTTTGTTAGTTAGTAAGAGATTCCTTATGTTACTAGGTTTCTTTAGTTGTTTTATTAAATAAATTCGGCCATAAGGTCATGTTGACCAAGTAGACCAGCCGAGCCTAGACAAGTAGAGTTTAGGTAGTTATTTTATTCTCGTCCAAGTAGTATTAGGGTTTGTTTTGTAAAGGCTACAAATAGCCTTCTTTTCATTCAATAAGGAGGTAGACGAATTATTTCAGAAATTGTTGAGAGTTTTCTCTTGATTTTGTGAGAACAATCTTTGAGTGTCTTGGATGGAATTCTAAGTGATCAAAAAAGACTTTATCAATCAAGATCGCGTTGATTGTGGTGTCTTCTACCGTCAATCTTGGTCTCGTGTTGCCCTTGATCAAGTTGATATCATCTAGATCACGTGAACTTGTCGTACTATTTCTGAAATAGGCGAGAATACCTCCATTAAACAAATCCCAACACTACTTGGATCAAGAATAAAATAACTACCTAAACCCTACTTGTCTAGGCTCGGTTGGTCTACTTGGTTAACATGACCTTATGGCTGAATTTATTTAAGAAAACAACTAAAGAAACCTAGTAACATAAGGAATATCTTACTAACTAACAAATAAAAATAAATTCTTTAGGCGTGATGGTTAGGCGTGGGCACGCCTAACTAGGGAAAACGCTAGGCATGACCACTCGGGGCAGATGGGTTTCATAAATAGGGCGAGAATCGTATCAGTTGGTATCAGAGCACAACAAGTTCACAGGATCTAGATGATTTCACCACGGTTTGGCAGCGAAATATCAACTTGATCAAGGGCAACACGAGACCAAGATTGACTGTAGAAAACACCACAATCAACGCGACCTTGATTGATAAAGTCTTTTTTGAAGACTTAGAATTCCATTTAAGACACTCAAAGATTGTTCTCGCAATAACCAAGAGAAAACCCACAACAATTTCTGAAATAATTCGTCTACCTCCATACTAAATGAAAAGAAGGCTATTTATAGCCTTTCAAAACAAATCCTAACACTACTTGGACAAGAATAAAATAACTACCTAAACCCTACTTGTTTAGGCTCGGCTGGTCTGCTTGGTCAACATGACCTTATGGCCGAATTTATTTAATAAAACAACTAAAGAAACCTAGTAACATAAGGAATCTCTTACTAACTAACAAACAAAAATAAATTCTTTAGGCGTGACCGTTAGGCGTGGGCACACCAAACTAGTGAAAATGCTTCTGCCAAGCCGCTCCTTAGGCATGACCACTCGGCGCGGGCACGTCTAACTACTAAATCTGCTTCTAGTCATGGACTTGCAAAATTCGTTTCTTCTTGGCCAGCCACGGATTATATCACTCACATTGCTAAACCAGAAAACTTATGAAGCCTACGTAATTTACCCAATCTCACTGGGGTGATCGATTTTCGAACACCCCGAGCATTCCAAAAAAGCGTCTTAATCATAAAAACAATTAAGAACGTATCTGAAAAAGGAGAAGGCCTACTTGCCAAAAAGGAATGAACTCCCCCCATGCACCTCCATCTTCCGAAGACCGTCCAGCCGGTGACGAATGTCGTCCAATGATTCTTGCAAAATTTTCCAAGGTGAAAGATGTAACTCAGCAATCTGTCGATCCCCGAGGCCACCACCCCCTTCCTCTTTGAACGACCTGCTCTGCCAGCTTTTCAATTTCTTTTGTCACGACAGTGCTGATGCTAGTTCGCACCATGCTGCCTCTGAATTCTCGGCTCGCGCCATCTCAGCAAAAGCTTCAAAATTTGGAGCTTTCACTAGCACCGCTGCCGACTTCTCCCCCTCTGTCCACAGTGCCTTCGAATCAGGGGGGACGGCCACCTATAGTTGGCTGTAATCCACTTGAATTTCATCCTGCCAAGGCTGACCTGCATCCCCCTTTCCTGACAGAATGTCCAAAATCTCCAACAGAGTCTCACTAGCACCAGAATCCTTCACCTCTGATTCACTGCACACTGTCTTAACAGCCCGAGGCGCATCAGCCGCCTTAGGGATTTCTCCCGCATCTGACCCACCCATAATCACTTCTTTTGTCCTTGGATTACCCAGAGAATTCGACGGATCTAAAGCAGCCTCCGGCCGTTTATCTCTTCCAGCTTTAACTTCCCGCTCCTGCCGTCTGCCTGCAATGTCCTTCTCTGTGATCCCAGGCTTAGGGTTTTTCCCTTCGGAAGCTGCAATGCTGGATGGAGAAGACGACACTTCTCCCCGTGCCCGAGTCGGAAGCAATGGCCACAGTACCTCGGTAAATTCTCCGCTTCCAATGACTGCCAGAAATCGTCTTTGTCAGATTCACCTGTTCCAATCCATACCCGTTTCGGGATAGGCTTCAAAAAATCAATTTCCACTCTCATCTGAGCCATACTCAGTGTTCAAAGCCCAATGGTTGCTACATCCATGAACAGTGAGCGACCCATACAGGAGACAATGTGGAGCAAGAACTCCTTCTTGGACAAATGGATTGGCAGTTTTGGGAGGGAGACCCACACCGGGACCAGCGATGGTTCTCTGTCAACGTAGAAGGACGGAGACCAGCGAAACACCCTCATTGTGTGACCCAACACATGCCAGACATTGCGACCCCAGATTCTGTGAAAATCATGCTCTGATGAAAGCCGGATCAGCACGTGATGAGCGTCCAGCAATCCCACAGTGTATGCCTCTTTTAAATCAAATGTGGTGAAAATTTTTTGAATATCCTCCATTGCTGGCCAGCCCCTGGAGAATTTTCCAACCAGGGCCAATTGGAAATGAGCCGTTGTTTATGCCAAATCCGACGTGGAGAAGACGACCGCTGGCTCACCCCGTCGAGTTGTACGTTCAATCTCCACTGGTGCGGCTTGCTTAGACGATGAAAAGAAAAGAGATGAGAAGGACTTGCTTTGGAATGAAGGCTAAGCAGGACGCTCCAAAGGCGGGGGGTGCCCTCCAGCCACCGGTTGAAGGGCAGCCGAATCCGCCATGCAGATTAGCAAAAGAAACCGTAGTCGTGAGAAAAAGAGAGGAGAGAGAAGAGAGCTTTTTTTTGGTTTCGCCAATCGCCTAATCTTTTACTTATCAAAAAGGAGGAAGTTGTGGATAAGATAAGATTACATTAGATTTCTAACCAATGAAAACTTGACATGGGGCATAAGTGTTGACTAATCCTTTTAATAGCCAAAAGACAAGAATTGAGATTAATTTCTTCCCATTTCTTCTTCTTCCATTCGGCCAATAGAGAGAAGAGTAGAGAGGGAAAGCTTCCATTTTCTTCAGCTTCCAATTTTCAAACCAAAACACTTGAGAAAATCACCAAGCTCCCTCCTTTCTTCCTCTCCTTGTGGTAGCCGAAGAGAGAGAAGGAGAGAGAGCCAAGAGAGAGAGAGCTAAGAGAGAGGGCCAAGAGAGAGATAGAGAAAGAGGGAGTGTTGTTAACCTTTGGTTCTTGAAGATTTTGAAGAAATCATTCCATAGGTGAGGAGATCTTCAACCAACTTCGAGGAAATTCAACGGAGAAAGCTTGGGAGAAACTTTTAGAAAGATTATTACTTGATCTTTTTTGATTTTTCTAGATCTCGAGGTATGACATTTAGATCTTCTGGTTTTAGCCTTGATAATGGTAGATTTTCTAGATCTACATTAGATCTATGGTTTACTTTTGCTAGAAATTGTTATCTTGAAAAATTGGAGTTAGGCTCTTGAATTCCCAACTTAGGTAGTTGTCTTGAGGTGGCTTCCAGGTAGCAGACTTGAGGAATCTTGTTGTGGTTATGTTTGTTGATAGGAGATGAAATTATCTTGTGGTTAGAGAGAAAATGTTGAAGAAAATGTTGTAGAAAAATCTTCCTAGCTGGCCGAAACTGAGCTGGAAATTTTGATTCTTTGATCTTGAAATTTTATGATGTTTCGTGACTAGATTTTGCCCGAATAAATATGCATGATGTTCACTTATGAGTATACGCTTGATTCGAATCAAATCTTGAATTTTGAGTGGTGAAAAGTTGAGTTTTTTCACTAATTTTTGGATAAAGGTATTGGGTTTGTTTGGATGGAGAGTATTTGAAATAATAATTTGAAATAAAACACTGTAGCACTTTTTTGATGTGATGTGTGTGAGATAAAAAGGTGGTTGGAAAATGTATTGATGATGCAAGCAAGTAAATTTTGGGTAAATTTTGGGAGAATTCTCCTATCCAAACAAACCCATTATTTGGGCAGATTTGAGTATTTGAAATATTTTGGCTTTTCATGATTTTCGTGCATCGAGATTTGGTGAAAATTATACTGGATTCATGTTAAAATCTTGATTCAAGTATAAGTGTTGAGTGTGAACCCAAAGGGGTGATTTTAGAGGTGAAAGATCTCACCTGGTTTCGTTGTCCTGAAAGATGAAAAGTTGCATGTACGGAGTATGTCGTTGGAAAATCTTATTTTAAATGATGTGTCAATTTTAAATGGAATCTTTTATGTGGTCTTTCTACTCAAGTTGGCTACTTTTCACTTGGGGAAAATTGAAGAAAATTCTGGGAAAATATTGGTTAAACAAATAACTACGTTATTTTGGTTTAGTTTCTCAAATGGTTGGAGCGAAACTTATTCCCTTTCTTTACTTGTTTATAGGAAGTATGGACGACTTTGAAACTGAGTCAAACTTGGATTCTGAACCTTGCTATTTTGGTGAGTTTCCATGCATGATATATGAATTGAGATGGCTTATATTTTAGTTAAGTGACGTGTCTTGTAATCTTAGCTTGCTGATCCCTCAAATGGGGGTAGTGTGTACTTTATCGCACTCACTCCTATTTGAATGGTGACATACATAATCTTATCGTGACGTGACGTGATTGATGTGTGTGTTAAAATTTTGAAAATTCCTGAGCCTTAGGGGCAAGTCGATCGAATTGAGCCATTGGGTAGGCCCAGGTCGAGGAGATTTGACGAACCGTAGGGTTCATGCGTGACGTGTGCTCTGGATTTGGCGTATGGACTTATCTCTTTTAGAGAGCAATAATCAATTTATGTGTTTGAACAAGAGTAAGTGCTACGCCTATTTGGGCAGGAGTCATCTCTTAGTTCGTCTCCAATGATCAATTTATGTGTCTGATCGGGAGTAAGTGCTACGCCTATTTGGGTGGGAGTTACCTCTTAGTCCGTATCAGTTACCCTTGGTATGCTCGAGCATTACCTTTCGTGCATGTTTGGAGTTCGGGCCCAGTGGGGGTTATGGTAGAGTTAGGAGTAAGTGGAGTTCTGCATGGTATTTTTATGTGAAAGTTGACGGAGTGTCAACTACATGCAACATGTTCAAGTCTTGTGAAAAATATCTCCTGAGACTCAAGATTCGTGGACCTTGGCTCCTGAGAGCCCCTGTATCCTCTCATGTACTGTTACTCACTTTATTTATTTGTGATAATGTATACACTTGACTCATGATTATTACTTGTCTTACCTATTTGTATGCCTTTTGGAACTCACTGGGCTTTAGCTTATTCTTTGAAATTTATTTTTCCTTAATAGGGATTGAGAATCCGTGAAAAGACATCATTGCCTAGGGTTAGATCCTACTTTTGTATTCTTGATTTGTTGTATTGGATCTTGGAACCTTAGACTTTATGTTAGAGATTTGTAATTTCAGCTTTTGGATGTATATTTGGTACTTGGAATTTATTTCGGGAATGTAAGTTGAACTTTTAGTTTCATTAAGTAGTTGGTTTGCAAGGTGAAGTTAGTTATGTTGGGAATGATATCTTGAGTTGGAATTATACTGAAGTTAATTAAGCGAGTGAGTGTGACGCCCCTACCTCTCCCTAGGGTGAACCCTAAGGTCTCAACGGGACGCCTGCTCAACTCTCGTCAGGACTCATGATTCATTCAAACTTAACAGACAATCACAAATAAAACTTAAATATTAGATTCAAGAACTACTTCGAATATACAAACCATAATCCATTGAGGCCACCATTTGCTAACACAATCCAAATCCCATATACATGATAAAGTTTACACTCCAAATATTTCAAAAGTCATACAAGAGATATCTTCCCAAATCCACTAGTCTATAGCCTCCAAATTCCACTTTCCAAAACCTGTTAAGGAAAACAATTTGGGGTGAGCCAACGCTCAGTGAGGCCAAGAAAACAAGCAAGTAGGCAAGAAACAATTAACATAGTAAAAGCACACTTGATAAAATTATCACATAAGCGAGCAAGGTGAAATAAAAACACAAGTAGAAGGATACAGGAGCTCTCAAGAGCTATTTCCACATCGCGGCCGGTTCAAGTCATCTTTGGTCAACCCTCCGTCAACCCAAGTAGTAACAAGTCCGTAGAACTGCACTTACTTCCTCTAACCACCATGTCACCCTCTCGGATTCGGAACCAAATAAGCACGAGGTGGTAATACTGATGCAAACCCGAATCTCCAAGCTCCCGCTCTTGAAGAAACGAATTGGCGACGTAGCGGAATGATCTATCTTGAACAGGTTATGGGTACAAAAGGGATGGAAATCCTACGACTCCTCTAATCCTTGAGATTGCGAACCTACGAATTGAATCTCAACCCACAATCTAGCGAATTAGCGAACCAAGGAATTTGGTAGAAAGGCGCCACAACTCAACGCGTTCTTGAATTGATAAGCCTAAACTTGAACAAAGGAACTTATTCACTTTGTATCAAGGGTCGTTCCCAAGGAACAAGAAAAGAGAAACTCTCAATTTTCATTAATCAAAGTCTTATGAAAAATATTGGAGAAGAAGTTATGAAAGAGCTAAAAGCTGTCCAAGGAAGGATTCATCATTCAAGTGATCTTCAAAAGCTTGGCAATGAGGATCACAAGCTGTACACATTAATCCAAGTAATTGAAGCTAAGGAAGTTGCATTAGAAGAATAAACCCTAAGCTTGGGCCATATTTAGAGTTGGTTTAATTTCGTTGTTTACTTAGTGTGTTGGGCCGACTTGCCTTGTTAATTTAGCTTGGTTAATTAAGTCCAATTACCATTAGTAAGTTAGCTTAATTTCTGTTTTGATTACTTAAGCTTTGGCCGAATTACCTACATGGTTTAATGGGCCAGAAGCCTAGTTCAATTAGGATTAGTTTTCAGCTTAAGTGTTAAATGATTCCTAGTAGTATTAGGATTACTAGTAAGGCTATAAATACAGCCTATGATGGACGAATTTTGGGGAGTTTTTTTAAATCAAATTTTCAGTTTATTTTGTGAGAATAGCACGTCTCTTTCTAAGAGATTCTTCTTTGAATACTTGAGAGATTTTGAGTATTCATTCGACTTATCAATCAAGAACCACACTTGATTGTGGCGTCATCTACCAACAGCCTTGGTTCGCTAATTCATTGTTCTACGGGTTAAGATTAAATTCAATGTTCGTAGTTCCGCGGGTTAGAAGGGTCAAGAGTCTTCCGTAAGTCCAACTTGATATTCGTCTAGGTCCGTTATCCAACTCACATCATCTGGTATCAGAGCTAGTTGACGGTATCAAGTATATCCCTTTTAATTCTTGTTATTGTCGTTTCTTGTTTTGTGTCAAAAAAAAAAAAACGTTACTGTTCATCGTACCGTAGCATCACTGTTCATCCGAATTACATCTTTAGTTTCTTGATTGTTGATCTTGTCTTTCTTGTGTTCTTGAGTCTTGAATCAAAATAAAAAAAAAAAAATCGTGTCTTGTTTTTCTTGTTTTGTTCTAGGGTTTTCTTGTAGTTCTTGTATCTAAAATTCTGGTTTGTTGTGCACCCCTAGTAAGTCGTTCTTGAAGTCCTGAAATCTGGTCATCTTGAGTCGCCTTGCTTTGCAATTCTTGTAGTAATTCTTGTGTTCAAATCTGCTTTAGAGTCGGGTCTTTGTTGTTCTTGTTGCTGTCCATTTTTTATTCTTGTTGCTGACCAGAATTTGTCTTGCTATTGTGAATTGTTTCTTGTGTCAATTGCTGGAAATTAGAGGCTGATCTAAACCAAAAAAATTCTGTGACTTTCCTTGCTGAAATTGTTGATTCTTGACATACCTTGTGGCCTTCTTGAATTCTTGAAACAAACCCTAAAAAGTTCTTGAACAAGTTTCAACCAAATCTTGAACTTTGGGGCTGTTTTCTTGAGTTTCTTGAAATCAACTGAAAGATCTTGAATTCTGGAAATTCCAACTGATCTTTGAAGCCTAAGAGCAGAATTTAATCGGGTTGAAGTGGGAAAAAAAATTAAAAACAGCGAAAGAAAGAAGAAAGGAACAAGAACCCGAAGCTGCTTTTGAAAAGTCTGCTAGTAGCTGAAGCTGTTTCTTGTGTTGATCCAACATTCTTGCGTTGTTTTCTTTGTTCAACACTTGAACATTCATCTTTGAAAGTTGTTGGAAATATTTGCATGCGTGGAAAAGGTGAGAAAATCGAAATTGAAAGGTGAGAACCAAACCAGAAAATAAGACTGCAAAATTCCAGATTTTGTTTCCTAAAGTGATTTGGTTTTCTTGTTGCTTAAAGTTGAATCCAAATAGGAAACTTCCTTCCAATCCTACAAAATAGCTTTCCTAATCCCTAAAACAGCAACAAAACTACATCTACAAGGGATTAAAAACTGCCAAAAAAATAGATCCCAAGTAGCATTGGAAACCTTTGCACCGCCTGAGCCAAATCAGTCCAAATCTGAATCTGTTTTGAGAACTTTTGGAACCTGAATTGTAACCTTGAGCCACGTCATTTTTTGTTCCTATTTTCCAGCATTTTAGGCGAGTCTTTTAATTTGTTTTATTACTGGTCAGGTCAAGTAATCTCTCTTCCAAAAATTAAAGTCCAAGTTGTGGTCTAGTTTTCCAAAGTGAATTGTGTTTCTGAGTTTTGTTTGCCGATTTCTTTTCAGTCTTTCTAAAGTCAATTTTAGTCCTTACTTCTCAACTCATTTGCTTCCTCATTATTCTTCAAAGTGAATCAAAGGGGTGATACATCACATTCTTGAAAGGTAATTGGTGATAAGCCCTTGAATTGCTCGAATTTTCTGAATTCTTCAAGGAGGAAAAATCAAGGAATTAGAGCGTGCTTGGTGAGATCATTAGAGTGAAATAAAAACACTTGAGTGATACACGAGCGCGAGGGAAACACGTGAGGGAGTGTGTGAGGTCTTTTCTATCACGAGTTTGTTCATTTTGCAGGTTTTGAAATACGTCTACCAAAGGAGATGAGATAACCATGAATAAGTTTGATTGCTTGGAGGATAAAACCTTCAAGAGGAGGGTTCCAAACCTTCTAGTAGCCATCGAGAAAATCACCCTTATGTGCCTAAAGGAGTAAATGTTTTGGCATTGCGTGATGTAGAAGAGCAACTGAAAGTCATTAAGGCTCAAAGTAACTGGTTCTACACTCGTTGCTACATCAAGGATAAAATTCTTAGCATGGCCATTGACAGGAGTTGTACAATCAACCTTGCAAGCACTGTTATGGTTGAGAAATTGAATCTTCCAACCGTTGATCTTATTCAGCCATATAAGTTGCAAAGTGCTAGTGGTAATATCTGGGTTACTAAGCATACACTTGTTCCTTTCCGTATTGGTAGATACGTAGATGAGGTATTTTGTGATGTTGTTCCTATTCAAGTGACGCATGTATTGTTGGGAGAATCATGGATGTCTAAAAACGATGTTAAGTATGATGGGAAAACTAATAAGTATTCCTTCATATTTAATGGACGTTGTTTCAAGCTTGGATCACAAACTTATGAGCAACTTTGTGAAGACCTTGCTATTCTTCTACATGAAAAGCAATCAAGGGAGCTAGTCAAAGGCGATGAGCAATCATCTCAAGAGGAAGCTACTGCACAAAAGGAAGAATTGAAGGATAAAGTTGAGGCAGAATCCATGAAAAAGGCAAAAGATTGCTCGGTTTTAGTGGAAAGAAAAGAGAGGAAGCAAGCAATACTTGCAAAAGCCAATGTTGAGAGCAAACATCATGTACTTTTGGCTAACCAACTTGACTATATTTTGCCTAGTATGTTTGTTCCATTTTCACAGGTTTTCAAGACAAATCACGTGCTGCCTCATGATGAAACTCCTAAGCCAATTGTCTTGACTAAATTTGGTAAAATTGTAGTTACTTCAATTTCCAAGAGAAAGGTAGAATTCCTCCCTAATTCTCTTTGTTCTCATGATACAACTACTGCCTTTGTGTTGCCTAAGGAGATAAGTACTCTTAAGTTGGCTATGAGTAGTTCTATGCCTAATCTTAACGAATCGGTTACTACCTTCTTGTGCATAGTTCATTTTCTTGACTTGTTCATGTATGCTAAACTTCTAGAGTTAATTGGCATTGTTTTAAAAGTTGTTTATGTAAGTCATATGGTTAACTATCAAGGAATCATGAAGTTTGACAAAGCTGTCTACTTACTTTATGACCCTTATGCTAGAGATAGTTTACGTCATCTTGGGTGTCCTGTTTATTTTACTTGTGTGAAATTTATTTTGAATCCATCTATGTCATGTGTTTTTTTTGAGTCTTGCGATTCTTCTAGTTTGTTTTTGAGTTATTTTAGTAATCCTGTTCATTCTAACTATGTGAGTCCCATGTGTTCTATTAGTTTTAAGTGTCTTGATATTATCCATGCATATCCTACTTTACGTAGTGATTCTAATGTCTTTTTAAATTGTGTTCAAAATGTTAGGATGGTGCATGACGTTCACATATACCCCTCTTGTTATCGGGAAAGTGTTGAATACATCTACTTCGACGAATCTTACTCTTCGTCCTTTGTGTTTGATCCAGGTATACATGTGATGAGCAATTGGCAAAATTCAAGTAAGCTGAAGCATGCACGTTGGTTCGTGATCCAGCTAACTAGAAGGCATGCTTCTTGGCTTGCATTCATCAAGACATTCCCTGAAGTTCTTCATCAAAAACGATCCTTCGATTTGGGACAAATCGCCTTCAAGAGGAGGGGAATGATGAAAGAGCTAAAAGCTGTCCAAGGAAGGATTCATCATTCAAGTGATCTTCAAAAGCTTGGCAATGAGGATCACAAGCTATACACATTAATCCAAGTAATTGAAGCTAAGGAAGTTGCATTAGAAGAATAAACCCTAAGCTTGGGCCATATTTAGAGTTGATTTACTTAGTGTGTTGGGCCGACTTGCCTTGTTAATTTAGCTTGGTTAATTAAGTCCAATTACCATTAGTAAGTTAGCTTAATTTCTATTTTGATTACTTAAGCTTTGGCCGAATTACCTACATGGTTTAATGGGCCAGAAGCCTAGTTCAATTAGGATTAGTTTTCAGCTTAAGTGTTAAATGATTCCTAGTAGTATTAGGATTACTAGTAAGGCTATAAATACAGCCTATGATGGACGAATTTTGGGGAGTTTTTTTTAATCAAATTTTCAGCTTATTCTTGTGAGAATAGCACGTCTCTTTCTAAGAGATTCTTCTTTGAATACTTGAGAGATTTTGAGTATTCATTCGACTTATCAATCAAGAACCACACTTGATTGTGGCGTCATCTACCAACAGCCTTGGTTCGCTAATCCATTGTTCTACGGGTTAAGATTAAATTCAAGGTTCATAGTTCCGCGGGTTAGAAGGGTCAAGAGTCTTCCGTAAGTCCAACTTGATATTCGTCTAGGTCCGTTATCCAACTCACATCAAGAAGGCTTATTTATAGCCTTTACAAACACTCAAAATCCTACTTTAACTTGGACTCAAAAATACCTAAAAACCTAACCTAACTAGAATAGGCCAATCATGGCTTTATCTTTTAGAAAACTACTAAATAACAATTATTGAATATATAAGCTACCAAAATTCGGACATCATGACAAAGCCTTGGTCCGATATTATTCCTACTAAAATGACTTAAGGAAAACATGGAAAAATTAGACAATTGTGCCCTTGTTCTAAAAGACTTCAAACGGTAGCTTCATTCTTCAATTTGAAACAAAGAATAAATCTTTGATCCAAGCCTTGTTCAAAGGAAGGAATCTAATGACCGTCTTGGAGCTTTAATCCCCCCTGGATAAGAATATAAGAAATGATCCCAAATCAAAGCGTCCATCATTCCATTTCTCATCATTCCCCCCTTCTTGAAAGGCGATTTGTCCCAAATCGAATGATCGTTTGTGATGGAGAACTTCAGGCCATGTGTTGATGAATGCGAGCCAAGAAACATGCCTTTTAGTCAATCGGAATACAAGCCAGCATGCATGCTTCAGCTCACACGAACTTTGGCGACAGCCCATCACAAGTATACCTGGATCAAAAACGAAAGACGAGAAATAAATGATGAGGAAACACAGATATTCACCCACTTTACCTAATTGATAACAAGTAGGAAAAGTTTGTACTCCATGAATCATTAAACGACTTTTAACACAACCTACGAACACATTAAACTTACTAAATAAATATGCATCATCACTACTAACACAATAACCACACGAATTAATTAGAACAGACAACTCATAAGGACTCAATGGTAGACACTCACAGTTAAAACAAATAGGACTCTCACAATGACTCAAATAATTATCAAAATAACTGACAAAACATAAGCAACTAGCATGATCAACAACATCAGAAGAATGACTCAAAGGACTACCATAACAATCTACACAATCCAAACAAATGGCACGGCTTTCAAATGCAAAAGAATGAACTAGAGGATAAGATTGAAGACTCCCTTTCAAACTCAAAGGTTGGTTGGTGAAAACGGTCTTCAATTCTTGGGAGTGAATGTAGAAATTTGCAATGCCTCGAAAGAACATGGTTCCATTTAAAGACTTTGTAATGGTGCACCTCAAAACCATTTTTACTTCACCTTGTTGTACCTGAAAAAGACCATTAACACTAAACAAAGTAAAGTTAAGATTGTTAGAAAAATAATAAGCCCTTTCACGCTCATTTATTTTTCCACTCACAATTAGCTCACGTGCACTCTTTTCTTTTTCTTCTTCACTCAACTCACTCTCCTTTTTATTTACACTACACTCGGATTGTACATCTTCATATTCCTCACATAAATCCTTTCCAACTAGCTTTTGACTAGCGGCTAGTGCAATGGACAGTGCAAGCTTTTTCTTTTCATGCTCAAGATACGACTTTACATAGGTATCCAATAGTTTCTCAAATCGTCCCATCAAAGGCTCGTTCTTGGACATTTGACGTGACTCTTTAATTTCTTGCTCATGCTTCTCACGTGAAGCACGTTTGGCTGCCAAAGAAAGTTTCCTTTGATGTCTCATCTCGAGCTTTTCTTCAATGTCCATAGCAGCATGTGCAACTTCATACAACTCCATACGATTAGTCACTTCAAGATGCCTAACTATTTGATCATTTAATCCATCCAAAAAGTGATCAATAACAAAGGAATCCTCCACAATTTCAGCTTGTTGGATGATCGATCTCATCTCTTTGTAGTATTCCTTCACTGATTTAGTACCTTGACGAAGAGCATGGAATTTCTTCAACAACTCCTTTAGAGGATTGTGCCTCATGGTGATAAAATCTGCAAAGAAAAGTTAGAAAAAAAAATACAAGATAATAACCTCACACACTCCCTTAGTGTATCCACTCAACTCTCGTGTATGCACTCAAATTCCACTCTAACAATCTCACCAACTCTTTCAAGTCCTTGTTCACAATCCTTGAGACAATATGAATTGGCTCACGATTGCTCAAGAAGACTAATCAATCCAATCCGGTTGGCATGTGACGACATATGAGAATTTGAAGGCACTAATGAAATTTTGACTCGGGAGAGACTTTTGACTCAAGAAAGACAAGACTAATGACTCACAAAATGGACAAATAAAACTAGAAAAGAAGGCACAAGTAGAAGCTGAAATTAAGGAAACAAAGACATAGTAGAAATTTGGAAACCTAGAACTCTACTCAAAGGATAAGCTAGAAATATGGAAATCTAATCCAATTTGACTTTGGAATTCAATTGATAAATATAGAAAATCTGATTTAACCCCTTTTTCCAAATAAAGTTGGGGATTTGGAATGTTTCCTAAGCTTCCCAATTCACATAAGGAATTAATTTTTAGATTCAAACAAATTAGGAAAGTAATCCCTGTCAAGAATGGAATTTCTTTGCTAGGCTGTTTCCTTTTCTTTCTTTGGATCCGATTTCTTTCCCTTTTTTTTTTCTTTTCCACGGATCTCTTGATTTTTTTTTTTTTTTGGAAACACAAGCTGCGTTCTTTTTTTTTTTTTTTTTGGCAGTTTTGAGTCAAAACAACCCAACAAGAATTTTGGTTTACAACCAACAATTTCAAGAACTTCAAGGTATTATGGATTCTAGCCCATGACTTGACAACAACAAGAACAAAAGATAAACAAGACTAATTTTTTTTTCCGGATGAACAGTGTTTTCGGGGTGAACAGTGTTTTCTACAGTACCTATGAACAGTACCACTACAGTATCGGAGCTACAGTAACCCATGAACAGTAACGGTTTTTTTTTTTTTTTTTAACAAAGAGGAAAACAAGAAAGAAAAAAGGATATTAACCTGGTTCAAGAACCGAAACTCTGATACCAACTAGCCGAAGCTCTGATGATGTGAGTTGGTGTAGGACCTAGACGAATATCAAGTTGGAGTTGCGGAAAACTCTTGACCCCTCTAACCCGCGGAACTACGAACCTTGAATTTAATCTTAACCCGTAGAACAATGAATTAGCGAACCAAGGCTGTTGGTAGATGACGCCACAATCAAGTGCGGTTCTTGATTGATAAGTCGATTGAACACTCGAAACCTCTCAAGTATTCAAGAAGGAATCTCTTAGAAAAGAGACATGTTTTTCTCACAAGAATAAGCTGAAAATTGATTGATAAACTTGGTTAATAATTTCGTCCATCATAGGCTGTATTTATAGCCTTGGAAAAACTAATCCTACTACTACTAGGAAACAATTAAATAAACGGCTTGGTCAATCCCTCAAGGACTAGGAAACCTAGTTGACCAAGACCCTAATTGACTAGGCTTAGACCAATTCGGTCAAAGCTTTATTTACTGACCAGAAATTAAACTAACTTACTAATAGCAATTGGATTTGAATTAACCAAGCCAAAATCAGCAAGGCAATTCGGCCCAACATACTAAGTACACAAAATGGAATTTAGACATAACTTGAATTTCAATCACTTGGACCCCTTTGAATGATGAATTCTTTCTTGGACAGCTTTCAGCTCTTTCATCATTCCCCTCCTCTTGAAGGCGATTTGTCCCAAATCGAAGGATCGTTTATGATGAAGAACGTCAGGGAACATTTGTATGAATGCGAGCCAAGAAGCATGCCGTCTACCCAATTTGAACACGAACCAACATGCACACATCAGCTCACAATGGTTTTGCCACGATCTCCAGTCTTTGACACCTGGATCAAATACAAAGAACGAAGAGTAAGATTCATCGAAGTAGATGTATTCAACACTTTCTCAATAACAAGAGGGGTATATGTGAACGTCATTCACCATCCTAACATTTTGAACACAATTTAAAAAGACATTAGAATCACTACGTAAAGTAGGATATGCATGGATAATATCAAGACACTTAAAACTAATAGAACACATGGGACTCACATAGTTAGAATGAACAAGATTACTAAAATAACTCAAAGACAAACTAGAAGAATCGCAAGACTCAAAAGAAACACATGACATAGAAGGATTCAAAATAAATTTCACACAAGTAAAATAAACAAGACACCTAAGATGATGTAAACTATCTCTAGCATAAGGGTCATAAAGTAAGTAGACAGCTTTGTCAAACTTCATGATTCCTTGATAGTTAACCATATGACTTACATAAACAACTTTTAAAACAATGCCAATTAACTCTAGAAGTTTAGCATACATGAACAAGTCAAGAAAATGAACTATGCACAAGAAGGTAGTAACCGATTCGTCAAGATTAGGCATAGAACTACTCATAGCCAACTTAAGAGTACTTACCTCCTTAGGCAACACAAAGGCAGTAGTTGTATGATGAAAACAAAGAGAATTAGGGAAGAATTCTACCTTTCTCTTGGCAATTGAAGTAACTACAATTTTACCAAATTTAGTCAAGACAATTGGCTTAGGAGTTTCATCATGAGGCAGCACATGATTTGTCTTGAAAACCTGTGAAAATGGAACAAACATACTAGGCGAAATATAGTCAAGTTGGTTAGCCAAAAGTACATGATGTTTGCTCTCAACATTGGCTTTTGCAAGTATTGCTTGCTTCCTCTCTTTTCTTTCCACTAAAACCGAGCAATCTTTTGCCTTTTTCTTGGATTCTGCCTCATCTTTATCCTTCAATTCTTCCTTTTGTGCAGTAGCTTCCTCTTGAGATGATTTCTCATCGCCTTTGACTAGCTCCCTTGATTGCTTTTCATGTAGAAGAATAGCAAGGTCTTCACAAAGTTGCTCATAAGTTAGTGACCCAAGCTTGAAACGACAACCATTAAATATGAAGGAATACTTAGTAGTTTGCCCATCATACTTAACATCGTTCTTAGACATCCATGATTCTCCCAACAATACATGCGTCACTTGAATAGGAACAACATCACAAAATACCTCATCTACGTATCTACCAATACGGAAAGGAACAAGTGTATGCTTAGTAACCCAGATATCACCACTAGCACTTTGCAACTTGTATGGCTGAATAAGATCAACGGTTGGAAGATTCAATTTCTCAACCAAGACAGTGTTTGCAAGGTTGATTGTACAACTCCTGTCAATGGCCATGCTAAGAATTTTATCCTTGACGTAGCAACGAGTGTAGAACCAGTTACTTTGTTGAGCTTTAATGACATTCAGTTGTTCTTCTACATCACGCAATGCCAAAACATTTACTCCTTTAGGCACATAAGGGTGATGTTCTCGATGGCTACTAGAAGGTTTGGAACCCCTCCTCTTGAAGGTTTTATCCTCCAAGCAATCAAACTTATTCATGGTTATCTCATCTTCCTTAGCCATGGTTAAATCTGCAAAATTCAACAAACGTTAGTAGAAAATGCCTCACACACTCCCTCACGTGTTTCCCTTTTCGTGTATCACTCAAGTGTTTTTATTTCACGTTAATGATCTCACCAAGCACGCTCTAGTTCCTTGATCTTCTTCCTTGAAGAAATCAGAAGGTTCAAGCAATTCAAGGACTTGTAATCAATTGCCTTCACGTGAATGTGGTGTATCACCTTTTGGTTCACTTGGAGAATAAATGAGGAAGCAAAAGAATTGAAAATTTAAAGACTAAAGTTGACTCTAAGGCTAAAAAAGAAGAAAATTCAGAAATCACTAAGAAACCCTATAAGAAGACTTGGAAGGACCGGGGTAGTTTGGTAATTTCTCCACAATTTTCCTAGACCCTGAAGGTATAACACGAATTCAAACTAAGGATGAACACAATAGAACTGAAAATTAATTAGGAATTAAGAGCTAGACTTGACTCCTAGACAAATTTGGAAATATGAGAAGGAAACTTAGTTGGACCGTGACCAATCACAAGTAAAGTCACAATGGAATGCTTTGGAAGACCGAGAATGATTTGCGTGGAAACAATAACTTCAAGCAAGCAACAAGCAGATGATGGAAAACTAATTAGACTTCAACTTGAATTTCGGAACGACTAAAAGGAAACTAGATTTAAAAAATCAAGACAAGTAAAAGAGGAATCAAATCACGTGCTGGACCGAACAAGAACAAGTGCACAAACTTCAAGTAGTGGTCGGTTCAAGGAGACAACTAAACCAATTCAGTTTTGTTTGCAACGATGCAAGTCGGTGTTGGCTTTCCAAGGCTGGTTGGGATTTCCTTGAAGCGGTTGGATCATTTTTCTTTTTCTTTTTTTTATGAGAAGTTTGCTACGATCAAGGAAGCTGTTTGCAGATTTGGAAGAAACTCTTTTATTTGGGTTTCTATTGTTTATTCAGCAAGAAGACTCCAACTCAAGGGAGGATAGCCAAACTGGATTTTAGTGACTGAATTTTCTGGTGTGAATTTTAGCTTTCCAAATTCGGTTCTAGGCTGTCCAATGCAAACAACTATGTTTTGGCGAATCACAAGAGGTAGTTCAAGCTTTGGGAACAAGAATGCAATGCATGAATTGACTCAACAATCAAGAAAGCAGTTTGGAAGCAGAATTTCGAGGGATTCGGGTTCCTTGTTCTTCTTTCTTTCGTTCCTCTTTTTTTTTCTTTTTTTTTTGTAAGCCAAAAACCTGCCTTTAAACCTCAAGAATCGGTGGTGGAAATTCCAGATTTCAAGAACTTCCAACCGGTTTCAAGAAAATCAGAAAAACAGTCCCCTTAGGTTCAAGAATTTGTTGGAATTTGTTCAAGATCTTTTAGGGTTTATTTCAAGAACTCAAGAAGGCCACAAAACATGTGCAAGATTCAATGATTTCAGTCACGGTTTTCTGGTTTGGTTCAGCCCAAGTTTTCCAGCAATAAACACACAAGAACAAGGCAGTTTCGGACAGCAACAAGAACTATGAAGCGGACAGCACAAGAAACTTACAAAACGAACAACTAGCAACCAGAATTTCCAAGACTCAATTGACACACAGATTTGCAATTTTAATCAGGAATTTATGACAGCAATACCAGACCAAAAGACGGACACTTGAGATAATAAGAGATGCGGACAGCAAGAAAACAAGACTTGAAACAGAATTTTGGCCGCAAGACACAAGAAACTTTTTTTTTATTATTTTGATTCAAGACTCAAGAACACAATCAAGAAACTAAAGATGCAATTCGGATGAACAGTAACGCTACAGTATGATGAACAGTAACCTTTTTTTTTTTTGACACAAAACAAGAAACGACAATAACAAGAATTAAAAGGGATATACTTGATACCGTCAACTAGCTCTGATACCAGATGATGTGAGTTGGTGTAGGACCTAGACGAATATCAAGTTGGAGTTGCGGAAAACTCTTGACCCCTCTAACCCGCGGAACTACGAACCTTGAATTTAATCTTAACCCGTAGAACAATGAATTAGCGAACCAAGGCTGTTGGTAGATGACGCCACAATCAAGTGCGGTTCTTGATTGATAAGTCGATTGAACACTCGAAACCTCTCAAGTATTCAAGAAGGAATCTCTTAGAAAAGAGACATGTTATTCTCACAAGAATAAGCTGAAAATTGATTGATAAACTTGGTTAATAATTTCGTCCATCATAGGCTGTATTTACAGCCTTGGAAAAACTAATCCTACTACTACTAGGAAACAATTAAATAAACGGCTTGGTCAATCCCTCAAGGACTAGGAAACCTAGTTGACCAAGACCCTAATTGACTAGGCTTAGACCAATTGGTCAAAGCTTTATTCTTGACCAGAAATTAAACTAACTTACTAATAGCAATTGGATTTGAATTAACCAAGCCAAAATCAGCAAGGCAATTCGGCCCAACATACTAAGTACACAAAATGGAATTTAGACATAACTTGAATTTCAATCACTTGGACCCCTTTGAATGATGAATTCTTTCTTGGACAGCTTTCAGCTCTTTCATCATTGTTTTTCCAAGGCTATAAATACAGCCTATGATGGACGAAATTATTAACCAAGTTTATCAATCAATTTTCAGCTTATTCTTGTGAGAATAACATGTCTCTTTTCTAAGAGATTCCTTCTTGAATACTTAGAGGTTTCAATCGACTTATCAATCAAGAACACTTGATTGTCATCTACCAACAGCCTTGGTTATTAATTCATTGTTCTGGGTTAAGATTAAATTCACCCTAACTCATAACTCACATCATTTGTATAGTTGATATCAAGTATATCCAATTCTTGTTATTGTCGTTTTCAAAAAATTACTGTTCATCATGTAGCGTTACTGTTCATCCGAATTGCATCTTTAGTTTCTTGATTGTGTTCTTGAGTCTTGAATCAAAAAAAAAAAAGCTTCTAAAATTTGTTTCAAGTCTTGTTTTCTTGCTGTCCCATCTCTTCTTGTCTCAAGTGTCTTGTCTGGTATTGCTGTCATAAATTCTGATTAAAATTGCAAATCTGTGTCAATTGAGTCTTAAATTCTGGTTGCTAGTTGTTCGGTTTCTTGTGCTGTCCTTCATAGTTCTTGTTGCTGTCCCCTTCTTGTGTGTTTATTGCTGGAAAACCAGAAAACCGTGACTGAAATTGTTGATTCTTGACATACCTTGTGGCCTTCTTGAATTCTTGAAACAAACCCTAAAAAGTTCTTGAACAAGTTTCAACCAAATCTTGAACTTTGGGACTGTTTTTCTGATTTTCTTGAAACCGGTTGGAAGTTCTTGAAATCTGGAATTTCCACCACCGATTCTTGAGGTTTAAAGGCAGGTTTTTGGCTTACAAAAAAAAAAAAGAAAAAGGATCCAACCGCTTCAAGGAAATCCCAACCAGCCTTGGAAAGCCAACACCGACTTGCATCGTTGCAAACAAAACTGAATTGGCTTGGGGTTGTCTCCTTGAACCGACCACTACTTGAAGTTTGTGCACTTGTTCTTGTTCGGTCCAGCACGTGATTTGATTCCTCTTTTACTTGTCTTGATTTTTTAAATCTAGTTTCCTTTTAGTCGTTCCGAAATTCAAGTTGAAGTCTAATTAGTTTTCCATCATCTTTCTTTGCTTGCTGAAGTTATTGTTTCCATAAATCATGCTGGTCTTCCAAAGATTCCATTGTGACTTTACTTGTGATTGGTCCGCGGTCCAACTAAGTTTCCTTCTCATATTTCCAAATTTGTCTAGGAGTCAAGTCTAGCTCTTAATTCCTAATTAATTTTCAGTTCTATTGTGTTCATCCTTAGTTTGAATTCCGTGTTATACCTTCGTTAAGGGGTCTAGGAAAATTGTGGAGAAATTACCAAACTACCCCCGGTCCTTCCAAGTCTTCTTATAGGGTTTCTTAGTGATTTCTGAATTTTCTTCTTTTTTAGCCTTTGAGTCAACTTTAGTCTTTAAATTTTCAATTCTTTTGCTTCCTCATTTATTCTCCAAGTGAACCAAAAGGTGATACACCACATTCACGTGAAGGCAATTGATTACAAGTCCTTGAATTGCTTGAACCTTCTGATTTCTTCAAGGAAGAAGATCAAGGAACTAGGCGTGCTTGGTGAGATCATTAGCGTGAAATAAAACACTTGAGTGATACAGAGTCTGAGGGAAACACGTGAGGGAGTGTGTGAGGCATTTTCTACTGCGTTTGTTGAATTTTGCAGATTTAACCATGGCTAAAAGATGAGATAACCATGAATAAGTTTGATTGCTTGGAGGATAAAACCTTCAAGAGGAGGGGTTCCAAACCTTCTAGTAGCCATCGAGAACATCACCCTTATGTGCCTAAAGGAGTAAATGTTTTGGCATTGCGTGATGTAGAAGAACAACTGAATGTCATTAAAGCTCAACAAAGTAACTGGTTCTACACTCGTTGCTACGTCAAGGATAAAATTCTTAGCATGGCCATTGACAGGAGTTGTACAATCAACCTTGCAAGCACTGTCTTGGTTGAGAAATTGAATCTTCCAACCATTGATCTTATTCAGCCATACAAGTTGCAAAGTGCTAGTGGTGATATCGGGTTACTAAGCATACACTTGTTCCTTTCATTGGTAGATACGTAGATGAGGTATTTTGTGATGTTGTTCCTATTCAAGTGACGCATGTATTGTTGGGAGAATCATGGATGTCTAAAAACGATGTTAAGTATGATGGGAAAACTAATAAGTATTCCTTCATATTTAATGGACGTCGTTTCAAGCTTGGGTCACTAACTTATGAGCAACTTTGTGAAGGCCTTGCTATTCTTCTACATGAAAAGCAATCAAGGGAGCTAGTCAAAGGCGATGAGCAATCATCTCAAGAGGAAGCTACTGCACAAAAGGAAGAATTGAAGGATAAAGGCGAGGCAAATCCATGAAAAGGCAAAAGATTGCTTCGGTTTTAGTGGAAAGAAAGAGAGGAAGCAAGCAATACTTGCAAAAGCCAATGTTGAGAGCAAACATCATGTACTTTTGGCTAACCAACTTGACTATATTTTGCCTAGTATGTTTGTTCCATTTTCATAGGTTTTCAAGACAAATCACGTGCTGCCTCATGATGAAACTCCTAAGCCAATTGTCTTGACTAAATTTGGTAAAATTGTAGTTACTTCAATTGCCAAGAGAAAGGTAGAATTCTTCCCTAATTCTCTTTGTTTTCATGATACAAATACTGCCTTTGTGTTGCCTAAGGAGGTAAGTACTCTTAAGTTGGCTATGAGTAGTTCTATGCCTAATCTTGACGAATCGGTTACTACCTTCTTGTGCATAGTTCATTTTCTTGACTTGTTCATGTATGCTAAACTTCTAGAGTTAATTGGCATTGTTTTAAAAGTTGTTTATGTAAGTCATATGGTTAACTATCAAGGAATCATGAAGTTTGACAAAGCTGTCTACTTACTTTATGACCCTTATGCTAGAGATAGTTTACGTCATCTTGGGTGTCCTGTTTATTTTACTTGTGTGAAATTTATTTTGAATCCATCTATGTCATGTGTTTTTTTTTGAGTCTTGCGATTCTTCTAGTTTGTTTTGAGTTATTTTAGTAATCCCTGTTCATTCTAACTATGTGAGTCCCATGTGTTCTATTAGTTTTAAGTGTCTTGATATTATCCATGCATATCCTACTTTACGTTAGTGATTCTAATGTCTTTTAAATTGTGTTCAAAATGTTAGGATGGTGCATGGCGTTCACATATACCTCTTGTTATCGGAAAGTGTTGAATACATCTACTTGATGAATCTTACTCTTCGTTCTTTGTATTTGATCCAGGTGTCAAAGAGTGGAGATCGTGGCAAAACCATTGTGAGCTGATGTGTGCATGTTGGTTCGTGTTCAAATTGGGTAGACGGCATGCTTCTTGGCTCGCATTCATACAAATGTTCCGGCGTTCTTCATCATAAGCGATCCTTGATTTGGGACAAATCGCCTTCAGAGGAGGAATGATGAAAGAGCTGAAAGCTGTCCAAGAAAGAATTCATCATTCAAAGGGGTCCAAGTGATTGAAATTCAAGAAGATGCATTTGAAGGATTGAAACCTAACTTTGGCTTAAAATCACATTTGGATTTAGGGTCTCAATTCGACCATCTAGAGTTTTGTTTTGTTTAAGTTGTAATGGGCCGAATTACCTTGCTAAATAAGCTTGAGTAATTAAGTCCAATTGCCATAATTAGCTAGTTAAAATTCTGGTTAATTAGTTGGGCTTATGACCAAAGTACACTTGGGCTTAATGAGGTCAAAACCTAGTTCAATTAAGATTAGTCTTTCATTGATTCATAGTAGTAGTAGGATTAGTTTTTCCAAGGCTATAAATACAGCCTATGATGGACGAAATTATTAACCAAGTTTATCAATCAATTTTCAGTTTATTCTTGTGAGAATAACATGTCTCTTTTCTAAGAGATTCCTTCTTGAATACTTTAGAGGTTTCGAGTGTTCAATCGACTTATCAATCAAGAACCGCACTTGATTGTGGCGTCATCTACCAACAGACTTGGTTCGCTAATTCATTGTTCTATGGGTTAAGATTAAATTCAAGGTTCGTAGTTCCGCGGGTTAGAGGGGTCAAGAGTTTTCCGCAACTCCAACTTGATATTCGTCTAGGTCCTACACCAACTCACATCATCCGTGTATGCACTCAAATTCCACTCTAATAATCTCACCAACTCTTTTAAGTCCTTGTTTACAATCCTTGAGACAATATGAATTGGCTCATGGTTGCTCAAGAAGACTAATCAATCCAATCCGGTTGGCATGTGACAATATATGAGAATTTGAAGGCAAAATGAAATTTTGACTCGGGAGAGACTTTTGACTCAAGAAAGACAAGATTAATGGCTCACAAGATGGACAAATAAGACTAGAAAAGAAGGCACAAGTAGCTGAAATTAAGGAAACAAAGACACAGTAGAAATTTGGAAACCTAGAACTCTACCCAAAGGACAAATCTGAAAATTTAGAAATCTAATCCAATTGACCTTGAAATTCAATGGTAAATATAGAAAATCTGATTTAACCCCTTTTTCCAAATAAAGTTGGGATTTGGAATGTTTCCTAAGCTTCCCAAATCACATAAGGAATTAATTTTGAGATTCAAACAAATTAGGAAAGTAATCCCTGTCAAGAATGGAATTTCTTTGCTAGGCTGTTTCCTTTCTTTCTTTGGATCCGATTTCTTTCCCTTTTTTTCGGATCTGTTTCTGGCAGTTTTTAATCCCTTGTAGATGTACTTTTGTTGGTATCATCTGCTCTGATACCAGATGATGTGAGTTGGTGTAGGATCTAGACGATTATCAAGTTGGACTTACGGAAGACTCTCGACCCTTCTAACCCTCGGAACTACGAACCTTGAATTTAATCTTAACCCGTAGAACAATGAATTAGTGAACCAAGGCTGTTGGTAGAAAAGCTCGAGACATGTTATTGAATTCCCTGTGCACTCACATCATATGGTTTATTGTTCAAGTTTAGGCTTATCAATTCAAGAATGCGTTGAGTTGTGGCGCCTTTCTACCAAATTTCTTGGTTCGCTAATTCGCTAGATTGTGGGTTGAGATTCAATTCGTAGGTTCGCAATCTCAAGGATTAGAGGAGTCGTAGGATTTCCATCCCTTTTGTACCCATAACCTGATCCTTATTTCCAAGTTCATTAAAGGTTACTCGGACATCCTACTTGGTCTTGCACGTGACACACCAACGCTTGCTGGAATCCTTAAACTTCTTGGCACGTGCTCTCGTTATTGGACCACTTGGCATTGTTGGAATATCCTTGACTCCTATGGCAGTTCCGAGCTCATCATCATTCCCCTCCTCTTGAAGGCGATTTGTCCCCAAATCAAGCTCGTCGTCTGCATGGAAAGGACTTAAATCAGAAACATTAAAAGTTGCATGTACACCATACTCACCAGGAAGGTCAAGTTTGTAGGCATTGACACGGGCAACTACTTGGAATGGTCCATCGCCCCTAGAGTTTGTTACGCCTTTGGACAGGAAATCTTTCCTTCCTCATGTGAATCCACACCAGGCCACCGGTTCAAAACCATTTCGGCCCTTATTAGCATTTTGTACATATTGTAATGTATGTTTCTCAATGTTAACGGACCTTGGCATGGAGTTCACGAACAAATTCAGCACGCTTTTCCCATCTAGATTAACTTTCTGTAAAGGCATCAAATCTAGAGGAGTAAGCGGGTTAAATCCATAGACAATTTCGAAGGAGAGTATTGTGTAGCACGTGTATTGTCCCATTGTATGCAAATTCTACATGCAGTAGGCAATCTTCCCAAGTTTTAAGATTCCTTTAATGATAGCACGCAACATGTAGGCAGGGGTTCTATTAACCACTTGATCGTCCATCATCGAGGATGACTAGAAGTAGAGAATAAGAGTTTAGTTCCCAATTTACTCCATAAAGTTTTCCAAAAGTAGCTAAGGAACTTAACATCTCTATCAGAAACTATTGTGCGTGGCATACCATGTAAACGTACAATCTCTTTGAAAAATAAATCAGCCACATGTTTTGCATCATCAGTTTTATGACATGGAATGAAATGTGCCATTTTAGCAAAACTATCAACTACAACATACACAGAATCATGACCATGTCTAGTCCTAGGTAAGCCTAGCACAAAGTCCATAGACAAATCAACCCAAGGCAGACTAGGAACAGGTAGTGGAGTGTAGAGTCCATAAGGATTTACCTTAGACTTGGCATGATGACAAGTTACACACCTTTGGATGATACGCTCCACGTCATGCCTCATCTTTGGCCAGTAGAAATGCTCTTGAGGTATAGACAATGTCTTTGCCACTCCAAAGTGTCCCATAAGACCTCCACTCATGTGCTTCCCTTACAAACAATCCACGCGATAGAACATGTAGGAATACACATTTTGTCTTTATAGTATAAATAACCCTGAAAGAAAATAATTCTCAATGACTTTGCCGTGGAAAAGCATGAACACTTCCCAAAATCAGGGTCATTAGGATAGTACTCTTTGATTATTTCAAAACCTAACAATTTTGCATCAAGTGTAGTAATCAAAGTATACCTCCTAGACAAGGCATCACGACAACATTGCTTTTGCCATCTTATATTTGATCACAAAAGGAAAGGTATCAATAAAGGCTACCCACCTTGCATGTAAGCTTGCTTAGCTTGGTTTGTGACTTGAGATGCTTGCGACTTCGTGATCGGGTGTGTAGAACAAACTCCTTGGGCCTCAGGTAATGTTGCCAGATTTGCAATGCTCGAACAAGTGCATAAAGCTCTTTATCATATGTTGAGTAGTTTAATGAGGCGCCATTGAGCTTTTCACTGTAGTATGCGACTGGCTTCCCTTCTTGGAGTAGTACGGCCCCGACACCTATACCGGATGCATCACACTCAATTTCAAAAGCTTTTTCAAAGATAGGCAAACTAAGTACAGGTGCATGTGTGAGTTTGTATTTGAGTAATTGGAAAGACTTAGCTTGTTCATCTCCCCAATGAAACTCTTGATCCTTCTTAACAATGGAAGTAAGTGGCGCTGCAATTGAGCTAAAATCCTTGACAAAGCGCCTATAAAAGCTAGCTAAGCCATGAAAGCTCCTTACTTCACTAACAGAGGTAGGAGTTGGCCATTCAGTGATAGCTTTTATTTTACTTTGGTCCACTTGAATTCCCTGTGCACTTACAACATAACCTAGGAAAACAACTTGATTTGTGCAAAAAGTGCATTTTTGAAGATTAGCATAAAGTTGTTCCTCACGAAGGACCTCTAAAACAGCTTTAACATGCATGATGTGATCATCTAAGTTCTTACTATAAATAAGGATATCATCAAAATAGACGACAACAAATTTTCCCAAGAAAGCACGTAAGACATGATTCATTAAACACATGAAAGTACTAGGTGCATTAGTTAGTCCAAAAGGCATAACTAACCACTCATACAGCCCATGTTTAGTCTTAAATGCAGTCTTCCATTCATCACCATCTTTGATCCTAATTTGATGATAACCACTCTTAAGATCAAGTTTAGTAAAAATCACAGCACCATAGAGTTCATCAAGCATGTCATCAAGACGAGGAATGGGATGGCGATACTTTACCGTTATAGCATTTATGGCACGGCAATCAGTGCACATCCTCCACGTCCCATCCTTTTTAGGCACAAGTAGAGCAGGTACACACATGGGAGGCTTTCACGTGCCCAGCCTTTGCTCAAGAGTCCTTCTACTTGAATTTCCTTGGTTTCCTCAGGGCTTGTCCTATACGGTGGTCGGTTAGGCAAAGATGCACCAGGAATGAGATCTATTTGATGCTCAATTCCTCTTAATGGGGGTAGACCACTAGGAACTTCATCAGAAACACATCTTGAAATTCCGCAATAGGTTAGCAAAAGAACTAGGCAAGGAAACATCAAGTTGGTCGTAATTTCTTTAGAAAGGAGCAAAAGATAGGTGAGTAGAAAGTAAAGCTTTTCTTATAACTTTAGCTTTTGCAATTAAAATCTGCGTTTTCCCCTTTCAATTTTCCCTTGGCGAATCATTTTGGTCAATTTTCCTTCATTTTTGGTTCGGCCATGGTCATTATTTTTCACATCATGAGTTTTAATTTCTTGTCCTAACTCACGAGGTTTCTTTTTCTCAAGTTCCTCTTCAAATTCTTTTTGAAGGCTTACTTGGTCCTCATGCACTTGTTGAGGTGTAAGAGGTGCAAGTATAACCTTTTATTTGCAAAGAAAAGGAATACTTGTTTGTGAATCCGTCCCAACTAACATTTCTATCAAATTGCCATGGACGGCCTAAGATAACATGAGCAGCTTGCATAGGCACAACATCACATATTACCTCATCATTAAAACGTCCCAATACTGGAAAGAAACAAGTACTTGTTTGAGTACACGCATTACCTCACCGTTGTTGAGCCATTGCAACTTATAGGGCTTGGGATGGTTAGTGGTTGGAAGGCCTAGTCGATCCACCATGATGGCACTTGCAACGTTGGTACAGCTCCCTGGATCAATGACTAGACTACACACCTTCTCCTTGATGTGGCAACGAGTGTAGAATATGTTCTCCCGTTGAAGCTCGTTTACTCCAACATGGGCAGTCAAAGCTCGTCGAGCCACTAAACCAACACGATCCACAACTGGCTGCTCTTCAATGATTTCTTCTTCATCACTTCCTCCTTCTAGGGGAGGCATGTCGGCACATTCATCATCGCCTTCATCGTCAGTGACCATTTCTCCATTAGGTAGAACAAGCATTGCTCGCTGACTTGGACACTGAGAGGCAATGTGACCAAACCCTTGACACTTGAAGCACTTAGTGTCCCTATTGCGGGGTTTGGTAGCATCCAGATTAGCTTTAGGATTGCCCTTCCAGTTTGGTCTAGATGGAGGAGCATTCGGCCTTGATGAATTTGTAGAGGATGGATTCGGTTTTGCAATTGGAGTAGGGGTGAAGGAACGTTCTTCCCTTTTTGGTTTCTCCAATTTCCAGCTTGGAAGTTGGAATTAGGGCGAGAACTACCCCTCCTCTTGAGCCTCCGCTCAACCTTGACAGCTTTATCCATCAACTCTTCAATATCAAAATAATGTTGAAGTTCAACGACCTCAGCAATTTCAGGCTTTAATCCTCTTAGAAAACGGGCCATAGTTGCTTCAGCATCTTCATGGATGTCAGCACGCATCATAGCCATTTCCATTTCCTTAAAATAATCCTCCACTGACAAATTTCCTTGAGTAAGCATTTGCACTTTGTAATGCAAGTCTCGATGGTAGTACCTGGAATGAATCTTTTCCTCATCACCCGCTTTAAGGTCATCCCAAGTGGGTCATTGGTTCTTGGTTCCTCCTTGCTTTTACTCGAGTTGGTCCCACCATATAGCTGCATATTCTGCAAATTCCATTACTGCCAGCTTTACCTTTTGCTCTTCAGTGTAAGGTTGACAGTCAAAGACCTTTTCCATTTTTTGTTCCCAGTCTAAGTAGATTTCAGGATCAGATTTTCCTTGGAAAGGTGGAATGGTCATTTTAATTCCCTTGATGGAATCATCATTTCCGACCCTGGTTCTTCTTTCTCTTCTTTCACGGATTTCCCTTGGTTCATAATCCTCATTGGAATCACTTGATTCGCTTGTTTTAGCTTTCTCTTTGGATTTCTTGGAGGAATTCTGAGTAGTCTCTAGTTTATCAAGTCGCTCCTGGACCTCCTCAATGGTTTGCATGATTTGCCTTTTAGAATCGGCAATCAAGGCTTGCATTTGGAACACAAGTTGGGCATTGGTCATTTCATTAGTTGATTCTCCGAAAAAAATTGTGGTATCAGGCTGTTTCTGGTATCAGTTGGATCTGATACCAACTGATGCAAACCCGAATCTCCAAGCTCCCGCTCTTGAAGAAACGAATTGGCGACGTAGCGGAATGATCTATCTTGAACAGGTTATGGGTACAAAAGGGATGGAAATCCTACGAATCCTCTAATCCTTGAGATTGCGAACCTACGAATTGAATCTCAACCCACAATCTAGCGAATTAGCGAACCAAGGAATTTGGTAGAAAGGCGCCACAACTCAACGCGTTCTTGAATTGATAAACCTAAACTTGAACAAAGGAACTCATTCACTTTGTATCAAGGGTCGGATTCCCAAGGAACAAGAAAGAGAAACTCTCAATTTTCATTAATCAAAGTCTTATGAAAATATTGGAGAAGAAGGCTTATTTATAGCCTTTACAAACACTCAAAATCCTACTTTAACTTGGACTCAAAATACCTAAAACCTAACCTAACTAGAATAGGCCAATAATGGCTTTATCTTTAGGAAACTACTAAATAACAATTATTGAATATATAAGCTACCAAAATTCGGACATCATGACAAAGCCTTGGTCCGATATTATTCCTACTAAAATGACTTAAGGAAAACATGGAAAAATTAGACAATTGTGCCCTTGTTCTAAAAGACTTCAAACGGTAGCTTCATTCTTCAATTTGAAACAAAGTATAAATCTTTGATCCAAGCCTTGTTAAAAGGAAGGAATCTAATGACCGTTTTGGAGCTTTAATCCCCCTGGATAAGAATATAAGAAATGATCCCAAATCAAAGCGTCCATCATTCCATTTCTCATCATTCCCCCCTTCTTGAAAGGCGATTTGTCCCAAATCGAATGATCGTTTGTGATGGAGAACTTCAGGCCATGTGTTGATGAATGCGAGCCAAGAAACATGCCTTTTAGTCAATCGGAATACAAGCCAGCATGCATGCTTCAGCTCACGAACTTTGGCGACAGCCCATCACAAGTATACCGGATCAAAACGAAGGCGAGAAATAAATGATGAGGAAACACAGATATTCACCCACTTTACCTAATTGATAACAAGTAGGAAAAGTTTGTACTCCATGAATCATTAAACGACTCTTAACACAACCTACGAACACATTAAACTTACTAAATAAATATGCATCATCACTACTAACACAATAACCACACGAATTAATTAGAACAGACAACTCATAAGGACTCAATGGTAGACACTCACAGTTAAAACAAATAGGACTCTCACAATGACTCAAATAATTATCAAAATAACTGACAAAACATAAGCAACTAGCATGATCAACAACATCAGAAGAATGACTCAAAGGACTACCATAACAATCTACACAATCCAAACAAATGGCACGGCTTTCAAATGAAAAAGAATGAACTAGAGGATAAGATTGAAGACTCCCTTTCAAACTCAAAGGTTGGTTGGTGAAAGCGGTCTTCAATTCTTGGGAGTGAATGTAGAAATTTGCAATACCTCGAAGAACATGGTTCCATTTAAAGACTTTGTAATGGTGCACCTCAAAACCATTTTTACTTCACCTTGTTGTACCTGAAAAAGACCATTAACACTAAACAAAGTAAAGTTAAGATTGTTAGAAAAATAATAAGCCCTTTCACGCTTCATTTATTTTCCACTCACAATTAGCTCACGTGCACTCTTTTCTTTTTCTTCTTCACTCAACTCACTCTCCTTTTTATTTACACTACACTCGGATTGTACATCTTCATATTCCTCACATAAATCCTTTCCAACTAGCTTTTGACTAGCGGCTAGTGCAATGGATAGTGCAAGCTTTTTCTTTTCATGCTCAAGATACGACTTTACATAGGTATCCAATAGTTGCTCAAATCGTCCCATCAAAGGCTCGTTCTTGGACATTTGACGTGACTCTTTAATTTCTTGCTCATGCTTCTCCGCATGAAACGCTTTTGCCAAAGAAAGTTTCCTTTGACGTCTCCTCTCGAGCTTTTCTTCAATATCCATAGCAGCATGTGCAACTTCATACAACTCCATACGATTAGTCACTTCAAGATGCCTAACTATTTGATCATTTAATCCATCCAAAAAGTGATCAATAACAAAGGAATCCTCCACAATTTCAGCTTGTTGGATGATGGATCTCATCTCTTTGTAGTATTCCTTCACTGATTTAGTACCTTGACGAAGAGCATGGAATTTCTTCAACAACTCCTTTAGAGGATTGTGCCTCATGGTAATAAAATCTGCAAAGAAAGGTTAGAAAAAAAAATACAAGATAATAACCTCACACACTCCCTTAGTGTATCCACTCAACTCTCGTGTATGCACTCAAATTCCACTCTAATAATCTCACCAACTCTTTCAAGTCCTTGTTCACAATCCTTGAGACAATATGAATTGGCTCACAATTGCTCAAGAAGACTAATCAATCCAATCCGGTTGGCATGTGACGACATATGAGAATTTGAAGGCACTAATGAAATTTTGACTCGGGAGAGACTTTTGACTCAAGAAAGACAAGACTAATGACTCACAAAATGGATAAATAAAACTAGAAAAGAAGGCACAAGTAGAAGCTGAAATTAAGGAAACAAAGACATAGTAGAAATTTGGAAACCTAGAACTCTACTCAAAGGATAAGCTAGAAATATGGAAATCTAATCCAATTTGACCTTGGAATTTAATTGATAAATATAGAAAATCTGATTTAACCCCTTTTTCCAAATAAAGTTGGGGATTTGGAATGTTTCCTAAGCTTCCCAATTCACATAAGGAATTAATTTTCAGATTCAAACAAATTAGGAAAGTAATCCCTGTCAAGAATGGAATTTCTTTGCTAGGCTGTTTCCTTTTCTTTCTTTGGATCCGATTTCTTTCCTTTTTTTTTTCTTTTCCACGGATCTCTTGAATTTTTTTTTTTTTGGAAACACAAGCTGCGTTCTTTTTTTTTTTTTTTTGGCAGCTTTGAGTCAAAACAACCCAACAAGAATTTTGGTTTACAACCAACAATTTCAAGAACTTCAAGGTATTATGGATTCTATCCCATGACTTGACAACAACAAGAACACAAGATAAACAAGACTAATTTTTTTTCCCCGGATGAACAGTGTTTTCGGGGTGAACAGTGTTTTCTACAGTACTGATGAACAGTACTACTACAATATTGGAGCTACAGTACCCGATGAACAGTAACGAATTTTTTTGTTGTAAGTGTGGTTAGAAAAGAGACATGTTATTCTCACAAGAATAAGCTGAAAATTGATTGATAAACTAGAGGTTTCGAGTGTTCAATCGACTTATCAATCAAGAACCGCACTTGATTGTGGCGTCATCTACCAACAGCCTTGGTTCGCTAATTCATTGTTCTACGGGTTAAGATTAAATTCAAGGTTCGTAGTTCCGCGGGTTAGAGGGGTCAAGAGTTTTCCGCAACTCCAACTTGATATTCGTCTAGGTCCTACACCAACTCACATCAAATACTATTCGAGTATACCAAGCAAGACCTCAAAAGATCAAGCTATAATATTTTCCCATGGTTCTCCAAAATCCTTAACCAAGCCCTTGCCGGCTCGAGTCACAAGGATTGCCAATGGGTTGGGGCGCCCCCATAAGCATGATTGGTCGACGAGACAACGCTCCAATCAACTTTAGATTCGATCATAGCACCGAGTCGGTATGAGAGGCATCTCCCACCGTTTAAGGTATGGTACATACTACTGCCCCGAACTCCTGAATTACAAGCATATTCAAGTACGAGAACATGTCATATCGATTCATATCACAAGCATTAGATAACCAAGCAAGAGAAAGAGAGAGAATGAGGGCGATAAAGTACACCCTCGCCTCGGTAAATTTACAATCATGAAATCACATAACATTTATTGAAGTATCACTTCATTCATTTAACATGAAACATGCACTTGACACTCACCAAAAGTTGAGAGCAAGTGAGAACAAGTTAGGAAGTCAATCAAGCTCCTCAATGCCCACGTTTTCACCAGAGACGTACATATTCAAAGTTACCTAGGTGTTTAACCAAGGTCAACTTCCAAAAATCAAGTTTTCCCTATTTCACGTCAAAAAAAAGCTCATGTGATTGAAAATCCATTTCCAAGGCAATTCTAAACTTTCATCACTCCCTTAGAACATTCTCGATTTTTGCACGACATTATTTGAAAAATCATAACCTGAGTTTTATAAGTTCAAAAATCACGAATCTTATACCGTTGAAAATGGACTTGATGAACTAAAACTTTTTAGAAGACACTTGTTTAAGATTCAGATCAAAAACCAGTTGAATTTCAGTTCAAATCTACTACTACAGTAAAAATAGGACATATCAGTCTTGATTTTTAGTCAAATTTGAAAATTCACCAAAATTCACAGAAATTGAACTAGCCATTAAAATTTATACCACTGAAAGAACTCTAAGTATAGTTTCAAATTCATCAAACAAAACTTGATTTGGATTTTTCTACACCAAGATATAACGGTTTTCCGAAAGCTGGTTTTCAAATACTGCTATACGAAATTCTTGGCTATTCACTTGTGGAAGTTTCCTCTATTCCTTTCTTTTAAAATCAACTTTGCTTCTTCGATCAAAGAGCAATTAAGGGCCATTATTTTGACAAACTCTTAACTCAAGATGAGGCTCTAAAAACTAGAATTTTCAGCTCAAACTTTCTGCCATGATTGTAGTTTCAAAACAGATTTTTTTTTGAGCTTCAAGTTGGGGCTAAATTAGAGTTTTTAAACCAAAAGTTTTAGCTCAAAATTAGAGTAAAAATGAAGCCCTAAAATCTGAAAATCTTTGATCCAAATTCTTGGTCTAAAGGTAAGATTTGAAAGCTGAAATTTTCACCCACATTCAAGCACAAAATCTCACTTTACATGCTACCAAAACAATCAACATTACCACAAGCTTGCAAACTAGTTAAAGAAGTAGAATTCAAACCACCAAGCAAGCCATGAATCCAAGCCATAACACATAATCATCTTACCATTTTAAGCACATAATACCTCAAGGCCTCTAACTAGAAGCAAATCAAGAAAGCAAGTAAAATATCCTCAAGGCCTCTCCCTAAATTGGGAATTCAAGAGCCCAACTCTAATATGTCAACATATCAACTTTTCTAACAAAAGAAACCATAGATCTTCTTACATCCGCGAGAAATGGTGCAAGAATGGTTAAATACATGAGTTACCTTCCTTCTTAGCAAGGTTTGGCAAGAAAGATTGAAGCTTTAGGTGTGGCGGCCCCACGTTTCCCAAGGCGAACCATAGGACCCGCGGCCGCCGGCCCAGCTCTCGCCAGGACTCAAGCAGGCAATTACTTCGACTAGGGTTTCAAACCGCTATATATATTCTTCAAATAGATCGACCTAGCTTACTAACCAACATTCATTTGAGTTTGACTCTCAACCTTACACGATAATTCAAAAGACAATTCTTATACATTATCTTCGACATCATAATAGATTTAATACACCCAACATTCAAACGATTCAACCAGCTTGTACTCCTTCAGTACTTTCTTCAATACCTGGAAATCCTGGGATGGGAAATATATGGGGTGAGTTTCTAAACCCAGTGAGAGTCCCAAAACACATAGCAATTAAATACATAAACACAACAGGCTTTGTAAACATTTAGGTCCGTACAAGACTAGTTTCAAATATAGTAACATCCATTTAAGGAAAGTTGGGAGATAGTATATATATACATATATATATATATATATTTATATTTTTTCTTTTCTTTTCATAACAGGTTGTGAAACTGTAATAATCAAGATGCTCATTGAGCCATTTAAACAGTAACAAGCATTAAATAACAATCACAATAATATTCTCAGGGAGGAAAACAGAGTCTGCAGAACTCTGGTCAGTTTATTTCTTTCTCCTTCCCTTTTCACCCAACTTCGGATCCGAACTAAACAAGCAGGAGGCGGTGTACACTCGACGTACCCGACCAAGCCCTACTGCCGGCTCGGAATAGGCCGACTCGCCTCTGGGGTTTGGGATCCCTACGGCCAACAGGTCATGCACAGTTGACATGCACAAGCACATGTATGGTGGTTTAGTTTAATACTTTAGAGGCGAGGGACAACCGACAATTAATTTCAACCTCGAGCCCCTTAGGGAGGTGCACCAGCCTTTAGAGGGGCCTTGAAGGCCAACCTCTTCACCTCAAGCCTCGAAACAAGTTTTATTGTTTTAAAACAAAACATACTAAACCACCTAAGCACGTTGAGTCAAATTAAGCAATAAAACTCACTTTACATAAAACCCTAGTTTCAATCATTCAACGATAAATCACATTTAGAAACCAGTCATACAATAACAAGTAATACCTAGCAACAAGGATCAAGTAGCAACAAATAGGAACCCTCACCTTAGATGGTCAAGGTTGAGTAGATGAGTCAAGTCCTCGGTCTCAAAGCCCTCGTTTATATTACCGTCGTTCACGAGGTACATAATTATTGTATTAATTATTAAAATCAATTTTGACCAATTCACTTCTTTTATAAGAATGAGAATATTTTTAGGTTTACCTCACGAGTCGATAGTGTGATAAAACGGTGGTTTGTATCTTGAAAATATAGGTCTCGGTTAGATAGGGTAAAATGTGTGAGTTTTAAAAAAAATTTACGTAATTAGGGTTGGAACAATTTTGTTAGTTAAGGTTTAGAAAGACTTGAGTAACGTAGCGTCATCCATTTGGAAAATTTGAGAAATGGTTTGCTTAGCTGAAAAATCACTAACGGTGTTTAATTTTATTTGTTTAGTGAACAAAAACAATCTTTCGAGGCTTTGGATTAAAACCAATTTGATTTTTGGTCTTTCATACTTAAAACAAGTTTTCGTGCTAAAATCAAAATAGTACAAATTAGGGTTTTGGTCGACAATCACAATTTTGAAAGTGGAGTGTCATTACGTTTTCATGGCCAAAACTAACCGCCATGGTTTCTTTCAAAATTCAAATCGGAAGTCTTTCTTTTGGTAAGTTGTATGATTTCAAAATCGTGGAAAACTAGTTTCATAATCGTTTATTTCCTCATAAAATAGCAACGGCCAAGTCAATTTGGAAAATACTCAATTTTGGACATTCATTTTCAAAACTACTGGTTTGCAAGTTTGATTTTCAGCGATGTTTGTTGGTTCGCCATGATGTGTAGGAAATGAGTTAAGGGGCGTATAAGGCACTGAAACGAAGCTCTTTGGGTCTAGTTTCGGATGCCACTGACGGCTCGTGATTTGGAGTTATAAACAGCGAGATATGAGCATTTTACTTCAGTGTGGTTTTGCCCACTTATTTCTTAGAAAAATATGATTTTGGTAACTTTTGTGAAATTTTCAGCCATGTAGTCGCGTGGTTAAAGGTTTAGTTTGATTTCCAGAATGTTAAGCGGGACTCTTAGCATGTGATACATTCATCTAATGATCCAAAAATCATGCATACGGTCAAAATTAAACAATACGTATAACTAGACAAATTTTGTCCCAAATTGAAAAAAAATCATCAAGTCCGATTCTCCCTTTTTGTTTTCTTCTTTGTTGAAAAATTAACATCTACTTAAAAACCAGGTTTCATGTCATTACTCATGCGGCTCTCAACTGACCGAGAGGTCTCATGCAAGGAAAAATAGATTTTCAACTTTCCAACAAGCAAATAAACAACTCAAGCTTGGCTTTTGTTTCACACTTTACCCATGCAAACGTTTAATTAAAATCTCATCAACCAAGTGGAATGTGAAGCATGCAAGGGTCGATTTCAGCATGTTAATAACAAAAGAGTTTCGGATGGAGTAGGGCAAAGCCCATCAGCTCACATCCATCCCAAAACAGCAAATAATCAAAGTTGTTGAATCACAACTAGGCACAAGAAAAGGTTCAATCATTATTCGATCATCATGCATGGGTAAGTAGAACAAATCTATGATTTAAAGCTTTGGTCAGCTTAGGGACATCAAGAATGATGTTCCTTATCAGTCCACCAGATTTCCAGCAATATAACAAGGAAGTATGTGCATGCAAATAAAATTTCAAGTCCATTAGTACATGCATGGCAGTTTTTAGGAAACAAGATGATATCTTTAGAAGGTAAAACAGCTTCTTTATGTTAAAGGGTATAAAATGAATTCCTACCTCCAACCGGTCTCAAGGTCAATTGCACAAGTGGTGTGTTGGAGCTAATGAAGTCCGTTTTCCAGCTACAAGAAGAGGAACATGCTAAGAATGGAATAACTAGGCTGTGGAAGAAACTTGTACAAGATGCTACAGCTTACCCGTGTTGGTAATCAAGAAACGGAGGAACAAGGGCTGCTTGAGGTTGGATCAATTCTGTTTTCCAGCTACAAGACACAAAATAAGCTAAGGAGAGGGTTTCAAGCTACCTAGGAAGTTCACAAAAGAGATTAGGATTTACCTCTTGCTTGCCTAAAATCGGGTGGAGGATGACTAGCTTGGTTCTTCCAGAATTTTTAATGCTTGTTTCCAGCAGTGTTCGGCCAAGATTACTTCTTGGTGAAAGGGTTGATTGACGAAGAAAAGACAAGGAGATGTAGGGGAAAGGAGGAAGAGCTTCTCGGTTGAAGCTTGAGGAAGAAATTTTTGGAGTGAAGTGTGAGAGTGGAGAGGGAAGTTTCGGGTGAGGCTTGGAAAGAAAATGCTGGAGTGCAAGGAGAGTGAGTGGGAGAGTGTGGAAGTGAAATGGAAGAGGGAATTTTGCTGAAGAGGATCGGCCAGCCTTGAAGAGGAATTTCTGTTGAAGTTGCTTGTTCAAGTGAACAAGCTTTGGCTGAAAAAAATTTCCAAGTGGCACATCCCTCTCATGCATTGGGCATGAAGGGAGGTAAGCATCATTGGCCTTGGTTGAAGACATCTGAAAATCCCATGCTCAAGCCATGATGCTGCCGGTTTTTGGGAGAGAGGGAGAAAGCATGCTTGCTGCCAGATTTTAGCTCAAGCTTGACAAGTGGCAGCCATGGAATGGAGAGAAATGGGTGGCGGTTCTTGCTGAATTTCCTTGAGCTGAATTCGAATGGAGTTTTAGAGGGAAAATATGGTTCAATTGATTGGATATGGTCTGATTTTAGTTGAAAGAAATTTGGTTCAAGGATGGTTCATGGTGGTTAAATCTTTGGGAGGTATAACCGGTTGGAAATTGGAAGAAGAAAAGGGACGCTTTAGGGTTTTGTGTACTTGGTGGTGATGAATTTGAAATAATTCCATCTTAAGTATGGTTGGACTCTAATTTTATTGAAATGATTTCCAATACTTACTTGAGCTATCGTTTGGAAATCTGTACGTGGTTTTAAAAATGTTCATGATCATGCACATGCATTAGTGAAATTACAAAATCGCTCACGAAGGTCTAAGCGAAGTAGAATTTAGTTACGGCCCTCACAACCTCCCCCACTTAAGAAATTTCGTCCTCGAAATTATTACCTCTTGTCATGTGAAGCTCTGGGTATTTCTGGTTCATCTCTTCCTCCAGTTCCCATGTGGCTTCTTCCAATCCATGATGTCGCCAAAGGACTTTCACCGATGGGTTTGTCTCTTTCTTAAGACTTTAACCTTTCGTCCAGAATTTTCAAAGGTTTCTCTTGATAAGTCAATTCATCTAAGTCAACCTCTAGGGTTGGTAGGGGCGTGAGATGGATCCTTGTAATACTTTCTTAACAAGACACGTGGAAGACATTATGAATTCGGCTAAGCTTTCCAAGTCCAGTGATACCACCTTTCCAACTCTTTTGAAATTTTAAAGGGCCCTATAAACCTGGGTTTCAGCTTCTTTCCTTTTCCTGATTTGAGAATCCCCCTTAATGGTGTAACTCTTAGGAAAACTTCATCTCCAACTTGAAATTCCAAGTCCTTCCTTGGTTGTCGGTGTAACTTTTCGACGACTTTGGGCCACTTGAACCCTTTGACAAATTAACCTAACTTTCTCATATGCGCTTCAACCCATGGTATTCTTTCGGCACCCAAAATTTTCCTTTCACCTATTTCATCCCAGTATATTGGAGATCTACATTTCCTTCCATATAATGCCTCATACGGAGCCATTTGAATTGAGGAGTGGTAACTATTGTTGTAAGCAAATTCGACCAAAGTTAAATGCTGGTCCCAACTGCCTCCAAAATCCATGATACATGCCCTCAACATATCTTCCAAGGTTTGTATGGTCCGTTCAGTTGTCCATCGGTTTGAGGGTGATAGGCGGTTAGATTTAGCTTAGTCCCTAAGGCACTTTGTATCTGCTGCCAAAATCTAGAAGTGAAACGTGGGTCTCTATCCGATACAATACTTACTGGCACCCCGTGTAACCTAACAATCTCATCCAAATAGATTTGAGCCAGTTTTCCATCTTGTATTTCATGTTCACAGGTAGAAAATGGGCTGACTTAGTTAACCGATCTACTATGACCCAAATTGCATCATGACCTCGGCGAGAAGGGGTAACCACAACAAAATCCATTGTGATTTGATCCCATTTCCATTCGTGTACTTCTAATGGTTGCAGCAATCGAGGGTCTCGGTGTTCGGTTTGACTTGTCGGCACGTAAGACATGACTGAGCTATGTCCCTTTTCATGTTATCCCACCAGTACAACTTCTTTACATCCTGATACATCTTGTTTCTTCCGGGATGAATGGTATACTTAGACCTGTGTGCTTCTGTCATAATTTCCCTTTTTAAATCCTCTTGGTCAGGTACTACCAGACGGTTTTGGTATCTTAAAATTCCATCTTCTCCCAATTTAAAATTGGGTAATCCTCCTTCCTTGACCTTATTTATCCATTTTTGCACCAGTGGGTTTTTGGCTTGAGACTCCTTGATGCGCTCAGTTAGAGGAGAATTTAGAGTAATACTACCCAAAATCACTTTCTGCGGTGCCAATTGTGGGCTCCAAGTACTAAGTTCTTCTAACATCTTCCATTCTTTAACCATTAGTCCAAATTTGGACTTTCCTACTGAGCATCTGCTACCTTATTGGCTTTTCCTGGATGGTACTTAATAGTACATTCATAATCTTCCAAAAATTCCATCCATCGCCGTTGTCTCAAGTTCAGTTCCTTTTGGGAAAATAAGTACTTAAGACTCTGGTGATCGGTATAAACCTCAAAAACCACTCCATATAGATAGTGCCTCCATTTCTTCAGAGCAAACACTATTGCTGCCAGTTCTAGATCATGAGTTGGATAATTTTGCTCATGAGGCTTTAACTTTCTCGAGGCATAAGCCACTACTTTTCCAGCCTGCATTAAAACACATCCTAAACCTTCTTGGATGCATCAGTGTACACGGTAAAGCTATCCTCTCCATTTGGTAAGACCAACACAGGGGCTTTGGTCAGGCGACTCTTGAGCTCTTGGAAGCTATTCTCACATTTCACATCCCACACAAAACGGCTATTCTTTCGAGTCAGGTTGGTTAGAGGACTCGCAAGTTTAGAGAAGTCCTGAATGAACCTTCGGTAGTATCCAGCCAGTCCTAGGAAACTACGAACTTCCGTTGGGTTCTTTGGTTGTTTCCATTCTAACATTGCTTTTACTTTAGGATCTACCGTAATGCCTTTCTCGGAGATTACATGACCTAGAAATGATACTTCCTCTAGCCAAAACTTGCACTTACTAAACTTAGCGTACAATTGATGCTCCTTCAGGGTTTGCAAAACTAACCTCAAATGTTGATCGTGTTCTTCTTTAGACTTTGAATAGATCAAAATATCATCTATGAAGATCACCACGAATTGATCTAAATAAGACTTGAAAACACGATGCATTAAATCCATAAATGCTGCCGGGGCATTAGTTAGTCAAATGGCATAACCAAAAACTCATAATGCCCATATCTGGAATTGAAGGCTGTTTTTGGAACGTCTTCCTCCCTGATCCTTAACTGGTAATAGCCTTGTTTGAGATCAATCTTAGAAAACACTACGGCACCTTGCAGTTGATCGAACAATTCATCAATGTGGGGTAAGGGGTACTTATTCTTAATAGTAACCTCGTTCAATCCTCGATAGTCTATGCAAAGCCGTAAACCTCCATCTTTCTTTTTCACGAACAACACTGGGGCTCCCCACGGAGACTCACTTAATCTGATGAATCCTTTTTCTAACAAATCTTGTAACTGCAATTTTAATTCCTTGAGTTCAGCTGGCGCCATTCTGTAAGGAGTCTTAGAGATAGGTGCTGCCCCAGGGGTGAGTTCAATCTTAAATTCAATGTCTCTATCAGGGGGTAAGGATGTTAACTCCTCTGGGAATACTTCTGGATACTCGTTTACTATAGGCACATCTTCTAATCTTGACTTATCTTCTTGAGGGTTTATCAAAAATGCCAAGTATCCTCGAGCTCCTTTACTTAACAATTTTCTAGCTCGAATCCCTGAAATAAGAGCGGCAGAAGCTAAACCTTGTCTTGCATTAAATCTTAGAATAGGTTCCCCTGGAATGTGAAATTCAACTACTTTCATTCTACAATCCAGCTGTGCATGAAGTCGGGCCAGACTATCCATCCCGAGTATGACATCGTAACCTTTAATAGGTAGAGAAATTAGGTCTGCCAAAATTCTCCTTTCTCCTACCCACAGCTCACAGTTCCTATAGACCTCATTCGTTGCTAAGCATGGATCCTTCGTAGGAGTTTGTATTATCAGATCAAAGGGTAAGAGATCAGACTTAACATCAATGGCACACATAAAGTCGGGATTTACGAACGAATGACTAGCACCAGGATCAATTAAAATCTTAGCTAGTCTATGAAATAGAGAAATGGTACCTTCCACCACTCCAGCTGGGTCAGGTACATTCTGCCGATCAAGGAGTAAATTCGCCACCAGGTCGATTTCCTTTTTCTGTTGGCGGTTTAGGGTTTGGACCTTTTGAATGTTGTGTTCCAGCTTCCTGGGGTCGACGGGCAGGGCAATTGCTAATCATGTGCTCTGTACTTCCACAGGCTAGACATTTCCCGGCCTTTTTCCAACAATCGTTCTCATGATGGCCTGTCTTACCACAATATCCACAAGGTGTACGGTTTGGTAGGTTTTGTCTTGGTTGAGATGGACCACCCTTTTGGCCCTTTCCCTGTCAGTCCAGCTCGCCTCCTCCGGACCCTTTTCCAATCTTACAGGCTGATTTCCTCTGGTCTCCCGAACTACTACCGGTCGGGCTGCTCTTTTTTTTGAAAAGCTTTGACTTGAGCCTTGGTGTTCTCTACTCTTAGAGCCTTTTCTAGAGCATCGGTAAAGTGAGCATCGGCAGCTAAAGCCTCTTGAATTTCTAGGTTTAGACCCTGGACAAAACGGCGTACCCTACGAGGTTCGGTGGCAATCAATTCCGGGGAAAACTTAGATAAACGGGTAAATTGCTTCAGACTGGCTACACTCGGGTTCCTTGGCAACCTTATAAACTCGTCTTCCGTCTTTCTTGGACTAGGGGAGGCAGGTATTTCTCATTAAATTCCCTAGTAAAGTTAACCTGTGTCCACGGGTCTGGTTCCTAGCCCATTTCTCCCTAATAACATTCCACCGGGCACCTTCAAATTGAAAGACAGCAAAAGTCACTGTACTTCCATGTAACCTAAAGTTCCAAAAATATTAATCATGCTCTCTAGCCACCGCTCAAATGGTCGTGTCCTCCCAAGAACTTGGGAGGAGAGAACCTTGAAATCTCTCAAGGCTCTCTTCACCTAACTCCGGTCCTCTTTGGTCCATTGTCGGTCCTTGATTTTGTCGATCACCACGCTTCTAAAAGAGTGTCATTCGATTCAAGGCCTCGGCTATTTGATCTCTAGGTTGCTCCCCATGCTCCCGGCTGAGATGGGCGGTAGATGCCTCTTCCTCACCCTGGTTTCGTGTTTGCCTAGTAGGCCTTCCTCTCCTTTTCCTTCCTCCATTTCCTTTATACACACGTACAAGGGTTTTTATTTATAAAGATGAATTATACACGATAAGGGAAAAGAAAGTAATTGTAAACAACATCAATATACCAACACAACTCATTTTAATTTAAAACATCATCCAACAAGTTCTTAAACAAACACAACACGATAGTCATAACATTCCGGAAATTAGAAACATAACATCAATTCCATACAGGTCATCTAAGTAGGAAACAAAGGGAATCTCCACTGGCGGTCCTCAACCCAAACTCAAGGAGACATAGGAAAGTCAGGGTCCTCTGGGGGTCACTCTCAGGGCTGTATGTAGGTGAAGCCTCACGATCTCCTCGGGAATCATCTCCCTCAACATCTCCTGGAACTACCTCTCCAATACTAGAACGCTCTCCACCCGATCCTCTCAGATAAATCTCCAACATCTCCTCAATCATCGCTCACAATCGGTCATGATGCCGGTGCAATCTGCACCGTGTTAGGCAGGGAGGAACGATTAGCCATCTCCTCAAGTTCTCGGACCCTAGCACGTAACAGCTGGTTCTCGGTCCTCAATGTCTCTATCTCAAAGATTGGCCCTCACGAGCGAGCCAAAGTCTTCCTTTCCTTATCCACGCCAAAGACTACATGGTTGGGGTAGGCATAGTCTCTCAAACAGCTACATGGGTTGGTCTTGGAAGGACTCCAATGGAGTGGGCCTCAATCATCGGCTGATATCGCACTAAAGGCAAAGGCATCCCTAGGTGGGGCATTGTTACCATCAGCTCCATTTCCAGCCATAACCTACAACCACAATCAACTTTATGTGAGTTCCAAATATACAAATTCCAATTATCGGTTTCTATCCTAACAAAGCCGGGACCTCATAACCTCAGGGCTCATTTTTCTATCCTAGGCTCGATACCACAAATTGTGGCCCCATTTCCCAAACCATAGGACCCGGGCCGACTCTCGCCAGGACTCAAGCGGGCAATTACTTGACTTAGGGTTTCAAACCGCTATATATATTCTTCAAATAGATCGACCTAACTTACTAACCAACATTCATTTGAGTTTGACTCTCAACCTTACGATAATTCAAAAGACAATTCTTATACATTATCTTCGACATCATAATAGATTTAAATACACCCAACATTCAAACGATTCAACCTTTGTACTCCTTCAAGAGACTTTCTTCAATACACGGAAATCACGGGATGGGAAATATATGGGGTGAGTTTCTAAACCCAGTGAGAGTCCCAAAACACATAGCAATTAAATACATAAACACAACAGGCTTTGTAAACATTTAGGTCCGTACAAGACTAGTTTCAAATATAGTAACATCCATTTAAGGAAAGTTGGAGATAGTATATATATACATATATATATATATATATATTTTTTTTTTCTTTTCTTTTCATAGCAGGTTGTGGCTGTAATAATCAAGATGCTCATTGAGCCATTTAAACAACAAGCATTAAATAACAATCACAATAATATTCTCGGGGAGGAAAGCGAGTCTAGAACTACGGTCGGTTTATTTCTTTCTCCTTCCTTTTCACCCAACTGGATCGAACTAAACAAGCGGAGGCTGTGTACACTCGAGGTAACCTTTGAACAGGACCCAGGGTCCGTCGACGTACCGACCAAGCCCTACTGCCGGCTCGGAATAGGCCGACTCGCCTCTGGGGTTTGGGATCCCTACGCCAGGTCATGCAGTTGACATGCACAAGGTATGGTGGTTTAGTTTAATACTTTAGAGGCGAGGGACAATTGACAATTACTTCAACCTCGAGCCCCTTAGGGAGAGTGCACCAGCCTTTAGAGGGGGGGCCTTGAAGGCCAGCCTCTTCACCTCAAGCCTCGTGAAACAAGTTTTATTGTTTTAAAACAAAACATACTAAACCACCTAAGCACGTTGAGTCAAATTAAGCAATAAAACTCACTTTACATAAAACCCTAGTTTCAATCATTCAACGATAAATCACATTTAGAAACCAGTCATACAATAACAAGTAATACCTAGCAACAAGGATCAAGTAGCAACAAATAGGAACCCTCACCTTAGATGGTCAAGGTTGAGTAGATGAGTCGAAGTCCTCGGTCTCAAAGCCCTCGTTTATATTACCGTCTGTTCCTGAGGTACATAATTATTGTATTAATTATTAAAATCAATTTTGACCAATTCACTTCTTTTATAAGAATGAGAATATTTTTAGGTTTACCTCACGAGTCGATAGTGTGATAAAACGGTGGTTTGTATCTTGAAAATATAGGTCTCGGTTAGATAGGGTAAAATGTGTGAGTTTTAAAAAAATCTACGTAATTAGGGTTGGAACAATTTTGTTAGTTAAGGTTTAGAAAGACTTGAGTAACGTAGCGTCATCCATTTGGAAAATTTGAGAAATGGTTTGCTTAGTTGAAAAATCACTAACGGTGTTTAATTTTATTTGTTTAGTGAACAAAAACAATCTTTCGAGGCTTTGGATTAAAACCAATTTGATTTTTGGTCTTTCATACTTAAAACAAGTTTTCGTGCTAAAATCAAAATAGTACAAATTAGGGTTTTGGTCGACAATCACAATTTTGAAAGTGGAGTGTCATTACGTTTTCATGGCCAAAACTAACCCATGGTTTCTTTCAAAATTCAAATCGGAAGTCTTTCTTTTGCAAGTTGTATGATTTCAAAATCGTGGAAAACTAGTTTCATAATCGTTTATTTCCTCATAAAATAGCAACGGCCAAGTCAATTTGGAAAATACTCAATTTTGGACATTCATTTTCAAAACTACTGGTTTGCAAGTTTGATTTTCAGCGATGTTTGTTGGTTCGCCACGATGTGTAGGAAATGAGTTAAGGGGCGTATAAGGCACTGAAACGAAGCTCTTTGGGTCTAGTTTCGGATGCCACCGGCTCGTGATTTGGAGTTATAAACAGCGAGATATGAGCATTTTACTTCAGTGTGGTTTTGCCCACTTATTTCTTAGAAAAATATGATTTTGGTAACTTTGTGAAATTTTCAGCCATGTAGTCGCGTGGTTAAAGGTTTAGTTTGATTTCCAGAATGTTAAGCGGGACTCTTAGCATGTGATACATTCATCTAATGATCCAAAAATCATGCATACGGTCAAAATTAAACAATACGTATAACTAGACAAATTTTGTCCCAAATTGAAAAAAATCATCAAGTCCGATTCTCCTTTTGTTTTCTTCTTTGTTGAAAAATTAACATCTACTTAAAAACCAGGTTTCATGTCATTACTCATGCGGCTCTCAACTGACCGAGAGGTCTCATGCAAGGAAAAATAGATTTTCAACTTTCCAACAAGCAAATAAACAACTCAAGCTTGGCTTTTGTTTCACACTTTACCCATGCAAACGTTTAATTAAAATCTCATCAACCAAGTGGAATGTGAAGCATGCAAGGGTCGATTTCAGCATGTTAATAACAAAAGAGTTTCGGATGGAGTAGGGCAAAGCCCATCAGCTCACATCCATCCCAAACAACAAATAATCAAAGTTGTTGAATCACAACTAGGCACAAGAAAAGGTTCAATCATTATTGATCATCATGCATGGAGTAAGTAGAACAAATCTATGATTTAAAGCTTGGTCAGCTTAGGGACATCAAGAATGATGTTCCTTATCAGTCCACCAGATTTCCAGCAATATAACAAGGAAGTATGTGCATGCAAATAAAATTTCGAGTCCATTAGTACATGCATGGCAGTTTTTAGGAAACAAGATGATATCTTTAGAAGGTAAAACAGCTTCTTTATGTTAAAGGGGTATAAAATGAATTCCTACCTCCAACCGGTCTCAAGGTCAATTGCACAAGTGGTGTGTTGGAGCTAATGAAGTCCGTTTTCCAGCTACAAGAAGAGGAACATGCTAAGAATGGAATAACTAGGCTGTGGAAGAAACTTGTACAAGATGCTACAGCTTACCCGTGTTGGTAATCAAGAAACGGAGGAACAAGGGCTGCTTGAGGTTGGATCAATTCTGTTTTCCAGCTACAAGACACAAAATAAGCTAAGGAGAGGGTTTCAAGCTACCTAGGAAGTTCACAAAAGAGATTAGGATTTACCTCTTGCTTGCCTAAAATCGGGTGGAGGATGACTAGCTTGGTTCTTCCAGAATTTTTAATGCTTGTTTCCAGCAGTGTTCGGCCAAGATTACTTCTTGGTGAAAGGGTTGATTGACCAAGAAAAGACAAGGAGATGTAGGGGAAAGGAGGAAGAGCTTCTCGGTTGAAGCTTGAGGAAGAAATTTTTGGAGTGAAGTGTGAGAGTGGAGAGGGAAGTTTCGGGTGAGGCTTGGAAAGAAAATGCTGGAGTGCAAGGAGAGTGAGTGGGAGAGTGTGGAAGTGAAATGGAAGAGGGATTTTTTGCTGAAGAGGATCGGCCAGCCTTGAAGAGGAATTTCTGTTGAAGTTGCTTGTTCAAGTGAACAAGCTTTGGCTGAAAAAATTTCAAGTGGCACATCCCTCTCATGCATTGGGCATGAAGGAGGTAAGCATCATTGGCCTTGGTTGAAGACATCTGAAAATCCATACAAACCCGCCATGATGCTTTGCGGTTTTGGGAGAGAGGGGAGAAGCATGCTTTGCTGCCAGATTTTAGCTCAAGCTTGACAAGTGGCAGCCATGGAATGGAGAGAAATGGGTGGCGGTTCTTGCTGAATTTCCTTGAGCTGAATTCGAATGGAGTTTTAGAGGGAAAATATGGTTCAATTGATTGGATATGGTCTGATTTTAGTTGAAAGAAATTTGGTTCAAGGATGGTTCATGGTGGTTAAATCTTTGGGAGGTATAACCGGTTGGAAATTGGAAGAAGAAAAGGGACGTTTAGGGTTTTGGTGTACTTGGTGGTGATGAATTTGAAATAATTCCATCTTAAGTATGGTTGGACTCTAATTTTATTGAAATGATTTCCAATACTTACTTGAGCTATCGTTTGGAAATCTGTACGTGGTTTTAAAAATGTTCATGATCATGCACATGCATTAGTGAAATTACAAAAATCGTTCACAAAAGGTCTAAGCAGGAAGTAGAATTTAGTTACGGCCCTCACATTAGGTCTTCTCCACCTTCTTCTCCTATTAGGCCAAGAGAGACAAGAGAGAGAGAGAAAAATGGCTCAAGATCTTCCATCATGTATCAAGATCCATAAAACCCATCAACAACCCAAGCTTCTATTGTTCATATCTAGCCAAGAAATGGAAGAAAGGCTGAAGCTTTAGAAGGTTTTACCTTTCTTTAAGATGCCAAACAAGAACTCAAGATTCAAGTACTAAAACCTCCAAGATCTTTCTTCCTTCAATCTTGCTTACCAAGTTTGAAGATGATTCATGGTTGGAGCAAAGTTGGAACAAGATTTGAGCAAGTATTTGGTGGATGAAATGAAGCTCAAGACAAGGGAAATTGGGGAAGGGGAGTTCAGCCACAAGAAGGAGAGAGAGAGAGAGAGAGAGAGAGAGAGAGAGAGAGAGATTTTGTGAGTTTTTGGTAAAGTAAAAAAGTGAAAGGAAGAAGAGAAATAAAACTTCTTTTAAAAAGGTGCAAAGGTCAACTTCTTATCCTTTAACTTTGCTTATGTGCGAAGTCTCATTTGCCCACTAGATTTCCTTTATTCAACCTTATCCTATCTTATTTCTATTTCTTTAAAGTCGATACATAATCTGGATTTCATCTTAAAACTAAGTCTCGCATCACAACTCGAAAATTAAAACTTACTGCTAGCCGAACGAAAACTAGATATTTTATTCAAATAAAATTAACTAACTTGAAAAATAATAACTTTATAAATAAAAGTTATAATAATTTAGTGAAATCACATAATATAAGTATTATTACTATTATTATTTAATTTTTGAAAAAGAATAAAATTTTAGGGTTCTCACATCCTTCCCCACTTAAAAGAATTTCGTCCTCGAAATTCTTACCTTAGTTCACAAACAACTCTGGATATTTCTTGTGGATCTCTTCTTCGAGTTCCCAAGTGACTTCCTCAATTCCATGATTTCTTCATAAAACCTTAACTAGAGGAATCTGCTTGTATCTTAACTCCTTTACCTTTCGATCTAAGAGTTTCACCGGCTTTTCCTCATATGACAGATTTTCATCAATTTCCACCTCTTCTAGTCGTAGCACATGGGACGGATCGGGATGATATTTCTTTAACAAAGAGACATGAAAAACATTATGAATTTTGGACAAACTTAAAGGCAATTCCAACTTGTAAGCCACGTTCCCAGCGCGTTGGATTATAAGGCTCTACAAATCTTGGTTGTAACTTCTTTTCTCTTCCCGCCATCAAACTTTTTCTTTTTTCTTTTTAAAAACAGGTGGGCTTGGTTACCCATTTTATTACTAGAACTTAAACAGTTACAAGACAGTTGCTGCGGAGCAAAAATCTCATGGTACACCAAGGTACTCCTAAACCTAAAAGATGGAATCTGAAGCCTGTCCATTGTACAAAGCCCACGGACTTCCTTCGGCAATTCTGCAAATGAAGCAAACATAGACAATCTCCCCAAGCCACCCAATGTTGCCAATGCATCCGCTACCACATTACCTTGCCAAAACACATGATTAACAGGCCCAATGTAACTAACGAGACTCTTAAGTTGTCGAAAAAGTGGCCGTACCTTAAACAGGATATTCGTCCTTCCTACCAGCATTTGCACAAGGATGTTGGAGTCCAAATCCACATGTACCGGGAAAATAACTCTATCCCTACACAACTCCAAACGTAAAACCAAAGCATGCGTTTCTGCATACAATACTGACGCATTGTCATAGGTTTCCGAGAATGCAAAAACCACACGCCCTCTCTCATCACGGAGGATTCCACCTCCTCCACCCCTATCCGACTGTAGGAAAGAACCATCCGTATTAAGTTTAAACGAAGCACGAGGTGACTTCCTCCAGCAAACCGAAACTCCCCTGACCCGCCGCTTCACCTTACCTGCGAGCTCCAGGAATTCATCCCAGCCTACCCCCCTTGCATGTCGAGCCAATAGTGGGAAGCATAGCAACGTTAAATCCATCACATCCGCACATATCATCTCACAAATGAAGAACGACCGAAGAGTTACACCATCATGTACAAACCTATTTCTCGCCTTCCACAACTACCATACAATAACCATAGGTAATAACCTAACGATCCACAATAAAACTGGTGACTTGACCGGATGCATCCACCAAACCATGCACTTTTCCCTCACCAATCTCCCTTCCGAAGATAAACCAAATTTGCCCTCGAAAAAAGCCCACACCACCCGAGGAGTATACCCAAAAACCAGAATATGTTGCAACGTTTCTTCTTGTTTTTCCACACAACAGAAACACCATGACGGACCATGGACCTTAAACTTGTATAACTTGTCCATCACCGGCAGTCTATTTAGAATCACACTCCATAAATGAATGGTCATTTTCAAAGGCACCCCTTGCAACCAAAGTTGTTTGAAAAACCATGAGGACTGCCATTTCCCCTCCAGCAATTTAACCAACCGACTAACCGTGAACACCCCCACATCCGAGCCCTTCCTGATACGAACGTCGCCAACCTTGTGACGAAACCTGTTCAGACTACCACGGATCTAGAAGGTAACATGCGTTTGACTCAATGAACAAAGCAGAAGATCAAGAACCCGTTGATCTCACGGCCAACGATCCCTTGATATGGTAGAGGACGCCACAATCTAAGCGCGCTTTCTAGATTGATAAGTCAACTCGAATACCCTAGAACAATCTAAGATACTCAAGAATGCTTCAAGGAAGCAAGAGAGAGGCTCTCAAGAAGGTTTTCTTATTTCTGAATAATCTGATGAATCGTACAAAGGAATTAGCTTAAATACTCAAAACTAACCACTAATTAACTGACTACTAAACCCAGGGTTCGGCCAAAGGTGTGAGAGCCCTAAAAATATATATATATAATAATAATAATAATAAAATTCATGCATACATTACCCTTTAATTTATTCAAGTGCATATAAATTTCTTTAGTGCATTTGTGGCATGTTTTCACTAAGTGCATTCTTCATTGGTTGATTAAATGAATTTTCAAAAATTCCATTTTAGAATTAGTGAGCATTTTCTTGCATGGCTTAAGTGCTAAGAAAATAGGGTATGTTGGTGTTAATTGGAGACCAAATCAAATTAGAGGAGTTAGAAAGCAATTAAGTGAGACTTTGTTAGCTAATGGCTAAGAAGTTGCCACTTGTCACCCTAAGATTTAACCCTTGACTTGATGACTTCTTTCCCTCCAAACTTATCTTTTAAAAACAAAACATTGTCTTCATCTTGGGTGTTGTGGCCGAACCAAAAGGGAGGAAAAGAGAGGAGAAAATCCATCATAAAACCTAGCCCAACCTCTGCTTAGCTTAATTGGAAATCAAAGGGAGGAAGTTAGTAGTTTTAACCATCAACCTCAAGCTTGATAGGGAAGGATTTTGGTGGTTGAAAAGTTTCTTCTTGGGCTTGAAAGGTATTTTTTTCTTCTCATCCAAACCCTAGCTCTATGATCCTAGAAAATGGTCTAATGAAGGTTGTTGGTGATGTTTGTAGTAGGGTAGTGCTTGGAAGCTAGGTTTTTGGGCTTGGATTCTTGGGGTTGCAGCACAGGGGTTGGTTTGATTTCATGCCTATTATGTGTTTGATGTTTGGACTAGTACTAAATACTAGGCTAAGATGATTATTTCTTTAAGAAAGTTGCTTGATTATCTTTCATATGCATGCTAGAAAGGTGTAGAAGTTACTTTGAACTTCAAAGAAAAATGGAAGAAGTTGTGGTTCTTTTCCTCTTATCTTGTGATTTCTTCTTGTTCAATCTTCACTAATCCTTGTTGAGAAACCCTGTTGGGACATTTGTGTGTCATATTGAGGTGAAATCATTCTAGTTTGATGGGTGAAAACCTCTTGGAATGCACCAACTTGTAAACAGAAATTTTGTCCCAACCTCGTCAGAAAATGAAAACAGCCAACTTCCCAGGTTTTCTGGTATTGATAGGAAACGAACTAGGAGTTGAGCCATATACCGTTGGAAAGCCCTATGAGTCTAGTTTCTAACGCCACTGATGGCACTCAATTTTGATTTTTCTACACCAAGATATGTCCTTTTTCCCAAGACTGTGCAGTGGCCACTGATACACCCGAATTCCAGTTTTATCACAAACTTGCTCTTGGTTGAACCTTGAAGTTTCTTGAATCCTTGCATTTATTTCGCTCTAAATATCTACTTGACTTGTGAATCCACTAAACTTCAATGTTTTATCATTTCATGACTTGAATCGCCTAGAATTTCCTAGTAGAGATGCATTAGTTAGTAGTGTTTATTCTTGCACTTGATTAGGTTGTATTTGTTTTGTTTTGCTTGAGTTGATGATGCAATACGCTGAATATACATAGGACTCAAAGGAGCTACCCAGGGTGATCAAAGGCGTGGCGTTGAGTTGCTTGACTTGCTTGGTGAGTGTTTCTTGCTTGTTTCGGTGAATCTATGAGTTTTCTGAAAACTACTTAAATGACTTGCTGCTTGAACTTCACGCATATGTGAATTACTTGAGATGTGATTATTGAATTGGCTTGCATATCAAGTCATAAATAAGATTGACTGAGGGTGAGCCAGTGAATTTTATCGACTCGGACTCCCGCTTGACTTTTCTTTGAATTTGACTTTCTTTGACTGCGGATTTGACTTGTGTACGTTGATGTGAAAAGTCGCTCGAGGGTGATATCCCGTCAATTAATTTGATTTGTTCAGTCTGAAACCCAAAACCCCACATTGGGTGAACCGTCAGTATTGGAAATGTGGGCTTTGGTCGAGAAGATCGGGAACCATAGGTTATTTTGATTTGGTTCCTTGGAACATGGTATACCCAGTATTACCGGCAAAATTTGATTAGTTGAGGTACCTCGTAAGAGTGATTGGTGGACAGCAGGCGTAAGTGGTGTCTACTTTAACTGGCTTGACCTCAAACGCTAGATGGAGAGTCAACGCCGTGTTTGATCAAGCTTTGTGGATTTGGCTTTGGAAGCCACATCCTTATTTGAGTGCTATGTTTTAATTTACCTTAAATATAAGATTGACTCATCTGCTTTGCTTAATTGTTAGTGTGGTTGCATGTTTATTTTGGGGACCTCATTACCGCTTACCCTCTTTTCCCTTTTGTTTTTCCTTACCAGAATTTGTAAGAGGTCGGAGAGTTTGATTGTGGCTAAAGTCAAGTGTTTATCTTTGTTAAGAACCATGTATTTGTATTTTGGCTCTTTGTAAGTTTGCCAAGTCGGTTGTAAGTTTTGGGATTTAAACGCTGTAAACTTTATGTTCTTGTAATTTTGGAGTTATTTTAGCTTAAGTATATGTTAAGATAAATGCTTTGATGATTTTGGGTATTTGAAGTCCCCGACGAGTTGGGTGTGTTCACTAATCCTTAAGGTGCTCAGGGAAAGTGGGCTGTCACAAATATAATAACCTAGGTTTGAACCGGTGGGCGACAGGGAAGTTGTAGTTGTAGTGATTTAAGTGTGAATGAGTTTACCTCAAGTTTTAAACTTTGATAAGTTAGTCTAAGCTTTGATTTGTTTTATTGTGGACATGGAAGAAAATGGTGGAACTGCGGAGACGCCTCCCCGTGGTCCCGTATTCATCTGGCCCTGAGGAGCTTATAGGACCCAAAAGGAGTCCAGCCCAGGGATAGGCCGCTACGGTTGTTGACTTATTCGCACCCCAATGAGGTGGTTCTTGGCGGTATTTCGTGAAAAGGAGGGAATTAATTGAGCCAACCGAGGGGTCTTGAGGAGGCCGAAGCGAAGGAACATCATGCACATGCAAGTGCTAGGATAGTTGAACTTGAGGTTGATATCATAGATGAGCAAGAGATAATCGATGCTATGTGCAGTGCAAGAAGCTAATGTGTACCTGCAGCCTGAGGGACGTGGGAGATCGGACCCAGGCATTCTGGATGAGTACGTGGCCCCTACTTAGGGATGTGGGGATGTGAATCTAACTGACTTGGAGACCGGGTGGCGAGCCTTTGAGGATGAAGGGTCTGCTCATGGGGAACTAGCTAGTGAGATAGGCTAGTTAGGAAAGAGATGTTTGACTTTTGTAAGACTTGTGTTTAGCTTGGGTGTTCTACTCTTTCTGTTGGGAGCTTGTCTATGTGTTTTGCCAAAGTTGGAATGTGTATCCTTGTATAGGTAACTTTGTGCATGAAACTTTTGGAACTTGCTCTTGTTTTGTAACCTAAGTATGTTTGGGTATGTTTGAATGTATCTAGTTTTCTGTTTGTTTATATATATCATATGTATATGAGGTGCAATCATCCAAGCATGCATCTTCATTCTTGCATAATTTCAACCTTAAATCTATAAGAAAACAAATGAGGCGACGCGTGGTCGAGGAGTCGGATGGGACGGCGGCCCCATGAACAAGAGGGGAACAAAGGTCCGTTATTAACCAAAATGAGGGACAGATGGGTAATGAGAGACCAAGTTGCACAGCTATTAACCGTATGACTGATATCTTAGAGTGGTTAGCGACCAACAAGGTTTAGGACCTAATCATCAACCAGGAAATCCGAGATGGCGCAGGATAGAGCCTAGAACGGTTCAAAAGTTCTTCCTCCCAAATTTTGGGGACCGATCCCGGAGGTGGCGAAAATTGGCTTGAGAGAATGGTAGACATTTTTTACGCCTTGAACTATAATCCGAGGAAAGGCAAGTTACTTTTGCCGCCTTCAACCGGAAGGAGCTCGCTTCGCGGGTGGAACGTAGTACGCAAATAGGGAAAGAGAACAAACGCAATGCTTGGCTTAACTTTACTAGGGAGTTTAACTAGAAATTCCTTCCACCTATAGTTCGGGAGCCGAAGAGAGGATGATTTTATAAAACTTCACAAGGGCACTTTGGCGTGGCTGAATATGAGACGCAGCTTACTAAATTATCTTAAATTTGCTCCTAACTGTGAGAACTGAGCAAAGAAGGATAAGCTTCTACAAGGACTAAATGTAGAGAAGGATTTGGCTGCAGCCCGTGTTAATACTCTCTCGAGATGCTCTGAAAGCTCCAACCGGCTGAAGGCTAGGGTTCAAGTTAGGACTTTCATGCAAAGAAACGAGGAGCATCTAGTAGCACCATGGGACTGGTTGATCAAACGGTTCCAACCTAAGTTTGGCAAGAGGGGTGACCGGAGGTCGATTTCGGGACCACAAAAGAGGAAATGGCCCATCTAGAGGAGCTCAAAGTGGCGAGAGGACAACAACGAAATGTCTCGTGGGAGGTTCAAGATCAACTCCCCGTGAGAATCAGAAGTATTGTAAGACCAAACCACACCGCAGATAACCAAGTGGCTTGTTGGGGAAGGAAACAAAGTGTCTCGTTGTGGTAGTGTCGAAGCATCAAATTGCTTCCCCGCCTCATAGTCTGAAGGAAAAGGAATCCCTGGACAAAACCAACCCTAAACAACCAGCCGCAAGTGGAAATAGACCAGAGTGCCTCGCTAGGGTTTATGCTTTGACCAAAACCAAGCCTTGAATCCACGATGGTGAAGGTACACTGTTTTCACCAGTTTTAAACTTTGATACAACCACGCATTAATAACGCAACCCGCATTACCTAAAAGATGTAGGATCTAGGGTTTTGTAAACAAAGTTGGAACACACCGCGGAAGACCTTCACCCGTTGAGCACGGACAACTAACGCTGGTATAAAGGTAGAAGACGCCACAATTCAACGTGTTCTTGAATTGATAAGTCAATGAACCCTTAAAGAGCACTCTCAAGTCGCTCAAAGAAGCAAGAGAGGTGATAAAACACTCAATGTTATTTCTGAAAATTCTTGTATATTAAAAATGAAATAAGGTGGCTTATTTATAGCCTACAAGACATGAAATCCTAGTCCAAATAGAAAACCTAAATTCGCCAGCTTTAGAAGCTTAAAGAACCAAAACCTAACTAACTAGGAAACTAGTTTTTAGGAACTACTAATAATCCTAAATACTAAACAATTAGGAAATAGCATAAAAGGCATTCGGCAAGGCCCTTGTTCACACCTAGCCAATTGCTTTATTGGACAAATAAGAACTTAACTAACAAATGAAAATAAATTTGTAGGCATTGATCGAGAACGGCACGCTTTAACCGATATCAACGCCTTCGTTCAACAAGACCTTAGGCGTGACCACTGGCCACGGTACGCCTAACTGAATCCTCATGAACACTTAGCATTGATCTTGCACATCACGTAACCAATGCGGCTAATTCTCCTTGAGCCGCTTGACCCTTGCACGCCATTGGACCGGAGGTACTTGTAACTTGAATTTGCACCATAAATCCTTGATCTTAACTCTATTCATTGGACCCCAACGCACTATAGTTGGGTCATTCAAAAGACACAAACACCTCTTAGGATTCAGATCATTCTCCTCTGAATAGATTTGTCCTCAAATCATTGGAGCGCTTAAAATGTAGCAAGGATGGACATACACGGATGATCACGATCTTAGTAACATGGTGCTTGGACAACCTCTTAATGCTCATCAAAACACTTGGTACATGAAACTCAGCATTTGTTGGCAGCAACATGTAAGAATTAGCAATATCTTCATATGAACAAACAAATGATGAAGACATCAATGGCGACCAAATGCTGCTCAACTCCATGGACTGATGAAAGCTAGGAAAACAGTGATTCGCTGCTGGTTTACACACTTCATATGTGACTGGTACAAGCACAAAATCAGGTTGCACTCCTTTAACAAAGACTGAAAAATTACAATCAGCCTTTACAACCTACAAAAAATGAAATAACTTTCAACTTGTTTCAAATCAGAAATTGGACATATAAGGAATTGGACATCATTAGCTAAATGGTAAGAAGGTATAGCATAAGAGTTAAATGTAAAAACTCCTTTAGAAACTTCACTATTCCTTCCATCAACTAAAAACCCGATTGCTAGCTCATTACTTTGACCTTCAAAATTTGCATGATAAAGACTGGAGTTAGAACTAGAATTATGCTCAAAACAAGGCAAAGATGATGAGTAATTCAAGGCTAAAGAATGAGAATCAAAATCAGGAATTTTCCCTTCAAGATGACCATGAATTGCTGCTCCATTGGTTTGGACAGCATTGTGCTCCATGAATTGACACCAAATAGATCTAACACCAAGAAGGCAAACTCCATGAAAACTTGTGGATTGTACAAGTGACTTTGGAATGGAACATTGCATGACTAACTCTACTTGACCTTGCTTGACCTGCACAAAATAGGAAACACTACAAAGCAAAGGTAAGTTCATTATAAAATCATAAGTCCTCACATTCTCACTCATCTCACTTGAATTTTCAATTTCTTTTTCTTGAGTGCCTTTCTCAATTTTTACCTCATGCTCACTCTCTAGTTTTACCTCTTCACTCACACTCATATTTTGTATGGCACATTCAACTACATTCTCCCATTCTCAGTGTTCAATATGATTTCTTCTAGTTCAACTTCACTTTGAATGAGATTATGTTGGCTTTCATGAGCAATGATCTCTACAAGCTCTTCTTGGGAGATTCTGATATTGCTTTCAACTTTTTCCTTCAATTGTTTTCATGTAGAAGACGTTGATAAGTCTCCCACCATAATTCCTCCTTATATGGGTCATCCCTAGATTTAGATTTGGAAGAAATTGATGAATTTTGTTCCTTTTGCTCACAATACTTGGATTGACGATGCTTAGATTCTTGACATTGCCACTTTTGATTTTCTTCATAAGCACGCCCATTGTATAGCACCCTTAGCATGAAGATGATCAGTCCTTTCTTTGAGTGTGTGACAATCATGACTTAGAGTGCATGGAACCCCTCCTCTTGACTTCCTTATTCACCATTCGAGCAAGTCGTCTTTCAAGAGGCTCAAAACTGTCATTTATCACTTGTTTTAATGCTTCTTTCAAGGACTCCATCATGAAACTATTTTCAGCTTGTTGGGATGCCATTTAACCTGCAAAAATGATTAGTAATAAAAGCAAATAGACCTCACGCACTCCCTTACGTGTATACACTCAACCCTCGTGTTTACACTCAATAACTCTCTATTACTTTCACCAATCACTTCTCAAGTCAACCTTGGTAACAACTTGAAGAAATTAGAATTTCTTCTAGTGTAAACCAACTTACCAATTTAGAATCCGGTGAATTTAGGCAAGAGTGACACAAGAGGTTTAGGAAATAAGAACACAAAATCAAGAAACAAGGGATATAACAGATTAGGAAACAAAGACTCACAAGAAGAATTAGGAAACTAAAAACAAAAGGAATTAGAAAACTAAGACACAATGGTTTAGGAAACAAAGAACTAGTTTAAGTGCTCAACAAGAATAAAGAAAATATGGAATTTAGATAATTTAGGATGCTGGAAATTTAACTTAAAAGCTGAAAACAACCCTAGAAGCAAAGCTCAAATTAATGTAACACAAGAATTCCTACCAGGTTTGGACAGCTTTTCTTTGCTTTTGGTTTTCTGGTTGATCTTTGGAATTTCTGGGCAGTAATTTGGGTTTGAGGTGCTGTTTTGACGTGATTTTGGGCTAAAATATGCAGCACTTATTTCCCAAGAAGTGGTTTTCAAAGCTGATTGGGAAGAGGAGTGAATTCACAATTCCACGGTTTGGCAGCTTTGATGTTTCAGATTTCCTTGGCTGAAGCTTGACTTTCTTTTGGGTGGATTTGTGTCTGTGGGACGGTTTTCCAGGCTTAATTTGGTCAGCAAAGTTAGCTGCAATTGCTTCCAAAAAAACGACTTGAAAACAGATTCAAGAATAGAAGATTTATGGCGGTTGGTTTTCTTGATTTCCAAAGCTGATTTGGATTCCCTTTTCCCAACCGTTTTAGAAGTCTTCTTTTCCCTGATGGTTCTTGGTCTAAGCTTTCCTTTTCTTTTGCTGATTCATTGCCTCTTTTTTTTTTTTTTTACAAGCAACAATTCTCAACAACAAGAAAGCGGTTACGCTCGCAATGAATAGTTTCAAGAACTGATTACAACTTGCAAGAATCAAATTGTAAGGTCTGATATTTTTCAAGAATGGCTTCAAGATTGATGCAATAATGTCAAGATTACACAACCACAATCAAGAAAGCTTCAAGGTCTGATCAGGTATGCCCAAGAACTTTTAATTTTGCAAGGATCACAAAACAGATTTCTATTTTCCAGTAATGAGTTTTTTTTTTCGGACAAAATCTCTACTTCTTCCTTTCTTTTTTTTTTTTTTTTGACTCAAAGAAAACTAGATGCAAGACACAAACCCTAAACAGCACTTAGACAATCAAGATTGGTTCGGCTTATCAAAGAACAACAAGCAAAAAGACACGATTTTAATGAGAAGAACAGGAACGACAAAGAAGAAACAAGAACAAGAACAAACAAGAATCGAAACTATATATTTTTTTTTTCTGATTTTCTTGACATACAATAGACACAAAAACAGCAAGGACACGAAGGAAAAAAAACACAGAATTTGAATGATGCAATCAAGAGGAATTCGGATGAACAGTAGCGGTGAACAGTGTCGCTACAGTGCCGGTGAACAGTAACTCCGATTTTTTTTTTTTTTTTTTTTGAATTTTGAAGATTCAGGAAACGAAAACAATTGATTCAAAATAAGAAAAAGATATACTTTGTTACCTCCAACTAGCTCTGATACCAACTGATACGAACTACGTTAATTAATAACGCAACCCGCACACGAAAGATGTAGGATCTAGGGTTTTGGTAAACAAAGTTGGAACACACCGCGGAAGACCTTCACCCGTTGAGCACGTGGACAACGAACGTTGGTATAAAGGTAGAAGACGCCACAATTCAACGCGTTCTTGAATTGATAAGTCAATGAACCCTTAAAGAGCACTCTATATTCAAGTCGCCAAAGAAGCAAGAGAGGTGATAAAACACTCAATGTTATTTCTGAAAATTCTTGTATATTAAAAATGAAATAAGGTGGCTTATTTATAGCCTACAAGACATGAAATCCTAGTCCAAATAGAAAACCTAAATTCGGCCAGCTTTAGAAGCTTAAAGAACCGAAAACCTAACTAACTAGGAAACTAGTTTTTAGGAACTACTAATAATCCTAAATACTAAACAATTAGGAAATAGCATAAAAGGCATTCGGCAAGGCCCTTGTTCACACCTAGCCAATTGCTTTATTGGACAAATAAGAACTTAACTAACAAATGAAAATAAATTCTGTAGATGCGGATCGTTAGACGGCACGCTTAACTGATATCAACGCTTCGTTCAACAAACACCTTAGGCGTGACCACTCAGCGCGGGCACGTCTAACTGAATCCTCATGAACACTTAGCATTGATCTTGCACATCACGAACCAATGCGGCTAATTCCTCCTTGAGCCGTTTGACCCTTGCACGCGTCATTGGACCGGAGGTACTTGTAACTTGAATTTGCACCATAAATTCCTTGATCTTAACTCTATTCATTGGACCCCAACGCACCATAGTTGGGTCATTCAAAAAGACACAAACACCTCTTAGGATTCGTATCACTTTTAATCGATCCTGGTGCAACTCATTCTTTTGTAAACCCTACTTTCATGTGTGGTATAGATGTAAAACCCGTTAAACTACCCTATGACTTGGAAGTTAGGACACCTACTGGAGATCAAAGATTGATTGCGAATATGGTGTATAAAAACTGTGAGATTTGGGTAGGAGAACGAAAATTGGTGGTGGATTTGATTGGTTTGGATCTTAAGGGATATGATGTTATTATAGGGATGGACTGGTTAGCCCGATATTCTGCCCAATTAAATTGTAAGACTAAAGTGGTGGAGTTTTGCATACCGGGAGAAGCAACTCTACGATTAGATGTGAAGGGTAGATTAGCTTCATCTGCACTTATTTCGGGAATTTGGGCTAGGAAATTGTTAAGCAAAGGAGCACAGGGTTACCTAGTTTTCCTAATTAATACTCCTGGAGATAAAGTGAAATTAGAAGATGTTTTGGTGGTAAATGAATTTCCAGATGTTTTCCCTGATGAATTAGTATCATTGCCGCCGGATAGGGAAGTGGAATTTAAAATTGATCTTTTACCTGGAACAAGCCCCATTTCTAAAGCACCATATCGAATGGCACCCGCCGAACTTAAGGAGTTGAAGTTACAACTGCAAGATTTGTTGGAACGTGGTTTTATACGCGAGAGTGAGTCTCCCTGGGGAGCGCCAGTGCTGTTTGTAAAGAAGAAGGATGGTAGCTTAAGATTATGTATAGATTATCGGGGTTTAAATGATGTCACTGTGAAAAATAAATACCCTTTACCCCATATCGATGAATTATTTGACCAATTGCAAGGAGCTGTGGTGTTTTCTAAATTGGATTTAAGACAGGTATTACCAACTAAAAATTAGGAAAGAAGATGTGCCAAGAGACTGCCTTTAACTCTAGATATGGGCACTTCAATTTGCCGTGATGCCTTTTGGTTTGACTAATGCCCTCGCGCATTCATGGATTTGATGCATCGGGTGTTCAAACCATATTTGGACCAATTTGTGGTGGTGTTCATTGATGACATTCTGGTATATTCCAAATCCCGGGAGGAGCATGAACAACATTTAAAGATTGTTTTGCAAACCCTAAGGGACCACAAATTATATGCCAAATTTAGCAAGTGTGAGTTTTGGTTAGAGCAAATTTCCTTTCTAGGGCATGTAATTTCAAAAGAGGGCATTACTGTAGATCCAACTAAAGTAGAAGCTGTACTTGGGTGGAAACAACCGTAAAACCCCAATCGAGGTTCAGAAGTTTCTTGGGGTTGGCAGGATATTATCGGCGATTCATTAAGGATTTCTACCTAATAGCAGTGACCTTTGACTAACTTGACCAGAAAACATGGTAAATTTGTTTGGGATTCTAAATGTGAAACTAGTTTCCAAGAACTGAAGAAACGACTAACCGAGTCACCGGTTTTGGCCTTACCGAATGGGAAAGACAGTTTCACTGTGTATACTGATGCCTCAAGAGAAGGATTGGGGTGTGTTTTAATGCAGAATGGGAAGGTGATTGCATTTGCATCTCGAAACTAAAGCCGCATGAACAAAACTACCACCCACGATTTAGAATTGCCGCAGCTTGTTTTGCTCTAAAGAAGTGGAGACATTACCTATATGGGGTTATTTTTGAGGTTTATACAGATCACAAAAATTTGAAATACTTGTTCTCTCAGAAAGAGCTGAACTTAAGGCAACGTCGATGGATGGAATTTCTGGAAGATTATGACTGTTCTATTAACTATCATCCCGGAAAAGCTAACGTAGTGGCAGATGCCTTGTCGAAAGGCTCGATGGTCGGATTGATGACTAAGCGGTGGAAACTATTAGAACAAGTAAGTGAGTGGAATCCCATACTTGATTAACAGAAGTACTCTTTGGGAATATCACGGTGAAGTCATCCCATTGGATCGTGATCAAAGAAGCTCGTAAACATGATGTAATGGTACGTAGATGGGTTGAGAAGGCACAGAAAGGGGAATTATCGGAATTCAATGTAAGTTTTGAGGGAATTTTGAAATTTCGAGACCGCATAGTGGTACCGAAAAATGAAGAGTTAAAAAGGGATATTTTTAGAAGAAGCTCACCGTTCCAAATATACAATACACCCTGGAAGCAATAAGATGTATCAAGATCTTAAGGGATTATACTGGTGGGGTAATATGAAAAGGGAGATTGCTCAATTTGTCCAGCACTGCTTGGTTTGCCGCAAGTGAAAGTGAACATCAAAACCTTCGGTTTGTTACAACCTCTTGAAATCCCTGAATGGAAATGGGAAAATATCACAATGGATTTTGTGTCAGGATTGCCACGAACTCAAAGAGGCCATGATGCTATCTGGGTAATAGTGGATAGACTAACTAAGTCAGCTCATTTCTTGCTTATTAATATGAAATTTTCTTTGGAAAAGTTGGCTCAGTTGTACATGGATGAGATAGTAAGACTGCATGGGGTTCCGGAGCATAGTTTTGACAGAGATCCTCGATTTGTGTCTCGATTTTGGCAAAAGTTACAAGAAACTCTAGGGACTAAGTTGAACTTCAAGATCGACTTACCATCCTCAAACAGATGGTCAATCGGAGAGGACCATTCAAACCCTAGAGGATATGTTAAGGACATGTATTATGGATTTTGGAGGGAGTTGGGGTCAATATATGGCACCGGTGGAATTTGCTTATAATAATAGTTATCACTCATCTATTCAAATGGCAACCGATGAAGCCCTTATGGTAGGAAATGTCGCATCACCAATCTTTTGGGATGAAGTGGGGAAAGGAAAACACTAGATCCAACCACAGCACTGGGATTGAGGATGCTTATGAAAAGTTAAGATGATTCGTCAACGGCTTCAAACAGCCAGCGGCACAAAGAGCTATGCAGATAACCGACGAAAGGATTTGGAATTTGAAATTGAGATAAGGTGTTTCTTAAGATTACCCACTTGAAGTCTCACCTGTGGAAGAAAAAAGAAACTCCAGCCGAGGTATGGGGGCCATTTGAAATTCTTCAAATGAATAGGAGCCGTAGTGATGCGAACCCGAATCTCCAAACTCCCGCTCTTGAAGAAACGAATTGGCGACGCAGCGGAATGATCTATCTTGAACAGGTTATGGGTACAAAGGGATGGAAATCCCACGACCCTCTAACTCTCGAGATTGCTAACCTGAACTGAATCTCAACCCACAATCTAGAATTAGCTAACCAAGGAATTTGGTAGAAAGGCCACAACTCAACGCTGCTTCTTGAATTGATAAGCCTAAACTTGAACAAAGGAACTCATTCACTTTGTATCAAGGGTCGTTCCCAAGGAACAAGAAAAGAGAAACTCTCAATTTTCATTAATCAAAGTCTTATGAAAAATATTGGAGAAGAAGGCTTATTTATAGCCTTTACAAAGACTCAAAATCCTAATATAACTTGGACTCAAATTACTAAAAACCTAACCTAACTAGAATAGGCCAACATGGCTCTATCTTTTTAGGAAACTACTAAATAATAAACATGGACTAATTAAGCTACTAAAATTCAGACATCATGACAAAGCCTTGGTCCGATATTATTCCTACTAAAATGACTTAAGGAAAACAATGGAAAATTAGACAATTGTGCCCTTATTCTAAAAGACTTCAAACGGTAGCTTCATTCTTTAATTTGAAACAAAGTATAAATCTTTGATCCAAGCCTTGTTTAAAAGAAGGAATCTTCTGACGCCTTGGAGCTTTAATCCCCTTGGATAAGAATATAAGAAATGATTCCAAATCAAAGCTTCCACCATTCCATTTCTCATCATTCCCTCCTGAAAGGCGATTTGTCCCAAATCAAGGATCGCTTGACCGGAGAACTTCAGGCCATGTGTTGATGAATGCGAGCCAAGAAACATGCCTTCTAGTCAATTGGAACAAGAACCAACATGCACGCTTCAACTTACAAGTATCTTGCCAATAGCCCATCACATGTATACCTGGATCAAAAACGAAAGACGAGGAATGAATGATGAGGAAACATAGATATTTACCCACTTTACCCAATTGATAACAAGTAGGAAAAGTTTGTACCCCATGCATCATTAGACGACGCTTAACACAATCTATGAACACATTAAACTTACTAAATAAATATGCATCATCACTACTAACACAATAACCACACAATTAATTAGAACGCATAACTCATAAGGACTCAATGGTAGACACTCACGGTTAAAACAAATAGGACTCTCACAATTACTCAAATAATTATCAAAATAACTGAAAAAACATAAGCAACTAGCATGATCAACAACATCAGAAGAATGACTCAAAGGACTACCATAACAATCTACACAATCCAAACAAATGGCACGGCTTTCAAATGCAAAAGAATTAACTAGAGGATAAGATTGAAGACTCCCTTTCAAACTCAAAGGTTGGTTGGTGAAAACGGTCTTCAATTCTTGGGAGTGAATGTAGAAATTTACAATGCCTCGAAAGAACATGGTTCCATTTAAAGACTTTGCAATGGCGCACAACAAAACCATCTTTACTTCACCTTGTTGTACCTGAAAAAGACCATTAATACTAAACAAAGTAAAGTTAAGATTGTTAGAAAAATAATAAGCCCTTTCACGCTCATTTATTTTTCCACTCACAATTAGCTCACGCGTGCACTCTTTTCTTTTCTTCATTCAACTCACTCTCTACATTATTGAGCTCACTATGAGATTGCTCATGTCGATGTTTTCCTTTGCTCACTAGCAACTTGAATAGTGGCTTGATTAGGCGGTTCAATGCATGGTAGAATAGTCCTTTAGTGCTTGCCTAAGTTCATCCATCTTGGAATCAACAATGCGTTAAGCTCATCTTTCCAACTTTGTCTCTCTTCTTTTGTGCACCAGTGTATTGGTCCACTACAAGATGACTTAGGATTAGGAGAGGTTGAAGAAGTAGATGACTTAGACCTCCTCCTCTTGAGCTTCTCCTCAATTTCCATTGCTGCAAGTGCAACATCTTCTAACTCCATATGTGGTAGCAAATCAATGCGGTTAGCAATGGCCTTATTTAAACCATTCAAAAATCGATCAACAGCTACTCCCTGGATGCTCCTCGCTTCCCATTTTCCTTATTATGGATTTCATCTTGTTATAATACTCAACCACGGGCTTAGAACCTGGTGAAGTAGTGCAAACTTTCGCAACAAACTGGAGATAAATAGGAGCATATCTTTTGAGCAAGATTCTCTTCAACACAGCCAAGAAACAATGGTGGTTCATCATATCTCCGACGTTCCCTCACAAATTGATCCCACCATAGTAAGGCATAACCATTAAATGTAGACGTAGCCAATTTTATCTTCTCCTTCTCGGGTATAAGATTGAAGTTCAAAGGCGCTTCCACCTTCTCCATCCATGCTAGAATGCGTCTGATCCCACGCCTTGAAAGGATGGTATGGACATCTTAGACTTACAAGTTGCTCCATTTGAGTAGTCAAATCTAGATCTTTCCATGATATAACCTGCAAAAAGTTAGTGAAACAAAGAAATTTTTCCTCACCACACAAGCTCACGTGTTTATACTGTCATGTGTATCACTCAAGTGTATATCACACCTCATAATCTCACCAACTTTTCAAGTCCTTGTTTACAATCCTTGAGACAATATGAATTGGCTCACAATTGCTCAAGAAGACTAATCAATTCAATCCGGTTGGCATGTGACGCATGTAGAGAATTTGGAAGGAGTGACTTGAAATTAACTCAAATTTGAAGGACAAAGAATGACACAATCACAGCTGGAAAAATTTCAAATGAGAACAACTAAGAAAACCCTAGAAGAAGACTTGAAGAAACCGAGGGTAAATTGGTCAAATTTCCCACGAATTCTTAGACTCCTAGATGAGGGTAAATACACATAATTTAGGACTAGAAATGGACACAATAGAAGCTAGAAATAATTAGGAAACTAAAACCAGATTTGGAAATAAGACTCAAATTAGGAAACTTCAACTTGACTCTTAATCGGATTTTGAAAGACAAACAAACTGACTTGACCGACAATAAAATAAGTTAAAGACACACCCAAATGCTGGAAAACAAGACAAATTTTGTAAATAATGGCTACAAAACAACAAGTAGCAATTTGGTTCAAGAAAGCTCAAACCAAGTCGGTTTTGGATGAAGATTTGGTCAAAGCGGTGCAATGGCTTCCAAACCTATTTTGGATTGGTTTTAAGACTGTCAAATTCCTTTTGGATGTGGTTTTGTTACTGTTTATGGATTAGAAACTACTTTGCAAGGATTTGGAAAGAGGTTTCCTATTAGGGTCTCTATTTTTAAGCAACAAGAACCCTTATCAAATTTGGAAAGGAAAACTGGAATTTGGAAACTGATTTTTTTTGTTTATGTTGCAGCTTCTAAATTCTGATTTGGCCTTTCCAAATCATGCAATTGTGTTCTATCAATCAACAAGATATGGTTCAACCTTGGAACAACAATTGCACTCACAAAATTTGGATCAAAATATGAAAGGCAGACCCACTAAGAGTTCAAACAGAAATTTGGCTTGTGCTTTCCTTCTTTTCTTTCTTTCGCTTCTCTTCTTTTTCTCTTTTTTTTTCTTTTTTTTCACTTCAGCCAAATTGAATTCTGCCTTTAAACTTCAAGAACCACTTGTAGAATTCCCAGATTTTAGGAAGGTTCAATCAGTTTCAAAAGATTCAAGAAAACAGCCGGAAGATTCAAGATTTTGGTTGAAACTTGTTCAAGAACTTGGAAGTTCAAGAACTTGGAGTTTGTTTCAAGAATTCAAGGAACATTCAAGGCTCAACAATTTCAACAAGGAATAGCCACGGAATTTTGGTTTAGACAGCCACAAATTTCCAGCAATGGAACACAAAGAACATCTCACAATAACGACACAACCAACAAGAAACAAGATGGACAACAAGAACAAGGATGAACAACAAGAACAAGGATGAACAATGATGCAATCCTCCCCAACCGCGTCCTCTACAAATTTCAAGTCATGAATCTAGGTTTAATTGGTAGTTGTTTTGTTTCAGTTATGTCAAATTAGTAGTTATTTTTATTTCATTGTTAGTAGTTCAAATAGGGTAAAATTCTGCCGACTTGTCAGAGAGTGGACCAAATTTCCTTCTTCTTGTTGAGATAGGATTTTAAGTCTTTTTAGCAATTTCCAATTAGTATTAGGGTTTGCTTTGTAAAGGCTATAAATAGCCTAATTTTCCTTCGTTTTAAAGGGTAGACGAATTATTCCAGAAATTTGAGAGCTTTTCTCTTGGTTCTATGCGAACAACCCTTGAGTGCCTTAGACGCTTTCTAGGTATTCAAAGACTTTATCAATCAAGAACACGCTGATTGTGGTGTCTCTACCGCAACTTTGGTCTCGAAGTTGCCCTTGATCAAGTTGATATTCCATTGCCAAACCGTGGTGAAATCGTCTAGATCCTATGAACTTGTCGTGTTACGAAGTTTCGAAATAGGGCGAGATCGTATCGGTTAATTGCTCGAGCTAGTTGACATATACCACGCTTATATTGTTCTTTGTTTTGTTTCTAATCCACGGTGTCGCTTGGTCTTGTAGTTTTTGTCCATGGTCTTATTGTTCTAGTCCAAGCTGGTCGTTGCTAATTTTCTTGTTTTGTTGTAGTTATCGCTTTCGTCCACATCGTTTTGTTGCTACTGTTTCTTTCCTATTTCATTTGCTTAAATTTGTGTGTTTCTTGATTGAGTCGTTCTCCTTTGAAGGCAAATTCCAGCATAGCATGTTGTCTTGAGTTCCTTTGTCGTGGTTTAAAAAAAAAAAAAACTGCTCCTTGTGTTCAAGTGAATTCTTGTTGCCAAACTATTTCTTGCTGATTCTTGTTGATAATAGGCTGTTGTGGCCGCTTCCTTGTTTCTAAAATTCTTGAATCAAACCCTTATAAAATCTTGAAGCCTTGATCAACAAAGTTCCAATCTTAAAGCTTGGAAATCCAAAAAAAATGGTTCTTGAAGTTGCGAATCTGTCTTGGGTTGAGTTCCTGATTTTTCTTTGATATAACCAAGATTTTGAATCTGAAACTGTAACCAACTCGTTATTATGTTTCTTGAATTCCTTCACGTGCATCTTGAACAATACATTGGAGTAGAGCAGCCTTGGTAAAGCTTCAGGTGACCTGAAACGAGTTGGAAAATCCAGCCATTTGTGAACTTGTCATGTTACGGGTTTCGTCTGAAATAGGGCGAAGGATCGTTCTGATCATGATGGTTGAATGTGATGCATCAGGTGTTGGAGTTGGGGCTGTGCTCATGCAAGGAGGGAAACCCGTTGCTTATTTTAGTGAGAAATTAAGTGGAGCTGCACTTAATTACTCAACCTACGATAAGGAATTGTATGCCCTAGTTCGTGCACTGGAAACTTGGCAACATTACCTTAGAGCAAAGGAGTTTGTGATCCACACTGATCACGAGTCGTTGAAGTATTTGAAGGCGCAAAGTAAGTTGAATAAAAGGATTGTGAGATGGATTGCCTTCATCGAGTCCTTTCCCTACGTCATCAAGTACAAGGCATGTAAGTCAGAATGTAGTTCGATGCTTTATCTCGTAGACATTCGCTGCACTTGCTATTTTAGATGCCAAATTGCTTGGGTTTGAATTCATGAAAGAGTTGTATGCTAAGGATGTCGATTTTGCTGAGATCTATGCTCTATGTGTCAAGTCTAAGTGTGACAAGTACTTCTTGCATGATGGTTTTCTGTTCTATCTTAACAAGTTATGTGTCCCTCGTGGATCCATTAGAGATTTACTTGTTAATGAGTCACATAGTGGTGGGTTAATGGGACATTTTGGTGTGTCTAAAACTCTAACTACTTTGCAAGAACATTTCTTTTATTTACATATGCAGAGATGTTGAACGTGTCATTAGTAAGTGTGGTGTGTCATCGCTAAGTCTAAAGTTAATCCTAGTGGGTTGTATACTCCATTGCCTATACCTAATCAACCTGGGTTGACATTTCTATGGACTTTGTGCTTGGATTGCCACGCTCTAGAAAGGGTCATGATAGCATTTATGTTGTTGTTGATCGCTTTTTTCTAAAATGTAAACTCATTTTATACCATGTCATAAAGCCGATCACATGTCGTCACATTGTGATTTGTTCTTTAAGGAAATAGTCCGATTGCATGGTATGCCTAGAACAATTGTGTCGACCGGTGGATGTCAAATTCTTGAGCTATTTTGGAAAACTCGTGGGAAAATTGGGTACAAAGTTACTTTTCTCTACTTCTAGTCATCCTCAAACTGATGGATAGCAAAGAAGTAGTTAATCACTTTGTCTACACTTCCAAGTGCTATCATAAAGAAGAATTTAAAAACATGGGAAGAATGTTTACCACATGTAGAATTTGCATATAATAGGGTTGTGCATAGTGCTACTGCGGTTTAATACTTTTGAAATTGTGTATGGTTTTAATCCTCATCTCCCTATGGATATGCTGCCTTTACCTTCTTACGAGCATGTGAACTTAGATGGTAAAAAAGAAAGCTGAGTATGTCCAAATGCATGAGAGTTCGAGCTAACATTGAGCAACAGCACTACTCAATATGTAAGCATGCAAATAAGGTCGTAAGGTTGTTTTTTGAGCCAGTTGGGTGTGGACACCTTCGCAAGGAAAGATTTCCCAACGCATAAAGCAAGCTCTCTCAAGAGGAGATGGACCTTTCCCGGTGGTTGGCGCATTAATGATAATGCCCACCGACTAGATCTTCCGGTGAGTACCATGTTAGTGCTACTTTTAATGTTGCTGATCTTAGTCCTTTGATGTAGGTGACATACACCGATTTGAGGTCAAATCCTTCTCAAGAGGAGGGGAATGATGAAGAATCACGTCCTGTTCAAATGCAAGTCAACGAGCCTACAAGAGTACCACTTGGACCCGTGGACCGCGTCTGCTAAACGACTAAAGAATCCCTTCAAGCTTTGGTTCGAGCTATCCAAGAACAAAATAGCACAAATTCCAGCATTGAAGGATTAGAGGGATGAAGCACAAGCATATTCATCAAGACTTTGATCATGGTGGCATGATTTGAAGACTTGTTCCAGCCTTGTTAGTTTTCAATTATTACTAGTAGTTAAAATAAAGTTGGACCATTCGCCCCAAGTGTGAATTGAGATCAGTGCAACCTTCCCAAAAAAGTAGGATTTCTATTTAAGCCGTATTATAGCTAGTTGTCTCCTTATTGGATTAGGGTTTTCGTAAGGCTTATAAATAAGCCCTAAGCCGTTTTTCATAGGATAATTTTTAACGAGACTTTGAGAAATTCCAGATTTGCTATTTGCAAACTTTTGGCTTGTGTAAGCTAATCTTGAACATTGTAAGGTTGCCCTTTAATGTTTGACTTATCAATCAAGCACCTTCTTGATTGTATCCTTCTATCTTGGTTTCGGTGCGGTCCAAGAATTGAATCAATTCCATCCCAACGTTGATACTTCAAAAATTCCCCACTTGGGAGGGCTCCTGGAACTCGTGATCCCATGATGCCCAAGGATCTAGGCGAAGAATCAGGTTAAGGTGCGGAAAAATCCTTAACCTCCAAACCAAGGAATGTGAACCTATGAACTTAATCTCAACCCACGATTGTTGATTTAGTGAGACCAAGAATTTGGGTAGATGGCGCCACAATCAAGTGCGATTCTTGATTGATAAGTCCAAGAACACTCAAGCTAATCTCTCAAGTATTCAGAAAAGATCTCTTAGAGAGAAGTTGCAAAACACACGGTTTGCTTGGAAAATTCTTTGATAAAACTTGGCTAATAATTTGAACCAGGGCTATTTATAGCCTTACAATGAGACAAAAACTAAAACCCTACTTGAATTGGAAAAGCGGCACAAACCTAACCCTAGTTGGACTCACAAAGTGACCAAGCTGAACTCTAATTAACTTAACCTAACTGCTAACTATGGTCAACATGACCAGTTTTATTTAAGTAAATAACATAACTAACAAACTCTTAAATTGAAGAAGACATTTGGCCTTAACTAGACTTAAACTAGCGAATCAAGCCTTGATAATTAAAACACAAAATGACTTGAAGACTTGAAATGCTGACTGAGAAGACTTCGACTTAAGTGTGCCACGCTAAGGGCTGCATGCCAAACAGAAGAATCGGAAGACTCTGGCCGTAGACGCGCTCACTTCTTTGGCATAATCTTCTGGTCTAATATGCAAGACTCAAAATGCCTTGTTCTTCACTTTGTAACATTGGTCCCCAATGAATTTGGCAAAAAAATGGTTGAGCTTCTGGACCTTGACTCGACCTTGCCTCGATGAACCTCTTGGACTCATTCCCCTCCTCTTGAGAGGATTGACACCTCGAATCAAAGGCATGTGGAGATCTTCCTTGGCAATGCCTGGATCAAGGAAAGCAACCAAAAGAATGCGTTACTTGGATATCCCAATGAAAAGTCGAAACCAAAATGAACAGTTGGATGTGCACTTAGATTGCCGAGCCGTCCAATGCTATAGCGGTAAAGTATCGTCATCCTATTCCTAGGTTAGATGATATGTTGGAGACCCAGATGAGCTTCATGGTGCAATCATATTTACCAAAATTGATTTGAAAAGTGGTTACCATCAAATTCGCCTGAAGGGTGATGAGTGGAAAACTGCTTTCAAAACTAAACATGGTTTATATGAATGGTTGGTTATGCCTTTTGGACTTACCAATGCTCCAAGTACATTTATGCGGTTAATGAATCATGTTCTAAGACATTTCATTGGTAAATTTGTGGTTGTCTATTTTGATGACATACTCATTTATAGTAGAAGTTTGGAAGAACATGTTGATCATTTAAGAGCTGTTTTTGAGGTACTTCAAAGAGAGAGGTTATACACCAATCTCAAGAAGTGCGTCTTTTGTACTGATCGTTTGGTGTTCCTAGGGTATGTTATTAGTTCACAAGGTATTCATGTTGATGAAGCCAAAGTGAAGGCTATTCAAGAGTGGCCAATCCCAAAGACTATTGGTGAAGTCAGAAGCTTTCATGGTCTAGCAAGCTTCTACCGTCGGTTTGTTAGAGACTTTAGTACCATCATGGCACCAATCACGGCTGTCATGAAGAAGAATGAGAAGTTTGCTTGGGGGGAAGATCAAGATAAGGCCTTCCAATTGATTAAGTTTAAACTCACACATTCACCACTCTAGTTCTACCTAATTTTTGATCTAACTTTTGAAGTTGAATGTGATGCATCAGGTGTTGGAGTTGGGGCTGTGCTCATGCAAGGAGGGAAACCCGTTGCTTATTTTAGTGAGAAATTAAGTGGAGCTGCACTTAATTACTCAACCTACGATAAGGAATTGTATGCCCTAGTTCGTGCACTGGAAACTTGGCAACATTACCTTAGAGCAAAGGAGTTTGTGATCCACACTGATCACGAGTCGTACTCAAAAATAACTAAACCTAATACCAATGGGTTTGGCCAATATGGACCCTTGTTTATTAGGAAACTACCAAATAACTAAAACTAATTATTGTAATTACCTAATTAGGATATTGATCCAATGAAAACAATAAACTAAAGAAAATATGCAAAAGTGGAAAAATCACAAAATTGGGATTGCGAGTTAGAACCTTGGCGTGGTTGTGGATAGGTCCATGGATCTCAGAAAATTGTTCGACCGGGATCTGCGAGGAGAGGATCCAGCGAGGTGTTGGGTCATGGATCGGTCGCGCATCTTCCACTTCCTCCTCGCGTTTCACTTCACGCTTCTTCCTCAGCGCTTGACCAAGCGTTCCCAAGTTTGCTAACCATCTTAGAACCCACTTTTGAATAAAACAACTTGGAATGGATCAAGTCGGGGCATTTGAATTTGATACGAATTTGTAAGCACACGTTGGCATCCATGCTCACATCATTCCCTCTCAGTAAAGCGATTAGTCCTCGAGATCGATACCGATCAAAAGCGAAAGATGAGGAATGAGTATCAACAAAACACATGGATTCACCCAATTCACCTAATTGATAACAAGTAGGAAATATGTGAACACCATGTAGTAGTATTCAACACCTTTAACACACCTAAAACATACAAAAATCACTAGACAAACATGTATTATTAACACAATAATCACTTGACTTAAAGAAAGAAAATGACTCATAAGGACTCAACATTAAACTTGGACACGTGAAAACAATTACAACTCTTAAAATGACTCAAGGACGATCACAACAATTGACACAGGTCAAACAATTGTACGGCTTTTAAATGCAAAAGAATTAACTAGAGGATAAGGTTGAAAACTCCCTTCCAAACTCAAAGGTTGGTTGGTGAAAGCAGTCATCAATTCTTTGGGTGAATGTAGAAATTAGCAATGCCTCGAAAAAACATGGTTCCATTTAAAGACTTTGCAATGGTGCACCTCAAAACCATCTTTACTTCACCTTGTTGTACCTGAAAAGACCATTAACACTAAACAAAGTAAAGTTAAGATTGTTAGAAAAATAATAAGCCCTTTCACGCCTCATTTATTTTCCACTAACAATTAGCTCACGTGCACTCTTTTCTTTTTCTTCTTCACTCAACTCACTCTCTACATTATTGAGCTCACTATGAGATTGCTCATGTGCGATGTTTTCCTTTTGCTCACTAGCAACTTGAATAGTGGCTTGATTAGGCGGTTCAATGCATGGCGTAGAATAGTCCTTTAGTGCTTGCCTAAGTTCATCCATCTTGGAATCGAACAATGCGTTAAGCTCATCTTTCCAACGTTGTTTTTCTTCTTTTTGTGCACCAGGTGGTCCACTACAAGATGACTTAGGATTAGGAGGTTGAAGAAGTAGATGACTTGGACCTCCTCTCTTGAGCTTCTCCTCAATTTCCATTGCTGCAAGTGCAACATCTTCTAACTCCATATGTGGTAGCAAATCAATGCGGTTAGCAATGGCCTTATTTAAACCATTCAAAATCGATCATGACTACTCACGGATGCTCTCGCTTCCCATTTTCCTTATTATGGATTTCATCTTGTTATAATACTCAACCACGGGCTTAGAACCCTGGTGAAGTAGTGCAAACTTTCAACAAATCAGGTGAGATAAATAGGAGCATATCTTTTGAGCAAGATTCTCTTCAACACAGCCCAAGAAACAATAGGTGGTTCATCATATCTCCGGCGTTCCCTCACAAATTGATCCCACCATAGTAAGGCATAACCATTAAATGTAGGCGTAGCCAATTTTATCTTCTCCTTCGGTATAAGATTGAAGTTCAAAGGCTCTCCACCTTCTCCATCCATGCTAGGAATGCGTTTGGATCCTTACGCTCTTGAAGGATGGTATGGACATCTTAGGCATTATAAGTTGCTCCATTTGAGTAGTCAAATCTAGATCTTTCCATGATATAACCTGCAAAAGTTAGTGAAACAAAGAAATTTTCCTCACCACACAAGCTCGCGTGTTTATACTGGTAAACGTGTATCACTCAAGTGTATGTCACACTCTCATAATCTCACCAACTTTTCAAGTCCTTGTTTACAATCCTTGAGACAATATGAACTGGCTCACAATTGCTCAAGAAGACTAAGCAATTCAATCCGGTTGGCATGTGACGATGTATGAGAATTTGGAAGGAGTGACTTGAAATTAACTCAAATTTGAAGGACAAAGAATGACACAATCACAGCTGGAATTTAGCCTTTTAAACCCACGGTTCAAGGCTAGAAATTGACGTAATGAAGATGGCTAAAAATGTAACTTGGTGACACGACTCAAAGCTGGAAAAATTTCAAATGAGAACAACTAAGAAAACCCTAGAGAAAACTTGAAGAAAGAGGGTAAATTGGTCAAATTTCCCACAATTCTTAGACTCCTATATGAGGGTAAATACACGTAATTTGGGACTAGAAATGGACACCATAGAAGCTGGAAATAATTAGGAAACTAAGACAAAACCAGATTTGGAAATATGACTCAAATTAGGAAACTTCAACTTGACTCTTAATCGGATTTTGAAAGACAAACAAACTGACTTGAACGACAATAAAATAAGTTAAAGACACACCCAAATGCTGGAAAACAAGACAAATTTCGTCAATAATGGCTACAAAACAACAAGTAGCAATTCGGTTCAAGAAAGCTCAAACCAAGTCGGTTTTGGATGAAGATTTGATCAAAGCGGTGCAATGGCTTCCAAACCTATTTTGGATTGGTTTTAAGGCTGTCAAATTCCTTTTGGATGTGGTTTTGTTACTGTTTAGGGATTAGGAAACTACTTTGCAAGGATTTGGAAGAGGTTTCCTATTAGGTCTCTATTTTTTCAAGCAACAAGAACCCTTATCAAATTTGGAAAGGAAAACTAGAATTTGGAAACTGATTTTCTTGTTTATGTTGCAGCTTCTAAATTCTGATTTGGCCTTTCCAAATCATGCAATTGTGTTCTATCAATCAACAAGATATGGTTCAACCTTGGAACAACAATTGCACTCACAAAATTCGGATCAAAATATGAAAGGCAGACCCACTAAGAGTTCAAACAGAAATTTGGCTTGTGCTTTCTTTCTTTTCTTTCTTTCGCTTCTCTTCTTTTTCTCTTTTTTTTTTCTTTTTTTTCACTTCAGCCAAATTGAATTCTGCCTTTAAACTTCAAGAACCACTTGTAGAATTCCCAGATTTTAGGAAGGTTCAATCAGTTTCAAAGATTCAAGAAAACAGCGGAAGATTCAAGATTTTGGTTGAAACTTGTTCAAGAACTTGAAAGTTCAAGAACTTGGAGTTTGTTTCAAGAATTCAAGGAACATTCAAGGCTCAACAATTTCAACAAGGAATAGCCACAGAATTTTGGTTTAGACAGCCACAAATTTCCAGCAATGGAACACAAAGAACATCTCACAATAACGACACAACCAACAAGAAACAAGATGGACAACAAGAACAAGGATGAACAACAAGATAACACAAGAAAAGAAAACCCTAACGATGGATTTGAGAACTTGTAGACAGATTTTTTTTTTTGTTTTTTTTTTATTCAAGACTCAAGACATAAGAACACAAGACCAACAAGTAAGAAAACAAGAGAAAAATTCGGATGAACAGTGAATTCGGGATGAACAGTATGCTACAGTAGCGATGAACAGTATCCGGTGAACAGTATGATTTTTTTTTTTTTTTAACAAGAAGAAAACAAGAAAGAAAAAGGGATATTAACCTGGTTCAAGAGCCGAAACTCTGATACCAACTGATGCGAACCCGAATCTCCAAGCTCCCGCTCTTGAAGACACGAATTGGCGACGCAGCGGAATGATCTATCTTGAACAGGTTATGGATACAAAAGGATGGAAATCCTACGACTCCTCTAACCCTCGAGATTGCGAACCTACTGATTGAATCTCAACCCACAATCTAGCGAATTAGCGAACCAAGAATTTGGTAGAAAGGCCACAACTCAGCGTTCTTGAATTGATAAGCCTAAGCTTGAACAAAGGAACTCATTCACTTTGTATCAAGGGTGCCAAGGAACAAGAAAGAGAAAACTCTCAATGTTATTACTCAAAGTCTTATGAAAAATATTGGAGAAGAAGGCTTATTTATAGCCTTTACAAAGACTCAAAACCTAGTCCAACTTGGACTCAAAATAACTAAACCCTAATACCAATGGGTTTGGCCAATATGGACCCTTGTTTATTAGGAAACTACCAAATAACTAAAACTAATTATTGTAATTACCCTAATTAGGATATTGATCAATGAAAACAATAAACTAAAGAAAATATGCAAAAGTGGAAAAATCACAAAAATTCGCGGGGGATTGCGAGTTAGAACCATGCAGTGGTTGTGGATAGGTCCGGATCTGAGAAAATTACGACCGGGATCCGCGAGGAGAGGATCCGCGAGGTGTTGGGTCGCGGATCAGTCCACGGATCGCGCATCTTCCACTTCCTCCTCGTTTCAACTTCACTTCTTCCTCCAGCTTGATAGCGTTCCCAAGTTTGCTAACCATCTTAGAACCCACTTTTGAATAAAACAACTTGGAATGGATCAAGTCGGGCATTTGAATTGATACAATTTGTAAGCACTACGTTGGCATCCATGCTCACATCATTTTAAGCTCGATACCAAGCGATGATCCTTAGCTATTTGGTGCAAACCAGTAACACGACAAGTTCCGCACGGGATCTAGGCGATTTTACCAGGTTTGGCGTGAAATATCAATTTGATCAAGGCAACTTCGAGACCAAAATTGATAGTAGAGACACCACAATCAACAGCGTTCTTGATTGATAAAGTCTTTTGAATACCTAGAAAGCGTCTAAGGCACTCAAGGTTGTTCGCATAAGAACCAAGAGAAAAGCTCTCAAATTTCTGGAATAATTCGTCTTCCCTTTAAAACGAAGGAAAATTAGGCTATTTTAGTTTCTTGAGCTTGCAGCTATTTAATTGTTTTTGTTTCCTAATGCAACAGCAATACCCAAAGGCTGTTATGAGCACAATTGCTTGTTGTTTATTTATTTATTTTTTAATGGAAAGCAGGCAAGTCACAAATGGCTGGATTTTCCAACTCGTTTCAGGTCACACGAAGCTTTACCAAAGACTGCTCTACTCAATGTATTGTTCAAGATGCGTGAAGGAATTCAAAACATAATAACGAGTTGGTTACAGTTTCAGATTCAAAATCTTGGTTATATCAAAGAAAATCAGGAACTCAACCCAAGACAGATTAGCAACTTCAAGAACCATTTTTTTGGATTTCCAAGCTTTAAGATTGGAACTTTGTTGATCAAGGCTTCAAGATTTTATAAGGGTTTGATTCAAAATTTTAGAAACAAGGAAGCGGCTTAAACAGCCTATTATCAACAAGAATCAGCAAAAATAGTTTGGCAACAAGAATTCACTTGAGTAACACAAGGAACAGTTTTTTTTTTTTTAAACCACGACACAAAAGGAACTCAAGACAACATGCTATGCTGGAATTTGCCTTCAAAGGAGTCGACTCAATCAAGAAACACAGAGACAGAATTTAAGCAAATGAAATAAGAAAGCAGTATATAACAAAACTGATGTGGACAAATGCGATAACTACAACAAAACAAGAAAATTAGCAGCGACCAGCAGCTAGAACAATAAGACCATGGACAAAACTACAAGACCAACGACACCAGGATTAGAAACAAAACAAAGAACAATATAGCGTGGTATATGTCAACTAGCTCGATACCAAGCTGATCACGAACCGAATCTCAAACTCCATCTTGAAGAAGCAGATTGGCGGCCTTGGCGGAATGATCTATCTTGAGCAGGTTATGGGTACAAAGGGATGGAAATCCCTGACCCCTCTAACTCTCGAGATTGAACCTCTGAACTGAATCTCAACCCACAATCTAGCAGAATTAGCGAACCAAGGAATTTGGTAGAAAGGCAGCCACAACTCAGCGTTCTTGAATTGATAAGCCTAAACTTGAACAAAGGAACTCATTCACTTTGTATCAAGGGTGGTTCCCAAGGAACAAGAAAGAGAGAAACTCTCAATTTTCATTAATCAAAGTCTTATGAAAATATTGGAGAAGAGGCTTATTTATAGCCTTTACAAGACTCAAAATCTAATATAACTTGGACTCAAATTACTAAAACCTAACCTAACTAGAATAGGCCAACATGGCTCTATCTTTTAGGAAACTACTAAATAATAAACATGGACTAATTAAGCTACTAAAATTCAGACATCATGACAAAGCCTTGGTCGATATTATTCCTACTAAAATGACTTAAGGAAAACAATGGAAAATTAGACAATTGTGCCCTTATTCTAAAAAGACTTCAAGCGGTAGCTTCATTCTTTAATTTGAAACAAAGTATAAATCTTTGATCCAAGCCTTGTTTAAAGAAGGAATCTTAGTGGCGTCTTGGAGCTTTAATCCCCTTGGATAAGAATATAAGAAATGATTCCAAATCAAAGCTTCCACCATTCCATTTCTCATCACGTAGCCTATCGATTGAGATTGCCAGCAAGCCTATCCAGAATCCATGATGTATTTCATGTTTCTCTATTAAAGAAATATCATCAGGATCGGTCATGTCTTGAAGCGGAAGAAATGACATTGATGAATCTCGACCTCTGAGGAAAAGCCGTGCGACTTTTGGACCGAAAAATAAAGGAGCTAACAAATAAAGGATTCCTCTAGTCAAGGTCTTGTGGAGAAATCATGGGATTGAGGAAACCACTTGGGAAATGGAGGAAGAAATGCATAAGAAATATCCTGAGTTATTCTTGACTCCAGGTGAGAATTTCGAGGACGAAATTCTTTTAAGGGGGAGAAAGTGTGAGAGCCCTAAAAAAATATATATATATATATATAATAATAATAATAAAATTCATGCATACATTACCCTTTAATTTATTCAAGTGCATATAAATTTCTTTAGTGCATTTGTGGCATGTTTTCACTAAGTGCATTCTTCATTGGTTGATTAAATGAATTTTCAAAATTCCATTTAGAATTAGTGAGCATTTTCTTGCATGGCTTAAGTGCTAAGAAAATAGGGTATGTTGGTGTTAATTGGAGACCAAATCAAATTAGAGGAGTTAGAAAGCAATTAAGTGAGACTTTGTTAGCTAATGGCTAAGAAGTTGCCACTTGTCACCTAAGATTTGACCCTTGACTTGATGACTTCTTTCCCTCAAACTTATCTTTTAAAACAAAACATTGTCTTCATCTTGGGGTGTTGTGGCAGACAAAGGGAGGAAAAGGGAGAAAATCCATCATAAAACCTAGCCAACCTCTTGCTTAGCTTAATTGGAAATCAAAGGGAGGAAGTTAGTAGCTCTTAACCATCAATCCTCAAGCTTGATAGGGAAGGATTTTGGTGGCTTGAAAAGTTTCTTCTTGGGCTTGAAAAGGTATTTTTTTTTCTATCCAAACCCTAGCTCTATGATCCTAGAAAATGGTCTAATGAAGGTTGTTGGTGATGTTTGTAGTAGGGTAGTGCTTGGAAGCTAGGTTTTTGGGCTTGGATTCTTGGGGTTGCAGCATAGGAGTTGGTTTGATTTCATGCCTATTATGTGTTTGATGTTTGGACTAGTACTAAATACTAGGCTAAGATGATTATTTCTTTAAGAAAGTTGCTTGATTATCTTTCATATGCATGCTAGAAAGGTGTAGAAGTTACTTTGAACTTCAAAGAAAAATGGAAGAAGTTGTGGTTCTTTTCCTCTTATCTTGTGATTTCTTCTTGTTCAATCTTCACTAATCCTTGTTGAGAAACCTTGTTGGGACATTTGTGTGTCATATTGGAGTGAAATCATTCTAGTTTGATGGGTGAAAACCTCTTGGAATGCACCAACTTGTAAACAGAAATTTTGTCCTGCACCTCGTCAGAAATGAAAAAACAGCCAACTTCCCAGGTTTTCTGGTATTGATAGGAAACGAACTAGGATCTGAGCCATATACCGTTGGAAAACCCTATGAGTCTAGTTTCTAGCATACTGATGGCACTCAATTTCGATTTTTCTACACCAAGATATGTCCTTTTCCCAAGACTGCATGGTGTACTGATACACCCAATTCAGTTTTATCACAAACTTGCTCTTGGTTGAACCTTGAAGTTTCTTGAATCCTTGCGTTTATTTCGTTCTAAATATCTACTTGACTTGTGAATCCACTAAAACTTCAATGTTTTATCATTTCATGACTTGAATAGCCCTAAATTTCCTAGTGAGATGCATTAGTTAGTAGTGTTTATTCTTGCACTTGATTAGGTTGCATTTGTTTTGTTTTGCTTGAGTTGATGATGAGTACGTTGAATATACATGGGACTCAAAGGAGCTAGCGAGGGTGATCAAGGCATGGCGTTTGAGTTACTTGACTTGCTTGGTGAGTGTTTTCTTGCTTGTTTACGTGAATCTATGAGTTTTCTCAAAACTACTTAAATGACTTGTTTGCTTGAACTTCATTGGCTATGTAGATGCGAGATGTGATTATTGAATTGGCTTACATATCAAATATGATTGGACACTGAGGGTGAGCGAGTACTATGCCTTTTCGGACTCTCCGTTTGACTTTCTTGGGGTTTGACTTTCTTTGACTGTGATTTGACTTTGTGTGCGTTGATGTGAAAAGTCGTTGGGTGATATCCATCGACTAATTTGATTTGTTTGGGGCTCGAAACCCCAAAACCCTATTGGTGAACCGTTCGTATCGAGCGGCATGGGCTTGGTGAGAAGATCGGTGAACCATAGGTTATTGATTTGGTTCCTTGGAACATGGTATACTCAGTATTACCCAAATTTGATTAGTTGAGGTGTTGGGCCCGGTAGGGTGATTGGTGGGCGGTTGTGGTGTAAGTGGTGTCTGGAACTGATTCTTGACCTCAAACGTTGATGGAGAGTCAACGGCTCGTGTTTGATCAAGCTTTGTGGATTTGGCTTTTGGAAGCCACCTGTATCCTTTACTTGAGTGCTATGTTTTAATTTACCTTAAATATATGATTGACTATCTGTTTTGCTTAATTGTTAGTGTGGTTGCATGTTTTATTTTGGGGACCTCATTAAGCTTCTGCTTACCCCTTTTTCCCTTTTGTTTTTCCTTAACAAGAATTTGTAAGAGGTCGGAGAGTTTGATTGTGGCTAAAGTCAAGTGTTTATCTTTTGTTAAGAACCGATGTATTTGTATTTTGGCTCCGTTTTGTAAGTTTGAAGTCGGTTGTAAGTTTTGGGATTTAAACGTTGTAAACTTTATGTTCTTGTAATTTTGGAGTTATTTTAGCTTAAGTATATGTTAAGATAAATGCTTTGATGATTTTGGGTATTCGAGTCCTGACGAGAGTTGGGCAGGCAGTTCACTAATCCTTAAGGTACGCCCTAAGAAAAGGTGGGCTGTCACAAAAGGCTCTCTAGGGTGAACCATGGGCTATTTTACATTCATTACGAAAAATTGGAAAAAATTACAAAAATCCGCGACTGAGATTCGCGAACTGGATCCACGATGCTTGGTTCGCTGATTGGTCCGCGAATAAGAGAATTTCACTTCTGATCATGATTCGTGAGGCACGGATCCGCGAGGTGCTGGGCGCGGCTCGGTCTGCGACTCTCTCTTTTCTGCATGTTTCTTGGCTGAACCACTTGTTGCACGTCTCCACGGTCCAAAGGGCCTAAAGGCTTGAATGCCCATCACACACTTGTAATAAGGTGACCCTCCTTGAGTCATCGAGCCCTTCAATTGCCTTAGGATCCCCAATAGAAATTTGAACCGCATGTACAAGGGTTTGTAATGCCTCACGCATTTGCTTGGCTCGAGCACGCATTATTGGACCCAATGGCACCTTTACTTGCTCAACGTGCATGACTGGCTCACCTTCGTCATCATTCCCCTCCTCTTGGGGAAGATTTGTCCCCAAATCGCCTTCGTCATTTGCAAGGAAGGGACTCAAATCAGCAACACTGAAGGTAGCAAAGACATTATACTTACCAGGTAGGTCGAGCTTGTAGGCATTGTCGTTAACACGCGCAACAACTTGAAATGGACCATCACCACAAGGAAGAAGCTTGTTGCAGCGTTGCACTGGAAAGCGCTCCTTACGGAAGTGTAGCCAAACCCAGTCACTTGGTTCAAAAACCACCTTACGCCATCCCTTGTTGGCATGTTTGAGCTATTGTTGGGTCCTGGCTTCAGTATTTGCACGCACCTGTTGGTGAAGGGACTTCACCAAATCTGCTTTCTTCCTGCCATCCAGGTTAGCACGCTCCGACATAGGCAAAGGCATGAGATCAAGAGGAGTTAATAGATTAAAACCGTAAACAACCTCAAAAGGAGAAAATTGTGTAGCACTATACACAGTACGGTTATATGCAAACTTTACATGCGGTAAACACTTCTCCCAACGTTTCAAATTCTTTTTAATGATGGCCCTAAGTAATGTAGACAATGTGCGATTGACAACCTCAGTTTGGCCATCAGTTTGTGGGTGGCTGGATATAGAAAATAGCAATTTAGTTCCCAATTTCCCCCACAATGTTTTCCAAAAATATGACAGAAACTTAACATCTCTATCAGACACTATGGTCCTAGGAATGCCATGCAAACAGACAACCTCCCTAAAGAAAAGATCAGCTACGTGCACAGCATCATCCATCTTGTGACACGGAATAAAATGGGCCATTTTGGAAAAATGATCAACAACAACGTAAATGCTATCATGACCTCTTTTACTCCTAGGTAAACCCAATATGAAGTCCTTGGAAATATCAACCCACGGTGCAGAAGGAATAGGTAGAGGCGTATACAAACCGAAGGGTTGAAGTTTGGACTTGGTGCGGTGGCAAGTGGTGCATCGAGCAACTACTCTTTCCACGTCTCGGCGCATCCGTGGCCAATAGAAATGTTCCTATAATGAGCTCAATGTCTTGGTGACACTGAAGTGTCCCATCAAACCTCCTCCGTGAGCCTCACGGGTTAGTAACTCACGAATGGAATATAACGGAATGCACAATTTATTGTTACAGTAGAGGAAACCGTCATGTATGAAGAAATTACCTTGACCCGACCGGGTGCACTGTTTGTAGATGTCAGAGAAATCATGGTCGGTGTCATACAGTTCTTTGATCATGTCGAACCCAAGAAGCTTGGCATCAAGTATGGCAATCAAAGCGTATTGTCTAGAGAGCGCGTCGGCGACCACATTGGTCTTGCCTGCCTTTTACTTGATGACATACGGGAAAGTCTCCACAAATGTGACCACCTGACATATTGTTTGCTCAACTTTTGTTGAGACTTTTGGTGCTTCAAGGCCTCATGGTCCGTGTGGATGACAAACTCCTTAGGCCGGAGGTAGTGCTGCCATGTCTCCAAGGCACGAATGAGTGCATAGAGTTCCTTGTCGTAGGTAGAGTAGCTTAGGGCAGCACCGTTCAGCTTCTCGCTGAAGTAAGCTATTGGCCTTCCTTCCTGGATCAACACTGCTCCAATTCATACACCAGATGCATCACACTCAATCTCAAAAGTTTTATCAAAACTAGGTAGAGACAATATAGGTGCGTGTGTGAGCTTGTGCTTAAGGAGTTGGAACGCCTTATCCTGTGCGTCGCCCCACTCAAATTTGACATCCTTTTTGATAATGGCAGTCAGAGGGGCGGCAATTGAGCTAAAGTCCTTCACAAAGCGTAGGTAAAAGCTCGCCAGTCCATGGAAGCACCGGACTTCACTCATGTTCCTGGGTACAGGCCACTCATTGATGGCCCTTACTTTGCTTTCATCCACTTGGATTCCCTGTGTACTAACTTTGTAACCAAGAAAGATCAACTTGTTAGTACAAAAAGTGCATTTCTTAAGGTTAGCAAATAATCTTTCCTTACGTAGCACCAGAGCAAGTTAGCCCTATGAATCTACCCTTGTTAGACCCATACTCCTCATTTGCTAAAAGGAACATCTCTCCTTTAGGCACTATCAAGTCCTTGATTAAACATCGACCTAAGGGTGTTAAAGAGTATGTACAGTCTTCCAAGCTAGACCAGCACAAGATCCCAGCAACAGGAAAAGAACAATTTATAACCTCGCATATTCCTCCTGATTTCCCCACTTTATGGAAACAGCAAGGTTATACTCATATCCATTTTGGTACGATCCGGTTTTCTCTGTCTTTCCATGGTAGAAAAGGTCTTCCAGTTCATGCTCGTCTTGCTTTACTAGACAGTAGATTTGTCAAATATCGCATGCACGTATAGGAGCGGTAGAGACAATTTTGAATCTTTGATGTGTCGTTACTTTATTTCCAAATTTTAATATGTCTCTTGATGATCCATATTTGCTAAGTGCTCTTAAGATCCAGGTCCAGATAGCAGGTGCAGAACAGGTCCCTGAAACCATTGCAGCAACACTCCATTATCAAATGGCTTACCGTGTTCAAAATCATGCTCTTGACCTTACTCTTCCTGGAGGAGAAGATGCTTTCTCCTCATAAGAGTTGATGAGCAAAACAACGCTACTTGTACAAATATTCCTCGGAAGATTCCGAGAGAAGAACCGATAAAACTTTTACGATTCTGGATTCGCGAATATGAAAATCTGAATCAGACATCAAACCGTCCGGTGAAGTCTACAAACTCAAAAATTTCATCTAGGTCAGATGGTTCTGTTTCTATTTCCTTTGATCATTCTCACCTGAGAAAAATCAAAGATGTCTCTCGAATTATGTCTATATCTGTTGAAATCCCCATGGCTATACCAGTCCCATGGAGGAAATCCAGAGAGTCCCTTATAGATCTTATTTCTCATTTTGATCAAGAAGGGAAACCTGTATATTTTTTCCAAGATCCTTTTGGGACATACTTATTTTGATGTACATTGTGCGGAAATGTAAAAGCGAAAATGTCGAGAAAGCGATCTAGTTGTTGTCGGACCGGATGGATCCCGACATAGGAAAAAACAGCCACCTTTCTGCATCCAGGTCATTTTGATAACTTTTCAATTCCATCGATTGGGTTGAAAACCAAACCAAAACAAGGCTTTCTCCTTACTACCAACAATGCTTGGAGATTCTTGACCATGAAGGTCTTAGCATTAAACCATCGACATCAAGCCAATTCCTCAGGATCTGCATGTTTAAGTCGAAGATTTTCCTCCTCTTCACCTTTCACTAAAGACAATTGAGCCATGCTCCAAAGTTTGAAAATGCACAAACGCTGTCCTTCCTTGGGACAACTTGCCTCTTGATAGGGTGAGCGGGTTCTCAATGGTGATGCGAAAATGCAATCTGTCAAAACAAAACTCTTTCTAGAATTCATGACGAGGTTACCCAAGTCTCTAAAAAAATTGACTCCTTTAGAGATGAGACAAAATCCAAAATTACGAAGCTCACAAGATGATCAAGGTCTTCAAAAGCGACTTGATGAAGTGTATCACGAATTCTGAAATTGGAAAACCTTTGTCCCAACTTGAGCAGAAGAGAAGGATATTGAATATCTTAAAGATAGATTGAGTCTACGAGGAAACTGAAAACTCTCAAGCTGAATCATTTGTTGAAACCAGGTCAACCCAGGATGATGATTATATGTCCCATTTTGCAGCAAAACCATTAAGAAAATGGCTTCACCTTTTTTGATGCCATCCATATTTTCCATCTCAGGTCAGAAAAGAATTATCAACTTCATCAAGAATTATTCAAAATGGCTACGAACAAAGAGCTGAGGAAGAAAGAAGAGAAGAAGAGAAAGCGCGGGATCAAAGAAAAGAGAAAAAGGCAAAAAAAAAAAGCTGAAACCTCTGAAGAAATGGCAAAAGACATAAAAGATGTTTTTATGTTTTCTCATGGAAATAATCCTATTTCTTCTTTTTTGCAGGAACAAGTTCAATCCAGTCTTCCAAAAATCAATGTCATGGAAAATGCTTCTGAATCAGACAGAGACGTCACCTCTGGCGAGACTACACCTGAGGATACATCCGAAGAAATAATTTCTGAATCCTTTAATTCTGAATACTCAGGCTCTCAAGAATCAAACGAAATTCTATCTGATTCCTCAGAATCAATTGGAAAGATTCCTCATGTCTTCATGGCTAGAAAGCGGCGAAGGCAGTTCATTTCCTTTCAGGATGAAGAAGACATTCTAATGAGGAACCCGACGACGGCCAAGAAAAACAATAATAAAGGGAGTATTTCTATCTTCACCATTGATGATATTCCTTCTTCTTAATGGGAAAAGAGATTCCAAGAATTTCATGCATGGATGACTGTTAGACATCTTACAGTTGATTCAGCTTTTGATATTCTAAGTGAATTTACTGCTCACTTTGCAGGTATATTGAAAGACTGGTGGGTTTCATTAGGTGATCAAGACAAAACAATTTTTCTCACCAGACAAGATTTTGATCAAGCTATTGAAATCTTGAATACTACATTCTTAGGAAGCCCTATTGAAAATAAAGAGCTTAAAAGAAAAGAGTTTTTTCAGATGAGATGTCACTCTTATGAAAGAAAGGATTTAAGCCGACATTTCAAAAGAATGACACAACTCTTCTATATCCTTGGCGCAGATATAAATTTGAAGCAAGCTTTCTTAACATCTTTTCCTCATATTTTGTCCAACAGTGCCAAAATTTATATCCATAACCGATATGGTTCTATTTTGAATCTCACTGTAGGTCAAATTCGCCAGGCTGTATTCCTATCCCTTGAAGAAATTTGCAACAAAAGAAAGGTGATAAGAGAATACATGAAAGGAGATGTCGCATGGATCAAGCACAAGAAGCTGAATTAATCATTAAAAGTAAATGCAAGTCGTGCTCTACCAGAAAGAAGAAGAAAACCTTTCCTAAGTTTTCTGCAAAGAAATTCCGAAAAATCAAGACAGCAGGAAAATTCTACAAACGAGGACGAAAATGGAAATTCTTCAGGAAAAAGAAAAGAATTGATACATCTTCTGATCGATGTTTCATTTGTGGACAAAAAGGACATTATGCTTCAAAATGTCCTCAAAAGAAAAATGGTCTCAATCGATTCAAAAGTCGGGATGAGCTTCACATCCCTATTCTTAGTGAATTGGAATATGTTTTTACGAAGAAGAAGAACCGATAAAACTATTTTTTTTGCTGGGTTAGCGAAGAATCAATTTCATTACATGGAAGCAGCAAAAACGTGCCCACAAGCCTTACTCCATGTCTTGAAATCAAGTATGATAAACCAATTCCTCTCATTGGTTTTGATTCAGTGCGAAATGTCAATCCTCAATCGGGATATTTTACGGAAGAATCTTTGGAAGTATGAATCCCATACTTTTAGGTCAGTTAATGGAGAATTGTTTGAAACAACCAAGGTAACCAAAAATCCCATTATCATTAGATTTCTCCCAGATTGTGAACTTAAAACTCACATTATTGGAGGAAAAATGCCTAGAAAAGATTTGATTATTGGATTTGATATTTATGAAAAGGATTTATGCGTGTTAAAAGCAAAGGGATTCAGGTCAAAGAAATTCTTTAAACCCTTTCGCGATATCAAAACCTTTTCATATATGATTCCACATTACACGAAAAGACCAGACAATTTCAGGGATTTCATTGTTAAGCAATCTTGTGCTCAAAATCATGTGGAATTCATAAAAAAATGTAACCACCCTCTGTGGAAAAATCCAGATTTCTTTATCAAACTTCTTTTTTCTAAAAGTGAAGAAGACAACCATAAACTTACCTAAGAACGGCCTGAGTACATGGTTCATTAGACGCATGAAAGTACTTGGTGCGTTAGTTAGGCCAAAAGGCATGACTAACCACTCGTACAGGCCATACTTGGTCTTGAATGCCATCTTCCACTCGTCACCTTCCTTCATTCTAATTTGGTGGTATCCACTCTTGAGATCTATCTTGGTGAAGATGACTGCACCATACAGTTCGTCAAGCATATCATCTAGACGAGGAATAGGGTGACGATACTTAACTGTAATGGCGTTCACGGCACGGCAGTCCACGCACATCCTCCACGTGCCCTCTTTCTTTGGTATGAGGATGACGGGAACAACACACGGTGATGAGAAATGGAATGGTGGAAGCTTTGATTTGGGATCATTTCTTATATTCTTATCCAAGATGATTAAAACTTCAAGATTTCATGAAGATTCTTTCCTTTGAATGATGGTTCAAAGCTCTATATAAAGTATGAAGAGCTGTCGTTTGGGTTAGATTAGTGAATAAGGGCATAATTGTCCAGTTTTCCCATTATTTCCCATTACTTTCTTATTTTATTTTCAGACCAGCTTTGGTGTGTAATGCTGGCCGAATTTATTGAGTTTATTTGAGTCAATTTAGTTGTTTTAGATATTTCCTAATGATGAGAAATGGAATGGTGGAAGCTTTGATTTGGGATCATTTAATCCATCCAAAAAGTGATCAATAACAAATGAATCTTCCACAATTTCAGCTTGATTGATAATGGATCTCATCTCTTTGTAGTATGCTTTCACTGATTTGGTGCCTTGACGAAGAGCATAGAATTTCTTCAACAACTCCTTTAGAGGATTGTGCCTCATGGTGAAAAAATCTGGAAAGAAAGGTTAGGAAAAAATACAAGATAATAACCTCACACACTCCCTTAGTGTATCCACTCAACTCTCGTGTATGCACTCAAATTCCACTCTAATAATCTCACCAACTCTTTCAAGTCCTTGTTCACAATCCTTGAGACAATATGAATTGGCTCAGGATTGCTCAAGAAGACTAATCAATTCAATCCGGTTGGCATGTGACGACATATGAGAATTTGAAGGCACAAATGAAATTTTGACTCGGGAGAGACTTTTGACTCAAGAAAGACAAGACTAATGACTCACAAAATGGACAAATAAGACTAGAAAAGAAGGCACAAGTAGCTGAAATTAAGGAAACAAAGACACGGTAGAAATTTGGAAACCTAGAACTCTACCCAAAGGACAAATCTGAAAATTTGGAAATCTAATCCAATTGACCTTGAAATTCAATGGTAAATATAGAAAATCTGATTTAACCCCTTTTTCCAAGTAAAGTTGGGATTTGGAATATTTCCTAAACTTTCCAATTCACATAAGGAATTAATTTTCAGATTTGAGTAAATTAGGAAAGTAATCCTTATCGAGAATGGAATTTGTTTGCTAGGCTGTTTCCTTTTCTTCTTCTTCTTCTTTTTTTTCTTTGGAAACACAAGCTGCGTTCTTTCTTTTCTTTTTCTTTTTTTTTTTACAGCTTTGAATCAAAAAAACAACCCAACAAGAATTAAAGAACAAGAACTTAGGTTTACAAACAACAACTCCAAGAACTTCAAGATATTATGGATTCCAACCCAACAAGAATTTGATGCACAAGAATCTAGGGTTTACAACCACAATTCCAAGAACACAAAACAAGACTAAAAATTTTTTTTTTCTTCGGATGAACAGTTTGCTACAGTACGATGAACAGTACTGCTACAGTATCGGTGAACCACACTTGATTGTGGCGTCATCTACCCTAACTAGAATAGGCCAACATGGCTCTATCTTTTAGGAAATATCTAAAACAACTAAATTGACTCAAATAAACTCAATAAATTCGGCCAGCATTACACACCAAAGCTGGTCTGAAAATATAATAAGAAAGCAATGGGAAATAATGGGAAAACTGGACAATTATGCCCTTATTCACTAATCTAACCCAAACGACCGCTCTTCATACTTTATATAGAGCTTTGAACCATCATTCAAAGGAAAGAATCTTCATGAAATCTTGAAGCTTTAATCATCTTGGATAAGAATATAAGAAATGATCCCAAATCAAAGCTTCCACCATTCCATTTCTCATCATTTCCCTCCTCTTGAAAGGCGATTTGTCCCAAATCGGGATGTTACCTTGGAGAACTTCAGGCCATGTGTTGATGAATCACGAGCCAAGAAACATGCCTTCTAGTCAATTGGAACAAGAACCAACATGCACGCTTCAGCTCACAAGTATCTTGCCAATAGCCCATCACATGTATACCTGGATCAAAAATGAAAGACGAGGAATAAATGATGAGGAAACACAGATATTCACCCACTTTACCTAATTGATAACAAGTAGGAAAAGTTTGTACCCCATGCAACATTAAACGACTCGTAACACAACCTAAAGGCACACTAAAATTACTAGACAAACATGTATTAATACTCTTAACACAATAATCACATGACTTAAAGAAAGAAAATGACTCATAAGGACTCAACATTAAACTTGGACACGTAAAACAATTACAACTCTTAAAATGACTCAAAGGACGATCACAACAATTGACACAGTCAAACAATTGTACGACTTTTAAGCATAAAAGAATTAACTAGAGGATAAGGTTGAAAACTCCCTTTCAAACTCAAAGGTTGGTTGGTGAAAACAGTCATCAATTCTTTGGAGTGAATGTAGAAATTAGCAATGCCTCGAAAGAACATGGTTCTATTTAAAGACTTTGCAATAGTGCACCTCAAAACCATCTTTACTTCACCTTGTTGTACCTGAAAAAGACCATTAACACTAAACAAAGTAAAGTTAAGATTGTTAGAAAAATAATAAGCCCTTTCACGCTCATTTATTTTTCCATTCACAATTAGCTCACGTGCACTCTTTTCTTTTCCTTCTTCACTCAACTCACTCTCCTTTTTATTTACACTACACTTGGATTGTACATCTTCATATTCCTCACATAAATCCTTTCCAACTAGCTTTTGACTAGCGGCTAGTGCAGTGGACAGTGCAAGCTTTTTCTTTTCATGCTCAAGATACGACTTTACAAGGGTATCCAATAGTTGCTCAAATTGTCCCATCAAAGGCTCGTTCTTGGACATTTGACGTGACTCTTTAATTTCTTGCTCATGCTTCTCACGTGAAGCATGTTTGGCCGCCAAAGAAAGTTTCCTTTGACGTCTCCTCTCGAGCTTCTCTTCAATATCCATAGCAGCATGTGCAACTTCATACAACTCCATACGATTAGTCACTTCAAGATACCTAGCTATTTGATCATTTAATCCATCCAAAAAGTGATCAATAACAAAGGAATCCTCCACAATTTCAGCTTGTTGGATGATGGATCTCATCTCTTTGTAGTATTCCTTCACTGATTTAGTACCTTGACGAAGAGCATGGAATTTCTTCAACAACTCCTTTAGAGGATTGTGCCTCATGGTGATAAAATCTGCAAAGAAAGGTTAGAAAAAAAAATACAAGATAATAACCTCACACACTCCCTTAGTGTATCCACTCAACTCTCGTGTATGCACTCAAATTCCACTCTAATAATCTCACCAACTCTGTTAAGTCCTTGTTCACAATCCTTGAGACAATATGAATTGGCTCACGGTTGCTCAAGAAGACTAATCAATTCAATCCGGTTGGCATGTGACGATGTATGAGAGGTTGGAAGGAATGACCTGAAATTTTAACTCAAATTTGGGAGGAAAAGAATGACACAAAGCTGGAAAAATTTCAAATGAAAACAACTAAGGAAAACCTAAAAGAAGACTTGAAGAAACCAAGGGTAAATTGGTCAAATTCCTCATGAATTCTTAGACTCCTAGATGAGGGTAAATACACGTAAATTAGGACTAGAAAATGGACACAATAGAAGCTGGAAATAATTAGGAAACTAAGACAAAACCAGATTTGGAAATAAGACTCAAATTAGGAAACTCAACTTTGATTCTTAATCAGAATTGAAAAGGAAAGGACCTGATCCAATACCGACTTAAAACACACGCACAAGACTCAACTAATTGCTGGAGAATAGAACAAATTGCGTGAACAATGGTTTCCAAAGCAAACAGCAATTCGGGTTCCAAAAGGTTCCAAAACCAGTTCGGATTTGGTGAGTCTGTTCAAGGCGGTGGACTTGGTTTCCAAAACTGATTTGGTTTGGTTTTGATCCTCTTTTGAGGCATGTTTGCTGCTATTTAGGAAGTAGGTAAACTGTGTTGCAAGGTTTGGCAAGGTTTCCTATTCAATTTTTAACTTTAGGCAACAAGGAAAAACCTGATCACGCTAGGAAGGACAAATCTGGAATTTGGAAACTCAAATTCTGGTTTGTGTTTTCACTTTCCAAATTCGTTTTTAACCTTCCCAAAGCATGCAATTATGTTCTAACAACCCCCAAGGTGTAGTTCAAGCTTGGAACAACAATTGCAACACAAGGATTTAGATCAACAAGCAAGGCAGATTTGGTTTCAAGTCAAGAATTCCAAGAAAGCAGTTTGGCTTCTTTCGTTTCTGTTTCTCTCTCTCTCTCTCTCTCTTTCCCCTTTCAGCCAATTGATTCTGCTTTTAAACTTCAAGAACCAATTGTGAAATTTCCAGAATTCAAGAACATTCAATCAGTTTCAAAAAAAATTCAAGTAAACAGCCCCAAGGTTCAAGATTTGGTGTAAACTTGCTCAAGAACTTTAAAGCTTGTTTCAAGAATTCAATGTATGTCCAAGGCTCAACAATTTCAGCAAGAAGGTCACGAATTTTCCAGCAATTTGAACACAAGATCAGCCTTTGATAACTAGGCAAATCGGACCAGCAACAAGAAACCAAAAAAAAGACGGATGCTAACAAGAAATAAGACGAACAACAAGAACACGTACGCAAGACACAAGGAAGGAAACCTACAACTATTTTTTTTTTATTTATGATTCAAGATTCAAAACACAAGAACACAAGACCAACAAGTAAGAAAACAAGAGGAAAATTCGGATGAATAGCAAACTCGGGTGAACAGTAATTGCTACAGTAACGATGAACAGTAATCGCTACAGTAACGATGAACAAGTATCTGATGAACAGTAACGGTTTTTTTTTGATTTAATAAAGAGGAAAACAAGAAAGAAAAAAGGGATATTAACCTGGTTCAAGAGCCGAAGCTCTGCTACCAACTGATGCGAACCCGAATCTCCAAGCTCCCGCTCTTGAAGACACGAATTGGCGACGCAGCGGAATGATCTATCTTGAACAGGTTATGGATACAAAAGGATGGAAATCCTATGACCCCTCTAACCCTCGAGATTGCGAACCTACTTGAATCTCAACCCACAATCTAGCAATTAGAACCAAGGAATTTGGTAGAAAGGCGCCACAACTCAAGGCGTTCTTGAATTGATAAGCCTAAACTTGAACAAAGGAACTCATTCACTTTGTATCAAGGGTCGTTCCCAAGGAACAAGAAAAGAGAAACTCTCAATTTTCATTAATCAAAGTCTTATGAAAAATATTGGAGAAGAAGGCTTATTTATAGCCTCTACAAAGACTCAAAATCCTAATGTAACTTGGACTCAAATTACTAAAAACCTAACCTAACTAGAATAGGCCAACATGGCTCTATCTTTTAGGAAATATCTAAAACAACTAAATTGACTCAAATAAACTCAATAAATTCGGCCAGTATTACACACCAAAGCTGGTCTAAAAATAAAATAAGAAAGCAATGGGAAATAATGGGAAAACTGGACAATTATGCCCTTATTCACTAATCTAACCCAAACGACAGCTCTTCATACTTTATATAGAGCTTTGAACCATCATTCAAAGGAAAGAATCTTCATGAAATCTTGAAGCTTTAATCATCTTGGATAAGAATATAAGAAATGATCCCAAATCAAAGCTTCCACCATTCCCTATCTCATCACACGGGCTCATGCTTTCTCGAGCCCATCCTTTAACGAGCAGCTCCTCTACTTGGCGTTGGATCTCCTTGGTCTCTTCGGGACCCATCTTGTAGGCTGCTTTGTTAGGTAGAGATGCTCTGATGCGAACCCGAATCTCCAACCTCCCGCTCTTGAAGAAACGAATAGGCGACGCAGTGGAATGATCTATCTTGAACAGGTTAGAGGGTACAAAAGGGATGGAAATCCTACAACCCCTCTAACTCTCAAGATTGCGAACCTACGAATTAAATCTCAACCCACAATCTAGCGAATTAGCGAACCAAGGAATTTGGTAGAAAGGCGCCACAACTCAACGCGTTCTTGAATTGATAAGCCTAAACTTGAACAAAGGAACTCATTCACTTTGTATCAAGGGTCGTTCCCAAGGAACAAGAAAAGAGAAACTCTCAATTTTCATTAATCAAAGTCTTATGAAAAATATTGGAGAAGAAGGCTTATTTATAGCCTTTACAAACACTCAAAATCCTATTTTAACTTGGACTCAAAAATACCTAAAAACCTAACCTAACTAGAATAGGCCAATCATGGCTTTATCTTTTAGGAAACTACTAAATAACAATTATTGAATATATAAGCTACCAAAATTCGGACATCATGACAAAGCCTTGGTCCGATATTATTCCTACTAAAATGACTTAAGGAAAACACGGGAAATTTAGACAATTGTGCCCTTGTTCTAAAAGACTTCAAACGGTAGCTTCATTCTTCAATTTTGAAACAAAGTATAAATCTTTGATCCAAGCCTTGCTCAAAGGAAGGAATCTAATGACCGTCTTGGAGCTTTAATTCCCTTGGATAAGAATATAAGAAATGATCCCAAATCAAAACGTCCATCATTCCATTTCTCATCATTCCCTCTCTCTTGAAAGGCGATTTGTCCCAAATCGAATGATCGTTTGCGATGGAGAACCTCAGGCCATGTGTTGATGAATGCGAGCCAAGAAACATGCCTTTTAGTCAATCGGAATACAAGCCAGCATGCATGCTTCAGCTCACACGAACTTTGGCAACAGCCCATCACAAGTATACCTGGATCAAAAACGAAAGACGAGGAATGAATGATGAGGAAACACAGATATTTACCCACTTTACCCAATTGATAACAAGTTGGAAAAGTTTGTACCCCATGCATCATTAGACGACGCTTAACACAATCTACGAACACATTAAACTTACTAAATAAATATGCATCATCACTACTAACACAATAACCACACGAATTAATTAGAACACATAACTCATAAGAACTCAATGGTAGACACTCACAGTTAAAACAAATAGGACTCTCACAATGACTCAAATAATTATCAAAATAATTGACAAAACATAAGCAACTAACATGATCAACAACATCAGAAGAATGACTCAAACGACTACCATAACAATCTACACAATCCAAACAAATGGCACGGCTTTCAAATGCAAAAGAATGAACTAGAGGATAAGATTGAAGGCTCCCTTTCAAACTCAAAGGTTGGTTGGTGAAAACGGTCTTCAATTCCTGGGAGTGAATGTAGAAATTTGCAATGCCTCGAAAGAACCTGGTTCCTTTTAAAGACTTTGCAATGGCGCACAACAAAACCATCTTTACTTCACCTTGTTGTACTTGAAAAAGACCATTAACACTAAACAAAGTAAAGTTAAGATTGTTAGAAAAATAATAAGCCCTTTCACGCTCATTTATTTTTCCACTCACAATTAGCTCACGTGCACTCTTTTCTTTTTCTTCTTCACTCAACTCACTCTCCTTTTTATTTACACTACACTCGGATTGTACATCTTCATATTCCTCACATAAATCCTTTCCAACTAGCTTTTGACTAGTGGCTAGTGTAGTGGACAGTGCAATCTTTTTCTTTTCATGCTCAAGATACGAATTTACAAAGGTATCCAATAGTTGCTCAAATCGTCCCATCAAAGGCTCATTCTTGGACATTTGATGTGACTCTTTAATTTCTTGCTCATGCTTCTCACGTGAAGCACGTTTGGCTGCCAAAGAAAGTTTCCTTTGACGGCTCCTTTCAAGCTTCTCTTCAATGTCCATAGTAGCATGTGCAACTTCATACAACTCCATACGATTAGTCACTTCAAGATGCCTAGCTATTTGATCATTTAATCCATCCAAAAAGTGATCAATAACAAAGGAATCCTCCATAATTTCAGCTTGTTGGATGATGGATCTCATCTCTTTGTAGTATTCCTTCACTGATTTAGTACCTTGACGAAGAGCATGGAATTTCTTCAACAACTCTTTTAGAAGATTGTGCCTCATGGTGATAAAATCTGCAAATAAAGGTTAGGAAAAGTACAAGATAATAACCTCACACACTCCCTTAGTGTATCCACTCAACTCTCGTGTATGCACTCAAATTCCACTCTAATAATCTCACCAACTCTTTCAAGTCCTTGTTCACAATCCTTGAGACAATATGAATTGGCTCACGATTGCTCAAGAAGACTAATCAATTCAATCCGGTTGGCATGTGACGACATATGAGAATTTGATGACACTAATGAAGCTAGACTCGGGAGAGATTCTTGAGAACACTTGACTCAAGAAAGACAAGAAATAATGACTCACAAAATGGACAAATAAGACTAGAAAAGAAGGCACAAGTAGAAGCTGGAAATAATTAGGAAACTAAGACAAAACAGATTTTAGGAAGCTAGCACAACTTTAGGAAACTAGACTACAATTTGGACTTTGACTCCTAATCAATTTGAGAAAGGAACAACCTGATCTTAACCAAAAATAAATAGAAAAAGGACTCACACAAATGCTGGAAAATAGGAACAAAATCACATGGCACAAGGTTACAAAGCAATCAGCAATTCAGGTTCCAAGAAGCTTACAAAACCAATTCGGATTTGGGCTGGTTTGGCTCAACGTGGTGCAAAAGCTTCCAAACCTGTTTTGGATTGGTTTTAAGGCTATTAAATCCCCTTTGGAGGTGATGGTGTTGCTGTTTAGGACTAGGAAAGAGGCTTTGCAAGATTTGGAATGGTTTTCTAATTGGTTTTGATCTTTTTTTTGATAACAGGAAACCCGTTTCAGATTTGAAAAGCAAAGCTGGAGTTTTTGGAAACAAAAATTTCTGGTTTGGCTTTCAGCTTTCAGCTTCCAAATTCCAATTTCACCTTCCCAAAGCATACACTTATGTTCCAACACCCACTAAAAAGTGTTTTAAATTTTGAACAACAATTGTAACACAAAGTTTTGGATCAACAAGCAAGGTAGATTCAATTTCCAGCAAGGTTCAAGAAAAACAGGTTGGTTTTCTTCTTTCTTTCTTTTGTTTCTATTTTTTTTTCCCACTTCAGCCAACTTGAATTGCTTTTAGAATTCAAGAATCCAATGTTGAAATTCCAGAATTCAAGGATTATCAATCAGTTTTAAGAACTTCAAGAAAACAGCCCCTAGGTTCAAGGATTGGTTTCAAGACTAGGGTTTTGTTTCAAGAACTCAAGAAAACATTCAAGGCCCAACAATTTCAACAAGGGATAGCCACAGAATTTTGGTTTAGACAGCCACAAATTTCCAGCAATGGAACACAAAGAATATCTCACAATAACGACACAACCAACAAGAAACAAGACAAACAACAAGAACAAGGATGAACAACAAGATAACACAAGAAAAGAAAACTCTAACGATGGATTCGAGAACTTGTAGACAGATTTTTTTTTTTTTATTCAAGACTCAAGACACAAGAACACAAGACCAACAAGTAAGAAAACAAGAGAAAAATTCGGATGAACAGTATGCTACAGTAGCGATGAACAGTATGATTTTTTTTTTTTAAACAAAGAGGAAAACAAGAAAGAAAAAGGGATATTAACCTGGTTCAAGAGCCGAAACTCTGATACCAACTGATGCGAACCCGAATCTCCAAGCTCCCGCTCTTGAAGAAACGAATAGGCGACGCAGCGGAATGACCTATCTTGAACAGGTTATAGGGTACAAAAGGGATGGAAATCCTACAACCCCTCTAACTCTCGAGATTGCGAACCTACGAATTAAATCTCAACCCACAATCTAGCGAATTAGCGAACCAAGGAATTTGGTAGAAAGGCGCCACAACTCAACGCGTTCTTGAATTGATAAGCCTAAACTTGAACAAAGGAACTCATTCACTTTGTATCAAGGGTCGTTCCCAAGGAACAAGAAAAGAGAAACTCTCAATTTTCATTAATCAAAGTCTTATGAAAAATATTGGAGAAGAAGGCTTATTTATAGCCTTTACAAACACTCAAAATCCTATTTTAACTTGGACTCAAAAATACCTAAAAACCTAACCTAACTAGAATAGGCCAATCATGGCTTTATCTTTTAGGAAACTACTAAATAACAATTATTGAATATATAAGCTACCAAAATTCGGACATCATGACAAAGCCTTGGTCCGATATTATTCCTACTAAAATGACTTAAGGAAAACATGGGAAATTTAGACAATTGTGCCCTTGTTCTAAAAGACTTCAAACGGTAGCTTCATTCTTCAATTTTGAAACAAAGTATAATTCTTTGATCCAAGCCTTGTTCAAAGGAAGGAATCTAATGACCGTCTTGGAGCTTTAATTCCCTTGGATAAGAATATAAGAAATGATCCCAAATCAAAACGTCCATCATTCCATTTCTCATCACGCTCCTAGGACAAAGTCTATTTGATGCTCAATCCCACGAATCGGTGGAAGTCCGTCGGGAATCTCATCAGGAAAGATGTCTTCAAATTCCTGTAATAAAGAAGTAATATCAGGAGGTAATTTACCTATTGACTCAGTAGAAAGCAAAATTACTTCTTTACTATACAAAATGTAGACAACTTGCTTGGCAAGTAAAGTTTTGCGAACTTCCCTGTTTCGTGCAAGCAAGCTAGTATTCTTTTCTACTTTGGCCAGCTCTTTGGTGGCCGCTGGTCTCTCAGGTAGTGCGTTAGGCTGGACCTTGAGGTTGGCCGTTTTCATGGGCATCTCCTGTTCATGCTCCTGTTGCAAACGCACTTGATCTTCATGCACCTGCTGGGGTGTAAGAGGGATGAGAGTCACCTTTTTGTTGTTGTGCATGAATGAATAGTTGTTGGTGAAACCATCATGTGTAGTCCTCTTGTCATACTGCCACGGTCTCTCCAACAAAATGTGAGATGCCTGTATAGGGACGACGTCGCAAAGCACTTCGTCCTCATACTTCCTTATACGAAAAGGGATCACCACCTACCGGTTGACTTTGATGTCACCTGTTTCATTCAACCACTGCAAGCGATAGGGATTAGGGTGTCGCATCATGGGCAATGATAGATGCTCTACCATCACTGTACTGGCCACATTGGTGCAACTCCCGGGGTCTATAATGAGGCTGCAAACTTTGTTTTTGACGTGACATTGGGTGTAGAAGATGTTTTCACGTTGAACCTCATCATCCCTTTTGATATGCGTCGCAAGAGCTCGACACGCCACTAGTGCCACTCCCATATGCTCATCAGGGGCGGACACTTTCTCTTCAGATTCACCACCTTCTTCCGTCAACGGTGGAATGTCTGTAAATTCGTCCGTGTCTTCAGATATGACGTTTCCATCAGGAAGGACAATCATGGTGCGCCTGGTAGGACATTGAGATGCAATATGGCCATAACCTTGGCACTTGAAGCACTTGTCCTTACTACCAGGCTTGGCTGGATCAAACTGCGATTTTGGAGTAGTTTTTGAAGCCTGTTTGGGCAGCTCGGACTTAGGGATAAATTTGGAAATTTCTCCACGGGGTCGTTCCCGTTCAAAAGTAGGATTGCTCCTCCAAGAATCCGATGCTGAGATGCTGGTGGTACGTATAGTACCCCTCCTCTTAAGCCTCCGCTCAATTTTGGAAGTTTTGTCTACCAATTCGGGCATGTCCACATACGTCTATAGTTCTACCAGCTCAGCGATATCAAGTCTCAAGCCATTAAGAAATCTCGCCATTATAGCTTCCTGATCCTCACGTACATCTGCTCGGAGCATGATGATCTCCATCTCCTTAAAGTAGTCCTCCACACTACGGTTTCCTTGAACTAGGGTTTGGAGCCTCTGGTGTAGTTCTCTATAATAATGGTTGGGCACAAACCGTTTCCTTATCAAGGTTCGTAGCTCGGCCCAAGTACTCACGGGACGCTCCATGTCGCGCCTCCTACCGGTGCGCTCCTGCTCCCACCACACGATGGTGTAATCGGTGAACTCGAGTGTCGCTAGCTTCACTCTCTGTTCTTCTGTATAGTCCTGGCACTCGAACACCATCTCGATGCGTTGCTCCCATTCCAGATATGTTTCTGGACTTGACTTGCCTCGGAAGGCTGGTATCTTGATCTTGACGCCTCATAGCCCATCTCCTTGGTGTCCATTATCCTGCCTCGGTCGGCGGATAAAATCCTCCTCCTCACTGTTATGGGTAAAATCATCATTTTGTGGAGTTCTGTTTCTGCCAGATGCAGATGCGGTCTGGGCTAACTCAAGACGCTTCATTCTCCATTCAATGGACTCGGAGTGCTCCTGGAACATTTTCTGCATTTTTCCCATCAACGCCTCGACGAACAACTTTGGGTCAAATTGAGATTTGTCACTCTCACCCGCCATTTTTTATAAGATGTACCTGCAAAAAGTTAGCAAAGAAATACAAGTATATGTTGTATAATCCTCACTCACTCCTTGAAGTGTTTACACTCAACACTCGTGTATCTCTCAATGTAACTCGATAATGATCTCACCTTACTCTCTCAAGTTCTTGAAAGCTTATCTTGAAGAAATTAGATTTCCTTTAGATAAATGATCAACTTAATCAACTTGGCAGACACGAGTTTGATAATCCTCAACAATACCAAAAAAGAAGTTGACTTAAGAAGGAAAGAAAGGAAGAATGAAAAACGACAAGAAAGAGAAGGAAATGATGCTAGGCTTGATGAGATGTGCGGCTAGGGTTTGATGAGATGTGCGGCTAGGGTTGATGAGATGTGTGGCTAGTTGATGTTTGTGCAAGGCGGCTAGGGTTGGGTTATGGAGAGGCGTGATTGGCTAAGAAGTGGAGGCAAGGTGGCTGCTAATTATCCCTAAGTTGTATGGTGAATGGCGGCTAGGGTTTAGGTGTTAGGAGGGCTAAACTTTGGAGTGAATTTAGGAGATAAGGAAGGTAAGTGTTTGAGATTAGGGAAGGCTAGGATTTTGGAGAAAATCTAGGAGATAGTCATGGAGATGATTTAGGTAAGTGTTGGAGTTGGGAAAGCTGAAATTTAGGAAGATAATGTAGGAGATAATGTAGGTAAGTTTGGAATTAGGAAAAGGCTAGAATTTAGGAGATAATTTAGGGACAATTTCGGACTCAAACCTCCACAAACAAGGAAAAGGTGCGGCTAATTGAAAAGGCAAGGACGCGAACACAAATTTTTTTTTTTGTTGCTACAACTCGACACCAATCGGAACTGGACTAGGACTTTGATTCCCAAACACAAATCAACCCTTTGGTGTTGGAGTATAAGTGTTCGAACCTCCTTGACAATTAACGACACAATAACACTAACGGACAGAAGCAAGAACGCAATGAGAATAACGGACAGAAGCAAGAACGTAAATAGCCTTGACTAAAAACAGACTACTATGGATGCTAAGAATGAAGACAACAAGAACAATGGAGAAATTGTTAACCCCACTCAGGCTCCCTGCCAACGGGTTACACAAGATGTTCTGAAGAACGACATGAAGCCAAGGATGACTGCACGTGAGTACAAGAAATTCTTCACGCGTCGTAGAAAACAAATTCCCCAATTCCCACGGATTGAAGATGAAGTTGGTGAAGTGGTAGACCAGAATTTCTAGGTCACCAACTAGTGTAGGGATTTTTCTTGTTTTCAATAAGAAAGAACCTTTGGTTCTTGTTGTTCTTTGATTCAGATTTGCAATAAAGACTCGAGTTCTTCTTGATTTTCGAATCGTCTTTTTTTTCTAAACAACCCAACACACAAACTCACTGCTGACAAGAAACCAACACACGAAATTAGAAAGTCTTTTTTTTTTTTTTACAAGCACGACTCAAAGAAGGAAAACCCCTAGATGGTGACTAGATGAAAAAGAAGGATTAATTGAACACAAAGGCGACTCAACAACGGAAACCCTAGGCGGCAAAGGAAGACACGAAATTCAATAGGAACAAAACAAAAGCAAAGATATAACGCGAATCTTTCAACTCCAGTCCATGCCACCGAACGAACGCCGCCAACCTTAGACGTAAACTCATTCACTACCACGGATGAAGGCAACACGCTACTCCAATGAACACAAATGGAAGATCAAGAACCCGTGGGATCTCACGCCAATCCATCCTTGATATGGTGAGGATCACAACCAGCGCGTTCCTAGATTGATAAGTCAACTTTAATATCCTAGAACAATCTAAGATACTCAAGAATGCTTCAAGGAAGCAAGAGAGGGTCTCAAGAAGGTTTTCTTATTTCTGAACAATCATGAATCGTACAAAGGAATTAGCTTAAATACTCAAAGCTAACCACTAATTAACTGACTACTAAGCCCACGGTTCGGCCAAAGGCTCTCTAGGGTGAACCATGGGCTGTTTTACTTTCATTACGAAAAATTAGAAAAAATTACAAAAATTCGCGACTGAGATTCGCGAACTGGATCCGCGATGCTTGGTTCGCTGATTGGTCCGTGGATAAGAGAATTTCGCTTCTGATCATGATTCGCGAGGCACGGATTTGCGAGGTGCTGGGCGCGGTTCGGTCTGCGACTCTCTCTTTTCTGCATGTTTCTTGGTTGGCCCACTTGTTGCATGTCTCCATGGTCCAAAGCCCTAAAGGCTTGATTCCCCATCACACACTTGTAATAAGGTGACCCTCCTTGAGTCATCGCGCCCTTCAATTGCCTTAGGCTCCCCAATAGAAATTTGAACTGCACGTACAAGGGTTTGTAATGCCTCACACATTTGCTTGGCTCGAGCACGCGTTATTAGACCCAATGGCACCTTTACTTGCTCAACGTGCATGACTGGCTCACCTTCGTCATCATTTCCAAAACATCTCATCCTTACCCACATTCTCTAGGAACAACTTTTAAGCCAGAACCCGATCGACTTCCCCAGCAGGAACCAGCTGCAACACTTTTTCCCTATCCTAGTCCCCACGCTGCCTAATTGCAGCTAAGCACACATCGGATGCTACCTCCAGAAATCTCCATGCCAAAGGACCATCCCCCAGCCAATTATCCCACCAAAAGGATACCTCTCCTACAACAACATCCCAGCGTATGTTGCATTCCATCAACCCTCTTACCCGGAGCATATGCTTCCATATCATCGAGTCCATTGGTAGCCACCTTGTTTGATGAACCCCAAACAATACTCTCAGCTTCATGAATTGAGCTCCGTAAGTACATAAGTCTGTTGACGAAACCTCCACCATAGTTTACACTCTATCGCATACAAAATATTGCCCAACGACCAAACCCCTAACCCCCTGCTTCCACTAGCCTACATATCGTTGACCAGGCCACCCAGTGACATCTGTCCCTAAACTTAGAAGCACCCAGAAAAATCGTGAGAACAATCTTGTTAGTTGCCCTAGAATGCCCTGGGATTGGGATTAAAGACCTAAAAGAGATGAATTGGCATGATTGTGTGCAATCAAGGCCTCAACCTACCCGCATATGATAACCAAGTAGAATTCCAACTTTGAACACGAGCTGCAACCAAATCCACAAGACTTTGGAAATAATGAGGGCCCTCACCCCGACAGTAAAACAATAGGCAACCAAGGTATCGAAGGGGAAGCGTGATGTATTTAAAGCCCGTCAAGCAAGCAACTTTCTTCCTTACCCTACCACTTCTCCTCTCCCGTAATATAAACCCACCCTTGTCCTTATTTACCACACTGCCCGGAAAGCAACTCGATACTTTAGAACCTTTCTCACTCGTTTAAATTAGTCAAACATCCTCAAGGAAAATGACCGCATCATCTCGCAAATGTAAAGGAATCGGCATGTGGTCCAAAGAGACAACGAATGAGAAAATTTAGGATTTTCCAAGAGGTTATTTAGCCCCAAAGATAGCCACTCCATAGAAATTATGAACATGGCTGAGAAATGGGATCACCCGAATCACCCTCACCACTTTAAAATATCCTGCATGGTTGGCCATTTATAAGCACAGAAATAACAATGATATTAACCTCCATACCATATCAATAAATCGCTTAATCCAGCACAAAGACTGATCAAAACAACCAGTTGACCATTTTTTGGCCATATCCAATTTGAAAATGACATTGGAACCCCGAACCTTCTTTCCCAAACCCCGAACAAACTCCTGGGCCAGCAAAATATTATCGAATCATCCTGCTCTTAACAAAGGAGTTCTCACTATGAGAGATAATCCTTTTGTAAAAGTTCCACCCACCCATTGTTAAAAAAGCTTTAGTAGACCACCTTATTGAGGACATTACATAAACTGATAAGACAAATCGGAAAGATCGGACTAGACCTTAGGAATTAGAGCCAACAAAGTGGACGTGGACACCGAGGAGGGGCATCTATAAAAATATCCTTGACCAAAGAGTAAACATCCCTCCAATAATTCCCAAGTCCATAAAAACGCGACGAAACCGTCCGGACCAGCAGCCGAGCCTCCATCCATCTCAAAAATGACCGATTTAATCTCTTCCTTGTCAGGCACAAATTCCAACCCTAGGTTATCCTCAGCCGACACCATCTTGGGAACCAAGCCAAGCATCTGATGGGGAGGGGTGACCTGTGACACCATTGAAAATGCATCCTTGAAGTGTCTTACCCCTTCCTGCGGGATAGCCTCAGGATCGGAAATCCACCCACCATCTTGATTCTTAATTCTATGAATATGCAATCTGGCCATTTTCTCACGAAACCATGCCATGCATGGAAGAAGCTTAGAATTAGAATCCCCTGCCAAGCCATTTCACCCGAGCCTTTTGTTTCTAGAATTCTTCCCTGTCAGTCGTAGCAAGTATTATTTGCTTCATGAATTGCGCAATAGCCAAATCAAACGGTCGCGTTTAACAATTCTTCCATTGATGTATGCCCCGCACCTTATCTAGAATATTGCCAAAACAGTCATGGCTCCAACAAGCTGCCGTTTAACCTCTTGTAACTTACATAGCAGTATTCTCCACGACTTTCCTTCACAAGGAAATTCCTGCCTCAAACAACCTCTACAAAAGTTCCTAGACCTCGTATTAGTAAATGATCTGGAAAGGACCCCCCCTCCCTGCGTGTTGTATAGTAAACTCTACACGACTTCGCTCTCAATCATGATTTATTAACAATCTATCTAGCCTCTTTCCTGCACTCGCTTCCTAAATCGATTGTTGCACTCAAGTCAATGCAACAATCACCCTGCCTCTACACCAATTCTTCACAAGGAGCAGTGAACAAACAAAGCACAATAAAAGACCTTTCAAGTATTACGCGGTAGTACGAGGTCAAAGCTATAAAGTGCTTCCTGACCTCCATTTTTACAAAGTACCAGCCGCTATGGAAAACCTAAAGGAACTATGTATATGAGATAAAGCATAAGGAAATTGCAATCTTTGACTAATTCCGCATCTAAACTGAAGAAGGCCACAGCCAATACACCATCGCTCCTTAGGCTAACAATGAAATAGAACAGTTGTCAAACCGTATAAGGGTTGGTTTATTTGCAACCCTGATATTCCCAAAAAGGAACTAATCACTACAAATTTTTTTTTGTTTTTTCATTTCGTTTTTTTCAAAACCATCAAGAAGCTGGCTGGGAGAACCTCCCATTTTATTACTTAAAAAATGAGTACAAATAAAGAGAGACCCTATTTTACATGGGAACCCAGTTACACAATCAGACCTATCCATCTAAGAAGGTTGGCCTATATTAAGAAGCGTTTCCAATTAAGAATACTCGCAATGAATCAATCAAACCTATATATTGTTACACGCATCCGCCACCATATTTCCTGTCAAATAACGCATACAATGTGGAAGCCTATGGATCTAACCAAGGGTCGAACCTAGTAAAAGGAATTGTAGAGCCTCTACTGGATCATGAAGACTGTAACATGAAACCTAAAGACCAAAATCAGTAAATGGAAGATCACCAACCAAGCTTCAAAATAAACTGCTGAAATCAACATTCCCAAAATTTCATTAGCAAACTTGAATATGATGTCCCTTAGAATTCCCCACCCCTCCCCCATGTAACCATTTGTACGTCAAGATTCGCCATCCGCCTTTGGGAGGAAATTAAGGTCCATATCACTCTGCAATCAAGATTCGCAGACACCGCCCCCCATAACAACAAGCCTACACCTGGGCCTACCCTACCAAAACCCCAAAAAAAAACCTGGCTGCGTGTAATATCTCTACACATCACCGCCTAATGCCAATGAATCCCTACCCCTACTTGACACACTCAACCTCAGATAGCAATCCACAGCACGCCATACCACAAATAATATGAGAACTCTGTAAATCCACTCTCACGTCTCTGCTGTAATTCTCCTCTTCTCACCTAATCTGCACTAATCTCTAACCAACTGTTCAACCGTTCCCCACTCTACACAAAAAGCCTAACCCCCTTCAAAAAATTGCTGGCAGATCCAGCCAACCCTTATAAGAAAATATGATCCACCGCTTTCCACATGTGATCACCCCTCCCACCAATCCGCATGTCACCGCACCTGGGCCCATGCACCTCGATACGAGCCAAAACATCATCTAAAGATAGCTTACTAGAAAATAAACCACAATCACAAAAAATGAGATTCTGTGTGATCATCTTATGCCGCTAAGGACACCATATCCTGGAAACATGCTTAGACTTAGAACCACCAAATGCGCCGACTACCGAAATTCCCTGTGACGGGACAAGTTCCAGAACAAGGTATCCGAACTTCCATCAATGTCAAATTCCCGTTGTTGGAATTGCTGCAACACTCCCTCAGGAAAGCCTGGAGGCAGCCGGCCTATAACCAGCTTACCATTTGACACAAATTCCACTAGCAACTCCTCAGAAGCCAAGGATGGAAAACTCCAAGCAAGCGGACCTAACCCACTCCAGTTGTCCTACCAGAACTTGATAAGACCACTGGAAGGCTCCCACTACAAATGCATCTCAGCAACCGTTCTTACACTCAGCATACGTTTGCATGACAATGAAGCCCCTCCAGAGCCTATCATTTGATTCGGGTGTTGGCCAGCAAAATAAGCCTCCCGCATAAATTGAGCCTAGAGGGACTCCCCTTTCCTAAACTGCCACCACAATGTGCACAAGAAAGCATCTACTATCGACTTTAAGGGCCTAAAACCCATTCCACCTTCTTCTACTAGAAAACATAGTGCTTTCCAGGAAGCCCAATGCCTACAGTGAAGTCCCTCCGATGAGGCCCAAAAAAACCTTGCAAAAAGAGCCTCCAAATCTAAAAGCACTCCTTTCGGAGGGGCCAACACAGCAAGTGGCAAAATGAATGTATTGAGGATAAAACATGCTTGATAAGTACCAGACGAGCCCCAAATGACAACCATTTAGATTGCCAAAAATTAATCTTTGTAGCCACTCTATCTAGTAAAGCTCTAAACAGCGCACGCATCTTCCTCTTCACAAATAAAGGACAACCAAGGTAAGTAATCGGGAACATCCTATTAGCAAAGCCCGTAACTTGAGAAATAATCACCTTCCTACGCTTGCCTACCTTAGGACTCACTAAGAAGCAACTTTTAGACACATTCACTAGCTGACCTGATAGAGCCTGATATTCTTCCGCAACACCGAGACACCAGGAAGTGCCTATTGGAAAAATCAACACATCATCAAGATAACTCAAATGGGTGAGACCCCTGCACCGGGCATAAGAGTGAGAGAAATAAGGCACAAATTATGGATTCAACAAGCAATGTATTCGCCTTTCCTAGACAACACCTCGCAATTATAAATAGGAAGGTGGATGTCTCCCTTGCCGGAGACCCCAACCATATTTAAAGAAGCCACAAGGTTTCCCATTTACCAAGACCAACAATTTGGAACTGCACGACTGGATCCTCCAAGCCAAATCTCTCAAATCCAAACCCGCAAGATAACTTGAATCAAGAAAGGCCAAGGAGATCCCCATCATAGGCTCCTTGCCATGTCAAGCTTCCCAAAGCTACGCTTGATCCACGAACCTTTTTCCCAATTGAAGCAATCATTTCCTGAGCAAGTAAAATGTTGACAGAGATCACCCTACCCTTCACAAACCCACTTTGTTGGGGAGAAATGAATTGCACACCTCCGCATCTAAGAGCCAAAAAGCTCAGGATGACCTTATTGATTAAAAGTTACATAAACCACATTAGGGCAGAATTAAAAAGACTCGCCTAAGTTTTAGGGAATCGCAATTAAGGCTGCAAGGAAACCATAAAGAAGCTCGTGCAAAAAAAAAATCCACCGCCATATGGAGATCATTCTCCACACCTCCCAACACGACGAAGAACGCCCCGGGATCCATCCGGCCCTGAACAACTCTCACCATCCATAGAAAACACCAACAAACGAACTTCTTCGGGAATCGACTCCCGCAAAAGCCTGTATCCTCGATACTAACGGGATGACATCCAAACAACCATCCCTTAATCCGACCCGTAAGAGGACTAAACAAGGGTGAGAAAACTGAACCGCCAGTTCTTCCACTTGATTTGCATCCTTCACCCAACACCTATTTATGTCCTTTACCCCATGAATGAAAGATCGCGTCCGACGCTGTCTCACCAAAGAATGAAAAAACTGCATATTAGCATCACCCTCCTTTAAATACTTCAACCGGGATTTCTGGCGTGAATAGGCGGACTGACGCTTAAGTTCCACTCTCAAGCGCTCCTGGGCTGCACCAAGCTCACACTTAGCATGCAAAGATGGGCACGTTTCTACCTCAAACTCTCTCAGCCGCACCTCCTCCTCAGCCTGCAGAACCTGATTAGAAATCCGTCCAAACACCTCTTTATTCCACCGTATGAGCGCTGTTTTAACTTGCTTCAGCTTGTTCACCAAAACCCGAACAGGCCGACCTTCCATTGGCATAGCCCAGGCTTGTTATACCACTTCCAAAAACTGAGAGTGTTCACGCCACACATCGAGGAACCTAAAGTCCTCGGACCCTCCCCCAAGAGATGAGAAATCGAAACCAAAAGAGGAGAGTGATCCGAAGGAAAACGTGGCAGATGTCTAACAGTGACCTTACAATCGAGCTGATCCCAATTAGCATCCACCAACACCCGATCTAATTGCTTCCAAATATGTGCCTTTCCCCTCCTATTATTACACCATGTACATTTAGAACCTGAGAAACCAACATCCACCAAACCCAACTCCTCCATAAAATCCAGAAACTCCATTCCCTCACCCACCCGAAACGGCAGCCCACCCTTCTTTTCCTCTTGATGCAAAACCACATTAAAGTCGCCCATGAAAATCATCTGCAGAGATAAACCACACAAGGATAATAAATTCTGCCACAACTCTTGCCAATCAACAACATTACAACTAGCATGAACCAAAACCAGCAACACATTATGTTTGATAAGAGAATGACCAACCTTTACCACCAGGAATTGACTCGACTCCAACACAATAGTAACATCAAATATAGCCGAGTGGAATAACCACAAAGTACCCAAAGTATTAGAAATGACATGATCAAATAGAAACTTGCGTCTAATTTTTTTCATACAAGAAAGATCCGCCTTAGATTCACACAAGCCGAACAAAGAAACTTGGTGCCTTCGAAGGATTTTCCTAACCCGATTTATCGTAACTGATTTATTAATTCCTCTTACATTCCAGAAGAGAAGATTAATCATGACAAACCTGGAAGTTAGAAGCTAAAGAAGTAGCAACCTGCTTTTTTGATTGTCTATGGTGGACTGTCTGCCATTCCTCCGGATTTCGCAAGCCATCCATCCGTCTCTGCAATTTATCCAAGGGGAGCAGCCCAACATTTTTCCTAGGAGACAACTCCATATCCGATATGATCTTGGCTCTCGCTTCTCCCACAATACCTTCCTCGTCAGAGTAATCTCCAACCACTACCCATTCTGCCAGCTGCTCCAAATTCTCTTCAGTCACACCGGCTATAGTTTTCTCCAACATTGAAGGTTCTTGCCCATCGTCTTGCACCAGCCTCGTGGTGCCAAGATTCTTACCGAGGCCTGACGCACATGTGCCTGCCCCAATGGTTCAGCTATATCCTTCTCGTCCACAACCCGATCAGCAATCCTCTCAATTTCCGTCGACGCCACTGCACAAATGGCATCCTCGACAAACGCCTCCACCACTGAACGATCAGTCGTAGAAAGCGCCTGGATAGTGTCAACGAACACTTGAAAACTAGGGAATTCAAGCAAAGAAGGCACGGTGGCATCTCGTGCACCCTTTTGCAAATCGATGGGCTCGGCCCGCCCCTTCCCTCCCCCAACATCCTCCTCATGTATAATATTATTCTGCTTACCACCAATCTCCGTCACACCCCCAGAATTGGTGACTTCCCTTTGTGGCGTAAAAGCAAGAACCTCAGCCATGACATTCTCAGCCTTCCCAATAGGTTTGGCAACAGCATCATCAGCATCTGAAGCCATCAGACGTGGAACTCCATTCGGAGCAGCCTGCTCATTTCTCCACAATGGACCCCTCCTATGGTCACCCCCCTGATCAGCCACCTCCCCATTCGCACGGCCACTACCAGTTTTTTCCAAATGCTACCTTACGGGTACCTTTGGCACCCTCAATTCCGGGTGCTTTTGATGGCATGCAACCTCCTCATGCCCTTAATGGAAACAAAATCCGCAGTACTTGGGCAAGTCCTCTGCAACAAAGCTCTGCCAAAACCCATCTTAATCTGAACGGTCAGTGCCAATCCATACTCTCTTCGGGAGCCGCTTAAGTAAATCAACCTCAATACACACACGGGCCATATTAGGCCTTGACAAAGCGATCGTCGCAGCATCCTTGAACAATGGCCGACCTAAGCATGAAACAATATGAAAAAGACACTCTTTTCTAAAAAAATGAACCGGTAATTTCGGGAGAGAAAACCAAACTGGAACCAGAGAAGGTTCCTTATCAACATGGAACGCAGTAAACACGCATAGGGCATCCAAAAACGTACCATAAATTTTGACCCCAAATACGATGAAAATCATGTTCAGTGTTAAGACGGATTAAGACATGTCTCGAATCTAACAAACCAACCGAACACGCTACTTTAAGATCCAAAGTAGTAAAAAACTTACGAATGTCATCCATCCCTGGCCGCCTCCATGAGAACTTCCCGACTAGGGGCAATTGGAATGGAGCCGCGGCCTGTACCAGATCAAAAGAAGAAAAAACCATAGCTGGTTCCCCGCGGCGAGTAGTCCACTCCACATCCAATGTAGCAGTGGACGATGATGACGAAGAGAAGAGAGAAGAGAATGACTTTTGTTGGAAGGAGTGCTGCGACACACTTGGTTGCCCCTCAGCGGGCTGTTGTAGGGCAGCCGAGGCTGCCATTAACGTAGAGGTAGAATTGGGGTGCCCTCCAGCCATCGGCTGAAGAGAAGCCGTGGCTGCCATGGCAAAACCCTAACGAGTTTGAATAGGATAGAGGCGGGAGAGAGGAAATGTCTGGCTAGAGCACCCGAAAAGTTCTTATTGAAGTCTGGATAGACGACAACTTTTTTTTGATCACAAACAACATTAGGAGTTTGCGAGAAGGAGTTACCTTTCTGCCACGTTTGAGTACCCACCGAAGAATCATCATTTGGCCGTAGACCATCCAACCTCCTTTTCAGCACCTCCAACGATTCCTTTGGAATACCATGTCCACGGGGGAAAAGATTGAGCATTGTTACACTCTCCTGTTGCTGCTGTGCCACTTTGTCAAACACATTCTCCACACTATCATCCTCACTAGCCAGTGATGATGACAAACCCTCATTCACCACCTTTTCCGTGATAGCTTCGAACATTCCATCCGCAGCCCAGAGGATCGCTTCTTCAACCAAGGGCTGAAGAGCAGCTCCTTGAATTGACGCTTGATCATATTCCTCCCGAGCATCCATCGATGGAAATTTCCCATCCTCATTCTCCAACTGCTTATCGGTATCTGCCACAACTGGAGCACTACCCTGATCCCCCTTGTTCGTCTCGTTCCCATAAGAAATTTGCTGCTCCACCAAAGTCTCTATCTGTCGTGGCTCACTCACCGTCTCCAGAACTCCCACTTGCAAAGGGCTCTGTTGTTGCACCTGAAGCGCCTTATGTCCTGAAGTTCTTTCCCCCGCGTCAGTCTTATCCTCCGTTGGCTGCTGCGATCTTTCTTGGTACACCTTCAGCCCTCGCCGAGGCCGAGAGCGGTCGCGACCCCGCTCCACCTTTCTTCGCAAATCCGGGTTTTTCACATGACATTGTTCCTTCTCATGCCCTTGCCGATAGCAATGTTTACAGTATAATGGCATCTGCTCTGGAATTATGGGCTGCCAAATCCCTCATTGGTCGCCCATTCCTATCCAAACCTCGATGGCAGCGGCTGCAACAGATCGACCTCCACACAGATAAGCGCCACACTAGGCCTCGTCACATTCGCTGTTGCCGAATCAATGAACAACGGCGTGCCCAGTATAGACGTGATTTTGAACAAGCATTGCTTATGGAAAAGATGTACAGGCAGCTTGGGCAGTTGAAACCACACCGGAGCATGAGATGATTCTTTGTCAACATGAAAGGAGGATGGCCACTTGAAAACCCTCTTGGGCAGCCTGTGCACGTACTAGATGTTCCTTGACCATAAGTGATGAAAATCAGATTCGTTGCCTAGTCGTATGAGAATGTGTCGGTAATCCAGTAGCCCAATTTGAGCCAATTCCTTAAGTTCCAACGATAGGAAGAACTTCCTCAGGTCATCCATTGTCGGCCGCCCTTTTGAAAACTTGCCCACAAGGGCAAACTAGTATGGTGCTGCTACCGCAGCCAATTCCTCCTGGGCAAAGTTGACGGCTGGTTCACCACGATGAGTTGAAAAAGATGCTTGCACTTCAGTAGATGCTACGGAGGGATTCTTGAAGAGTTCCGAAAAGGCTTTTTTCTAAAAAGCCGGCGAGAATGAGGTAAAGGGCTGCCCCCCAGCTGATGGCTGGAGGGCTGGAGACAATTGCATGGCAAACCCTAGCCCTCAGCCACAAGAGAAAGAAAAGAGAGACGAGTGAGAATTTTTTCAAGAAAAGACCACCCACCATCAAACTTGCTTTCAAAGGTGTAATCTTAAGGAATACCTGATCTCCGATCTCAAACTCTAAATCTTTTCACCGATTATCTGCATAACTCTTTTATCAATTTTGAGCTGTTTGGATTCTTTGATGTATCAGCTTCACCTTCTCACAGGCTTCCTCAATCCAAGGTACGGTAGTCGGGTCTAAAATCCTCTTTTCTCCAACTTCATCCCAATGAATCGGAGACCGGCATTTTTGACCATAAAGGGCTTCGTAAGGGGCCATTTGTATCGAGGAATGAAAACTATTGTTATAAGCAAATTCCACCAATGTGAGGTATTGACTCCAATTTTCTCCGAAATCCAAGATGCACAACCTCAACATATTCTCTAGGGTTTGGATTGTCCTCTCTGACTGTCCATCTGTCTGTGGATGATAGTAGTACTAAAGTTCAACTTAGTCCCTAGACTCTCTTGCATCTTTTACCAAAATCGAGACACAAACCATGGGTCCCGATCTGATACTATGCTTACTCGTATCCCATGCAATCTCATAACTTCATCCAAGTACAATTTAGCCAACTTTTCCAAGGAGTACTTCATACTATTCGGCAAAAAGTGAGCAGACTTGGTCAATCGATCCACTATTATCCAAATAGCGTCGTGACCTCTTTGAGTCCTTGGAAGTCTTGATATGAAATCCATAGTAATATTCTCCCATTTCCACTCAGGTATCTCAAAAGGCTGTAATAACCCAAACGGCTTCTGATGCTCAGTCTTAACTTGTTGATAGGTAAGACAGGTGTGAACAAATTGGGCAATTTCTCTTTTCATATTTCCTCACCAATAAAGGCTCTTCAAGTCGTGATGCATCTTATTTCCTCTAGGATGCATTGTATACTTGGAACGATGAGCTTCACTCATAATTTATTTCTTCAATCCTTCATCCTTTGGCACCACCAGACGATTTTTAAACTTTAACACACCATCAACCCCTAAAATAAAGTCGGACTTTTCCCCTTTTTGAACTTTCTCAATCCATTTCTGCACCTCAGGGTCTCTTTTTTGAGCTTCTTTGATTCGTTCCACTAAAATAGATTTCACGGCGATATTCCCAAAAATTACCTTTTGTGGCTCAAGGTGCGGATTCCATACACTAACCTCTTCTAACATATGCCATTCTTTCACCATTAAGCAAGCCACTTGCATCTTACGACTTAGAGCATCTGCTACCACATTTGCCTTTCCAGGGTGGTAGCTAATCTTACAATCGTAATCTTCCAAAAATTCTATCCATCTACGTTGCCACAAATTCAACTATTTTTGGGAGAATAAATACTTAAGACTTTTGTGATCGGCAAAAATCTCGAAAGTCACCCCATACAGATAATGTCTCCATTTCTTCAAGGCAAACACCACTGCCGCTAACTCTAAATCATAGGTTGGTTAATTTTGCTAATCAGGTTTCAACTTACGAGAGGCATACGCAATTACTCTTCCATTTTGCATTAATACACATCCCAAACCATCCCTCGAAGCATCGGTATAAACCATGAAACCATTTGCTCCATCCGGTAATGCTAATGCAGGTGCTTCGTTCAACCTCTTCTTCAATTCTTGAAAACTTTTCTTACATCTAAGATCCCATATAAACTTGCCATACTTCCTAGTCAACTCGGTTAGGGGTTGCGCGATCTTGGAAAAGTCCTTGATAAACCGACGATAATACCCTGCTAACCTTAAGAAACTTCGAACTTCGGTAGGATTTCCTGGTTATTTCCACTTAGAAACAGCTTCTACCTTTGCTGGATCCACAGTAATTCCTTCCTTAAAGATTATATGACCTAAAAAGGCTACCTTTTCTAACCAAAATTCATACTTATTGGACTTAGCAAAAAGTTGGTTCTCTCTCAGGGTTTGCAAGACAATCCTCAAGTGTCATTGATGATCTTCTTGAGACTTAGAGTACACCAAAATGTCATCTATGAATACCACCACAAACTGATCCAAATACGGTTTAAAGATCCGATGCATTAAGTCCATAAAGGCTGTTGGTGCATTAGTTAACCCAAAAGGCATGACTACAAATTCAATGTGCCCATATCTCGAATTAAAGGCAGTCTTAGGTATATCCGTCTCAAGAATCCGCAACTGATAATAGCCTTGCCTCAAATCTAATTTGAAAAATACCACGGCCCCTTGCAATTGATCAAACAACTCATTTATGTGCGGCAGGAGATATTTGTTCTTAATAGTCACATTGTTCAGGCCTCGATAGTCTATACATAGCCTTAAACTCCCATCTTTCTTCTTAACAAAGAGTACCGGAGCCCCCCATGGTGAATCACTTTCTAGAATAAAACCTCTTTCCAACAAATCTTGCAACTGCAACTTCAACTCTTTTAACTCAGATGGAGCCATTCTATAAGGCGTCTTAGAGATAGGCGCCGTTCCTGGAGTTATATCAATCTTAAACTCTACTTCTCTCTCCAGAGGCAATGTCTCTAATTCCTTAAGGAAAACATTGGGGAATTCTTTTACTATTGAGACGTTTTTCAACTTCACCTTATCCCCAGGTGTATTTATGAGAAATGCTAGGTACCCCTTACCCGCACTACTCAACAATTTCCTAACTCGAATCCCTGAAATTAAAGCAGATGAAACTCTCACATCTAATTTCAAAGTTGCTTCTCTTGGGATACGTTACTCCACTATTTTCATCTTACAATCCAATTGAATATGGTATCGAGCTAACTAATCCATTCCTAGTATCACATCATGTCCCTTAATTGCTAGACTCACTAAGTCTGTCAACAATTTTCTCTTACCAACCCAAATCTCACAATTTCTATAAATCTCACTAGCAATTAGGCATTGAATCAGAGGAATCTTAACTTCCAAATCAAAAGGTAAGAAATCACACTTTATAGCTATACCATTCATAAAATTAGGATCTACAAAAGAATGAGTCGCACCGGGATCAATTAAAATCCTAACTAAAAGATGAAAAACGGGAATCGTACCTTCCACCACCTCAGATGGGTCAGGGATTTGTTGATTGTCTAAGGCATAAACCCTAATTGGCACTTTTGGTCGGCTTTCTCCAGCACTGGACTGCTTTGAAGTGGACCTAGCAGGCTGTTGAGAATTTCCTCCTTCCTTAAAGGCATTAGGGCAGCTCACAATTTGATGCTCGATACTACCACAGAGCAGACACTTTCCTTGTTTACTTCAACATTCAGCCTCGGTGTGGTTTGGCTTACCACAATATCCACAAGTCACACGAAGGGTCACAGCCTAACCATCTTGAGAATTCTCTGACTCCACTCCCCACTGGTTTTCTCAAGTCAGGGCTCCCCTTGACGGAGCACCTCTAGATCTTCCCAGTAAAGTCACTCCCCCAGCCCCTCTTCCCATCCTAGGAGGTTAGGCAGATCTCTCAGATTGTCCAAGGGCATTACTTGGGTTACCCCTTTTTCTAACATGAAAAACTTTAGATTAGGACTTAGCAATTTCAATCCTTTGGGCCTTTTCTAAGGCATCAGTAAAAATAGTAATTTGAGCTGCTGCCAAAAATTCTTGGATTTTCATATTTAATTCTTGGATAAATCTCCTTATTCTCTTACGTTCTGTGACCACTAGCTCAGGGGCAAATTTAGAAAGTTTGGTGAACCGCTCCTCATACTTGGCCACACTTAGCAATCCTTGCTTTAATCTAATGAAGTCGTCCTCCCTCTTTTCTTGTATCATGGGATGAAGGAACTTAGCATTAAACTCCCCTTCAAAATTTGCCCAAGTCCATGGGGTTTGTTCTCTATCCCATTTTGCCCTAATAACATTCCACCATGAACTGCTGCACCCTCAAATTGAAAAATGCCGAAATTCACCTACCTATCCTCGGTATAATCTAAGGTGGCAAAGATCTCAACCATACGTTCAAACCAATTCTCCGCCGCTTCAAGGTCAGATCCTCCATGAAATCTAGGGGGGCCAAATTTCAGGAAATGTTCTAGGGCTTTATCTTCACCCCTCTCTTGGTTTCCAGGTCGATGGACTGGCTCAGGGCCCTGGCATTTTGCTAAATGCTCAAGGACATCAGTTATACGATTAAGAGCTGTAGCCACTAGATCTCCTTCATTCCAAGGGTTTTGGTTTGGGCTGGTAGCTGATTCCCCATCACCCCCAGGAGTGCGGGGTTGCCTAGGCCCACGCCCATGACCCCTTCCACGTCCTCGCCAGTCCATTTTTAAAGCAAGAAACTAAATGCATAAAAGAAAAGAGGGTAATTCGCCAAGGGTCATACCAAGTTCACAAGTACATCAAACAAAAGGTAGTACTTAAAACAGTTAGCAAACATGCACTTACAAAGATTGAGAACCACTTCAATGGTTTCTCACAAAAAAAGGGTTCACAAAAGGCCTAACCCAAGTCCTAATACCCTAATTTGCCACAGAAGTGGAGGTCTCAGAAGTAGGATTCTCCAATGGGTCTGACTCCAAATACTAGGGATCTACCTCAACCATAGCGGCCTCCCCCTCAGACTCATTCTGACAATTTTCTCCATCAGGGTCTCACACTCAGCTACCATGCCCTCTGCTCAATCTCGGGTCACCCTCACCACTCTAGCCGCTCGTTCATTAGCCAAGCGGATTGCCTCTTCGAGATCACGGATCTGATCGGCCTGATCCTGCGCGTCAGTCTGTTCCTGTCCACCTCCTCTTGTAACTTCCTGGTAACCCTAGTCAGGGTCCTCCTCTCATGGTATATCGCCAAGACTACCCTATCAGGGTAGGCATGAATCCTCTAACAATCGCACAGCCTCCTAGCTCTGGTCCTAGGGTTATAGGCCCTATGAGCACCTGTCGCCCTGGGTCAATAAGTCACTACAGGCTGACGGTCTCTAGGTATGTCATCATTACCACCACCAAAATCAATGACCTACAAATTGAACTCCATTAGAACTTAATCAAACTTAAGTATCATTAACACTTAAATATAATAATGACCATCACCTAACATTCCTTCATAACCTACTAACTCTCAAATGACTTAATAACTCTCATTCTACCTAGATTATTCAAATCTAGACTCTGATACCAATTGTGACGCCCCCACCTCTCTCTAGGGCAAACCCTAAGGTCTCAATGGGACGCCTGCCCAACTCTCATCAGGACTCATGATTCATTCTAAATTAACAGACAATCACAAATAAAACTTAAATATATATTCAAGAAATATTTCGAATATACAAACCATAGTCCATTGAGGCCACCATTTGCAAATACAATCCAAAACCCATATACATGATAAAGTTTACACTCCAAATATTTGAAAAGTCATACAAGACATATCTTTCGAAATTTACTAGTCTATAGCCTCCAAATTCCACTTTCCAAAACCTGTTAAGAAAAATAACTTGGGATGAGCCAACGCTCTGTGAGGCCAAGAAAACAAGCAAGCAGGCAATAAACAATTAACATAGTAAATAGCACACTTGATAACATTATCGCATAAGCGAGCAAGGTGAAATTAAAACACAAGTAGAAGGATACAAGAGCTCTCAGGAGCTATTTCCACATCGTGACCGGTTCAAGTCATCATTGGTCGACCCTCCGTCAACCCAAGTAGTAACAAGTCCGTAGAACTCCACTTACTTCAACCACCATATCACCCTCTCGGATCCGGAACCAAACAAGCACGAGGTGGTAATACTATTCGAGTATACCAAGCAAGATCTCAAAAGATCAAGCTATTATATTTTCCCATGGTTCTCCAAGTTCCTCGACCAAGCCCTTGCCGGCTCGAGTCACAAGGATTGCCAATGGGTTGGGGCATCCCCACAAGCATGATTGGTCGATGAGACAATGCTCCAATCGACTTTAGATTCGATCGTAGCTCTGAGTCAGTATGAGAGGCACATCCCACCGTTTAAGGTGTGGTACATACTGCCACCCAGAACTCCTGAATTACAAGCATATTCAAGTACGAGAACATGTCATATCGATTCATATCACATGTATCAAATAACCAAGCAAGAGAAAGAGAGATAACGAGGGCGATAAAGTACACCCTGGCCTCGGCAAATTTACAATCATGAAATCACATAACATTTATTCAAGTATCACTTCATTCATTTAACATGAAACATGCACTTGATACTCACCAAAAGTCGAGAGCAAGTGAGAACAAGTCAGGAAGTCAATCAAGCTCCTCGATGCCCACGTTTTCACCTGAGACATGCATATCCACAGCTACCTAGGTGTTCAACCAAGGTCAACTTCCAAAAATCAAGTTTTCCCCATTTCACGTCAAAAGAAAGCTCATGTGATTGAAAATCCATTTCCCAAGTATGGATTGGTGTTCAAATAATCAAAAGGTTAGGTCTAAAAATCAGGAAATATTTCCAAGGCAATTCAAAGCTTTCATCACTCCCTTAGAACATTCTCAATTTTTGCGTGACATTTTTTGAAAAATCATAACTTGAGTTCCATAAGTCCAAAAATCACAAATCGTATACCGTTGGAAAATAGACTCGATCAACTAAAATTTTTCAGAAGACATTTGTTCAAGATTCAGATCAAAAACCAATCAAATTTCAGTTGAAATCTGCTGCTACAGTAAAAAAAGGACATATCAGTCTTGATTTTTAGTCAACTTTGAAAATTCACCAAAATTCACAGAAATTGAACTAGTCATTGAAATTTATACCACTGAAATAACTCTAAGTCTAGTTTTAAACGCATCAAAAAAAACTCGATTTGGATTTTTCCACACCAATATATAACAGTTTTCTAAAAACTGGTTTTCAAATCCTGCTATACGAAATTCTTGGCCATTCACTTGTGGAAGTTTCCTCTATTCCTTTCTTTTAAAATCAACTTTGTTTCTTCGATCAAACTCTTAACTCAAGATGAGGCTCTAAGAACTAGAATTTTCAGCTCAAACTTTCAGCCATGATTGTAGTTTCAAAATAGAAATTTTTTTTTTTGAGTTTCAAGTTGGGGCTAAATTAGAGTTTTTAAACCAAAAGTTTTAGCACAAAATCGGAGTAAAAATGAAGCCCTAAAATCTGAAAATCTTTGCTTCAAATTCTCAGTCCAAAGGTAAGATTTGAACGCTGAAATTTTCACCCACATTCAAGCACAAATCTCACTTTACATGCTACCAAAATAACCAACATTACCACAAGCTTGTAAACGAGTTAAAGAAGTAAAATTCAAACCACCAAGCAAGCCATGAATCCAAGCCATAACACATAATCATCTCACCATTTTAAACACATAATACGTCAAGGCCTCTACCTAAAAGCAAATCAAGAAAGCAAGTAAAATATCCTCAAGACCTCTACCTAAGTTGGGAGTTCAAGAGTCCAACTCTAATATGTCAAGATATCAACTTTTCTAACAAAAGAAACTATAGATCGTCTTAGATCCGCAAGAAATGGTGCAAGAATGGTTAAATACACGAGTTACCTTCCTTCCTAGCAAGATTTGGCAAGAAAGATTGAGGCTTTAGGTCTTCTCCACCTTCTTCTCCTATTCGGCCAAGAGCGACAAGAGAGAGAGAGAAAAATGGCTCAAGATCTTCCATCATATATCAAGATCCAGAAAACCCATCAACAACCCAAGCTTCTATGGTTAATATCTAGCGAAGAAAATTCCACCAATGTGAGGTATTGACTCCAATTTTCTTCGAAATCCAAGACGCACGACCTCAACATATCCTCTAGGGTTTGGATTGTCCTCTCTGACTGTCCATCTGTCTATGGATGATAGGTAGTACTAAAGTTCAACTTAGACCCTAGACTCTCTTGCATCTTTTGCCAAAATCGAGACACAAACCATGGGTCCCGATCTGATACTATGCTTACTCGTATCCCATGCAATCTCATAACTTCATCCAAGTACAATTTAGCCAACTTTTCCAAGGAGTACTTCATACTAATCGGCAAAAAGTGAGCAGACTTGGTCAATTGATCCACTATTATCCAAATAGAGTCGTGACCTCTTTGAGTCCTTGGAAGTCATGATATGAAATCCATAATAATATTCTCCCACTTCCACTCAGGTATCTCAAAAGGCTGTAATAACCCAGACGGCTTCTGATGCTCAGCCTTAACTTGTTGACAGGTAAGACAGGTGTGAACAAATTGGGCAATTTCTCTTTTCATATTTTCCCACCAATAAAGGCTCTTCAAGTCGTGATGCATCTTATTTCCTCCAGGGTGCATTGTATATTTGGAACGATGAGTTTCACTCATAATTTCTTTCTTCAATCCTTCATGCTTTGACACCACCAGACGATTTTTAAACTTTAACACACCATCGGCCCGTAAAATAAAGTCGGACTTTTCCCCATTTTGAACTTTCTCAATCCATTTCTGTACCTCAAGGTCTCCTTTTTGAGCTTCTTTGATTCGTTCCACTAAAATAGATTTCACGGTGATATTTCTAAAAATTACCTTTTGTGGCTGAAGGTGCGGATTCCATACACTAACTTCTTCTAACATATGCTATTCTTTCACCATTAAGCCAGCCACTTGCACCTTACGACTTAGAGCATCCGCTACCACATTTGCCTTTTCAGGGTGGTAGCTAATCTTACAATCGTAATCTTCCAAAAATTCTATCCATCTACGTTGCCTCAAATTCAACTCTTTTGAGGAGAATAAGTATTTAAGACTCTTGTGATCGGCGAAAACCTTGAAAGTCACCCCATACAGGTAATGTCTCCATTTCTTCAAGGCAAACACCACTGCCGCTAACTCCAAGTCATGGGTTGAATAATTTTGCTAATGAGGTTTCAACTTATGGGAGGCATACACAATTACTCTTCCATTTTTCATTAATACACATCCCAAACCATCCCTCAAAGCATCGGTATAAATCATGAAACCATTTTCTCCATCCGGTAATGCTAACACAAGTGCTTCGTTCAACCTCTTCTTCAATTCTTGGAAACTTTTCTCACATCTAAGATCCCATATAAACTTGCCATACTTCCTAGTCAACTCAGTTAGCAGTTTCGCGATCTTAGAAAAGCCTTTGATAAACCGACGATAATACCCTGCTGACCCTAAGAAACTTTGAACGTCGGTAGGGTTTCCTGGTTGTTTCCAGTTAGAAACAGGTTCTACCTTTGTTGGATCCACAGTAATTTCCTTCCTTAGAGATTATATGACCTAAAAAGGCTACCTTTTCTAACTAAAATTCACACTTATTGAACTTAGCAAAAAGTTGGTTCTCTCTCAGGGTTTGCAAGACAATCCTCAAGTGTCGTTCATGATCTTCTTGAGACTTAGAGTACACCGGAATGTCATCTATGAATACCACCACAAACTAATCCAAATACGGCTTAAAGACCCGATGCATTAAGTCCATAAAGGCTACTGGTGCATTAGTTAACCCCAAAGGCAAGACTGCAAATTCAAAGTGCCCATATCTCGAATTAAAGGCAGTCTTTGGTATATCCGTCTCAAGAATCCTCAACTGATAATAGCCTTGCCTCAAATCTAACTTGAAAAATACCACGGCCCCTTGCAATTGATCAAACAACTCATCTATGTGCGGCAGGGGGTATTTGTTCTTAATAGTCACATCGTTCAAGCCTCGATAGTCTATACATAGCCTTAACCTCCCATATTTCTTCTTAACAAAGAGTACTAGAACTCCCCATGGTGAATCACTTTCTCAAATAAAGCCTCTTTCCAACAAATCTTGCAACTGCAACTTCAACTCTTTTAACTCAGTTGGAGCCATTCTATAAGGCCTCTTAGAGATAGGCACCGTTCCTGAAGTTATATCAATCTTAAACACTACTTCTCTCTCCGGAGGCAATGTCTCAATTCCTCAGGAAAAACATCAGGGAATTCTTTCACTATTGGCACATTTTCCAACTTCACCTTATCCCCAGGTGTATTTATGAGAAATGCTAGGTACCCCTTACCCCCACTACTCAACAATTTCCTAACTTGAATCCTCGAAATTAAAGTAAACGAAACTAGTCTACCCCTCACATCTAATTTCAAAGTTGTTTCTCCTAGGATACGCAACTCCACTATTTTCATCTTACAATCCTATTGAGCATGGTATCGAGCAAACTAATCCATCCCGAGTATCACATCATATCCCTTAATTGCTAGGCTCACTAAGTCTGCCAACAATTTTCTCTCACCAACCCAAATCTCACAATTTTTATAAATCTCACTAGCAGTTAGGCATTGATTCCTCATAGGAGTCTTAACTACCAAATCAAAAGGTAAGAAATCATACTTTACATCTATACCATTCATGAAATTAGAATCTACAAGAGAATGAGTCGCACCGCGATCAATTAAAACCCTAACTAGACGATGAAAAATAGGAATCGTACCTTCCACCACCTCAGACGGGTCAGGGATTTGTTGATTGTCTAAGGCGTAAGCCTTAGTTGGCACTTTTGGTCGGCTTTCTCCGGCATAGAACTACTTTGAAGTAGACCTAGCAGGCTGTTAAGAATTTCCTCCTTCCTTAGAGGCACTAGGGCAGCTCACAATTTGATGCTCGGTACTACCACAGAGTAGACACTTTCCTTGTTTTCTTCAACATTCAGCCTCGGTATGATTCGGCTTACCACAATATCCACAAGTCACACAAGGGGTCACAGCCCGACCAGTTTGAGAATTCCCTCTTGACTGACCTCGCCCACTCTGGTTTTCTCTTGGTGGGGCTCCTCTTGACGGAGCACCTCTAGATCTTCTCTGTAAACTCACTCCCCCAGCCCCTCTTCCCATCCTTGGGGGTTGGGCAGATCTCTCAGATTGTCCAGGGGCATTGCTTGGGCTACCCTTTTTTCTAACATGAAAAATTTTAGATTGGGACTTAGCAATTTCAATCCTCTGGGCCTTTTCCAAAGCATCAGTAAAAGTAGTAATCTGAGTTGCTGCCAAAGATTCTTGGATTTTCACATTTAATCCTTGGATAAAATCTCCTTATTCTCTTACGTTCTGTGACCACTAGCTCAAGGGCAAATTTAGAAAGTTTGGTGAACCGCTCCTCATACTCGGCCACACTTAGCAATCCTTGCTTTAATCTAATGAAGTCGCCCTCCCTCTTTTCTTGTATCATAGGAGGAAGGAACTTAGTATTAAACTCCCCTTCAAAATTTACCCAAGTCCATGGGGTTTGTTCTCTATTCCATTTTGCCCTAATAACATTCCACTATGAACGTGCCGCACCCTCAAATTGAAAAACGGGGAAATTCACTTGCCTATCCTCGGCATAATCTAAGGCGACAAAGGTCTCAACCATACATTCAAATCGATTCTCCACCGCTTCAGGGTCAGATCCTCCGTGAAATCTAGGAGGGCCAAATTTCAGGAAACGTTCTAGGGCTTTATCTTCACCCCTCTCTTGGTTTCCAGGTTGATGGACTAGCTTAGGGCCCTGGCGTTCAGCTAAAAGCTCAAGGACATCAGTTATACGATTAAGAGCTGTAGCCACTAGGTCTCCTTCATTCCCAGGGTTTTGGTTTGGGCCGGTAGCTGATTCCCTATCACCCCCAGGAGTGCGGGGTTGCCTAGACCCACGCCCACGACCCCTTCCACGTCCTCGCCAGTCCATTTTCAAAGCAAGAAACTAAATGTATAAAAGAAAAGAGGGTAATTCAATAGAGGAACTTAAAAACATAATCAAATTGCAAGAACACTTAAATTAAAACATAATTCATTACATCACCAATGGTCACAACAAGTTCACAAGTACATCGAACAAAAGGTAGTACTTAAAACAGTTAGCAAACATGCATTTACAAAGATTGAGAATGATGAAAGAGCTAAAAGCTGTCCAAGGAAGGATTCATCATTCAAGTGATCTTCAAAAGCTTGGCAATGAGGATCACAAGCTGTACACATTAATCCAAGTGATTGAAGGAAATTAGCTTGCATTGGAGGATCAACCATAAAGCCTGGACCGGATTCAGGGTTAATTAGGGCTTCGATATTTTATGTTAAGTTTTGTTAGTTATTTGGTGTAATGGGCCGAATTACCTTGCTAATTAATGGGCCGAATTACCTTGCTAATTTGGCTTGGTTAATTAAGTCCAATTATCATTAGAATTTAGTTTACATTCTTGTTAGGAAATAAAGCTTTGACCGAATTGGTCTAAGCCTGGTCAATTAGGGTATTGGTCAACTAGGTTTCCTAGTCCTTGAGGGATTGACCAAGCCGCTTGTTTATTTGATTTCTAGTAGTATTAGGATTACTTGTAAGGTTATAAATACAGCCTATGATGGACGAAATTATTAACCAGTTTTTATCAATCAAAGTTTCAACTTATTCTTGTGAGAATAGCACGTCTCTTGCTAAGAGATTCTTCTTTGAATACTTGAGAGATTTTGAGTGTTCAATCGACTTATCAATCAAGAACCGCACTTGATTGTGGCGTCATCTACCTAAAGCCTTGGTTCGCTAATTCATTGTTCTACGGGTTGAGATTAAATTCAAGGTTCGTAGTTCCGCGAGTTAGAGGGGTCGAGAGTCTTCCGCAACTCCAACTTGATATTCGTCTAGATCCGTTGTCAACTCACATCATCTTGGTATCAGAGCTAGTTGACGGTATCAAGTATATCCCTTTTTACTTTTGTTATTGTCGTTTCTTGCCTTTGTGTCGAATCTGTCCAATATATATATATATATATATATATTCTATTCGTGCCTTGATTTCTTTCTTGTCCTTGCTGTCCGTGTCTTGTTTTGTCTTGTGTCCGTTTTGAGTCCTTGAATTGGCATCCGTATTTGTCTTGCAATTCTGTCCGCAAATTCTTGTTCTTAGTCTATGGTTTCTTGTATTTCTTGCGTCAATTTCTGGTTGTTGTAGTGAGTCGTTGTTTTGTTTTGAGTCTTGCAATCTGGTCTTGTCTCCTTGTTTCGTACTTTCTTCAGGTTGTTTAAGAGTCAAAAAAAAAAACTCCTTGTGTCTTGCATCCAAAATTCTGTTCCAGTTTCTTGTGTGCTGTCTGCTTTGTTTATTGTTGCTATCCGCCTCTTAAATCTTGTCCGTGTGTGTTGTTGAGTCAAATTGCTGAAAATTCGTGGCTGTCCTAAACCAGAAACTCCTTGAATCTTGACATTATTTTGTGACCTTCTTGGTTTCTTGAAACAAAACCCTAAGTCTTGAATAAGCCTAAAGCAGTCTTGAATCTTGGGGGCTGTTTCTTGGGATTCTTGAAACCAGTAACAAAATCTTTACTACTGGGAATTTCCAACTGATTCTTGAAGTTAAGGGGCAGAGTCAATCGGCTGAAAGCTATAAAAAAAAAAAAAAAAGTCAGCTCGCTACCAAATCTGAACAAATTTGCTGTCCAAAAAAAAAAAAAAGCCCAAAACCGAATAGGAAAGCACCACAAATCCAGCAAATCAGTCTACTATTCCTAAGCAGCTTGTAATCCTATCCAAAAAAAGAAATCCAGCCACCTTAAACAAATCCCAACAGCTTTGGAAAAGCAGCACCTCCTGGCACAATTTGCAACAAGTACCGAAGCTGCTGAGTTGCCTTCTTGAACCGACAAGCTGCTGGTGCATTTGTTCTTATTTCCTTGTTTTCTATAGCATCCTTGTGTCCTTAATTGGTGTCCAAGTCGGTCAGGTCAATTTTTCTCTTTTTGTCATTTTCCCAGCAATTGTTTGAGTCCCTTGTCTTGTCTCATTGTCAGTTAAATACAATTGTATTAGACTGCCCGACAGCCTTCTTCCAACGTCTGGTTTCCTGTCCTGTTACTTTTTTCCAAAGTCTGGTTTGAGTCTTCCTTGCCGAACTGGTTTTTTTTTCTTTGTCCTGTTATTTTGACCCCCCAATTTTCCAAGTCTTCTTTCTAGGGATTCCTTAGTGTTTTACCAAATTCTTTTCAGTTTTGAGTCAACTTTTAGTCTTTAATTTTTTTCAATCTTTTCTTCATTCATTCTTCAAGTGAACCAAAAGGTGATACATCACATTCTTGTGAAGGTAATTGGTGATAAGTCCTTGAATTGCTTGAATTTTCTGATTTCTTCAAGGAGGAAGATCAAGGAACTAGAGCGTGCTTGGTGAGATCATTAGTGTGAAATAAAAACACTTGAGTGATACACAAGTGAGGGAAACACGTGAGGGAGTGTGTGAGGCATTTTCTACTAACGTTTGTTGAATTTTGCAGATTTAACCATGGCTAAGGAAGATGAGATAACCATGAATAAGTTTGATTGCTTGGAGGATAAAACCTTCAAGAGGAGGGGTTCCAAACCTTCTAGTAGCCATCGAGAACATCACCCTTATGTGCCTAAAGGAGTAAATGTTTTGGCATTGCGTGATGTAGAAGAACAACTGAATGTCATTAAAGCTCAACAAAATAACTGGTTCTACACTCGTTGCTACGTCAAGGATAAAATTCTTAGCATGGCCATTGACAGGAGTTGTACAATCAACCTTGCAAGCACTGTTATGGTTGAGAAATTGAATCTTCCAACCGTTGATCTTATTCAGCCATACAAGTTGCAAAGTGCTAGTGGTGATATCTGGGTTACTAAGCATACACTTGTTCCTTTCCGTATTGGTAGATACGTAGATGAGGTATTTTGTGATGTTGTTCCTATTCAAGTGACGCATGTATTGTTGGGAGAATCATGGATGTCTAAAAATGATGTTAAGTATGATGGGCAAACTAATAAGTATTCCTTCATATTTAATGGTCGTCGTTTCAAGCTTGGGTCACTTACTTATGAGCAACTTTGTGAAGACCTTGATATTCTTCTACATGAAAAGCAATTAAGGGAGCTAGTCAAGGGCGATGTGCAATCATCTCGAGAGGAAGCTGCTGCACAAAAGGAAGAATTGAAGGATAAAGCTGAGGCAAAATCCATGAAAAAGGCAAAAGATTGCTCGGTTTCTTGGAAAGAAAAGAAAGGAAGCAAGCAATACTTGCAAAAGCCAATGTTGAGAGCAAACATCATGTACTTTTGGCTAACCAACTTGACTATATTTTGCCTAGTATGTTTGTTCCGTTTTCACAGGTTTTCAAGACAAATCACGTGCTGCCACATGATGAAACTCCTAAGCCAACTGTCTTGACTAAATTTGGTAAAATTGTAGTCACTTCAATTGCCAAGAGAAAGGTAGAATTCTTCCCTAATTCTCTTTGTTTTCATGATACAACTACTGCCTTTGTGTTGCCTAAGGAGGTAAGTACTCTTAAGTTGGCTATGAGTAGTTCTATGCCTAATCTTGACGAATCGGTTACTACCTTCTTGTGCATAGTTCATTTTCTTGACTTGTTCATGTATGCTAAACTTCTAGAGTTAATTGGCATTGTTTTAAAAGTTGTTTATGTAAGCCATATGGTTAACTATCAAGGAATCATGAAGTTTGACAAATCTGTCTACCTACTTTATGACCCTTATGCTAGAGATAGTTTACGTCATCTTAGATGTCCTGTTTATTTTACTTGTGTGAAATTTATTTTGAATCATTCTATGTCATGTGTTTCTTTTGAGTCTTGTGATTCTTCTAGTTTGTCTTTGAGTTATTTTAGTAATCCTGTTCATTCTAACTATGTGAGTCCCATGTGTTCTATTAGTTTTAAATGTCTTGATATTATCCATGCATATCCTATGATTCTAATGTCTTTTTAAATTGTGTTCAAAATGTTAGGATGGTGCGTGACATTCACATATACCCCTCTTGTTATCGGGAAAGTGTTGAATACATCTACTTCGATGAATCTTACTCTTCGTTCTTTGTATTTGATCCAGGTATACATGTGATGAGCAATTGACAAAATTCAAGTAAGCTGAAGCATGCACGTTGGTTCATGATCCAGCTAACTAGAAGGCATGCTTCTTGGCTTGCATTCATCAAGACATTCCCTGAAGTTCTTCATCACAAACGATCCTTCGATTTAGGACAAATCGCCTTCAAGAGAAGGGGAATGATGAAAGAGCTAAAAGCTGTCCAAGGAAGGATTCATCATTCAAGTGATCTTCAAAAGCTTGGCAATGAGGATCACAAGCTGTACACATTAATCCAAGTGATTGAAGGAAATTAGCTTGCATTGGAGGATCAACCATAAAGCCTTGGACCGGATTTAGGGTTAATTAGGGCTTCGATATTTTATGTTAAGTTTTGTCAGTTATTTGGTGTAATGGGCCGAATTACCTTGCTAATTAATGGGCCGAATTACCTTGCTAATTTGGCTTGGTTAATTAAGTCCAATTATCATTAGAATTTAGTTTACATTCTTGTTAGGAAATAAAGCTTTGACCGAATTGGTCTAAGCCTGGTCAATTAGGGTATTGGTCAACTAGGTTTCCTAGTCCTTGAGGGATTGACCAAGCCGCTTGTTTATTTGATTTCTAGTAGTATTAGGATTACTTGTAAGGTTATAAATACAGCCTATGATGGATGAAATTATTAACCAGTTTTTATCAATCAAAGTTTCAACTTATTCTTGTGAGAATAGCACGTCTCTTGCTAAGAGATTCTTCTTTGAATACTTGAGAGATTTCGAGTGTTCAATCGACTTATCAATCAAGAACCACACTTGATTGTGGCGTCATCTACCTAAAGCCTTGGTTCGCTAATTCATTGTTCTACGGGTTGAGATTAAATTCAAGGTTCGTAGTTCCGAGTTAGAGGGGTCGAGAGTCTTCCGCAACTCCAACTTGATATTCGTCTAGATCCGTTGTCAACTCACATCAGAGAACCACTTCAATGGTTTCTCGCAAAAAGAGGTTCACAAAAGGCCTAACCCCAAGTCCTAATACCCTAATCTGCCATAGAAGCGGAGGTCTCAGAAGTAGGATTCTCTGACGGGTTTGACTCCAAATACTGGGGATCTGCCTCAGCCATAGCGGCCTCCCCCTCAGACTCGCTCCGATGATCTCCTCCCATGTCTACATCAGTAGGTGGCTGATCTATAGAAGCCTCGTCTGACTGATTGGCCTCGAGCACCCCCTCCATCAGGGTCTCACACTCAGCTACCATGCCCTCTACTCGCTCTCGAGCCACCTCACCACTCAAGCCGCTCGCTCTTTAGCCAAGCGGACCTCCTCCTTAAGATCACGGATCCGATCGGCTTTATTCTGCATCTCAGTCAACAACCTGTCCACCTCCTCTCATAACTCCCTGGTAACCCTAGTTAGGGTCCTCCTCTCATGGTAGATCGCCAAGACTACCCTACCAGGATAGGCCTGAGTCCTCCAAAAATTGCACAGTCTCCTAGCTCTGGTCCTAGGGTTATAGGCCCTATGAGCACCCGTCGCCCTGGGTCGATAAGTCACTATAGGTAGACGGTCTCTAGGTATGTCATCATTACCATCACCAAAATCCATAACCTACAAATTGTACTCCATTAGAACTTAATCAAACTTAAGTATCATTAACACTTAAACATAATAATGACCATCACCTAACATTCCTTCCTAACCTACTAACTCTCAAATAACTTAATAACTCTTATTCTACCCAAATTATTCAAATCTAGGCTCCGATACCAACTGTGATGCCCCCACCTCTCCTTAGGGTGAACCCTAAGGTTTCCGCAGGGCGCCTGCCCAACTCTCGTCAGGACTCACGATTCATTCTAACTTAACAGACAATCACAAATAAAACTTAAATATTAAATTCAAGAACTACTTTGAATATACAAACCATAATCCATTGAGGCCACCATTTGCTAATGCAATCCAAAACCCATATACATGATAAAGTTTACACTCCAAATATTTCAAAAGTCATACGAGAGATATCTTCCCAAATTCACTAGTCTATAGCCTCCAAATTCCACTTTGCAAAACCTGTTAAGGAAAATAACTTGGGGTGAGCCAACGCTCAATGAGGCCAAGAAAACAAGCAAAAAGGCAAGAAACAATTAACATAGTAAATAGCACACTTGATAAAATTATCACATAAGCGAGCAAGGTGAAATTAAAACACAAGTAAAAGGATACAGGAGCTCTAAGGAGCTACTTCCACATCGCAGCTGGTTCAAGTCATCTTTAGTTGACCCTCCGTCAACCCAAGTAGTAACAAGTCCGTAGAACTCCACTTACTTCAACCACCATGTCACCCTCTCGGATCCGGAACCAAACAAGCACGAGGTGGTAATACTATTCGAGTATACCAAGCAAGACCTCAAAAGATCAAGTTCTCCAAGTTCCTCGACCAAGCCCTTGCCGGCTCGAGTCACAATGATTGCCAATGGGTTGGGGCATCCCCACAAGCATGATTGGTCGATGAGACAATGCTCCAATCGACTTTAGATTCGATCATAGCTTTGAGTCAGTATGAGAGGCACTTCCTACCGTTTAAGGTGTGGTACATACTGCCACCCAGAACTCCTGAATTACAAGCATATTCAAGTACGAGAACATGTCATATCGATTCATATCACATGTATCAAATAACCAAGCAAGAGAAAGAGAGAGAACGAGGGCGATAAAGTACACCCTGGCCTCGGCAAATTTACAATCACGAAATCACATAACATTTATTCAAGTATCACTTCATTCATTTAACATGAAACATGCACTTGACACCCACCAAAAGTCGAGAGCAAGTGAGAACAAGTCAGGAAGTCAATCAAGCTCCTCGATGCGGATGTTTTCACCTGAGACATGCATATCCACAGTTACCTAGGTGTTTGATACGAACCCACCCAGAGGGCCTGAACTCGTATCCCATCGATGCCCAAGGATCTAGACGAAGAATCAAGTTAAGGTGCGGAAAAATCCTTAACCTCCAAACCAAGGAATCGCGAACCTATGAACTTAATCTCAACCCACGATTGTTGATTTAGTGAACCAAGAATTTAGGTAGATGACGCCACAATCAAGTGCGATTCTTGATTGATAAGTCCAAGAACACTCAAGCTAATCTCTCAAGTATTCAAGAAAAGATCTCTTAGAAAGAGAAGTTGCAAAACACACGGTTTGCTGGAAAATTCTTTGATAAAACTTGGTCCCCTAATTTCGAACCTAAAAAGGCCTATTTATAGCCTTACAATGAGACAAAACTAAAACCCTACTTGAATTGGAAAACGGCATAAACCTAACCCTAGTTGGACTCACCTAAAGTGACCAACTGAACTCTAATTAACTTAACCCTAACTCGCTAACACATGGTCAACATGACCAGTTTTATTTAAGTAAATAACATAACTAACAAATTCTTAAATTGAAGAAGACATTTGGCCTTAACTAGACTTAAACTAGCCGAATCAAGCCTTGATAATTAAAACACAAAATGACTTGAAGACTTGAAGCAGGCAGGCAGAAGACTTCAGCTTACAAGGCGTGCCCACGCCTTACAGGACTGCGCCAAACAGGAAGAATCAGAAGACTCCTGCTGGTAAGACGTGCCCACGGCTAACTGGTGCAAGTCTTCTGGTCTAACACGCAAGACTCAAAATGCCTTGTTCTTCACTTTGTTCATTGGTCCCCAATGAATTTGGCAAAGAAATGGTTGAGCATACGGACCTTGACTCGACCTTGCCTGATGAACCTCTTGGACTCGCGTCATTCCCCTCCTCTTGAGAGGATTCGACCTCGAATCAAAGGCATGTGGAGATGCTTCCTTGGCAATGCCTGGATCAAAAAGAAAGCAACCAAAAGAATGATTACTTGGATATCCCAACAGAAAAGTCGAAACCAAAAACAGCATATAAGATAAGAATGTGTGATTACTTGGAGACAACAAAGCATGCGTCAATGTAGAAGAATGCATACGGAATGTTTTAGGGACATCTAACACAAACGAATAACAGCAGTGGAAAGGCGCATATGATTCCAAAACAGTAATGGAAATATGCGTGAAACATGCAAAGAGATATGATTGTAAAGGCATGACTAAAAGACTAGAATGTAGGTTAGCATAAGAACTACATGCAACGACGTTCACATGAGGCGTATGCATTGCAAAAACAAACTTCTCATCACCAAAAGATGAAAAATTGATTATGAAACTTCCCTTTTCAACGAGTGGTTGTTGAAGAACAAATCTGTTATGTGAACCAAGAACATTATGGCTAGGAAGGAAGTTACACATCCATGACTTAGATGGTTCAATATGAGCTCCAATCATGTCATAATCAGCTTGAAATATGCCACTTGTAGAGCCAAGTCTGTGCATATGAACATGTTGGGAAACCTGCAAAAATGTAATAAAAACACTAGGCAACAAAAGGTTAGGAGTGTTAATGGAAAACAATGATTCTAGCACACTTCCAACGTTCACACATTTGGCTATCATCACTTGTTTTCTTTCTTCTTTAACATCAATTGCCGAGCCTGATTTGGCCTTTTTCCTCAATTTCTCACGGCTTTCCCCCTCCTTTTTCTTTGCAAGTTCAAGCTCAAATTCCTTTTGAAGGCTAGCTTGATCCTCGTGCACTTGTTGTGGTGTTAGAGGTACAAGAACAACCTTCTTATTGTCATAAGAGAAAGAATACTTATTAGTGAATCCATCCCAACTAACCTTCCTATCGAACTGCCATGGGCGACCAAGAATGATATGGGCAGCTTGCATAGGTACTACGTCACATAGAACCTCATCCATGAATCGACCAATGCGGAAAGAAACAAGTACTTGTTTAAATACACGTACCTCTCCACTATTATTGAGCCATTGCAGCTTGTATGGATGGGAATGGCTAGTTGTTGGCAACTTCAGCTTATCTACCATGATAGCACTAGCAACGTTAGTGCAACTCCCGGGATCAATCACCAAGCTGTGCACCTTCTCTTGAACGTGACATCTAGTGTAGAAGATGTTCCCTCGTTGTTGCTCTTCCATGCTCATTTGGGTAGCTAATGCTCTTCGAGCCACTAAAGTGAGCTTGTCAGGTGTTGGCTCTTCCTCAATGACCTCCTCTTCCTCCTCTTCGATAAGCGGTGGCATTCCCTTATACTCATCTTCTTCCTCATCGGTGATGACTTCCCCACTTTGCAATACTAGCATGGTTCTTTGGTTGGGACATTGGGACGTAATGTGGCCAAAACCATGGCACTTGAAGCACTTAACATCCCGATTTCTTGGCTTATTCACTTCTGGATTTTTGTGGAAACTTCCTTTGGTATTGACTTTTGAAGTATCTTCACTCGATCTCAAGGAATTCACAATTGGTTTTGAGCTTCCATGGGGAGATGCGGCTGGTTTGCCACTACTAAGTGATGTCGTGGCCCTTTCTTCCCTCATTATGGTCTGATTTCCCCAAATTCCAGATTGAAGTTGGAGTTGGAGCGAGTTGTACCCCTCCTCTTAAGCTTCCTTTCTATCTTGACGGCTTTGTCCAACAACTCTCCCATATCGAGGTAATGTTGTAGCTCAACAACATCAGCAATGTCAGCCCTTAAACCTCTTAAAAATCGAGCCATAGTCGCTTCCAAATCCTCATGAATGTCAGCCCTCATCATAGCCATCTCCATTTCTTTGTAGTAGTCTTCAACCGTCATACTACCTTGAGTGAGGGTTTGCAATTTATTGTGCAAATCCCGATGATAGTAGGCTGGTATGAAGCGCTTCCTCATGATTCCTTTGAGTGCATCCCAAGTTTGGATGGATGGCTCCTCGTTTCTCCTTTGTCGAACCCTAAGTTGATCCCACCAAATTGCTGCATAATCAGTGAATTCTACCACAGCAAGCTTCACCTTTTGTAACTCGGCGTAATGGTGGCAATCGAAGACCTTCTCAATCTTTCTCTCCCACTCTAAGTAAGCTTCAGGATCCGATTTGCCTTGGAAGGACGGGATTTTCAGTTTCACTCCCTTGATGGCGTCGTCCTCATGCTTAGGTCTAGGCCTCCTTTCTCTTGATCTTTGTTCATATTCTTCTTGCTCGGTGTCCCCATTGGAGTCACTAGATTTGTTCAAAACGGTTTTCCCCTTAGATTTCTTAGAGGAACCTTTCGACGAATCTAGATTGTCAATGCGTTCATGCATGACCTCGAGCTTTTGGTCCAATTTCCTTTGAGATTCAGCAAACATAGCTTGCATTTGGAAAGCAAGTTGAGCAATGGTTATTTCATCACTGCTGGTCTTTTCTTCTCTGGTTGCCATATTTTTAAACCTGCAAAATGAGCAACAATGAAAGTAAAAAGCCTCACACGCTCCCTTACGTGTTTCCTCTCACTCTCGTGTATCACTCAATTGTTTTAATGCACTCTAATAGTCTCACAAACAACTCTCTATATCCTCGATTTCCCCTCTTGAAGAAATCAGAAATTGGCTCAAATATCCAGGAATTACCCCACAATAATCTCGCAAGAATGTGGTGTCGAAGGAGAGTTCACTTGTGGTTGAGATTTGACTCAAGAGTGGACTAATTTTAAAGATACTTGACACAAGAGAAACACGGCTAGAATTGACCTTTAAAGACACAATGAAAACAGACTGCAAAATTTCAGTTTCAATGTCCAAGTAGAAACCTAGTTGTGACCTAGAACAAGCTAGGAATTTATGGTCTGTTTGGGACTGACTTTTGAATCTGTTTTGGGCAGCTTTGGGTGAGCTAGCTGCTGGAAATTTGGAGTTAATTCTGCAGCAAAAGACTCACCAAAATAGGGTTAAGAATTGACACAACTTTGACTTCAAGAAGGCTTCAAATTAGGAAATTAGAATCTTGGAAAACTTGGTCAATGGATGAAAGGAATCCAAAGCTGATTTGGATTTGTTGTTGTGTTTGACCAATTATAATTACTTCCCGCTTCCAAATTAGCTTTACAAGAATCTTGGCACAATTGGTTTCCAATTAGAAGTCAACAACTGAAATGAAATTAGGAAACAAGAAAAACTTGGCTAGGGTTTTGCTGAAGTTCCCAATCTGATTCTTTTTTTTTTTCACTTTTTTTTTTTTTTTTTTTTTTACCAAGCAACAATCAAGAACTTTCGCTTTTGCTTTCTTTTTCTGTTTTTCTTTTCAGCGAGATGGATCCAACCTCAAGAACTCAAGAATTAGTAAATCAAGAATTCAAGAATCAGTAAGATGGTTCCAATCTTTGTTCAAGATTTCAAGAAACCCTAGGAAGCAAAGTGCAAGAACTTCAAGAAACAAAGAAAACAAAGCTGGACAACTCTTTTTTTTTTTTTTTGATTTTCTGGGTTATAGCAAAAACAAGAAACGACACAAGACACAAGAAACAAGAAGAAGATAAGACCAACAATCAAGAAACTAGAGATTAAATTCGGATGAACAGTGACGCTACAGTAACGATGAACAGTAACGTTTTCCTTTTTTTTTTTTCTGGACAGATTTTTTTTGACACCAAGAACGAAAATAAACAAGAGAAAGGGATATACTTGATACCGCCAACTAGCTCGATACCAACTGATACTGAACCCACCCGAGGGCCTGAACTCGTATCCCATCGATGCCCAAGGATCTAGACGAAGAATCAAGTTAAGGTGCGGAAAAATCCTTAACCTCCAAACCAAGGAATCGCGAACCTATGAACTTAATCTCAACCCACGATTGTTGATTTAGTGAACCAAGAATTTAGGTAGATGACGCCACAATCAAGTGCGATTCTTGATTGATAAGTCCAAGAACACTCAAGCTAATCTCTCAAGTATTCAAGAAAAGATCTCTTAGAAAGAGAAGTTGCAAAACACACGGTTTGCTGGAAAATTCTTTGATAAAACTTGGTCCCCTAATTTCGAACCTAAAAAGGCCTATTTATAGCCTTACAATGAGACAAAAACTAAAACCCTACTTGAATTGGAAAAACGGCATAAACCTAACCCTAGTTGGACTCACCTAAAGTGACCAACTGAACTCTAATTAACTTAACCCTAACTTCGGCTAACACATGGTCAACATGACCAGTTTTATTTAAGTAAATAACATAACTAACAAATTCTTAAATTGAAGAAGACATTTGGCCTTAACTAGACTTAAACTAGCCGAATCAAGCCTTGATAATTAAAACACAAAATGACTTGAAGACTTGAAGCGTGTGAAGACTTCAGCTTACAAGGCGTGCCCACGCCTTACAGGACTGCGCCAAACAGGAAGAATCAGAAGACTCCTGCTGGTAAGACGTGCCCACGGCTAACTGGTGCAAGTCTTCTGGTCTAACACGCAAGACTCAAAATGCCTTGTTCTTCACTTTGTTCATTGGTCCCCAATGAATTTGGCAAAGAAATGGTTGAGCACACAGACCTTGACTCGACCTTGCCTGATGAACCTCTTGGACTCGCATCAGTGTTCAACCAAGGTCAACTTCCAAAAATCAAGTTTTCCCCATTTCACGTCAAAAGAAAGCTCATGTGATTGAAAATCCATTTCCCAAGTATGGATTGGTGTTCAAATAATCAAAAGGTTAGGTCTAAAAATCAGGAAATATTTCCAAGGCAATTCAAAGATTTCATCACTCCCTTAGAACATTCTCGATTTTTGCACGACTTTTTTTGAAAATTCATAACTTGAGTCCTATAAGTCCAAAAATCACAAATCATATATCGTTGAAAAATAGCTCGATCAACTAAAACTTTTCAGAAGACATTTTTTCAAGATTTCAGATCAAAAACCAGTCAAATTTCAGTTGAAATCTGCTGCTACAGTAAAAAAAGGACATATCAGTCTTGATTTTCAGTCAACTTTGAAAATTCACCAAAATTCACAGAAATTGAACTAGTCATTGAAATTTATACCACTGAAATAACTCTAAGTCTAGTTTTAAACGCATCAAAAAGAACTCAATTTGGATTTTTCCACACCAATATATAACAGTTGATATAAAAGTTTGGGTTTCAGATCTTTGTAGTGTATCTTAGGTTTAAAGTCTAGGATGCCGAACTGTGGGATTAGATTGTGTGTTAAGCATAAGGTGACTTTATCACTTGATGATTGGCTGAGAATTAGAGTTATTAAGTATTTGAGAGTTTAGTAGGTTAGAAAGTAATGTAAGAGATAGCTATTATTTATGTTTAAGTGTTAATGATACTTAAGTTCTAATCGATATCGTTCTTGTAGGATATGGATCGTGGTTGTGATGATGACGTGCCTAGACACCTTCAACCCATGATTTGTTATTGACCGATATCGGAGGGTGCTTATAGGGCCTATAACCCCAAAACCAGATGTAGGCAACTGTGTAAGTGTTGGAGGACACATACCTACCCTGACGAGGTAGTTCTATCGATCTATCATGAGAGGAGGAGATTGACTAGGGTTAATAGAGAGCTACAAGAGAAGGTGGATAGGCTTACGATTGTAGAGCGGACTCAAGCCGATAGGATTTGTGAGCTCAAGGAGGAGGTTCGCTTGACTACCGACCGACTGGTTACAGTCGTGAGGGTTGCTCGAGAGCAAGCCGATGGCATAGTGGCCGAGTACGAGATTATGGTTGAGGAAGTCCTTAAGGCTAACCGAGTTGAGGAGGATGTAGTGGCTAGTGATGAGGATATGGGAGAGGATGCCACATGGCTGAGGCAGATCCCTAGTATTTGGAGTCTGACCCTTCGGAAATTGCCACCTCTGAGACCTCCGCTTCTGAGGTGGATTAGAGTAGTGGGACTTGGAGTTGGGGCTTTGTGTACCTCTTTTTGTGAGAGAGACCGTTAGAGTGGTTCTCATCCCTGTAAATGCATGTTTGTTAACTACTTTAAGTACTGCTCTTTTGTTCAATGTATTTGCAGGCTTGATGTGACTTTTGTGCCTCTTTTGATATGAACATACCTTATGATGTACTCGATACACTTCTCTCTTTTTTTTTTTAATAAAAGGCCAACAGCCCACATTTTATTAAATCTCAAGGAAGGGGACCAGACCTAACCTCCGAAAATACAATTTTCTTTTGAAAGTGAAAGGATGGAATTTGGAACCTATCCATATTACATAAACCTCGTACGTTTCTTGGTAACTGAGAAAAAGATTCATATATAGCATTCATGCCCTGGCTACCCAAAGCAGCCAAAGCATCCGCAACAGAATTACCCTGCCGAAAACAATGCTAAATAGAACTAATACTACGTTGACAACTTCTAATTCGTCTAAAAAATGGCATAAGCTTGCCAGGGATAGCCACTTCACCCTTTACCATCTGAACCAGCATTTTGGAGTCCAATTCCACATGCACGCACTGGATGCCACGATCCCGACACAACTCTAATCCCTTGATCAAAGCGCACGTCTCTGCATACAACACCGATGCCTCCGAGTAAGCCTTAGCAAAAGCAAAAATAACCTTTCCACACTCATCTCTCACAACTCCACCTACCCCACCCCGACCATCTTGTACAAACGAACCATCCGTGTTCAGCTTAATAGCCCCCACCGGCGGCCTACCCCACCAAACTGGAAACCCATAAATCCTAAATTGGACCCTGGCAGCCTCAGAAATAAAGTCAGCCCATGCACGATCCTTCCCCTTCTGCCTTAACAAAGGAAATCGAATACCAGCAAGATCCTTAGCATCCTCATAAATCTGCTTACATGTGAAAGGCACGGATGGACTCTCCCCATCATAAACAAACCTATTCCTCGCCTTCCAGAGGTGCCAAACAATAAGTATAGGGATTAGCCGGAACAACCGGTCAACACCGGCCATGCAGAAGAACGTAACCACCATCCAATACATTTTCCACAGATGTCATTATTTGCTGTCGAAAAGCCGAAGCCAGCCTCAAAGAATTCCCAAATCCTGCACGGGAAACAACCTCGAGCAAAAATATGCTGCGTTGTTTCTTCCTTCTTGTTCAGTAACACCTAGACGGCCCCTGTATATAAAACGGTGCAAATTACCCCAGACCGGGACCCTATCACTCAACACCCGCCACAACAGAAATGACATCTTCAGTGGCACTCCCTTCAACCATATGCGTTTAAAGACCCACAATGAAACGTCTCCTCCCCTGATAATCCTCACCATTGAACGGACCTGAAACTTTCCATCAGCTGAGCCCTTCTGGTACAATCTGTCAGTCCCCGTGATACGAACCCTCCCAAAGGTAGAACTCATACTTGTCAAATAAGGATCTAGATGAAGATTCAAGTTGGATAGCGGAACAATTGACCCCTCTAAACCCCGAGTTTGCGAACCTTGGACTTAACCTTGACCCACGAACCAATGATCTAGCGAACCAACATAGTAAGTAGAAGAACGCCATAACCAAGGTGATTACTTGATTGATAAGTTCAAGATTGAATAACTCAAGAAAACTCTTAAGTATTCAAGAAAGGCTCTCTTGGAAAGAGAAAGTGAAAACTCACAAAATTTGATATAACTTGCTTGATTAAAATTGATGGTTTGTAGGCTTATTTATAGCCTTACAAAGGGCTCAAAATCCTAATGTAACTTGGACTCAAATTACTAAAAATCTAACCTAACTAGAATACTACTAAATAATAAACATGGACTAATTAAGCTACTAAAATTCGGACATCCTTGAACAAAGGCTGGTCCGATTTATTCCTCCAATTCAAGATTAAAAATGACTAAGGTAAATAAGGGAAAAATGGACAATTGTGTCCTTATTCTTTAATGGCTTTAAACAACTTGACACAAGCATCTTGAACACGTCTTTCTACTTGGATATCAAGCCAATGAGCAGAAGGAATCCAAATGCCTTGTTCTTCACTTTATTCATTGGTCCCTAACGGATTTGGCAAAGAAATGGTTGAGCACATGGAACCCGACTTGACCTTGATCCATGAAGATTTTGTATTCGTGTCACCTAGTTTCCTAATTTAAGTCCTAGTTTCCAAATTCATTAAGTCATTGCATGGACTGTTTTAGGCAACTATTGTCACCGATTTTTCAGGTCATTCTTTGAGTCCTTTTTCCAGTCATTTTTCTGAGTCTTTTCCGGTCTTTATCTGAGTCTTTTCCAACCTAAATATTCTCAAAATTCACAGCCTACAAATCACCACACTTTGGGTGAAAACTTGGTGAAAAAGTTTGGTTGAATATCTTGCAAGGAAAATTTTGATTTCTTCAAGAAGGGCAATCAAGTGAATTGAGAAGTGATTCGTGAGATTATTAGAGTGTTCTAAACACTTGAGTGATACAAGAGAGTGAGGGAAACATGTAAGGGAGTGTGTGAGACATTTTACTACTAACGTTTGTTGAATTTTACAGGTTTAACCTTAATTTTGCAGATGAGATAACCATGAATAAGTTTGGTTGCTTGGAGGATAAGACCTTCAAGAGGAGGGGTTCTGATGCGAACCCGAATCTCCAAGCTCCCGCTCTTGAAGACACGAATTGGCGACGCAGCGGAATGATCTATCTTGAACAGGTTATGGATACAAAAGGATGGAAATCCTACGACCCCTCTAACCCTCGAGATTGCGAACCTACGAATTGAATCTCAACCCACAATCTAGCGAATTAGCGAACCAAGGAATTTGGTAGAAAGGCGCCACAACTCAACGCGTTCTTGAATTGATAAGCCTAAATTTGAACAAAGGAACTCATTCACTTTGTATCAAGGGATGTTCCCAAGGAACAAGAAAAGAGAAAACTCTCAATGTTATTACTCAAAGTCTTATGAAAAATATTGGAGAAGAAGGCTTATTTATAGCCTTTACAAAGACTCAAAACCTAGTCCAACTTGGACTCAAAGTAACTAAACCTAATTACTAATGGATTTGGCCAATATGGACCCTTGTTTCTTAGGAAACTACCAAATAACTAAAACTAATTATTGTAATTACCCTAATTAGAATATTGAACCAATGAAAACAATAAACTAAAGAAAATATGCAAAAAGTGGAAAAATCACAAAAAATCGCGACTGGGATTCGCGAGTTGGAACCGCGAGGAGTGGTTCGCGGATAGGTCGGCGGATCTCAGAAAATTCGCTTCTGACCAGGATCCGCGAGGAGAGGATCTGCGAGGTGTTGGGTCACGGATCAGTTCGCGAATCGCGCATCTTGCTCCTTCTCCTCATTTCAGCTTCACGCTTCTTCCTTCGCATGCTTGACCAACGTTTTCCAAGTTTGCTGACCATCTTAGAACCAATTTCTGAATAAAACAACTTGGAATGAATCAACTGGGGGCATTTGAATTTGATACCAATTTGTAAGCACACGTTGGCATCCATGCTCACATCAGGTTCCAAACCTTCTAGTAGCCATCGAGAACATCACCCTTATGTGCCTAAAGGAGTAAATGCTTTGGCATTGCGTGATGTAGAAGAGCAACTGAAAGCCATTAAAGCTCACCAAAGTAACTGGTTCTACACTCGTTGCTACGTCAAGGATAAAATTCTTAGCATGGCCATTGACAGGAGTTGTACAATCAACCTTGCAAGCACTGTCTTGGTTGAGAAATTGAATCTTCCAGCCATTGATCTTATTCAGCCATATAAGTTGCAAAGTGCTAGTGGTGGTATCTGGGTTACTAAGCAGACACTTATTCCTTTCCGTATTGGTAGATACGTAGATGAGGTATTTTGTGATGTTGTTCCCATTCGAGTGACGCATGTATTGTTGGGAGAATATTGGATGTCTAAGAACGATGTTAAGTATGATGGGCAAACTAATAAGTATTCCTTCATATTTAATGGTCGTCGTTTCAAGCTTGGATCACTTACTTATGAGCAACTATGTGAAGACCTTGCTATTCTTCTACATGAAAAGCAATCAAGGGAGCTAGTCAAAGGCAATAAACAATCACCTCGAGAGGAAGCCACTGCACAAAAGGTTGATAAGGCTGACAATGCTATGCAACAAAGCTTGGCACACAACTTGGAGGCAGTTGAAGTTCAACCTACGCTAGCTACTACTCAAGAATCTGAATCGTGTGCTCGAGAAGAGGAGAATACAAGTGAGCATGTCCATTCAGCCATTGAGCCTAGGAAGGAGAAGAAAACCAGCATGCTAGCTAGGGTTAAAAGTGTTCCATGGTATATTTCCATACACCAATTTGGCTCTCAAGGTGACGTGATACAAGATGTTTTTTGCATGATGGGAGCTCAAATTGAACCTTCTAAGCCATGGAGTGGTTCGCATGGTAAATTTGCTTTTCAACAACCCATGATTGAGAAGGGAAGTTTCATAACTCCATCTTATTCTCTTGGTGCGAGAAAGTTAGCTTTTGCATTGCCTAATCCTAATGAGAATGTCATTGCATGTAGTTCTTATGTTATCCTACATTCTAGTCCTTCAGCTATGTTTTTTGAGTCGCATCTTTTTGATGGTTTGTAGGCTAACCATCAAAATACGCCTAACAACCTCCAACAGAAGACCAGAAGATACTTTTGACATATCCCAATATTATTCTGTCTGTAGTCCGCAATGCACTCGTCATTCACCAAAGCTGGAAATTGCCATGCCAGCGGCCCATCCCCAATCCAATTGTCCCACCAGAAAGAGGAATCCCCACACACTACATCCCAATAACTGTTAAGTTCCACTAAGGGCCGAGCCAACAGCATCTATTTCCAGATAGGAGAGTCCGACATTTTGACCACTACCTTATTCGGATGCATCTCACCACAATATGACTGAGCCATAGTCCGCGCCCATAAACACTCCTGTTGACGAAAGCGCCACCATAATTTACATTCCAAGGCTTTCACTACAATGTCCAAGGGTCGAACCCCCAAGCCCCCACTCTCCCTAACTTTACACACCATCTCCCAGGATGCCCAATGATGCCGAGCTCCAAATTCTGATACACCCCACAAAAAATGAGCAAAAATTCTAGCCAACTGATTTAGCACCCCCTTCGGCGGGTGCATGACAGATAACAAGTGTATTGGCATTAGCATAAGCACTGACTTTAGTAACGTCAACTTACCTCCATAAGAAAGCCATTTAGAACTCCAATTCTGAATGCGACTATTAATGGAATCCACCAAATGCTGAAAATATGAGCATTTACTACGTCCAGTATACAGAGGACAACCCAAATATTTCAGAGGAAACTGTGCAAAATTGAAACCTGTCAACCTAGCAACTTTCCGTCGAAACCGACCAGAGACCTTATCCATCAAGGCAAAGTAACTCTTCTCTTTATTCACAAGCTACTCCGAACACTCTTGATATTCGTGCAAAACATTCATAACACATTTTATAGAAGTCGTGTCCCCTCGCAAGAAAATAACGACGTCATCAGCATAATCGAGATGTATAATCGGCGACACTTGGTTTGGAACAGCAAAAGGGGAGAACCTTGGTTGTGACAACAAAGCATTGAGGCCCAGTGAGGGCACTTCGGCAGAAATAATAAATAAAGCTAGTGAGAGAGGATCCCCTTGACGAATTCCCCTCATCGCCTTGAAATATCCACAAGACTGCCCATTTACTAGAACCGAAAAATAACAATTAGAAATTAAACGTCACACCATATCAATAAATTGCTCTCCAAACCCAAATGCCCGCAACACTTGAATCAGAAAAAACCAATCCACCCTATCATACGCCTTTGCCATGTCCAACTTAAACATCAGGTTGGAACCTCTCACTTTCCTCCCTATATGACGGACCATCTCCTGCGCCACCAGCACATTATCAGCAATTATCGTCCCTTAACAAAGCCACTTTCCTGGGGAGAGATAATTCACTGCAAAACTCCCTCTAGTCACTTAACCAGTATTTTAGATATTACTTTATTAAGGAAATTACACAAGCTGATAGGCCTAAACTGGGAAACCGATGAAGGAGACGAAACCTTAGGAATTAATGCAAGAAGCGTGGAAATAACCCCTTGAGGAAGTACTGCACCCACAAAAAAATCTTGGATCGCTTCCACCACATCATGTCCAACAATTCCCCATGCCTCAGTAAAAACCCAGCCAGAAAATCCATCTGGCCCAGCTGCTGACTCTCCATCCATTGCAAAAACAATCCTCTTAATCTCCTTCTCCTCAGGGATCGCCTGCAACAAATCATTCTCCTCTCCCGTAACCAACTTTGGAAACAATCGTAAGATCATCTGGGAGCCACATCCCTCATGTGCAACTGAGAAAATGTTTTTAAAATATTGCTTCGCCTCTTGCCTTATATCCCCAGGCTCCGTAATCCAATCTCCCTGCTGATTTTTTATACGGTGAACATGCAGACGTGCCCTCTTCTGCCTTACCGAAGCATGGAAGAAACGTGAATTGACATCACCAACCTCGAACCATTTGATACGCGCTTTTTGCCTCCAAAATCCTTCATCACACCGAAGATAATATTTCAACCGTGCTTGAGCTTCCTGAACCACAACCACGTTAATATCAGAAGGATCCGCTTGAGCAGCTTCCTCTCTGCCTCTTACTTCTTATTCAGCTTGACAAATTCTATCGGGCATATTCATGAACACCTCATCATTCCAGGTCCGAAGCCTAGCCTCTTCTCATTTTGATTATATCTAAAGTACTTTGGTTCTCTTTAGAGTTTGGTTTACTAATAGTTTGCCTTATTCTATTTTCTCATACTTATTTGAAACTTGAGTCCTCTATAAGAATCATGGGCGAAGTTAGAAACCCCTCCCTAACTAGGATTTTGATTATTGGTGGTTTGATTTAAAATTGGATCCTTGCCCAGAATGTGTAGGATGCTAGCATTACTGACTGGCTAACTTTTAACATATTATAGAGGTGTTATGTGTTTGGATTGGGTTACCTAGTAATGTATTTAAATTTTACACGATCCTTACTTCTTGGGATATCTCTAGCAGTAGACTTATGTGAGAAATGGAAACCGAAAAGCGATGTCGAGGTGTAGATCTAGACCACTCTAAGATTGGAAAATAATGTATATAGATTAAGGACATGGTATAAAGATTTGGGTTAAATACTTTTTACTCTTTGAGTACCTTTATCATTGATGGTAGAACGTTGAATTTGAGGACAAAATGGATGACTTTAAGCGAGGAATCTTGTGTTTTCTTGTTAATTTATTAGTTTGAGCTGCTTAAGATGACAAGTTAAATTAGGGTAACCTATGTGTAAATTTTCATGGTTATACTTGCTAAGGATCTTGGTTAGATGTTTCTTGATATGTTAATGAGAGGATCTTGTGGATTTGCTTGGGAAAGTTGGAAGATTTGTTGATCAAATGATGAGAGATTGTTGGTGGAAATTCTGCTTTGTGCTGGCCAAAACAGGGGAAGTAAATCAGTTTTGATTTCCACTTTTTCTTGATAAATTTGGGCAAGTTCTTATTCAGTGAACTTGTCAACACATCAACCTTCACTTGTATGTTAAATTTGAACCAAAACTATGCATTTCCTGCCTTGAATTCTTGTTGGAAATTTTGTAAACTAAGCTGAAATCAGGGAGCAATTTCAGTCAACTTCACTGATCATCTGGTATCATTTGGCAGTGACTTAAAGTCTGATTTTTATGCCATTGAAAGCACTATGAATCTAGTTTCAAATGCCACTGATGGTATTTAATTCGACTTTCCTACTTGGAGTTATAGTCATTTTCCCGAAACTGCTCAAGTGACCTGATTCTAACCCGACAGTTTCTTACATTTTTGTGATTGCTGTTTTGACCATAGAAATGTATGAATTTGATTTCAAAATATTCATATGAAATGTGGCCCTATGTCCTAGCATCGAAACGGCATAAAATGCATCTCAATCTGATAAATGAAGCTCTAGATATGATCAAAACCAAAAGGTGGCAAAGCTGTCAACTTTGCTCCTTCTCTTTTGCATTCTTTCATTTACTTTCTTTGGTTCGATTCACTTTCCTTAGTTCTAAATAACATTTTCATTCTATTCTTATATCTAGACTTTTGCCCTAAAATATTTGTAGACTTTTCCTTGATTTGCATCAAAGGCCTTGTGAGATTAGAATTAAGTTTGGAGAATTAAAGTTGGTAATGTTGAATGAGATATTGAAGTGAAAATTCTTGTTTCTTATGGATTGGAGATTAGTGAAAGTCTTGTTATATCATGTTTCATCTCAAGATTCGATTAGGTCAAGAAGATGGACTTGTGATTGTTGTGTTGAGGTGAAAATGAGTTTAATTGATGAGTGATCCTTTGTTACACTTGATTGACTTTTTTTTTTTTTTGAAACCGTCACTCATATCTGACGGGCGGGTTTGGTTACCCTTATTATTAATCTCAATTCAATAAAATACAAAAAAGATCCCACATCCTATGTTTTTACTGAAAACCTGAGATTAGGTATTTGAAGCTGTTCCATCCGAATCAATCCCCGTACCCGTCGGGGACAGTCTTCAAGAGAGAGAAATGTACAGGACCGACTGACTCCCAAGAAAGGAAGAGTGTCAGCCACCATATTTGCTTGACAGAAACAATGTCGGAAATTAACCACCAACCCCAAATGTAGGATCTGACGTACTACCGTGCGGATCTTGACTGGGGCAACAATAGAACCCCTGAGCACTGCAACTAATATCTGTGAATCTGATTCAACCTCCAACCCCTCATAACCGAATTACTGACAAAGCTTTAATCCATGAAGCAATGCTTGTGCCTCAACCTATAAAGAGTCTACCCCCCCAAAGGGCTCGGCATAACCAAACACAAGATCGCCTCTCTCATCCCTCAAAATTGCCCTACCACCTCCCTCTAGCAAACGCACTGATCCATCCGTGTTCAACTTAACTCATCCAGCCTGAGGGAGCTACCAGGTCACCCTATTGACCACAATCCGTGGATGCATTGCCGTCAGCGACGATAGGATATCAAACCAGCCCGTACACCCTCTCAACCAGAAAGGAAACCTAACTTTGCAGGCATCCATTATATCGCGCAGAATTGACCAGCAGAGCTGCTGAACTGACACTCTAACTCCCTCAAAACGTGACCTATTCCTTGCCTTCCACAACTGCCAAAGGATAAATGCTGGTAAGACTTGAAACAACCAAGTTAATCCTCTCCCACACGGACGATTCGCCAACCAAAACATCCACCTTGCCCGCACACTTTTTCCCGAGCAGTTGAAACCCAATAACGCCTCAAAAAAATGCCAAGTCGAATCTGCCAGCTCCCAAAGAGAAAATGTGCTCTAAAGTCTCCTGTTGCGACACCCTACAACAGCTACACCTGGATGGCCCATGCACATTGAGCGTAGCCAAAATGTCATCCAAAGGCAATCGCTGAAGGAAGAGACTCCATAGTAAAAAAGAAATCTTTAACGGGATGGAGTTCTGCCAGCACGCCTTGTGCACTAGAGACACCGGTCTCGAATCCCGAACCAATTGAAACCCCGTCTTCAATGTGAAGCAACCCGAGGGGGACAAAGGCCATATCATTGAGTCTGGACCCCTTGATGAAAAAATTGACATCTAGTAAGCCCTAAACACACGTACAAGGCAATGCCATTAACTGCAATGAATCCAAATGGTCCCCTAAGATGAAGTCCGCCAGCCGAGCACTTGAGGAAAAGTGCGAACATTTCCATGCCAAAGGCCCTGCCCCAGTCCAGTTATCCCACCGGAAAAGGACGTTCCCTCCAGAAATCTCCCATGTTACATACTTCTCCATAAGTGATCGAACAGCCAACATTCGACGGCAAACACCAGTCGGCCTAGCCACCATATTTACCTGGTTTGGATGCTCTTCCCCGAAGTATTTGTCCTTCATGAAACACACCCACAGAGACTCTCCTCTTCGAAACAACCACCATAGTTTACATGAGAAGGCTGCAACTACTAATGTCAAGGAATGAAATCCAAGACCACTTTCCTTGACTGGATAGCACATCTGGTGCCACGCCACCCAGTGCCTTCTTTTTTCCCCGTCCGAACCCCCCAAGAGAAAACACGAGCACAGACGTTCAATTTCAGACAACACACTCCTTGGAGGGTCTAACACATCAAGCAAGTGAATTGGCATAGAAGACAAGACATGCTTAATTAACATGACTCTAGCATTTTTCGACAACCATCTACCTTACCAGGAGCTTATCTGAGCTCTAATCTTGTCCAATAACCTCGTAAAGAGTGAGCAAACCTTCCTTCCCACGTACAAAGGACATCCCAGGTACGTGATAGGAAAGGACTTACTAGAGAAGCCCGTCAACCTAGCCACTGCTTCACTCCTACTCTGGGGCGCCCTTCTCCCAACCAAAAAGCAACTCTTCTCGTGATTCACTAACTGTCCCGATACCTGTTGGTAAGATTCCAGAACCCCTAGAACGCATTTCAACGAAGCCTTTCCCCCATTGGAGAAAATTATAACATCATCTGCATAACTTAAGTGAGTTAATGGCAAACACCGGCGCCCAACACAAAATGGCTCAAACTTCGAATTATTAAGCAATAAATTCAGGTTCCGAGACAACACTTCTGTTGCAATAACAAAAAGTGCTGGAGAGAGAGGATCTCCCTGCAGCAATCCACAAGTAGAATGGAAAAAACCGCATGGCTTACCATTAACCAATACCGAGAGAACTAACAGTTGGAAACCAACCGCCAGACCATGTCAATCCACACCTCCCCAAATCCAAATCTTCACAGGACCTTAATTAAGAAAAACCATGAGACCCGATCATACGCCTTGGCCATATCCAGTTTCATGATCACATTTCCTCCTCTCACTTTTTTATCAATCATAGAAATCATCTCCTGAGCCAGCAACACATTATCTGAGATCAATCGACCCTTAACAAAGCCACTCTACTGCGGGGAGATGATCTTAGGAAGAATCCCCTCCAGCCGAAGGGATAAGATTTTTGAAAACACCTTGTTTTTGAAATTACACAAGCTAATTGGGTGAAATTCTGCAAAAGTAGAAGGGTTAGAAGTCTTTGGGATTAATGCAATTAGAGTCGAAGTGACTCCAACCGGCAACTTCCCTCCTGCAAAAAAATCCAAAACTGCCAAGAACAAATCCTCGCCAACTATATTCCAACACGAGGTGAAAAAACGGCCAGTAAATCCATCTGAGCCCGAGCAGCTATCCCCATCCATTAGAAACACTGCCCAACGGACCTCTTCCAATGTCGGTAATCGCTCCAGCTCCTCATTATCAATCTCTGACAGGAGTCTTGGGATTGCCTCCAGGGACCTGTCATCAAGAGAGAGATCCGAACCACCCCCTAACAACCCCTGGAAGAACTGAACCGCCAACTCTTCCACTTGGTAGCCATCCTCAACCCATCTTCCCTTCGAGTCCAAAATGCCATGAATGTAGGACTTAGCTCTTTTTTATCTTACCGAGGCATGAAAATACTTTGAATTCACATCCCCTTCCTTAAGATATTTCAATCAAGCCTTCTGTCTCCAGTAAGCTGATTCCCGTAGCAGCTCTGCCCGTAACCTCCCTTGCCATTCCAACAAATCCGCAGCTGCTTCTTCAGAGGGATGCCATTCCAGCTCCAACTCCTTTTTCTTGACTGTCTCCTCCACCTCCTTGACGCGATCCCGCACATTACCGAACACATCCTTGCTCCAGCTAGACAAAGCAGATTTTACCGCTTTTACCCAAAGAATGCCAATAGGTCTCCCCGGCACACCGCCGACTATGCTCCCTCGGACAACGCAAAGCCAGAGGCACCCACATGTTCAGGAAACGAAAGCTTCTAACCCCCTGGGATTGTCTCAGGGCCGAAGTGACTAGCAAGGGAGAATGGTCAGATGCGTGATGGGCAAGGTGACGAACCGACATACCCACTTCCAGGTCCTGCCATCCCTCATCGACCAGAACCCTATCTAGCGGTCTTCAAATCCGAGCACGCCTTCCTCTATTATTACACCAAGTAAACCTGGAGCTAGAGAAACCCACATCGTCCAAGCCTAACTCATCTATAAAATCAATGAAATCCCTAGCCTTTGCCATTTGAAATGGCCTCCCTCCGCATTTTTCCTCTTGACAAATAATGACGTTAAAATCTCCCATGGAAACCAATGGCAACCCATAATCTTTCAACCCAGCCATATCACTCCACAACTCTTGGCGTGCTCTCCCATCTCAACTGGCATGCACCATTACCTGAATAAACTGACCTTTTAAAGAAGAATAGGACAAACGAATCGCTAAAAATTGAGGCGATTGCATAATTACATTACCCGCAAAACAATCTTAAAACAACACCCACAAGCGACCAGAATCATTAGCCAAAACATAGTCAAAACACAATTTCCGTTGATACAGAGGTAGTTTACCCAATTCAACTAAAGGTTCATAAAGACCTACTAACATGATTTTATGCAATTTAATCAATTTCTTAAGCCGAACTAAAGAAACAAAATTACTAACACCTCTGATGTTCCAAAGTAACGACTTAAACATTGTTACCTTGGCGTGAAGAAGTTATCGATAAAGATCCAATCTTTGTGTTAGACCTACGTTTGGAGACCCGTTCCAGCCCTCAGGATCCTTCAACCCATCAAGCCGCCGCCTAATCAGCTCTAGAGAATCAACCCGACCATCTTGGTCTTTGCGCGGGGATAGACCTAAACCAGCAACTACCCGATTCTGCACCCTACACATTTCTTCCAGACCCTCATCATCCGACCCAACAGCCCCATCCTCCATAACCACTTGATCAGCAAACTGCTCGATCATCCTATCCGCAGCATTCAAAACTGCATGCTCTACCATCTCACGCATATCCCCCTCCTCAACCGGCCAATTTGTAGCAACCTGGGGTGCATTGTCAGCAAGCTGAAATTGGGGAATCTCAGCACCCCCAAGCCCGACCCCCCCAACCTGCTTACCCCCAATCCCCATCAGCTGTACTTCCTGGCTCACCTTGACCTGCTTCATCAACCCAGCAGCACCCTCCAATGCTTTCTTTGCCACAACATCCTCTCCGACACCACATACTTGGGGCCCGGAATCAGTTTGTCGAGCCCGTGTACCCTCCATCTCCTTATTCTCCTGCTGCATATCCCTAACCACGGTTCCCGTCTCTATCGCCAAATGAATCTCCTCACTTGCAACCCAGAGCCACCTCACCGGGCGTCCTGGAAGGTTCCTCAATATTAGCCTCCAACCTCTTCCCCTCCCCAGCCCCCACTCGTGAGGCAGCAGGCTGACAAGTCGGGATCCAACCCAAACCCGAATGCTGTAATTTGCCCTTCCCCAAACCTATTTGTCCTCGGCCCTCTTTGGACATCGTATTGTGCACCACCATCCCATCAGATTTAGCATCACCAAGGTCTTGTCTCCTTAAACCTGGATTTTTCACATGACAGTCCTTCTCCGTGTGACCCTTTTGTGGCAGGTGTGAACAATAGGGGCGTCACCTCTAGTGTTCGCCAAAACCTTCCCATCCCCATGTTAATCCAGACAGAGAGGGATTGCAACAAATCACTTCCACACATACACGCAACATTGGGTCTTGTCAATGAAGCAGTGGCCACATCAACATACAATGGCGTACCTAGGCATGATACAATTTGGAACAAGCATTGCTTGTTAAACAAATGAATCAGTAATTTAGGTAAACTAAACCAAACTAGGACGAGGGAAGATTCACGATCAACATGAAACTTCGTCGTCCATTTGAAAATTGTCATTGGAAAACCACTCACATACCATATACTCCGCGCCCACACATGCAAGAAATCTGCCTCATTTTGCATCTTAATAAGCACATGGCGATAATCTAGATGGCCAATAGATACCTCCTCCTTTAAATCTAGCGATATGAATAACTTGTGAATTTCTTGAAGCTTTGACCGGCCCCTGGAGAACTTACCGACCAAGGTATGATGAAAAGGAGAAGAAATAGCTGCAATATCCGACTACTAGAAGACTACAGCAGGCTCACCCCGATGAGTAGACCGAGCCGCTTGAATCTCCAATGAGGGTTGAGCCGAGCCCTTAAAGAGTTCTGAAAAGGATTTTTTCCGGAAAGATGGCGAGGTGTTATCCACTGCCCCACCACCTGGGGATGGAGGCGACATCGGCTGCCATGGGTGACAAACGAACGAGAAAGAAGAAAAAACCCCAGGAGCAGCAAAACGAGAGAGAAAAGTTACTCCTTGTCTACACTCTTACGTGCAATTATTAGATGTAATCTTGAAACATGGGAGGAGTGTTTACCACATGTTGAGTTTGCGTATAATCGTTCTAATTGACTTATTAATGAGATATGTGGATTTGTAAATGTATGTGAGGAGATTAGTTCTTTGACTTATATGAGATATTATGGATATATGGTCTATATGAGATAAGATGGATAAGTATGATATCTAAAGTGAAATAGATTTTACAGTTGATCATAGTAAGATGTGAAAAGGGATATCTGAAGTTTTTGAATAAATGTTAGAATTCTGAGAGGAAACCTGTGAAACTTTTGGGATAGAAAGGTGAAAGAACTAAGGTATAAGTGAATCCTTTTAGTGAAAGTTCTATGGAAAAATCATAAAGTCAAGGAAATAATTTGAGAAGTAGGAAAAGAGATCCAAAAAGAAGTTTCCAGACTTGTTTCTTGATCAAAGTATGAATTTCGAGGACGAAATTCTTTTAAGGGAGGAAGGATGTGAGGGCCTCGAAATTTTATTCTTTTTCAAAAAAAAATAAAAATAATAAAAATAATAATTTTACTTGATTGCACAAAAAAAATTAGTAGTATATTTGATTTCTCAGTATTTGTTTTACGAATAGTAAGTTTTTAATTTAAGTGCTTGTACGGTTTCCTGTTGGCCAGCGTGAAGTGTTAAAATCCTTAGACGTGATGTGAAGTTAGTTTTAAGATGAAAATCCAGTAAGGGATAATTAGTGAGGTGTGGAATGAGCTTTAAAGAAACCAGAGGGAGTTATAGTGCAAAAAGGAGGAAGTTGTGGATAAGATAAGATTACATTAGATTTCTAACCAATGAAAATTCGACATCTGGCATAAGTGTTGACCAATCCTTTTAATAGCCAAAAGACAAGAATTGGGCTTCATTTCTTCCCATTTCTTCTTTCTTCTATTCGGCCAAGAGAGAGAGAGTAGAGAGGGAAAGCTTCCATTTTCTTCAACTTCCAATCTTCAAGCCAAAACACTTGAGAAAATCACCAAGCTCCCACCTTTCTTCCTCTCCTTGTGGAAGCCGAAGAGAGAGAAGGAGAGAGAGCCGAGAGAGAGAGCTGAGAGAGAGCGCCAAGAGAGAGATAGAGAAAGAGGGAGTGTTCTCAACCTTCAGTTCTTGAAGATTTTGAAGAAATCATTCCATAGGTGAGGAGATCTTGAACCAACTTCGAGGAAATTCGACGGAGAAAGCTTGGGAGGAACTTTTAGAAGGAGTATTACTTGATCTTGCTTGATTTTACTAGATCTCGAGGTATGACATTTAGATCTTGTAGTTTTAGCCTTGATAATGGTAGATCTTCTAGATCTACACTAGATCTATGATTTACTTTTGCTAGAAATTGTTATCTTGAAAAATTGGAGTTGGGCTCTTGAATGCCCAACTTAAGTAGTTGTCTTGAGGTGGCTTCCAGGTAGTGGACTTGAGGAATCTTGTTGTGGTTGTGTTTGTTGATAGGAGATGAAATTATCTTGTGGTCAGAAAGAAAATGTTGAAGAAAATGTTGTAGAAAAATCTTGCTAACTGGCCGAAACTGAGATGGAAATTTTGATTCTTTGATCTTGAAAATTTATGATATTTCTTGACTAGATTTTACCCGAATAAATATGTATTATTTTCACTTATGAGTATATGCTTGATTGGAGTCAAATCTTGAATTTTGAATGGTGAAAAGTTGAGTTTTTTCACTAAGTTTTGGATAAAGGTATCATTTGGGTAGATTTGAGTATTTGAAATATTTTAGCAATTTTCATGATTTTCGTGCATCAAGATTTGGTAAAAAATGTACTAGATACGTGTTAAAATCTTGATTCAAGTATAACTGTTGAGTATGAACCGAAAGCGGTGATTTTAAAGGTGAAAGACCTCACCTGATTTCGTTATCCTAAAAAATGAGAAGTTGCACGTACGGAGTACATCTTTCGAAAATCTTATTTTAAATGATGTGTCGATTTTAAATGGAATCTTTTATGTGGTCTTTCTACTCGAGTTGACTACTTTTCACTCAAGGAAAATTGAAGGAAATTCTAGGAAAATCTTGGTTAAACAAATAACTACGTTATTTTGGTTTAGTTTTGCAAATGGTTGGACCGAAACTTATTCCCTTTCTTTACTTGTTTATAGGAAGTGTGGGCGACTTTGAAACTGAGCCAAACTTGGATTCTGAAGCTTGCTACTTTGGTGAGTTTCCATACATGTATATGATTTGAGATGGCTTATATTTTAGTTAAGTGACGTGTCTTGTAATCTTGGCTTGCTGATCCCTCAAATGGGGGTAGTGTGTACTTTATCGCACTCACTCCTATTTGAATGGTGACATACATAATCTTGTCGTGTTGTAACATGATTGATGTGCGTGTTAAAATTTTGGAAATTCCTGAGCCCTAGGGGTAAGTCGATCTAATCGAGCCGTTGGGTAGGCCCAGGTCGAGGAGATTTGACGAACCATAGGGTTCGTGACGTGACGTGTGCTCTGGATTTGGCGTATGGACTTATCCTTTTTGGAGAGCAATAATCAACTTATGTGTCTAAATGGGAGTAAGTGCTATGCCTATTTGAGCGAGAGTCACCTCTTAGTCCGCCTCCAATGATCAATTTATGTGTCTGAACGGAAGTAAGTGCTACGCCTATCTAGGTTGGAGTTACCTCTTAGTCCGTATCAGTCACCCTTGGTATGCTCGAGCATTACCCTTCGTGCATGTTTGGAGTTCGGGCCCAGTGGGGGTTATGGTGGAGTTAGGAGTAAGTGGAGTTCTGTATGGTATTTTTATGTGAAAGTTGACGGAGTGTCAACTACGTGGAACGTATTCAAGTCTTGTGGAAAATATCTCCTGAGACTCAAGATTCGTGGACCTTGGCTCTTAAGAGCCCCTGTATCCTCTCATGTGCTGTTATTCACTTTTTTTATTTGTGATAACGTATACACTTGACACATGATTATTACTTGTCTTACATGTTTGTATGCCTTTTGGAACTCACTGGGCATTGGCTCATTCTTTTAAATTTGTTTTCCTTAACAAGGACTGAGAACCCGTGAGAAGACATCATTGTCTAGGGTTGGATTCTACTTTTGTATTCTTGATTTGTTGTATTGGATCTTGGAACCTTAGACTTTATGTTTAGGATTTGTAATTTCAGCTTTTGGATGTATATTTCGTACTTGGAATTTATTTTGGGAATGTAAGTTGGACTTTTAGTTTCATTAAGTAGTTGGTTTGCAAGGTGAAGTTAGTTATGTTGGGAATGATATCTTGGGTTGAAATTGTTATTGAAGTTAATTGAGCGGGTGAGTCCCGACGAGAGTTGGGCAGGTGATCCGCCGAACCCTTTGGTTCACCTTAGAGGGAGGTGGGGCTGTCACAAATGTTAGATCACAACTTTTCATTGATGAAACAACATTTTGAGATAATCACAACTAATGGTACCAGTCAATTATGATTGTAATAGCAAAAGTGTCAAAAAAAAATAGCAAAAGTGTCATATAACTTGCTCAAGAAATAATTCACTCAACCGTGAAAATCTCACATAACCATCATAGAAAGTTCATCCGTCCTTACGTATACAAACTAGCTGTGACGACCCCACCTCCCCCAGGGTGTATCAAAGGGTTTAGCGGGCCGCCTGCCCAACTCTCGCCAGGACTCACTTACTAAGATTGACTAACAATCCTTTAAAATAATAGAACAATTCCAAGCCAACGACACTTAAGTATAACTATTTCAACTTACAACCCAATTCTTTAAAATTACAAGTTTTGGCACTTGAATTGCAATCAAGCTTTCACCTTAAAATTTCCAAAATACAAAGTTCAGTATTCTATCACAAAGACAAAAATCACTTCCAAGTACATCTCAAGTACTTACTTATAAAATTCAATTATCTTAAACATGTATGCTATGGGATACACAAAAGATCTTTCAGACTAGATCCACCAAGAACCTTTACTTCAAGTCCCTGATAAGGAATAACAAAGGTAATGGGGTGAGCAAGGCTCAGTGAGAGTCAAAAAAATCATGCAAGCAATTAAGAGCAAGTTACAACAAGACTAATAACAAGAAGGTTCAATCACTTCTAAGAGTGCAAGAAAACACATTCAATAGGATACGGGAGCCCTCAGGGGCCAAATCACATTCCAACTTTTCACACGATCATGTAAGTCAAGATTCAATCATTGACACTCTGTCAACCAAGCAAATATCAAGTCCATAGAATCTCTACTAAACGTTCAATCTTCGTCCACCATTTCTCCCCCTATCGGGCCCGAACATCAAATAAGGATGGTAATACTCGAGTATACCGAACAAGCAATCGACGAGACATAATCCAATTGATTTTCATGCATGAGTCCCAATGGATACCAATCTCTTTAGCCAAGCCCTTGCCGACCCAAGTCGATTGGTTCACCAAAAGGGTTTTAGGATCCCAAGAGCACAAGTGAGTCGAGGAGTCAACGCTCCACTCGACAATTCAATCACAAGCACAAATAGGTCGAGGAATCAATGCTCCACTCGACTTTTCAAACACAAGCACGAATATTTAAACAAGTGGATCAAGTGTATTCAGTGATCATCAAGTCAAATAGGAGAGATGGAGTGCAATAAAGTATACACTTGCCTCGACAATTTCCTTCATATTCAAGTACTTAAACATGTCACATCATGTTGCAATCAATAATTCAACAAGTCATGCACATGACACTCGTCAAGAGATAATTAAATGAGTAAGCTTTTACTCTTCCAAAAGCCGGATCACCCTCGTAGGTATCCTAAACACCTGAGGTCAAGAGTTCTAGAGACCTTAATTAAAGCTCTAATATAGGACAAGGTTAAATCCAAAAGTAAGAAGTTCACTAGGATGCTCTAGTCAATAACTCAAGGAAAAGATAACTAAAACAGCTAGTAGTTAAATCTTTTCCAGCAAAAGCAAAATGAGAAAACTTATCACTTTCATTGCTTTAAAGTTCAAGTTTTGGCTCAACTTGACATATTTTAAAAGACAAATGTCACAACTTGGAAACCATATCACAAATTCAGATTTCAAGTGCACAATATTTCTCAATTCAAAATCAAGGTTTCTAATTTAAATCAAAGGAAACATCAAGTGCATGCTCAGTAAGGGTTTGAGTGTAATTTAAACTAAGAAAAAGGAATGGCATCAAGAAAAGTGAAGAAAGGAAATACTAAAGAAAAGAGGCATAGATGATACAGCTTTGTCACCCCTCTGTTTTTTGATCAAACTGGAGCTATACTTATTAGATTGAGACAATTTTATGCCGTTCAAAGGTAAGACATAGACCTACAATTTATATGAGACTTTGAAACTCAGTTCATGCATTTTCATGATCAAAAATCACAATTACAGGCAAAATAAACTGTCGGGTTAAAATAGCATTTCGGACAGCTTTAAGAAAGACTATAACTCAATGTAGGAAAATATAAATTGAGTGCCGTTAGCGGCATTTAAAAAATAGACGATTTCAATGATATAAAATTAAAGTTTTAGTTCTCCTATAAATGCCAAAAGTTCAGAATTTGGCTGAAAATGAAGACTATCAGTTGAAACAGGGTAATGGAGCAGTTAGGAGTATTTTGGTCATTTCACAAGCTACAGTGCTCCGATTGCTCTGAAATTTTATGAGTAGAGATTTAACTCAATTCCCTAAAATGTTCATGTTTTGAGAAAGAATAGTTTAGCCTTTATGATGGACAAATTCGCTGGTTAACTTGGTATTTTTCGACCAGCTTAGTAGTTTGAGCAAAATTTTTCTTTCCCACTTTTCACCAATTAAATCCAACCAAGAAGCATTATATCTATATGGAATCCATAATACACATAATCCAATATCTAGCAAGTCATGTTATGCCATAATCTCCCAAAAATTCCAACAACAAGATCATATAAAAGCTCCTCAAGTTACACTACAAGAAAAATTAGCAACTATGACAACAAATGTTGTCACAAGAATTAACAAGTCGTCACTAATTATTATCAGTGACAACTTAGGAGTCACCACTGAGTCGTCACTAAAGGCTTGTCGGTAAAAGTAGACAGTGTCAACGCAGAAGTCGTCACTAAATATGGAGCATTTGTGATGACAAATGTCGCCACTAAATTTTATTATATAGTGACGACATTATTTATGTCATAGATACTATATCAGATGTTGTCACTGTTGAGTGCCTGATGTTGTCACAGGTAGCTTGTTTCAGTGACAACCATGTCACCACTAGTGCTATACTATTCAGTGACAACGCTTTGTTGTCACATTCCTGCTGTAAATGTAGTGACAACATGATTGTCAATGTACTCTCATTCTGTGACAAAATTTTTTCAGCATTTGTTATTATTATTTGAGCAATCAGTGACAAGCTAGCACTTATTTTGATGTTATCACTAAACTTTAATCTGTATATGGTAGAATCATTCAATTCCCTAAAATTACATGGCTTGTATCTCAAATGAATTGCAATATTGGTAATAGCAAAATGCATCAAAATTAGCATCCTGTGACAACCAAAAGTAGATAAAGCAGCATAAGCATTACACCAATTGACAAATAGATATAGAATGTCAAGCTAGTATCAAGCAATATATATCTAGATTAATCCAAAGTAGTATCTTGTACAATGCTTGTTCCAAAACATAGGTAGTTTAAGAGTAACGAACATAGATCCAAAATATATAAGCCATAGCCAAAATAAACATCTCATGTGCAAAAGGGGCTCTGGGTTCATCATTCTTCTTTAACCTTGGTCATATGGCAGCCTTGCAATCAAAATGCTTGAATCGACAACATTTCTGCACCATAAATACCAGGATTTAATAAGAGACAAATAACCAAGATAAATACAAAAGTATAAATCTGTCCAAGAAATAGTTTGGAAGCACGAATGAAGTTCGGACTCAAGAAAAGTAGTTTACGACACCAAATGAACATGGGCGTGGACTTAGAGCTGTGGATCTAGCACATATCATCCATCAAAATATTTTTCCTTCTAAGAAAGTTCTACTAAAGCATCAAACTCAAAAGTAGTCGTCCTTCTTATAGTTTAGCAGTTGATAAAAAGAGGGAAAATCACAAGGTCTATGATGCAATTGTTTTGTAGGGCATCTTGGAGAACTCTTTTAAAAAATGACTACAAATCTCAATCGGTCTAGTTTCACCTCATCTTTTCTCTTCTTTTTTTGCCTGATGTTTGCAGATTGAAGAACCTCAAGGCTACCAAGGAACACAGCCTAGAACAGAAGATCTTGTGAATTTTGCATATTGACCACCATCTCACAGGGATCAGAATCAAATTTGGTTATTGTCTCACTGCTGATGTTTGAAAATAACAGTCCTTGTATAATTTACCTCAAATAGAAGAATTGCTTCCTTAGCTTAGACATTAGGATAAACAAGATCTAGCAAATACACAATATCCCTCTTTATTGAAAGGCTCTACTGTGGTCCATCAACAAGTTTAAGGGAAAAAGAAAAACAAAAGAAGACAATATAAACTTCTCCACGGTTGTCGCTCCACAATGTTTCTCCATTCTATCACCAGAAAAGGTCTCAAGTACTCAACACAAAAATATTAATTATGCCCTTGCTGGTTCTAGAAATTGGAGATAAAGTTTGCTGAACATGAATTATAAGATAAGGGAGGAAAAACAAAGAAGAAGAAAATTGATGGTGAAGGCAGCATTAAGGTGATACTCAAAATTAATTAGTGAGCTTGCCAAATGCAAGTGGTGGGTTTTACTTGTTGTCTATTACCTTAAGATACATGTTACTCCACAGGTGAAAGCAGTCATGCTATGAAAATCATGAACCATCCCTACAAAAGAGATCCTGAAGAAAACTCAAGTAGGGATTGTGCAAAATACCAGCAGTTGATGAAATCACCTTTACCAAGGTCACATACTTTTGCGGGATATTATGAATTATGACGAGATACAAATACATCAGCAGGTACTACAAACTAAAATGAGTATCTTGATTCTCACAATTTTAGCTATTTAATCAGTGCAAGCCTACATGTTCGTCGTAATTGATAGAAAGGAGAAACACTGAAAATCCAGCTTACACAGGGGAGGCAGCGAATGCCGAGGTTCTTGGGCGGTGGAGTAATTTTGATGACACAGTCTACAAACACAATTGTAAATGTTCGTTATAGCATCACAAAATGTAACTGGAAAAGCCCAACAAGTTCAACGTGCAAATATCATCCACTAATAGACTTAAAAACAAGGCTTAAATAAACATTACCATATCTGAAGGCCAACTACAGCCTAACATAGGATACCAAGTCCAAAGCAAGACAAGTTTACGAAATGAAATCTGCCAGACATGAGCTGAAATGCTACATCCTTATGCTGAAATAACAATAGTTTCCCAATTCTATTAGACAAGGGTCAAAAGTGAAACAGAAACCACAAGGACAGGGGTCAAATTACAAGCAGAAACAGTAGCAGCATTTAAAGTTCTCATAAGTCAACAAAACCAAAATGGCTTTTTGGCCATTTTGTCATCCTACCAAAAGGCAAATTGTGGTGAAGCACTAATTGTGCATGCAAATCGACTAGAAAAAGAAATCGCTTTTATCTCTATTGAGTTATATGGTAGACATCCACAATGAAAAGGAATATTATTCTTTTAGCTTAGGCATGTAAATTAGAAGAATGTATAGCACTTACCAACTGTTTTCATTGCCTGGCATCTGCAGTCCAAACTTTGTACTCAATGCTTCAAGAAGACTGGTTGCATGCCTTTGTTGATTCTCAAGCTTCTCCATCAACTTTTGTTGGGCTTGAAGTTGCACTTCCAATTCAGCAGATCTTTTTTCAGCTTCTTCAGAACGTTTCTCAGCTTGTTCGGAACGTTTCTCAGCTTGTTCTGCTCTTATCTTGAGAGATTCCATCTCTGCAATTTGTTCAACCATCATAGTTGTCCTTGAAGCACCACGACCACGAACATGTCCAGGTATACGGCCAAGTACTTCAATGCATATATCTTCTTCAGTCCTATAAGAACCATTTTCTTGAGATTCAACCAAGAGCCCCTTCAACTTACTCTAGATTAGTGGAATTAGATTGTTAGTCATATATGCGAGTTATGACAGAATGGAGCTTGTAAAAGATTTGTAAAAATAAACATAATGAAACTTACTGAGGTAGTTGCTGACTCCTCATCAACCATGCCATTTTTCTTCCTACTAAAATGAGTCATATCATACAACTCTATAGGTCCAACTCTCCTTCCTTCTTTTGCTTCCTATTAAGAATAAAAGGTTAGAAATCTAATAGCAAATAAGAAAAATAGAGGCAGAACTTTACCCGTTCAGCCTTATGACGCAGAAAAGATTTAGTTCCAGCCGAATGAGAAGTTTTTTGCTTTCCCCTGTTTATAATATTTCGTCTACTTATGGCCTACACATAGCAGATGTCATATTGTTCAGTAAATGAAGAAAAATAGTCAGGTATGAATCAAGATAAAATTCGTATGAATTATAGGTTAATGTACCTGAAACTCTTGACTACAGAAGTAATCGCAGAGATAAATCCAATCAGCTTTGTCCATTCTTGGTGGACAATTTGAAAGTGCTTCTTCCTTTCTCTTGTATTTCTTAAAATACTTGTGAAAGTTATAGCGCCTATTTCGATATTGCACATTCAATTGCTTGAGCAATGCTAGTTTAACATGATCTCTCTCATCATGAATAAAGCTATTTTGTATATAGAAGCATATTTGAGAAGTAACCAACTAGGCTAAACAAATTTATTTATTTACTCACAAGAAGAAGTTAACATACATTTGTCAGTTTCAGCATTCCTTCTCGTTCAGATTCAGGAAGTTTCGACCATTTCGGAGCTTTCCACTTGCCAAAGTTTCGAATCACACAAGTTGCTTCTGATATATACTCCTGAGCACCTTCTCCAATCAATCTGCCACTTGTTTTTGAAACATGAACGTTAACCTTTTGGCCAGCCTTTTTCTTCTTAGACAGGGCAATATTACGGGTGGATCCTCTTGTCCTCTTCATTGTTCCACTGCCTAAGAAGCAAAAAATGTAAAATTTGTCAGTGTAATGGCTATTTGAATATTAGACTACTAAAACATGCTATAAATAAGTGAACCAAAGTCTGACCACTTTCACCATTTTCATTTTCAAGGTTTTGAATGTCATCACTATCATTACTGCCACAATGGTTAGAGTGGTCAGATCTGATAGGTTGTGAGGTAGGTGTACGAGCAGCTTCATTTTCAGCATTTGTAGGTGATATTAGCCTATCCCTTGAGTGCCGTGTCACAGCTCCATTGGTAGGAGTATTGGATTTCTATAATCCAACAATGATGTCCATATAAGACTCAAAATCAGAATATATAAACATATTAAACAAATTTGAAGTTTAAATGTCATAGACTAGTGCTGCGATACTCAAACACCATCCTCAGTTTCAGCAAATAAACGTAATTGTATTGTTCTTCTTTGTCCTGAACCACATCGGATCCTATACTTCCGATACAATTCCCTTTGATGCAACTGCTTGTGATATCCAAGTTCAAAAAAAAAATTCCCTTAAGAGTAGACATGTTCAATTGACACAGTTCATTCTTTAACTTCATGCACAGTAACTGGGTAGCATCGAGTTCAGCCTGCAATGGGGCACCTGGTGCTGCACCAGTAGATGACGGTCCTGATCTAGATGTTGTATTGCTAGACAAATTAGTTTTTGCTGAGCCAAATTGCTACAATGATAAGAGAAAATAAATATTCATTAATAGTATGCCTATGAAGATAATTAGAAGTATGTTTAAACTATATTTTTAATACCTGATCAGTTGCATTAGACCTCGATTGTTGTGGACCAAATGGCATTATCATTCCACTAGATCGCGTAGGGACAGATCCCTTTTTACCAGGTCCAGCCATCTGCAATAGCATCACTCAAAAACATCAGCAATTAGAACACTTAGAAAAAAATCATGTGCTCTCCCTAAAACTACTGGGTGATACATAACAACAATTAGAACACATGGAAAATCAACAAGCAATCAGTGATACTAGATCATGCAAAAAAATATGACAAACCTGCAACTATGAATGAAAAACATCTTGAGTACAATGTCTACATGCAATACATATTCAATCAGAATCATAGTCATCACTTTGAGACATTTGTTCTGTTTCATCATCAGTACCATAACATTGCTCAATATCATCATCATCAATGAAGTTATCATCCATCTTCCATGCACAATTAGCTAAATTTTTGGAAATTAAAAGATTAGCTTCAATCCTTTCATCTGCTGCATCTTCTCGCGTTAACGAATGCAATTCATCAGTTTCTTGCACACCAATCAAATCTTCAACAGCATCTTCTTGATAAGCATCGTCATCATCTTCCAGCTGATCTTCACTTTTCTCAATAACATCATATGATGCACGAGGACTGATCATGTCTACGATATGCCAATGACCACCAAGTTTCATGTCCTTGAGATAATATACTTGCTGCACTTGGGATGCTAATACATAAGGCTGGTCAGTGTACCATTTCCTTGACATATTAATGCTAGTGATGTTCCACTGTTTGTCAAATCTGATTCCGGAACTATTTTTCAAATCCCACCACTCGCATTTCAACAAAATTACTCGGTTTTGAGTAAATGGATATTCAACCTCTAGGACATCAGTGACTACACCATAAAATTTTATTTCACCATTATCATGCTCTCCCTTCACCATAACTCCACTGTTTTGTGTTTTTCTATCTTTCTCCCTGTCTTTGGTATGGAACCTATACCCGTTTACATTACAACCACAGTATCTATTGACTCGGAAATCTGGTCCTTTTGCCAATGACAAAAGCTCATCACTACAGGCCCCAATTGCATGTGATTGGAAAACCTACATCAAATAACAATCATCTAGACATTTATAACCAAATTTAGACTCAAATGAGGGTTGACATATTTCAGGTATGCTAGTTATTTACTTACATGTTCTTCAAACCATTTAGGAAACTCTTAATCTTGTAGCTGTTGGATATTTGGCACATTTTGCTTTTCAAGAATGCTTTTATGTTCCCTATACGAATAGTAGTAATTCAGTAGGCATAGCAGGTGGTTGAAGGGTATGAAGTCAAAACATAAAAACTTGGTATATGTCAGCAAATGAATGGTTTATACCTTAAGTACTCTTCTATTTCATCACAATTTTTCAGGACGAATAGGTGAACCTTTTTCAGTTCAGAATCATCTAAGCAATCAAATGTCGTTGCACCAAAAGGTCGAGCCATACTAGAAAGTACAGATAATTCCCTTGACGCTTCAACTCTCTCTGAATTTCGTTCCATTGAATTAAATCTTGTAGGAACATTGCGTAGGTACTTTGAGATGAATGTTAGACATTCATCATCTAGGTAGTGCTTGGCAATACATCCTTCTGGATGAGGTCTATTACGCACATATCCTTTGTATTGTCCCATTTTCCTAGGTGTGTCAAATGAAGTCAACAAACAATATTAAAACTTAGATTACAGAAAATAATAAGATCAACATAATTTAACATGGAAAATGAATGATTGGAACATTTGTTTACCTCTCAAATGGAAACATCCATCGGTATTGGACTGGACTAGCAATCTTCGCTTCAGCAGGTAAATGGACCATTAAATGGACCATTATGTCAAAAAAAAATGGAGGAAATATTTTTTCAAGCTTACATAGTATTAGAGCAATGCTCTTCTCCTGTGATTCCAACTCATCCATGTGAAGAGTTCTACAGCAACTTTTTCTAAAAAAATTACTCAGTTCTACTAATACTTGTGATACTTCCTTTGGCAGCATTCCTCTTATTGCTAGTGGAAGTAATCGCTGTAAGAATACATGGTAATCATGGCTCTTCATACCTACTGAACTGTCTTTACGCATCGAGAGATATTTGAGGTGAATCCATCTGGAAATTTTATTGAGCTTAAAAATTGGCACAATTTTTTCTTCTCCTCACGTGATAAAGTATAGCAAGCTGCTGGCACTATATACGAATCACCATCTTTTTTTAGATGCAAATCTTCCCTTATGCCCATTTCCTCCAAATCTCTCATAGCATTCCCAGTGTTCTTGTTTTTCTCACCAGTACTCATTAGTGTTGCCAATAAACTTTCAGACACATTCTTCACAACATGCATGACATCCAAATTGTGTCGGATTCTATTGGTGCTCCAATAATATGGCAGTTTAAAAAAAATGCTCATTTTCATCCAATTTATGCCACTCTCCCGACGTTTTCTTTTCTTTTGTTTCAACACATCGGGTGCCTTACCAAATTCTACTTGATCGATGTCCCGAAGTTGCTGCAATATTTCTTCCCCTAATAAATTCTAAATAGGCAGTCTAAAACCTTTCTCACCATTAAATACCTTTTTTTCCCTCCTCCATTTATGATCAAGGGGCAAAAATCGACGATGCCCCATGTAACAAAGTTTATTTCCATGTTTTAAATAAACACTACTTGTGTCGTATAAACAAATAGGGCATGCATTATACCCTTTTGTACTCCATCCCGACAAATAAGCATAAGCTGGAAAATCACTAATTGTCCAAAGAAGTGCTGCACGTAATATGAACATCTCTCCACTTGACGCATCATATGTCTTGACACCCAAGAGCCATAACTCATTCAACTCATGAATAAGAGGTTGGAAAAAAATGTCCATGTCATTTCCAGGACATTTAGGACCAGGAATAAGCATTGACAATAGAAAAAAAGGATCTTTCAAACACTTCCAAGGTGGCAAGTTATAAGGCACAAGTATCACAGGCCATATACTATACGTACTGCTCATATTTCCAAAGGGATTGAAACCATCACTCGCAAGTCCCAACCTCACATTTCGTGGATCTGCAGCAAAAGATTCATGAGTTCTATTGAAATCCTTCCAAGCTATTGAATCAGCCGAGTGAGTCATTTTGTTGTCATCATCTACTCGTCTATCCTTATGCCACCTCATATCTTGTGCAATCTCTTTATTTACAAAGAGTCGTTGCAGTCTTGGTTTTAATGGAAAATATCGCATCACCTTTCTAGGAATTTTGGACCCGAGAGACTTATATCTTGGAGCTTTACATTTTTCATTCGGACAATGATCAAGGCTTTCATTTTCTTTCCAATAAAGTGCACAATCATTTTCACACACATGTATTTTTTCACACTTGAGTCCTAATTCTCGAATGAAATTTTTAGCCTCATAATAGGAAGTAGGAATTGATGCCACAGGAAAGACCTGACTGAGAAATTTGAGCAACATATCAATGGATTTGCAAGTCCACTGATTCAATGTTTTCAAATGGATAATGTGGACATTGAATGACAGTTTTGAGTAACGCTCACAGCCTGGATAAAGGTTTTGTTGAGCTTCGGATAACAGTCTAAGAAATCTGCTTGCTTCTCCTTCTAATTTTTGCCTATCATCCCTATTCTCCCAAATTCGTCCAATCCTCACCAAATTTTGCAGCTCCAACATCACTTAACATTTCCTGGACATCATCACAATCACTATATTCCTCATTTATATCTAATTCATCACTATCATCATCATCATCAAATTCATCTAAACTCTCACCATGATAAACCCACCTGATATAACTTTCCACTATTCCATTACAACTGAGATGTTCATTCATCACTTCCATGGTTTAGGAATCAAAGTTATTGCATAAGGTACAAGGACAAGGGAGTTCACAATAGGGATCCTTGCCTAAATAAGCATATTCGATAAATTCTTGAACACCATCTAAATACTTGCTGTCTAAATAGTCTTTTATTTGCATCCAACTCTTATCCATGTTAGTGCAGCCTTTACCTAAGTTACAGAAAAAACATACCCTAATTATAATAAAGAAATAGATAATTTCTACAAAAAAAGAATCATAACAAGTAAATGGACAGAAACTCCATTAAAATCAACCGATCCATAATAGCAAATAAATTAGCCTTATTACTATACTATGACTCATGAAATATAGAATGGTAGCTAACCTTACATATTTTACCTAAGAACAAGTGCATACATGTCATGTGAAATAATCCCAAACAGCAAAATCTAGCTTGATAGGATAAGGCATGACATAACGTGCATGTACATATCACAAATAATAAAGTGCCCTTTCATGTTCATTTTGCATTTTTGAAACTAAAATGTGACATTTACAAATAATTAACTCATATTACAGGCACTTATCACAATATATCGTATGGACTATAATTATTTGTGAAGCTTGTCATGTCGAAGGAAATGCAACATTGAAAAAAATTACCAAAGGAAATGAAAAATGAAATAGACAGTGTAACTTACCAGTGAGTGAAAGCTTGTGGTTGATTAATCGTGAGCTTAATCGCAGAACCTATATTACTGCAATTCAACATAGCACTTGATTAATCAATGAATCCATAACACTTAAAGCCACAAAAAATCCAAAATACAACATGCAGAGCGGTGCCTTAGCAGACAAACAAGAATACTGCAATCCATAAGCACCTAACGTGTACCTATATCTAAGTCTTTCAAGCATCCCCGTATTTTAGTGTTAGAAAATTGATAAATTGGACACCTAGACATGCTCCCATATTTGACACCTGTACCTAGGTCCATGTAACATCAGGATTGGAGGGGCTGGAGAGACGGACAGATTTGTCATTCAAAACCCAGTAATTTCAAGATTCAATAAGAGGTCGATCTGCTTTCTAGTACCCCAAGTATTCAGCCCTTTCATAAATAATTGCATGTGGTGCAATGAGGCAATCCACGACTTTCATTGCCTTTAGAGTAAATCGGGTTGAAATATTGAATTACGTAAAGAATCACTGCAAAAATGCTCTTGCACTTAATCTTGTAACACTCTTTATGCATAACGGATGAATTCTTAGACAATTTTCGAGGTTTCTAACAAATTTTATTCTGCACGTTTAACTGCTGCGTAAGTTCAATCACATCTATGAAAGCACACTGAGGTTTAGTACCTGCAGGTTCCATGGATATCATATTCATTGATCCACTAATATTACCCAGAACATTAATATCAAATTGATGCTAAAATGCATATGCAAGGATTAAAAAGTTGCAGATTGCTCCAAAAAAAGGGGGGAAAAGAAAAAAAAAAGGTTGCAGATCTCCCTTTTCAAATAATATATCCTGATTGACAAGGAGAAATATTTTTAGTTTCACTGTTTAATTTTTTTTAAATGGAGAAGTACAATTGGGAAGACTAATCAGAGTTGGATAACTCTAAGATTAGATGACCCTTTCCTCCCTATAGAGCAGGTCAAAACGGATAAGAAAAACTAAAAGCAGATAACAAAAGGAGTAGATTAAGAGACATCATCTAAAGCGATGTTCAATTGGGTTAGACACCTGCCTAACATCAGGATGTTGGTTTTAAAACATAATAAATACATGCAATGATGAGAGTGTTGCTTGCTAATCCTACCAACTAATTATCTCAGGCTCTTTCTACCTTTAACTCAGTTTTCACATTAGAAGGCACATATAAACCAACTTACAACTGTACATACATTAGAAGGTGTTTGAAATTCAGACATGAAACCTGAAACATAGCTACAGCCCTGATGCTTTCTTTAGTCACTTATGCCTAGTAATAATATGATGGCTTCTGGAATAATCTCAGAGCTCGGAATATATATGTATATATATATATATATATATATATATCCCCACTCACCCAAACATTTGCTTCTTGAGGACAACCTAAATGTGAATTCCAGAAAAGGGTGAATTCTAGAAAGTAAGAATTGCCTTCTTACTTTCTACAGCCAACGTGATTAAAAGGAAACATCCCAGAAAAGAAGAAGAAGGAACATGGGCAATGGGAGTCATACAAATCAAATAGAAGCATTTGGATCAATAGAAATTTGAAGAGTGCACGCCTCTTGTAAAGTGAATTCCATCTTCCACAAAAAAAAAAAAAACAGTAATATGGAAAGATGATCCTTGAAAGCAGATCATGCATGTCATTGAATGTAATAGGGTATGTCACTGCAGATGCCCAGAGACTTGGATATCTGTATTCAGGTTACATTACCAGATCTTAATTCACCAAAGCTACTCCAAGTCATTAAGCATGAATCATCCATTTTAGCCTATGCGTTTGGTCCCTGATCTGAACTGATGAGATCTTCTATCCTTGAGAAGCCATGGCTTGTAGAAGCATCTCACGAACGGCTGGAAATCAATCTAGCACAGAGCAAATATTACAAAATCTACAAAGAACTCTTTTAAGTAATTACTTATTTTACTACCCCTTGTAAAACATACACTCTACTCTTACAATGGGTTTCCTGTAGAAATCATATGCCAAATAAAGGCCGCCAACTGGGAAAAATGGCGCCATGCTACACAAGAAAGAACTAAGCAAGACTACAAAGTTAATCTTCATTTCTATAATATACAAAAGAAAGAACAATATCAAGCGCAGCTAATCTGCAATTCTCTCAAACCTAAGACTGCCTTCATCCAAGATGGTATGCATACCATCTCAGGCATGCAAGAAGCCTTGCTCCAACTTGCCACAACCTCACGGAAGGAAGAGTAGAGTGTGAATTTATGATAAAGCTAAAATTCAGCTTCTGAAGGCAATGGCAAGGCAAGAACACACGATCATCACCAGCCCATCGCCCTCTCCGACCTTTTGTTTTAGCTCTCATCTCCAGTGTCATTGCTCATGGATGGCTTACTCTGCTTGACCAGCCAGCCTTTCCATTTTTTATCCCATCCCATCATAGCAAACTTGGCCTTAAAAAAAGGGTGATCCTACTTCACTTGAAAATACAGGAACAAGTGCATAAAACAGCATCTAAGAAAAAACGAAATGTGATCAGGTGGACGAGGAGAAAGATGAGGGTATACACCTATGAAAATCTGAGGACCCCAAGTATGAATGGCGGTGGGCCGAGCCCCGCCAACTGACCGTCCCCTTTCCTCGCCTTAACCAACCCAGCTCTAGGCTTTTCTTTTTCTCAAAAATCATTATCGTTAACTATTTTTTTTACCTCTTTAGCTCAGATTCCAGTATTTTCCAGACAAATTTAATGTTCAAAGCGCACAAAAACTTGGTCAATGACATTTGGGGAGAGCTGAAATAGAGTAAGAATAAGTGAAATTTACCTCTTTCTTGTAGTTTGCACAGAGGAGACACCAAATCTGTAGCGATTCTTCCAGATTGAAGCCAGGAGCGAAGTGTTTATGGGAGCAAAAGAGGTAAGAAAGAAGGGAGCTAAGTGTTTAGGAGAGTGAAAGAGTGAGAAGGCATTCTGGTCTTCTTTTTTACTTTTCAGCGCTATTTCTCACTCTCCCGACGAGTGAGAGTAGACTTGTCCAAATTTTCACTTACACTTGAATGCCTCCAAACCATTTTCAATTCCCGCTTATGTCTTTCCTTCATTTTGAGCAAGAAAATGTTTTCCAATTACAAAAGTTTTATTTTTTTCTTTCTATTTTCAATTAATGGGTTTTTTCTTTTCTTTGTTTTAACTTAAATGTTTTGAACAACTATGCTAGATCTTCAATATTTTCTTTGTTACAAAAATTTTTTATTACAAGTTAGAATAATTTTAATTCATAATACTACTAAATCGTTTGTTAAATTTCTAATGATTCGTTTAAGTTGCTAATTATATTGTTAGTAAGTAAACAATTGTACTTTTAAATCTATATATTAGACACAGTTATGCATTACAATTGAATAATATTATTCTTCATTTATTTTTAAAGTAAACATATCAAAATTTCACATAAATTGACAAATATTATTGTACAGTAAATAAAAAAATTTCTAAGACATATTATGCCCTATAAATTAATCTAGGACAATTAAGTCAAATTTGTATTTACTATATTCCATCCTAACATCTAAATATTGACTATACCAAATATTAAAAATTGAGTAAATATTTCATTCTGATCTGTCTTCCAAACCCTACAATGATAAATCTTTTTCCTCTACTCATTCTGGGTAGAAATGTATTTGGATGAAAAAGCTTTTTTATTCTTAACATTCCTATGTACCAAATAGGGGTAAAAATAAAAAGCATGTTTTAGTTGATAATATACTTTTTCTTTTTACATGTAAATAATTGCTTCAACTAATAAAATGACCAATATTAATGGAAAAGTAATTTGTATAAAATTGAAAAAGGTTCTGTGACAACCAAAGTTGTCACTGTCTTGTGGGAGGTGTTTTAGTGACAACAACTAGAGAGTTGTCAGAAAAAGGGAAGATTCAGTGACGACATTCCCCACTGCCAGTACTTTGAAATTCCAAATCATTTGCCCGCCTTGGCGGGAAACAGTCAGTGATAACATTTCCTTGTTGTCACTGAAGACTTAGCTCCCGGGAAACAAACTGTCACAAGTCATGTGGTTGTCACTGAAATAGTTATTCTGTGATAAGATTTCTGTTGTCACTAAAAAATATCGTCACTAACGACCTTTTTTCTTGTAGTGTTATCTACCTAATAAATCCATCTCAAGACATCTACCTAGTTTGGGTTTCATTTAACCCATCAACCAATCTTTCATAATTTGACCTAAACAAGAATTTCGAAATTTACCTCTTCTCAAGCCAAACCCTAAAGAAGATAGCACAAGATCCTTCCAAATTGCTCCAAGAATCAAACTTCCTCCAAGCTTCTAGCAATGATCAAGGTAGAATGGAGTTTAAATGGTGAAAGTACAAGATTTTTCGCTAAGAAAATGAAAGTTCTCCAACCCCTAAAGAGAGAGAGTGTGAGTGACCAGCCAAAACAAGAGGAAAGAGAGGAGAGAGAAGTGAAATGGAAAAGTGAGAAGAATGAAAAGAAATAATGGAAAGAAAAGGAAGAGTGATTGGTGGTCTTTGAGCTCAAAAGTCAACTTGACAAAACAACCCTATGAAGCAGCAAGATCGGCTTTCTTCTATTCTCTCTCTTATCTCTCCTTGTCGGGCTAGGGTTAAATCTCTGATGGCGGCTTCGGCTGCCCTTCAACCGATGGTTGGAGGGCATCTTGCTTCTGCGTCTCCGGCTCAACCTTCTTTCCAAACGAAATCTTTTTCTTCCTTAATGCAACTCCTATAGCTGCGGAACAAACCACTAAACGGGGTGAACCTGTGAGAGCCCTAAAATATATATATATATATATAATAATAATAATAAAATTCATGCATATATTACCCTTTAATTTATTCAAGTGCATATAAATTTCTTTAGTGCATTTGTGGCATGTTTTCACTAAGTGCATTCTTCATTGGTTGATTAAATGAATTTTCAAAAATTCCATTTTAGAATTAGTGAGCATTTCTTGCATGGCTTAATTGCTAAGAAAATAGGGTATGTTGGTGTTAATTGGAGACCAAATCAAATTAGAGGAGTTAGAAAGCAATTAAGTGAGATTTTGTTAGCTAATGGCCAAGAAGTCGCCACTTGTCACCCTAGCATTTAAACCTTGACTTGATGACTTCTTTTCCCTCCAACTTATCTCTTAAAAACACACATTTTCTTCATCTTTTCCTTGGTGGTGGCCGAACCTAAGAGAGGAGAAAAGAGAGGAGATTTCATCCAAAAATCAACCAATATCTTGCTTAGTTTATTAGGAAATCAAGAGAGGAAATTGGTAGCACCCTAAACCATCAAACCTCAAGCTTAGTAGGGTAAAGATTTTGGTTATGTGAAGAGTTACTTCTTTGGCTTGATAAGGTATTTTCTATCCAAAACCCTAGTTCTATGATTTTTTTGATGTTAGTTAAATGAAGGTTGTTGGTGATGTTTATGGAAGATTGATGCATGGTAACCTAGTTTTTGGGCTTGAACGCTTGTAGTTGCAACTTGAATATGGGTTTGATTTCATGCCTACAAGGTGTTTGATATTTGGATTAACATTAATCACTAGGCTATGATGCTTATTCCTTTGAGAAAAGTGCTTGATGTTCTTTCATATGCATGTTAGAAAGGCATAGAAGTTACTTTGAACTTTAAAGAAAAATGGAAGAAGTTTGTGGTTCTATTCCTCTTATTTTGTGATTTCTTCTTGCTCAATCTTCACTAATCCTTGTTGAGAAACCTTGTTAAGACATTTGTGTATCAAATTGGAGTGAAATCAATTGATTTTGAAGGGTGAAAACCTCTTGAATTACACCAACTTTTGAACAGAAAATTCTGTCCTGCACCTCGTCAGAAATGAAAAAACAGTCAACTTCCCAGGCTTTCTGGTATTGATAGGAAACGAACTAGGAGCTGAGCCATATACCGTTGGAAAGCCCTATGAGTCTAGTTTCTAACGCCACTGACGGCACTCAATTTCGATTTTTCTACACCAAGATATGTCCATTTTCCTAAGACTGCACAGTGGCCACTGATACACCCGAATTCTAGTTTTGTCATAAACTTGCTTTTGGTTGAACCTTGATATTTCTTGAATCTTTGCGCGTTTATTTCATTCTAAATATCTACTTGACTTGTGAATCCACTAAACCTTCAATGTTTCATCATTTTGTGACTTGAATCGCCCTAGAATTTCCTAGTGAGATGCATTAGTTAGTAGCGTTTAGTTTTGCACTTGATTAGGTTGCATTTATTTTGTTTTGCTTGAGTTGATGATGGTATACGTTGAATGTACATAGGACTCGAAGGAGGTAACGAGGGTGATCAAGGCATGAGCGTTTGAGTTGCTTGACTTGTTTGGTGAGTGTTTCCTTGCTTGTTTCGTGAATCTATGTGTTTTCTCAAAACTACGTGAATGACTTGTTTGCTTGAACTACGTGGCTACGTGAATTACTTGAGATATGATTATTGAATTGGCTTACATATCATATATGATTGGATTACTGAGAGTGAGTCGATGGTGTACTTTATCGCACTCGGACTCTTCCGTTTGACTTTTTCTTGAAATTTGACTTTCTTTGACTAAGATTTGACTTTGTGTACTTTGATGTGAAAAGTCGTTCGGGTTATATCCCGTCGACTAATTGATTCGTTTGGGGCTCCGGAAACCCCAAAACCCTTTTGGTGAAACGTTCGTATCGAGCCGGCATGGGCTTGGTCGAGAAGATCGGTGAACCATAGGTCGTTTGATTTGGTTCTTTGGAACTTGGTATATTCGCAAATTTGATTAGTTGAGGTGTTCGGGCCCGGTAGGGGGTGATTGGTGGACGGTTATGGTGTAGGTGGTGTCTACGGAATTGGTTCTTGACCTCAAACGTTGACGGAGAGTCAACGGCTCGTGTTTGATCAAGCTTTGTGGATTTGGCTTTTGGAAGCCACCTATATCCTTTACTTGAGTGCTATATTTTAATTTACCTTAAATATATGATTGACTATCTGTTTTGCTTAATTGTTAATGTGGGTGCATGTTTTATTTTGGGGACCTCATTAAGCTTTTGCTTACCCCTTTTCCCTTTTGTTTTCCTTAACAGGAATTTGTAAGAGGTCGGAGAGTTTGATTGTGGCTAAAGTCAAGTGTTTATCTTTTGTTAAGAACCGATGTATTTGTAATTTGGCTCCGTTTTGTAAGTTTGAAGTCGGTTGTAAGTTCTAGGATTTAAACGTTGTAAACTTTATGTTCTTGTAATTTTGGAGTTATTTTAGCTTAAGTGTATGATAAGATAAATGTTTTGATGAATTTGGGTATTTGAGTCCTGACGAGAGTTGGGCAGGCAGTTCATTAATCCTTAGGGTACGCCCTAGGGAAAGGTGAGCTGTCACAGAACTAGTGGTGGTTTTCTCCTCTGAAGATGTGGCTGCTGCTGCGGCCCCATTTCATCTCTCTCTTGTTGGGAAATTTTCCAGAGGTCGTCCGAGCATGGAAGACATACGTAAGTTTTTTACTATGCTTGATTTAAAGAATAGTTTTTCCATGGGGCTCCATTAAACATAGGTGGTCTGTGTGGACCAGAAAATATATTTTATCTGACCTATTTATTTAATTAATTATTTAATTTCTTTAAATAATTGTTTTAAATCATTTTAATTGCAGTTATACCATACATTATCTCATTTTATTTTAAAAACCTTGTTTAACCTTCAATTTAAATTTTTTGTCACTCAATTGTGAAAAAAAAAACATATTTTTTGAGACAAACATTTGGACTGAGAGTGACGTAAATTTGGAGAATAAGAATGATCATTAGTAGATTAAGAAAAGCTAATTGAGGGATTAGAAGTGAGTGATTAAAATTAAACTCCAATTGGAGCATTTTGGGCCACAAATTCAAGTTGACTTTTGACTCCATAAAGCAAAGCTTTATGTTTCTTCTTCCTTTCACTTTTTCCACTTTACCAAACACCCAAAATCCTCTCTCTTCTCCCTCTCATCAGCCGCACCTCCCTTCCCCTCTTCCCCTTTGATTTCATCTTCAAAAACTACTCCAAAACTTCACCCAAATCCACCAAGAACTTGGACAAATCTTGCTAACCTACCTTGGAGCTTGAGGATCAACAAGGAGAGAGTGTGTGAGCCGAGCTTTGGAGGGGAAAAAGAGGAGTGTTGGTGCAACTCTAGATCACTTCCAACCTACGGTTTCTACTTGAGAAAGAGGAGGTATATTACTCCATCACAACTTTGCTCTCTTGACTTCAATTGTGTAGCTCTAAGTTTTGATGACTCATTATTGTTATTTTGTTGATCTTGGATGGTGGTAGGCTCTATCAACTCCCACCTTTCTTGTTGTTGGATTGCTATGATGTGTGTATGTGTGATGGAGTGAGTTGTGTTGAATTCATGGAAGTTGAAAGGCTAGGAAGAAAGGAAGAGGAAAAATCGAGAGAGGAAGAGTGAGCTGCCGGTTCCTTTTTACTGATTTTATGCCCTGTTTTAGCTACTAATTTTCATGATTTTTTTGGCTATTTTGAGAGCTGAAATGTTGGGCTACATGTGTGTAAATTTTGTTGCAAAAATCATCCCATTTGGTGTGGTAAAATCGCATGAAAAGAAGAAGCCAAAATCTGGAAAATTTTCACTGTTTTCTGCTGCCGGATGTTCTGGCTTTGCACACTGACTTTTCCTACGAATTTTGGGCTGTATTTTGGTACAAACCTAGATTATATACTGTAGTTTTATTGTAGAAAATTTGGTGTTTTTACAGTACCATTTCATCATTCAAATGATGTCTCAAAGCTGCTCTTCAAATCTGGAAAATCGCAGTGTCAGGACTGCTTTTTACCTCATGTTCAAATGACCATATTTTCTTGCTCGGGAATCAAAATCAAGTTCCATTTGTTGAGTTTGAAACTAGACTTGAGGATATTTAAGTGGTATAAATTTCAAGGGCTAGTTCGATTTCTGTGAATTTTGGTGAATTTTTAAATTTCGCTGAAAACCAAGACTGTTATGCCTTGTTTTCACGGTTGCAGTGAAGATTTCTCTATGTTAATGACCAAACTAGCTTTTACACTAAACATGAAAGTTGTAGAGAATTGAGTTATCCATCTACTCACAAAATTGCAGACCAATCGGAGCACTGTGATGTGTGAAATGACCAAAATACCCCTGCTGCTCAAACCCTTATATTTTACTGGAAAATGGCCTAACTTACTGTTAGAATTTTTCTTGAATTTTCCAGCCTATTTTCCAAATTCTATTGAGATGATATTCTGTGTTATGGTTTGTCTTGAGTATTTTGAAATGTGGGTTGAATTTCAAGAGAAATGAATGATGTTTGCTTAATTAAAATTGATGAGAGAATTGTTGAAATCTCTAAGTGTATGTTGTCCATAATTTGGGTGAGATGAGCTGAGCTTCACTTGACTTTTTGTTAATAATTGTTGGTTAAATTCCACTCAAATTCTATTATGAATGTTGTATTATGAGTATATGATTGCTTTGAGCAAGAATCTTGGTGATTTTTTGAAAGAAAATGAAATTTTTCAAGTGATACTGAGTTTCTAAAACTCGGATTTGGTCACTGACCAGTTTCGGGAAACTATTTATACCTTGGTGTAGAAAAATTCAAATGGAGTGCCATTAATGGAATTTGAAACTAGACTCATAGGTCTTCAAGCTGTAAAAATTTCAGATTTTTCCTCCACATGTGCTGCTTCCAGTAATTTTCCAAAATCCCCTGATTTTTCATGACTGTTCTGTTTTGCATCAAAATGAATTTCTGACTTGGTGTGAATATTTGACTTACTTGTGGTTTGAATCTGTGAGGGCCTCAAAATTCAGATTTTATTTTAAAATTACATAATAATGTTTATATTGTGTTTATTCATTGAAAAATGAGTGAATTTATGTTTAAAGTGAATATTTTCTAATTTAGTGAATTTTTTGAGAATTATTTGCCGGTGTGTGTGTTCGGCCAATTTAAGCATTAAATGTTGTTCCGAACCGTGAATAGTGACTTTAAGTTGAAAATGAGCATATGTAGTGATATTACTGATATATATTTAAGGTTGGACAGTGTTGGAATGAATTAAAACAGTGTGAGTTAGAGTGTCGCGCTCAACGCGACATAAAGTGGTCAAAAGACCACTTTTCCTTAAAACAGGGAAAAGCAACCTTTTTGTCCCTTAAAGCTTGACTTTGTGGCTTCTTGAAGGCTCAACGCGACATAAAGTGGTCAAAAGACCACTTTTCCTTAAAACACGGAAAAGCAACCTTTTTGTCCCTTAAAGCTTGACTTTGTGTCTTCTTGAAGGTTCATTTTTCAACTGCCATTTTAGAGCAAAGAGAGAGAGAGACGCCGAGAGAGTGAAGTGAGGAGAGAGAGAGAAAATCTTGCTTTGTTCCTCCATTCCTTCTTCCTTCCTTTCTTGAAGCTTCAAGCCACCATTGAAGGAGAGAGAGGGAAGGAGAGAGAGGGTTTGGTCCAAAAATTTGAAGGAGAAAAGAGAGGAAGTTTGCTTCTTGTTCTTCCAATTTCTTCTTCATCCATCATCTTGAAGTTGTGAGTGTCGCGCCCCATTTTTTTGATGGATGGAAAAGAGGGAAAGATTTTGATTTTTATTGGTTTTTGAAAAAGAAAGGGAAAGGGGTCATGGGACTACAAAAATGCGACGGTTTGGACTCAAAAACAAAAGTCTAGAAAAGGGTTTTTTAGAAAAGGTTTGGAGTCGCCACTTGGTATGGAGTTTAGGTGTACCAAGTCACCCAAGAGATTTTAATTAATGAAAATAAAGAAAAACACTTTTTAGACGACTCCAGGTCTTTGAAAAACTAGAGAAAAAGGTTCGGGGGTCACGGTTGAAAGAAGAGAAGGCAAAGATTCGATGTTACTCGTCTCTAAGGCACCCTTCTAACCTAGCCAAAGCTAGTTGCAAGATTTAGTTAAAAATTTCCTAATTCTAACTTTAAAACTTATCACATTTGGACGTTGTCTATATGGATGCAAAACCTAGACCTAATGTTGGATCGCGAGGGGCAAAATGTCTCCTTGAGGTGTGATTGGAATTGATCACATTAGTTGTGTCATCCAATTTTGATCCCTCGAGGAGGTCACGAAAAAAAATGCAAACGATGGGACTCGAACAAACGGAAAGTAGGGTTTTCAAAATGCAATCTTTATAAAATATCAAGAGAACTTGGTTTTTGAAAGGGTCAATTTTAAGTGCGAAGAGGAACTTGAATTTCCAAAAAGATGTAATTTTTGACAAAAATGGTTATTTGACTTTGAATTGCTAAAACATGAAGAGGAAAGTTGATTTTTAAAGAATGGTTTTGATAGCATTTAAAATAATGCACATGTATGTCCTAAAGAGGAATAATGCAACATAATGGGTGCGGGGGACTAAATTCGTGACTCTGAATCTTCCTTTTCATAGAAGGAAATAAAAGCGTGCTAAGGCTAGGAAGCCATACTCGCTCTTTTCCCTAATTCAAAGGGTAATGCCTTAAATGCACTAATCTAATAAAAAGAAAACTAAATGAGATGTTTCGCATACGGGATGGGAGAATAGTGACATGCAAAATGGGAAGGAAACTCTAAAAGTGAAAAGTGTGTGAAATTTGTATCTAATGCATGAATGGCGTTTAAGGGTCTAGCATTGGACTAGCCCTCGTCAAAAGGTTCTCACTAACATTGGATTAGTGAGAAATCGAAGGGGAAGGCCACAACTAGCATTGGGCTAGTGTGGTGACGTCAATATATTTACACAATAATCATGTGGACATGATAATAAAGCAAATAAACACATAAAACACATAACACATAACACATAGGCATAATATCTAAATGCAAGGCCCTAGGAAAGCAAATAAACACATAATCATGCAAGCATGCAAAATAAGCATATAAAAACTAATTATTACATTGGGGGAAACCTAAATACATTCTAAGGGGGAAAAATTCAGAATAATAATCTAACTATTACATCTATTACAACTTGGCATCCAAGGCCTCCAAATGATTTACTCAAAAATTAAATGACATAAATAAAGACTAGACATGAATAAAAGCAAAGGAAAACCTAATTTAAAACATGTAAAATCATGCAAAAACACATAATAAGCACATAATAGGGGAAAGAAGTTACCATCCCTTGATGTGAGGACTTAACTGAATCCTTAAATGATGGGAATGATTATCTAAGACTCAATGTCAACAAAAGGGATCAAGGTACCAATTTAAAGGAAAAATCAATCAAAATTCAAAGAAAAGGCATCTAAACAGATTCTGCAAGCAACATAGACAAGGCTAGGAAATAGAGTAAGATTCGGAACAAAAGAGCGGAAATATCAGCGAATACAAAAGCAGAGAGGTTACGCGGATCGAAAGCGGATATAGCCGCCACAGTCCAAGCACAAAAAATCAAAGACCGAGGGAACGCGGACTCAGCCAGAACCGTCAGCGTCTTCCCATCTTCAAAACATCAGGAAGATTGCTTCCAGTTTTTCAGACAATAACACAAACGAAATATTCAGAGGCAAGGGGATTCATTCAAAGCATCAAACATCATCATTCAGATCAAGCTAAACCCACAAAGATCAAATCATAAGCATTAACATCATCAAATGGACAACAATGGGAAGGAAAAGAACTGTCAGGCTAGAAACGAGGATTGTTACGCTGGGCTGCGTAATGCCGTTTCTTCACATCTTCAGTATTCAAACAGAAACGCGGATCGTTACGCGAATTAGTCCACGCAAGAGGTCCGCGTTTCTCACAACTTCAAACATTCAGAGGAAACGCGGACCATTACAAGTCATCCGCAAGTAGTCAGCGTTTCTTCACATCTTCAAAACGCGTGAAGAACATTTTTCCAGAAATTTCTCGGGAATCACAACAAAGATCATCACGAAGCATCAAGCGTCTGATTTTAAACGTAAAAACAAATCTACTAGCCTTACTAAGGCTTTATAAACACAACATGCTCATATAACAGCTGATAATCATCATCAAATATCCCAAACTAAAAGAAAAACTATTCAAGACCTTGGTTCCACCAAAAGGTCCAAATCTCAGATAATTTTACGATCAAAAAATAGTAAATAGAGTAGAAGGATGTTACCTGAATCGGAAGCTTTGAATCTAAACAAGAGAAGAGGACAGAAATTCCAAGAATAATCTCCTCAAGTGTGAAACCCTAGCTTTTCTTTTCTTCTTTCTTTTCCTTTTTCCTCTCTAATTCCCAGCCGTTTTTCTCTGCTTTTTTCTCTCTCAAAGCTCTCCTAATTGCCTCTTTTTTTCTCAGATTTCCAACCTCTTTGTTAAACCCTAATCTAGGCTATTTATGGCCACCAAACCTAGAACTAAGGGTTTTGATGTTCTTGGGATGAGGTGAGCTAATTTTGAACGTTAGATGAGTTGTTAGGGGTTAAGGGTGAGTTGGGGAATGTTTAAATAGGTTTCTTATCGTTCAAGCATCGAAAATTACAGCTGGAAAAGGATGATCCGATTTCTGGAAGAATCCGCATGTCATTTTTTTTTCGCTTCTGATCAAGTTACGCGGACTGGTTACGCGGACTTATCCGCGTAACTAGTCCGCGTTTTTGACTTCTTTTTTTTTTTTAAGAAAAACCTACAAAAATGAGAAAAATGTGTTAGAAAATTCAAAAATAAATAACTAAACATTAATAGATGAAAACATAGGAAAACAAAAGAAATAGTCAAAATTTGGTGTCTACAGTGAGACTTTAGTGGAGGATTTTGGCTTGTTCCTCTTCATCCTTGGCAGCCGTGAGTGAGAGAGTGTGTGGGAGTGTGATCCGAGCTTCAAGGTTGAGGAAAAGAGAAGAAATAAAGCTTGTGGGAGTGTCTTGTGCTGGTTCTTGAGTTTTTAGGAGAAATCACCGTCAAAACAAGAAGATCTCGAGCTAAGGTTGGAACTTTGAGGAGAAATCAAGCTTGGAGTGTCCTTCTTGTAAAGTGCTCACAAGATCTTGGATGATCTTGTCATATCTACTCAAATCTGAAGGTATAAGACTTGAACTTTTTAGATCTGGCTTGATTAATGTACAATAAGATAGATCTACAGTGTATTTTTGCTAGAAATGATAATGTTTTAAATGATTGAGTTGGGCTCTTGAATTTCCAACCTAGGTAGCGGACTTAAGGTGGATTTTAGGTAACGGACTTAAGGACCTGATTGTGAATGTGTTTGAATTTCGTGAAATAAGTTTATATTGTGGATAGAAATTAGTTATGTTGCTGAAAATTTCAAAAGAAGAGAGGTGTGATGGCCGAACCCTTACCTGGCAATTATGAAGTGTGATTTCGAAATTTATGATGTTTCTTGAAGTGATTGTGCCTAAGTATATATATGTTACGTTTATTTGTGAGTGTATGTTTGAATAAAGTGAAGTCATGAATTTTAAATGACAAAAAGGGAAGTTTTCTTGAACATTTGGATAAAAGTGTTGTTTAGACGAATTCGAGGGTTTTACAACATTGTGGTTAATTTCTATGAATTTTGAATGTAAAGACTTGATGAGAATTGTTTAAACTGGTGCTAAAGCTTTGATTAAGAGCAAGTGTTGAGTAATTGTGAAAAGAGTGATTTTGAGGTAAGAGACCTCACATAAATTTCATAATAAAAAGGATTTGAAAAGTGATGGTTTGGGAGTACATCGATTGAGTGCTACATTTTGTAATGAAATAGTGATTGTAAAAGATCCGATAAAGACATTGTATAGTGTAAAATGAATGTTTTTCCTTGAGGGAAATTTTGGAAAAAATACTAGTTGAAACTAAAAAGTGAAAGTGATTTATTTTAGTGAACGAGTGAAAAGTGAAATTCAACTATTGTTTTTATTTATTTGTTTTAGGGGTTGTGGAAGGAGGTGATATCGACCCTAACTTGGAAGTTGAACCTTACTATTTCGATGAGTTTCCATGCTTGTTATGTGTTTATGTGAAAATGATTGCAATTGTATTTAGTGAAGTGATGTTGAAGTGAAACATAATTTTTGAACTCTCCGATGGGGTGGTGTGTACTTTATCGCACTTACCCTCATCTAAGTGAAAATAGTCGTGAAAGTGTTTTGAAATGATTTATTGTGAAAGTGTAGTGTAATGATTGATTGTAAAAGTGTTGTGTAATGACTTATATGTATAAGTGAAATGTCAAGAATTCCTGAGACCTATAGGTAAGACATTCAACTCAAGCCGGAGGTTAGGCCTAGGCCGAGGAGAAAGGTCGAGCCATAGGGTTCTTTAAGTGAAATGAAATGTACTCTGGACTTGCCATAAGGACTCGTCCCTAATAATAGAGAGTACACAAACTAAGTGAAGTGAAGTGCAGTGATATAAAGTGTTAAGTGTTTGGAGTCGGGCCCGGTGGGGGTTTTGGAGGAGTAAGGAGTAAGTGAAGGTCTACATGGTTTTAATTGTGAAAGTTGATAGAGTGTCAACTACTCGGATTGTGATCAAGCTTCGTGGATCTTAGCCCCTGAGGGCTACCCGTATGGTACCATTGTGCTGTTTAATGTTTACTTATCTGGTTTGTTTCGATTATGAATTTTGAACTGAAATTTCATGAGTGCTAAGTGAATTGCATGTTTTTGGAACTCACTGAGCTATTAGCTCATTCTTTTCCATTTGTTTTCCTTAGCAGGTAATGAGAACCCAAGTGATGGTGTCAACCCTTAGTGTTGGGATTTACTCTTGTATGCGTGTTTAAGAGATTTGAATGTTTTGATTGAGGGCTTTTGTATTGAGGAACCCGTATGTATGGGAAAAGTATCTTGTGTATCTGGGTTTGTAATTTGAAAGTTATGAGATTGTAAGATTGGAGTTATGTACTTGAAATTTACCTAATGGATTTGGTTTGAGACTAGTGTTAGTTGATATGTTAATGATCTTTATATGAGTGAGTCCTGGCGAGAGCTGGGCAGACGGTCCACGGATACCTTAGGGTTCGCCCTAGGGAGAAGTGGGGTCGTCACAGAATCTCTGAAAAGTGTCTTCTAGGGAATTGTAGTACTAAAAATTTATTTTCCAAGTGTACAACTTTGATAGTTTTCTGACTTGCGGAACTTAAGATATGAATTTTTAAAGAGTGCTGACACTTTTGGCTAACGAGTAAGTTTAGTTACATTTTTGGCTAAGGCGGATAGTTCAGTGACATTTTGAACAATTTGCTCATAAATTGTTGATCATTAGTCACGTTTGCTTCAGGTGGCCAAGGGAACTACGGCGTGAATCCCGAGGCGCTCGAGTGATCTCACCTGCATACTTTTATTTGATTTCTTTTGTTGGTGAGTGTTCAAGTGTATGTTTAATTGCTTTAAATAATGTAAATGATTTGAAAAGCATGCTTGTGTGACTTAGTGAGCGTGTACTTTATCGCGCTCACCTTATTAGAATTTGCCTCTAAGTGAGTTCTATTGTTTAAAATGTTAATTGATTGACTGTTTGAACTGCTTGTTTTGCTTATAACTGCGGGAACGCGCAAACCCCATTGGGAATCCCTTCACCTTGTCCGACAATAGGGGTTAGGGCAAGGGATGGGTGAACCATGGGTTATTACTGTTTAAATCACATCGGTTGGAATGAGTCCACTGACTATGGCATACTCATAGTGGGTTGCCAATCACTTTTAAATGTTAGAGTTCGGGTCCGGTCAAGGGGGTATAAGTAGACGGGAGAGGGATAAAAGTGGTGGATATGGACTGTAAGAGTGAGTAGTTGACAGAGTGTTAACGTGTGACTTGAATTGAATACTTGTGAAGAAAAATAATTGCAGAGAATTACGGGAATATGGAGCTGGCCAACTGTATCCTTTAAATTGTGCTGTTTAAATGTTTTATTAACTGTTTTGCTCTTTTACTATTTTATTAATTTGTTTAACTGCTTTGATTTGCCTGTGCATGTCTCTCTTGACCTCACTAAGCTTTGCTCACCCCATAAGATTTGTTTTCCTTAACAGGTTTTGAAGTGGTGCTTGAAATTCGAGGAACTTAGTTCTTTTGTAGGATTTTCTCACTTTTATATAAGATTGAAACTGTTTGTGAATTTGATGAAATATTGTACTTGAGCTTGTTATTTCTATAACTTTGATAAAAATTATGGGGCTTGTACTCTTGAAAGTCGAACTAGTGATTTTGATAAATTTTAAATGTGGTTTTAAGAATGAATGTTTGTAATTATATCTGATTTTAGTGAGTGAGTCCTGGCGAGAGTTGGGCAGACGGTTCGCCGAACTCTCTGGTTCGCCTTAGGGGGAGGTGGGGTCGTCACATGGTCTAGTTACCGATTGCCCTTCTACAAACATGGCATTGTTGGTTGTCATCTTTACTCTAAACGGTTAATTTTGATCCTAGAGACCAATCTCTGATACCAATTGTAAGGCTCAAAGACAACCTAAGAGGGGGGTGAATTAGGTTGATTAAAAATTAATCAAGTTATAAAATCCCTTTTTCAACAACAAGAAATTTATCTTCTAATACAATAAGTTTATCAATGATGGAGCAATAGAATTCAAGAAATATAGAATATATAAGTAGTATAAGAATTGTAGAATAAATTATAAAAAGGATGAGAATTCGCAAACCAATTGTCTACCAAGCTCCTCTTGAACTTGAAGACCAATTCTTGTCAAAAGCTACTTCAAGTTGATGAATTACAATGAATCTCGTGTACAATGGAAGGCTCACTTCCTCCTTGCCCCAAGTAACACTCGATCAAGTTAGGAAATTTTACAATCACTCGGATAACCCTCTCAAAACTACACTATTGAAGAATTCATTCACAAATGAAAATCTTACACACTATTTCACATTCCAAGAACTACAAACTTACTAGAAGAGTATTTTTCTAGCCAAAATCACTCTTAAGAACTTGTATTCTCAGTATACAAAAGTTATTTGATTTATTTAGACAACGGACTATTTAAAGGAGACAAAAAATAGCATCATAAAGGCTGTCAACGGATAGAAGGAAGCTGAAGAGTCAACTAGCCGTTGGAGGTATCGGACGTCCGGTACAATATTATGCGTTCGGTGCTATCGTCCGAAAGGTTCTCTCAATGTTTATCGGACAGCCGATGCGTTTTTTGCGTCCGATGTAGTTTGCGTCCAACACTGGTCAGAGAGTTCAAAATATTTCTTGAAATCGATCGGACGTCCGATGCTGATGATATGTGTCCGATACGAGTGTTCGATACTTCCCCTATCTATCGAACGTCCAGTGCTTCAAGTTGAGTGTCCAATAGAGGTTCTGCTGAAAGTTCTCAACTTTTATTGGATGTCCGATACATGCTATCGAGCGTCCGACAGAATTGAGTATCCTTTATTCTTCTTTGATTGAGTTTTCCATTTGCATCATTTGTACCAATGAACTGAGCTGCCATATTTTTCAATGAAATATATTAAGGTTGAATTATCCAATTGTTTTGTAATTGTCAAAATTCGAGATCAAGATTTACATAGAGTATATGTGAACTTACATATTTTAGAAGTTATGGATTATATGAATTGGTAAGATCATGCTCTCTATGTCTCATATTTTGTGCTTTTTTAACATCTTAGTATACAGCAAATAAAATTAATCAAATTAGCACAATTTGTGACAATAATAGTAATACTCCTCAAAGTGTTGAGCTATTGTATCTCCCAAAATATATCAATCAGTTGAGCTATTATCAAAATTCCTACCGAAGTTTCATTAGATTACATTTGCCATTAAAACTAAGGTAGAATTACAATTGAAATTTACAAATATTCAATAAGGATTTAAAAATCAAAATTACCAAAATTTTAGTTTAATATGTCCTTTTTTTTTTGCAAGAATTGGTTTATACATGCAAAGTTACAATTACAAAAATTGATTTTAATAGTCCTGTACTGTAAAGCATGCTTGAAATGTCAAAAGAAGGGTGACATTTGACGTAACCAAATTTTATATATAATTTTTGCAAGCAAAATGTAGAATATAGGGATAGGAGCAGGTCAAGTATCTTCAAAAATTCCTATTACCAAATTCTAACCCACATATCTAAATTTTTACCAAAACTTATCAAGTAACCTTATGGATTTTATTTCTCATTACCATACCCTCTTACTTTAGGTTTAGATTATCTATTGAGCACCCTCTACTCGTTGAATTAACTTTTATCAAACTAAATTTAACACATACATCACGTTAAATCAATACACTACATTGAATATTAAACTTGGGTAAAGCCATAGAACTTGCATGAGAGAAATTCAATATTTCATAAAGGGTAAAATTAGTATTCTTCTAAAAGAATATTCAAACAATTATTCTCACATTTTCCTACAAGAAGTTGTTCATAAAATATGACAAATAATAGTTTACAAGACAACAATGTATATTGAATACAAACTAAAAAAATAGGTAGGTTCTATATTGGTATCAATTCCTTAAAATGATCTCACATTCAAATGAACTGCTAACATTTGTATCTGTATGTGTAACAGGTATCATGTTTTGGGGGTTTATGTGTAACGGGTATCGTGTTTTTGGGGTTTTCTTATGAAACCCTATCAGATTACTTGTTGGTAACCGCTCATCAATACCAAACTCTAAGGGATTACCCATTAGTCATCTAATCAAATTAGTAATTATGTTGGGTACCTCCGAATATTGAGTTTTACCCTATTCCTTCCCATCTTTAATAGAATATCTTTAACTAAAGTATATCATGATGCTGAATATTTTGTATTTTAACTGGCTAATATTCACATGAACTGGCATGCTTTGTAATGCATGCAGTCTCAAAAGTAAATTACACTACAGGTACATGTTAAAAGCTCTAGCAAGTGATGCAACTGTCAGTGCTAGGTTTGTGATTTTTGATTAAGAAGCTAAAAAGATTATCCACCATGAACTCTCATATGTTCTTGAAAATTTTAATAAGGTAAAATTAAATCTATTTTTTTCTACTTTGTAATATTTTTACAAATAATTTACAAACCACACATGTACTTTTGTCAATGAAACACTTATCAAGAAGGCTTTCAAAGTTAAATCATGCTATCGAAATCGTGTCATTGATTATCAATAATATCATTAAAAAATCATTTGTATTCCAAATGAATTTGAGTAGTTACAACTTGGAATAAAGTAGCAATAGGTTTACAGTCACAAGATGGATTGCTTATGCTTTAGCTCTGGAATTGTGTTTTGTATTTACTAAAGTATTTGTGACAAATTTGGATAATGTTTGTTATACAATATCTCTTCTTCTTCCTCCTCCTCCTCCTCCTTCTCCTCCTCTTCATCTTGTTCTTCTTGTGGAATATTTTACATTTGCTAATAATTCTAATTGTTGAGGATACTTCTTGATTTTGATGATAACTAAAACAAAATGATGATTTATACTAATGGTTTCATGTGAGTAATGATTAAGAGCAGGATGCAAACTTAAAAGGATAAGGACACGAATTGAATCAAACAAGGAAAGAATGAAAATTGCTATCGGACGCAAACATCTGATAAAGTTATGAAAAATAAGTCAAACTTGCTGATCATGTCAAATGTACAAAATCTTGTTATCAGGCATCCGATAAAGTTGAAGAATATGATCCAACCTTTGATACGAACGTCGCCAACCTATGAAGAAACCCGTACAAACTACACGGATCTAGAAGGTTGAATTTGCGTTTGACTCAACGAACACAGCGGAAGAATCAAGAACCCGTTGATCACATGGTCAACGATCCCTTGATATGGTAGAGACGCCACAATCTAGTGCGTTCCTAGATTGATAAGTCTGATCAAATACCCTAGAACGATCTAAGATATTCAAGAAATGCTTCAAGAAGCAAGAGAGAGACTCTCAGGAAAGGTTCTGTATAATCTGAATAATCTGATGAAACGTACATAAGAATTGGTTTAAATACTCACTACTGACTAACCAAATAGCTAACTACTACCCATGGGTCAGCCAAAGGCCCTATAGGACGAACCAGGCTGACTTACATTAATTAAAAAGAACTTGGGTCACAAGTTTTTTCGACCCAGAAGGCTTTAGCTTGTAAGCCGTGCCCACGCTCTACATGCAGGAGAGGGATCAGAAGACTCTGACTTGTAAGGCGTGCCCACGGCTAACAGGTGCGAGTCTTCTGGTTTGCACTTTTATTAACTAAAGTAAACCAAATCATGGAGTGATGTTGTTTGAATCCTCATGCACACTTAGCATGGTAACATAAGGCAGTGATTGCTCCTCCAAATTGCTAAGTGGCTTAACTTGATCATGAGATCATGAGGTGGCTTGAATGTGAATATATGGTAGCCCACCGGATTAGCATCATTCCCCTCCTCTTAAAGGCGATTTGTCCCAAATCGAACGAATGCTTGAGGAGAAGAATTGTAGGTAACACGTGGAAAAATGCAAGCCATGAAGCATGCCTTCTACTTAGCTTGAAGTGGAACCAACGAGCATGCTTCAACTACGATCTTAACTTATGCACAAACCAAGGCCAACAAGGATGCTCACGTTCCATGAACCATGAATACGTATCACATGTAGCCTCACTATGGTCACAATCATCCTTCAAATCTATGCCAATTATTTGCAATCCACTTGACCATTGATTACCACCAAGATCCACAAGTGACTTGAAATCATCACGGGTAACTCCTCGATTAAGCACTTTAATCGCCTCATTAACCTGTGAAAATTCAATAAACACACTAGGCAAAATAAAGCAAGGATGGTTAGTCATAAGTACAAAGTCTCTATGATCAACCTTCATAACTAACTCATTCTCACTCATTTTACTAGATTTTTCAATTTCTTTTTCTTGAGTGTCTTTCTCAATTTTTACCTCTTCACTCACACTCATATTTTTTATAGCACATTCAACTACATTCTCCCATTCCTCAGGTTCAATGATGATTTCTTCTAGTTCAACATCACTTTGAATGAGATTATGTTGGTTTTCATGAGCAATGATCTTTACAAGCTTCTTTAGGAGATTCCTGGATATTGCTTTCAACTTGCTCCTTCAATTGTTTTTCATGTAGAAGACGTTGATAAGTGTCCCACCACGATTCCTCCTTATATGGGTCATCCCTAGACTTAGATTCGGAAGAAATCGATGAATTTTGTTCCTTATGCCTCCTAGATGGTCTTTCTTCCTTTTGCTCATAATGCTTGGATTGACGATGCTTGGATTCTTGACACTGCCACTTTTGATTTTCTTCATAAGCACGTCATCCATTGTTTACTTCCTTAGAATGAAAATAATCCATCCTTTCTTTGAGTGTGTGACAATCATGATTAGAACGCATGGAACCCCTCCTCTTGACTTCCTTATTCACCATTTGATCAAGTCGCCTTTCGATAGGTTCAAAACTGTCATTTATCACTTGTTTCAATGATTCCCTCAAGGACTCCATCAGGAGACTAAATTCAGCTTGTTGGGATGCCATTTAAACCTTACTCTCTCCAGTGCTTGAAGGCTTATCTTGAAGAAATTAAATTTCCTTAGATAACGATTGACTTAATCAATTTAGTACACACGAGTTTGATAAGCCTCTACAATACCAAAAGAAAGTTGACTCAAGAAAGGAAAGAAAGGAAGAATGGAAAGGACAAGAGAGAGAGAGAGAGAGAGAGAGACGGCTAGGGTTTGTTTGAGGGAGTAGGGCGGCTAGGGTTTGTGTGATGGAGTAGGCGGCTAGGGTTTTCTTGAGGGAATAGGCGGCTAGGGTTTTATGTTGGTGTAGCCGAATGGAATGTGGGATGCCTAGCTAGGGTTGGATGTTTAAGTGACGGCTGGATTGTGGTTGAGGATGTTCGAGTTTGGGTTGGACTCGAGGGGATTGAGATGGTAAGTATTTTGGGATTAGGATAGGTTAAGACTTAGGAGATATTGTAGGAGATAATGTAGAGCTAAGATGTGGGAGAAAAGAATTAGGGATAATTTCGGATTCCTCTCCTCTCAAGGAGAAGGTGCGGCTGACTCAATCCCTAAAAACTAGGGAATGGTTCGGCTGAACCAAGGAAAAACATGATAAAACTTGGCTACTAAGATCAACACAAAATTGACTTAGACTTGGACTGTGATCCAAACTAAATTGACTTATGCTTGGATTGGGATTGACCCGCGACCTGTCTTTCTGTAAACCACAAGGTACGGCAATAACAATTGCAAGCGCGGATCAACTACTAACAAGAAGAAACAAACGCCACAAGCTTGGACCAACAAAACAAGGACTATGGACGAGACAAGCAAGGTTGATGGTCAAGTTGTGAACCCAACTCAGGCTCCCCCCCCCCAACGGGTTACCCAAGATGTTCCGAAAAACGACACGAAGCCAAGGATGACTGCACGTGAGTACAAAAAATTTTTCACACGATGCAGAAAACAAATTCCCCAATTCCTAGGCCCAACTAGTGTATGCTTTTTCTTGTTTTCAATAAGAAAGAACCTTTTGGTTCTTGTTGCTTTTGGATTTTCAGAATTGCAATAAAGACTCAATTTTTCTTTCTTTAATGCTCGAATCTTTCTTCTTTCTCATTTTTTTTATCAATCCAACACAAACACACGACTTGACAAGAACCAAGCACGCGAAATTTTTTTTTTTTCTGGATGAACAGTAACCTACGATGCTTGAACAGTAACGGCGCTACAATACCGATGAACAGTAACTCCGGAAACTTTTTTTTTAACAAACACAACCCAAACAAAAATCCTAAGCAGCTATAGATTGGACAACAAAGGAAGAACGACTCAACAATAAAACCCTAAGTGGCAACAATGACCAAGAACACACGAAATTCACTGAAAAAAAACAAAGAAAATGATATAACACAAACCTTCAACTAACTCTGATGCCAGCTAATACGAACGTCGCCAACCTGTGACGAAACCCGTACAGACTACATGGATCTAGAAGGTTGAATTTGCGTTTGACTCAATGAACACAGCGGAAGAATCAAGAACCCGTTGATCACATGGTCAACGATCCCTTGATATGGTAGAGACGCCACAATCTAGCGTGTTCCTAGATTGATAAGTCTGATCAAATGCCCTAGAACGATCTAAGATATTCAAGAAATGCTTCAAGAAGCAAGAGAGAGACTCTCAGGAAAGGTTCTGTATAATCTGAATAATCTGATGAAATGTACATAAGAATTGGTTTAAATACTCACTACTGACTAACCAAATAGCTAACTACTACCCATGGGTCAGCCAAAAGCCCTATAGGACGAACCAGGCTGACTTACATTAATTAAAAAGAACTTGGGTCACAAGTTTTTTCGACCAGAAGACTTTAGATTGTAAGGTGTGCCCACGCTCTACATACAGGAGAGGGATCAGAAGACTCTGGCTTGTAAGGCGTGCCCACGACTAACAGGTGCGAGTCTTCTGGTTTGCACTTTTATTAACTAAAGTAAACCAAATCATGGAGTGATGTTGCTTGAATCCTCATGCACACTTAGCATGGTTAACATAAGGCAGTGATTGCTCCTCCAAATTGCTAAGTGGCTTAACTTGATCATGAGATCATGAGATTGCTTGAATGTGAATATATGTTAGCCCACCAGATTCGCATCAAACTTTCTTTCTGTGTCGGACACACAGAAGATCACCATCATCCGTCCAATACACTTTGAGAGGGAAGAACCATTTCAAACTGTCGGACACATTGTCAGCATCGGACGTCCGATATTCCTAATGGCTAGTTTCCCTTGCATTTAATACTTGACTGTTGGAGCACTTTATGAAGGCATTTTTGGAGTCTTGTAAATATAATAAACTTTGAATTAGTTAGGACTACTGCACACATTCAATACAAACCTTCAAGAGTGATTATTAAGGAAAAATACTCTCCTAGCATTAACTGTATTCTTTGTGTAAGTGAACAATTTGTATAGTTTTTCAATTGTGAGTAAGGAATTCAAAGTGTATCCTTGAAAGGGTTTACTTGTAGAGTAGTAAGAGCATCTTGGCTTGACGAAGGAAATCGTGGGGTGAGCAAGAATGTCTGCCTTCCTTTGTACAACTTTGGTCTTGTTTCACCAAATTGAAGAAGATTGATTAAGAGGATATTCGACTTCAAGATGGAGAAGAACTTGGAGGTCCATTTTGGTTTGTAATTTCTTCTCTACTTTATTCTCAATTGTTCATTTTGATCAAGTGCTTAATTTTCTTCATTCTTATCCTTGATTTGCTAAGATCATTGATAATTAATGTGAGGACCCGAAAATTTATTTTTCTGACCAATTTATTTAAATATTTATTCATTTTTCGTGATTAAATTATTTTAATCATTTTAATTGCATTTGCATTGTATATTGCCTCATTTTATTTCTTAAAAATGTTTACTCTTGAAATTAATTTTTCTGCCATTAAATAGTGAAATTTAGGGAAACCACATTTTTCGAGGCAAACATTTGATCCAAGAGTGACGTAATCTTGGAGAGTAAGAATGATCATTAGTGGATTAAGAAAAGCTACTTGAGGGATTAGAAGTGAGTGATTGGAATTAAACTCAATTTGGAGCATTAATGACCTAGTATCCACTTGTTGACTTTTGTCCCTTAAATTAAGGCTTTATATCACTTCTTTCTTTCATTTTTTCACTTCACAAAAATCACAATTTCTCTCTCTTCCCTCTCTTCCCTTGGCCGATTCTCCTCCCTCTCTCTACCTTGGAGAAACTTCATCTTCTTCCTTCTAATTTTGCTCTCAAATCTTGCTTCTAACTTTGATCTCACCATGGATCATCCTCAAACTTGGTAAGAAGGCTTGAAGGAGGGAAGATCTCTGGAGGTTTTAGTGCTTGAATCTTGAGTTTTTACTTGTCATCTTGAAGGAAGGTAAAACACTCTAAAACTCCAAACTTTCTTCCATTTCTTGACTAGATCTTAACTATAGAAGCTTGGGTTGTTGATGGGTTTTATGGATTTTGACATTTGATGGAAGATCTTGAGCCATTATCTCTCTCTCTTGTCTCTCTTGGCTAAATAGGAGGTGAAGGAGAAGAAGGCCTAAAGCTTCAATTTTTCTTGCCAAAACTTGCTAGGAAGGAATGTAACTCGTACACCTATCCATTCTTGCACCATTAATCTTAGATCTAAGAAGATCTATGGTTTCTTTTGCTAGAAAATTTGATATCTTGACACATTGGAGTTGGGCTCTTGAATTCCCAACTTAGGTAGAGGCCTTGAGGATATTTTACTTGCTTTCTTGATTTGCTCTTAGGTAGAGGCCTTGAGGTATTATGTGCTTAAAATGGTTGGATGATTATGTGATATGGCTTGTATTTGGTGAGAAAGTTTTGGAAAAATTTGGAGAGAAGAAAGAACCTTGCTGCCCGAAATTTCTGCTGCAATTTCCCTTGTTTTATTTCTAAAATTTTGATGCCTCTTGATGCTAAAATGCTTGCCACATGTTGGGTAATGTGTGTGTAAAATATCTTTTAAAATCACTTCATTTGGTTGAGTAAAATTTGAGTTAAAGGAAGAACAAGTAAGCTGGAAAATTTCTGCTTTAAAGCTGCCTGAATTGCTTCTTCATCTTGGCTTGGTTTTTGTCAAAAATTTTGGGGTGTTTTGGTCTCAAACTACTCAAGAAAACTTTGCTAGATATTTGGCTTCAAATGTGGATAAAATGAGTGAAAAATACCAGCTCAACCAAGTTCAAAAAGAAAGCAATTTTCGTGTGCACTCCTGCTGGAAATTCTGGTAGCAGGGTAGTGAATCAGCCTTTAGAAAACTGACCATAATTGAATGTACAGGAGCTAGAATTGAGTGCTATTTATTGCATTTGAAACTAGACTCGGAGTTCTTTCAGTGGTATAAATTTCAAGGACTAGTTCAATTTCTGTGAATTTTGACGAATTTTCAAAGTTGACTAAAATTCATGACTGTTATGCCCCTTTTTACTGTAGCAGCATTTTTGAACGAAAATTCGACTGGTTTCTGATTTGAATCTTGAAAAAGTGCCTTCTAGAGAGTTTTAGTTCATCGAGTCTATTTTCGAATGGTATAAGATTCACAAATTTTGGACTTATACAACTCAAGTTATGATTTTTCAAATATATTACAAAAACTGAAAATTCTTCTAAGAAAGTGTTGAAAGCTTAGAAATGCCTTGGAAACATTTCCTAGTTTTCAAACCTAACGTTTTGATTATTTACACACCATTCCATACTTGGTAAAAAGGATTTTTCCACCACATGAGATTTCTTTTGACTTGGAACTGGAAAACTTGATTGTTTGGAAGTTGACCTTGGTTGAATACCTAGGTAACTTTGATTATGCATGTCTCAGGTGATCACGTGGACACCGAGAAGCTTGATTGACCTCCTGATTTGGTCTCGCTTGCTCTTGATTATTGGTGAGTATCAAGTGCATGTTTCATGTTAAAATGATTGAAGTGATACTTGAATAAATGCTATGTGGTTCCATGATTTGTAACTTGCCGAGACGAGGGTGTACTTTATCACCCTCGTTCTCTCTCTTTCTCTCACCTGGATATTTGATACTTGTGATATGATTTTGTATGACTTGTTCTTGTACTTGAATATGCTTGTAATTCGGGAGCACTGAACGGCAGTATGTACCACACCTTATTAGGTGGGAGGTGCCTCTCATCCCGACTCAGTGCCATGATCGAATATAAGTCGATTGGAGCGTTGTCTCATTGACCAACCATGCTTATGGGGACGCCTAAACCTCTTGGTTAGTCAATTGATTCGCAGCCAGGCATGAGGTCCTGGTTAAGGAGATTTGACTAAGGAGATTTGACGAGCCTTGGGTCCTTATCTGTTTCGTCGGTTGGAATGCATTCGCTGACTACTTTCTTGGGTATATTCGAGTATTACCAAATTACCTGTTTTGACGAGCGGACCCGGTTGGGGGGTTGAAACGGTGGATGGAGATGGTTGACAAGTGGGGTTCTACGGACTTGCTCTTGTTATGTTGACGGAGTGTCAACTCAACTGGAAATCATGATCAAGCGGTGGACTAGCTCCTGAGAGCTCCTATATTCTTTATTGAATGTGTAATTAATTTTCTTATTTGCATTCTTACTTGAAAGTTTTGGTTACTTATCTTGCTCAATGAAATTGTATATTACTGGATCTTGCACGCTTGCATGTTCTTCTTGGTCTCACTGAGCGTTCGCTCACCTCTTTTCCCTATTTGTTTTTCCTTAATAGGGATTGAGAACCCGTGACAAGACATCATTGCCTAGGGTTGGTTCCTACTTTTGTATTCTTGATTTGTTGTATTGGATCTTGGAACCTTAGACTTTATGTTCGGGATTTGTAATTTCAACTTTTGGATGTATATTTAGTACTTGGAATTTATTTTAGGAATGTAAGTTGAACTTTTAGCTTCTTTGAGTAGTTGGTTTGCAATGTGAAGTTAGTTATGTTGGGAATGATATCTTGGGTTGGAATTGTTATTGAAGTTAATTGAGCGAGTGAGTCCCGGCGATAGTTGGGCAGGTGGTCTGCCGAACCCTTTGGTTCGCCTTAGGAAAAGGTGGGGTCATCACAATTAACTTGATTGATCATTTAGAAAACTTGGTAAATTTAATTTATGCAAAAATTGCTTCTATCTTGATTAGTTCTTAATCAACCTAATTCACCTCCCCTCTTAGATTGCTTGGGGACCTTACACTAATGATAGGAAATTAGTGCATGCTAATTTGTGGTAGAATAAATCCAAATTCTTGTACAATAGAATATTCTTAAATGCTGCTTCTTGTAACTTCAATTAATTTTTAGATAGATTAGATATTCATCTGTTGCTTATGTGAATGGTTGCTTTATTTTTTTAATAATGATTGAGAAGTTTAAGAGTATATACGCAAACTATATTATATCAATCAGTTGTCGTATTTTGATTTTAACTATAAGGTGGTTCCTTATTGCATTATATTTTAAATCATCAAAAAATTTAGTATAAATTTATTACTCCCATTCAAGGGATAGGGTTACGACAAGTTTTACTACCAAATGGATAATTAATGGACTTAGTTGGCAAAGTAATTCCAAATCAAAGCCCAATTTATTGTAATCCACTTTTATCTCCCTATTTTCCCTTCCATGTCAATCCACTCTTAGTCTCCCACTTCCTCTCCTTCTCCACCCGTGCTATAGCTCTTAGTCATCTCTTCCAAGTAGTTAATTTTTCTCTCACTTATGGGTGCTCTTTATTATTTGTTATCCCGATAATTAGTTATTCATCCCTCTCCGATGGTATCAAAGACACCCTTTCCCTTCTCCATCTCTCCCATGATTATTTAGTCACGCTTCTTTTAACTCCTTCTTGCTCTTCCTTCCTCACTTTTCCATGAACAAACTCCCTTATTTTTTATTTATTTTTAACATAGTTGTATCATAGACAAATTGATTAGACAGAGAAGCAATATCTTTCCATTTGTGTGGAGTAGTGCGACAAGGTAAGAGAGAGGAAAAGATGAAAATGAAAATGAGAAAAAAAAATAAAGAAATTTCAAATTGATCAAAAAAATTGCAATATATGACTTGGCATGCATTCTTATAATTGGATTCATTAATTATTTAGTTTGCAAGTTTTGACTGGCTATTGAATAACTTACAAGTTATCAAGCAAGTTGCTGAATGACCTTAGTAAAACTAAGCAGGGGAGTAGAACTAGCTACTAATTGATGGTAATAATTCTCAAATTTGAAATTAAAACAGATTTTTTCTTTCAAGCATAGCATCATGATATGCCTAAAAAATTTACTTCACGCTAATAATCCAGACAAATGAAAACATTACTAAAAGAAATTTGAGAATACTAATTAGATATCCTTGTCAATGGTAAATGATTTTTTTCTTTGTGAGCTTGGTCATCGTCCCGATTCAATTAGCGAATTAGAAAACTAAATGCAAGAGTCTCATTAGTTTATTAGGAAAAAACAACCATATTTCTTAACAAATAGCAACAAAGTAGTTTAGATTTTATACCTATAGGTGCCTTAATTTTAGCTTTCTGCTAAAATAGTCATCAAAGAAATAAAAGTTTCATTTAAATAAAACATAATGCCCATTATATTATTTTATTTCTACCAATGTTTGAAACTATGTAGGAAATTGCATGTGAATGTAGGCTTGAGCATAACATGTAATTGTATCCAAAGTTTACATTGATTACTAGTTGTTCCCTTTGGTCCATTGTCATGAAGACTAAATATTGTGCTAAAAAAAATCCGTGTATGGTAGGTGTGACTAGGTCTAGTTCACACACTTGGAAACAGATGCTTCAAGTCCGGGATGTGGCTGAGTATCAAATATGTTGGTAGCCTCAATCAGGAGATTGGAAGGCCCTCTATGTCAGCATTTGGAGAGCGTTTCAGATCATTTGCTTAAGGATTTTATTGTTGATGTTCACTGGAATTTTCAACGGCTAAGTCTTTGTGTTCCGAATCACATTTTGGATGAAATTTTGTCTAAGTCACCTTCTTCACTGGAACATTCGGATGTTGCAGTTTGGAAATTGATGGAGTTCGGCTCTTTTTCCCTTTCAACTACCTATCATTTGTTCCAATTAGGCCAGCGTTCTTCTTTTACGTTCACCAAAATCTTGAATTCTTTGGTACCATTAAAAATCTCTTGATTCATGTTACAAATGTTACTGAATCATTTGCCCTTAGCTTCTTCTTTTATGGAGTTTGATTTTCAAAGTCCATCAAAGTGTTTCTGCTATGCTGCCTCTTAGTTGGAGTCCATGGGTCTTTTTTTTTTTTTAGGGGGATTTTGTAGAGGTTGTTTGGAATTATTTGGGAGGGTAGCTGGAATTTCATATATATTAGAAGTGGAGTTCGTGCAGAGCTGTTTGCATGGTAGTTTGGAAGACGCAAAGACATCTATACTGAATTCATGTTTTCTATTTTGTCTTGCTTCATTTGCTGGCGCATATGAAAAGCACGTAACTTTTCTGTTTTTGAAGGGAAGATGTAGCAGATTTGGATAGTTTGTCAGAGGGTCATGGAAGATCTACTGGGAGCTTTTAATCGTAAGCTTCCTGTGGAAGTGGATGTTACCCGATCTTGGCTCGATTCCTTTGATCATATTTTGGCTTGGCAAACTCGTTTCTCCATTAAATTAGTGAAATGGGTTAAACCTGTAGTGGGAGAAGTGTTGCTTAATATAGATGGCTATTCTTTCAGAAATCCTAGGTAAGAGAGGTGGTGGAGGGGTTTTAAGAAATGAACATGGTGATTTATTATTTGCATTTTCAACTCCATTTGATACAGTCACAAGTATGCAGGCAGAGGTTAAGGCCTTGTTGGTTGGGGTTCAGCACTGTGTGTGTCTAGATGTTATGCAAGTTCTCACGTACAATTGGATTCATTTGTTCTAGTCAATATCTTGAAGAACAAGTACATATTCCTTGGGCTTATTTTAACAGATGTGCAGGAGTTACACAAGTTTAACCAGCTAGCTAATATGAATCCCGCCCTATTTTAAATGAAACCCGTAATACAATAAGTCACAAGATCTAGAATTGGATATTGCAGTTTGGTAGTAGAATTCTAATTCAATCAAGGACAGATTGAGACTGACTTAGAATGAGTAGAAAGGCGCCATAACCAACCATAATCGTTGATTGATAAGTCAAAACTTGAAAACAAAGGAGACACATTTAAGTTTGTTTCAAGGGTTATTCACAAGTAAACAACCCCGGATCTCTCTCTTTCTCTCTCTGTGGTGATGCGGATTGCCTAGGTTTTCTTCATGGCGTCAACTGCAACCCTCCAGCCGGCAGCTGGGGGGCAAATGATCGCGTCTTCTTCTTTATCCTTCCAAAAGAAGGCATTCTTGGAGTTATTTAAGAACCTAGCGGTGAGCTCACGGAGGTTCGTGCCACCATTACCATGCACCGTGGAGAGCCCTGCAGTTGTTTTCGAAAAGGAGGTGATGGATTCTGTTGTCGCCCCTTACCAATTTGCCTTGGTAGGGAAGTTCTCAAAGGCCTGGCCACCAATGGAGGAGCTTTAGAAGTTCTTCCTATCGCTTGACCTAAAGGAAAAGGTACAGATTGGTCTTCTAGACTATCGGCATATCTTGATCCGATTGGGGAACGAATCCGATTTCCACAAAATTTGGTCTTGAAGCATTTGGTATTCTCACGGGTTGCCTATGCGGGTCTTTAAATGGCCGCCCTCATTTCATGTCGATAAGGAGTCCTCCCATGCACCGGTTTGGTTCCAATTGCCAAAGCTTCCGATCCACTTATTTAACAAGCATTTGTTCAAAATTACTTTGGTGTTGGGTACGCCGTTTGTTCATCGATTCAGACACAGCAAATTTGGTTCGCCCCAGTGTGGCCTGCGTGTGTGTGGAGGTGGATTTGCTGAAGGAAATCCCATCATGGGTATGGCTCTCGCTGGGGGAGAATGGTGGTTTCTGGCAGCCGCTTACCCCGGAAAACATGCCCTCCTACTGTGGTTACTACTATCGTCTTGGCCATGCTGAAAGTGTCGTAAAGCACCCGGAGATATGCATTGCAAATGATTAGGTTCCAGTGAGACGGGTCACAATGTGTATGCGGCTGTGCAAAAGAAGGATCCAGGCTTCGATACAGCGAAGACGGGTCCAGGTTTGATGATAAAAACTCTATCGAATAGGATGGAACAGAAGTCAGAAGGTGCATTGGGGATGGACCAGAGGGAGCAGGTAGAAGGAAATGTTGAAGATGTGGTAAGGCAAATCAGGATCATGTGCCGAGTTCTGAAATGGACTCGGTGGCAGAGGTAGAGACCAGGGCTATGGCGCTGTTGGTGGATGAGGTAATTGTTAGGAATTGGGGCATCAGGCACAGCGAAATTTTAAAAAAAAAATTAGCCCCAACTCCCACCAGGAATCACCCTAGTTCTACGTATGACTTCATAAATGGAGTTCTGAGGATTACCTTAATCCGCAGATGAAGCCTCCAGACGCCCCAGAGGGCTGAGAATTCCGAAAGCAGTCCGTGTCCTGCCTCTACTGATGTCCACGCGAGAAAGCTCCTGATCACCTCTTGACCGCCTCTACGATCAAGGTGTGTGTGTGAGAAATGGGAGGTGCTAGCCTTTCACTCACACCTCGCACTATCTCAGTATTTTTCCCACGCTAGTTTTCTCTCTGAGAGAACTTTTCTCTGCTCGCTATCGAGTATCTCTCTCTCCCATCGTAACATCCAATATTAATGAGAGAGAGAGAGAGAAAGAAGAGGAGAAATGTATGGGAGGGATAGTCCGTGGTTTGATTCAAAATCAAACCACCGCGATCTCCTCTTATCCTTTATATCCCACAAATAAAGATAACACATTTATCTTATTTGTCGATGACCCTGTGATTTATTTATCTTTATAATTAAACCCCGTAAGTCTTTATTTCCAAGTCCCTACTTGGACACACAATTTAATCCGTAACCCAATCTCTATGCAGTGATCCAATAGGTCCCAAATACACGGTAATAATTATGAATTATAATTCTAAAAGAATTAGATAAAATAAACACTTTATTTTATCATTAATTACAATAATTAATTATTCATAATTATAGATTGTGAGCGGTGTCTAGCAACACATCACAACCACCCAAGTATTCGGAATTGATCAAGGGAAATTCACCTAACCTTTCCATGGAAAATTACCGTAATTATTATCCTTTCACCATTGATATCCAATTAGTCGGGAATAAGGAACAAGCCAATTCCCCTTAATGACTAATTAATTTTCTAGTTCCCGAATTAACCTTAGATTAGATTAACTTGAAGACACCTCCAATTAATCTAATGTAGTCGACTACTAAGGTTACATTCCAACTAGTGGCCTTACCGGATATCAGCTCCCACTATTGGAGTGGTGAATCCTCTTGATCACTCACTATCTTTCCATGCTTCACACTACCCCCAATTTCTATTCTTTAAGTCACCCCTGGTGAGTAACAAGAAACAGAATCAAAAGGTAGTGATTCACACTCAAGATACTGTGGTGATCTCAAGTCTAGGATCACTTACACAATTTCCCATAAGAGATTCAACCATTGGCACAAAATATCCTAATGGGATCTCTGTGTGGATCACTCCAATGAATTATTACTCTATAATTCATCTACACATTAGCCTAGGTATCCCTATACCATGGTTGATGAGAACAACCACTACTTACATTAAGTAGGGGCTAATTGTGTACTAGTCTGTCCGTATTAATGATGTCCTGTCTCATTAATACTATGACTAGGGACATTTAAGAATATTTATTATAAATGTGATTGATATCTCATAGTCAGCAACTCTTGTGACTATCATCACATTAATAAATATTCTAAGGACTTTACCAGCTATATCATATATTAAACAGATAAAATTGGAAATTCATAAAATACAAAACTTTAATTAGGAATGTATTTCAACAAATCAATTGTTTTTGGGCATACATTCCAACAACCTCCCACTTGCACTAAAACAATTCATTTATAACTCTTAGTCCAAATGAAAGTACATGACTATCATGTTTCTTTTGAGATAGTGCTTTAGTAAGAGGATCAGCTATGTTATCCTCAGTGGGGACTCTCTCTATCTTTACATCATTCCTGGCAACGATTTCCCTAATAAGGTGAAATCTTCTAAGTACATGTTTGGACCGTTGATGAGACCTAGGTTCCTTTGTTCAATAGCCCCATTGTTATCACAGTACAGAGTTACTGGATTAACAATGCTCGGAACCACACTAAGTTCAGACACGAACTTCTTGATCCAAACGGCTTCCTTAGCTGCCTCCGCGGCTGCAATGTACTCAGCCTCTGTTGTAGAATCTGCTGTGGTGTCCTGTTTGGAACTCTTCCAGCAGACGGCACCTCCGTTGAGAGTAAAGATGAAGCCCGACTGTGACTTACAGTCATCCTTGTCAAATTGAAAGCTTGCATCTCTGTAGCTCTTGACCTCCAATTCACCATTTCCATATACTAAGAACAAATCTTTAGTCCTTCTTAAGTACTTAAGAATGTTCTTAACAGCTGTCCAAAGGACCTTCACCGGATTAGCTCAAATCGCCGTGACACTCGTGAGCATGGGAGACATCCGGTCTTGTACACAACATAGCATACATAATTGATCCAATTGTCAAGCATATGGAATATTATGCATCTTGTCAATCTCGCCTTGTGTCTTAGGACACATGCTCTTAGAAAGGCTTATCCCATGAGACATAGGTAAAAGCCCTTCTTAGACCGATCCATGCTAAACCTCTTTAGCACTTTATCTAATGTATGTAGATTGTGAAAGACCAAGCAGCCTTTTGGATCTATCTCTATAGATCTTAATACCCAGTATGTAGGCTGCCTCTCCCAAATCTTTCATGGAAAAATTCTTGGATAACCAACCCTTTATTGATTGTAACATTGGGATATTGTTTCCCATTATTAATATGTCATCCACATATAATATCAGGAAAACGATTGAACTCCCACTAACCTTCTTGTAAACACAAGGCTCATCCGGATTTTTGAGAAAACCAAACTCTTTGATTGTCTCATCAAAGCGGATGTTCCAACTCCTTGATGCCTGCTTAAGTCCATAAATAGACCTCTGCAGCTTGCACACCTGACTGGAATTTGGCAATGTAAAGCCTTCAGGTTGTGTCATGTACACATCCTCCTGCAGATTCCCATTAAGGAATGCGCCTTTACATCCATCCGCCAAATTTCATAGTCATGATTTGTTGCTATTGCAAGCAATATCCGAATGGATTTAAGCATAGCCACTGGTGAGAAAGTTTCATCGTAATCGATTCTCTCTTTCTGCTTGTAGCCTTTGGCCACCAGTCTAGCCTTATAGGTAATCACATTACCATCCATGTCGATCTTTTTCTTGAAGACCCATTTGCACCCTACGGGTTTTATCCCTTCAGGTGGATCCACCAAGGTCCATACCTTGTTATCATACATGGAATCCATTTCGGAGTTCATGGCTTCTAACCATTTGGAGGAGTCTGGACTGTTCAGAACCTCTTGGTAGGTAGTAGGTTCGTCATCTTGTATGACTAGCACACCATTCCCCGGACTCACAAGAAAATCATATCTCTTGGGTGCGGAGCGTGCTCTTACTGACCTACGGGGCTCTTGAACATCCATAGCTTCCGTTTGCGCCTCATCACTATGGGGCTGAACCCTTTCTTCAACAGGCTGTTCTGTGTTTGTTTGGACATCTTGAACTTCTTCAAGTTCCATGTCGGTTTGAACTTCTTCAAGTTCTATTCTACTCCCACTACCCCTTTCTAGAATAAACTCTTTTTCTAGAAAGATGGCATGTTTTGAGACAAATACTTTGTTCTCAGTTGGGTTGTAGAAATAGTATCCAATAGACTCTCTTGGATACCCCACAAACAAACACTTGTCAGATCTAGCTTCAAGCTTATCTGACTCTGCCTTCTTCACATAGGCTGGGCAACCCCAAACCTTCATGTAAGACAGTTTTGGTTTCTTTCCTTTCCATATCTCATATGGTGTGGAAGTAACAGCCTTACTGGGTACTCTATTAAGAGTATGGGAGGCTGTGTCTAGAGCATATCCCCATAACGATTTTGGGGCACTCGAATGGCTCATCATGGACCGTACCATATCTAATAGGGTGCGGTTTCTCCTTTCAGATACACCATTTAGTTGTGGTGTCCCTGGAGGAGTCCATTGTGGAACTATTCCATTGTCCTTTAGATAATACCGAAATTCATCGCCAGTATTCACCACCACGATCGATCGTAGTGTTTTAATACTTTTACCAGTTTGTTTCTCTACTTCATTTCTGAATTCTTTGAACTTTTCAAAAGATTCAGACTTGTATTTCATTAAATACACATAACCATATCTTGAATGGTCATGTGAAGGTAATGAAGTGAGAACCCACCTCTTGTGATTGTCATTGGGCCACATACATCATGTACCAAGTAAATCATCGCCCTCCTTTACCAAGAAAGGCGTTTTGTCATCTTTCAAGTAAACAAGCCTCGTGATACGCCATATGATTCATAATCAAATGAGTCCAAATACCCACCTTGTGTAATTTGAAATGCGCTTCTCATTTACATGACCAAGCCTACAAAGTGAGGTAAGTTTTATTCAGCTTTATCTAACTTCATTCTCTTTTCATGTATATTGAGAATTTGTTGTCTAGATCTAGAATATATAAACCGTTATTCCAATTTCCGAACCATAAAACACACCATTCTTTGAAAAGAACAACATTTATTCTCCGGTTATCTTAAACCCATTTAAATCCAAACAGAAATAGAAATGATGTTTGTTGTAAGTGGAACATAATAACAGCTTTGATAATTCTAAAATTAACCCACTGGTAAACTAATGTAATAAGTCCCTACAAAAGCAACCTTTGCTCCATTGCCCACACGTAGGGTTACTTCTCCTTACCCAAATTTCTACCGTCCTTAGACCCGATAGATGTGCAAATGTGAGAACCACATCCGTATCTAATACCCAAGAGTCGATTTGAAGTAGAAACATTTATCTCAATCATGTATGTACCGATGAAGTTTCCCAAGCTTCTTCGCTTGACTCTCCAGATAGGCTTTCCTCTTCCAATGTCCATTCTCCCACAAGCGGGTTGTTTGACTGGTCTCCTAAGCCTTTTGGGCTTCTTGGCTTGTTATTGGCTTTTGGGCCCTTTTCCTTGCCTCTTCCTTTTGGATGAAGCAACAACAAGCACCCAGAGCCCTTCACCTTCTTGATTTCTTTCTCGCCAGCGACATTCAACGCTTGAGGTAATGTGTTCATCCGATAGTTCATAACTAACCAGAGAAAGAATCAGAGAAAGAACTAAATCAACATTTAGCTGGGTCCATCTTGAAGCCCAATTCAGCTAATTTCTCACTAGCCCAATTAACTTCAAGACGTGTGGGCAACGGGTGCTCCTCCGCCATTTTGCACCAACAGCTTCTTTAGAGGTGTCATATCTCACCGCCCTAGATTGTTGTTCAAACAACTCTCTCAGGTGTTGAACTATTTCATATGCCCCCATGTTCATGTGCTGCTGTTGAAGTTGGGGAGTCATAGAGGCTATCATGACGCATGAAGCCGTTCTATTGTCATCCCTATGCTTCTTGTAAGCATTCTTAACAGTAGCCGGTGCATTAGGTTCGGGTTCGTTAGGCATGGGCCCATCAAGTACATACTCGATTTTCTCGTGGGTGAGAACGAGAAGGTAGGACATTTCGATGCCAGTCGAGAAAGTTTGTGTCGTTTAGTTTACAATCAGAAAGGATGGATCGTAGGCTCAAATTGTTACTCATTCTACAACAAAAAGAAGATAGAGTTTATCAGAAAAGTTTTGTTTGATAAAATCATAAAACTTCCAAAATTATGATTTTATTCCCACTATTTTTCAAATCAATTACCCTCTAAAATTGATCCGAGATTTTCTAAAAATCCATAGTGGCTAGAATCCTGTCTTAATTATTTTTGACCTTGAGTGAATCTCAACAAATCAAAATAATTTTAACAGGTAGGTACTTTACCAATTACAACCCTTTGTAATTTCTAGATCCGTTAGGTATCAACTCTTGATTTTACATCTTATGTATTAACCTAACCCTTGCCTCTAAAATTCATGGTCTTGAGTGAATCCCAACAAACCATAGTTTTAGTTAAATCAAACCCATCATTCTCAAGAACATTTCTTATAGTAAAAAACATGTAGTAAGTAAGGCAGTTTTGGGTGAATCCCAACAAACTAGCACTTAATAACCACATTTTGTTTTATACTATAATGATGGAAGGCTTGTCTTGATTTAATATTAGTTTTGAGGGATTTATTCCTTTTCCAAAAAACATTTTAATTTAGTTTGAGATTTTGGAAAAATATTTGGCGGTCTCATCAACATCCATGCATATAAATATTTCAGAAATAAATATAGCATAAATTAACCGTGGATGGTTGTGGATATTCCTAAGTTAATTTCCCTGACCATTAGGGAAATTAACGGTTGACTAGGGTAAAAACGAATTTCCACCTTCTGGTTGCATTGCTCCTTTCTTCATCTTCCAATTTACAATTTCTACACTAGAAACATAATTTCCTATCATCTATTCCTATCTATTGTACATTACAAGTAGAAAATCAGAAACCCTGAGTTACATTCAGGGGGAATTAGATGAGGAAAGAAATTACAATTAGACAAATGAGAAAGGCAGGACACGCAGGCCCTATTTGTTAAAAACACAACCACTCAACCATTCCACAATCACATTGGGTTATTATCCACAACCATCCACCATGCATTCACATAAATTTAAACAACTTTAAATAAAATGAAAGCATGAAAAATAATCATTCATGAATTATTTGGATAGATATATCAAGATCCCAAACACATTTTGAGACCATACATGTGCAGAGAACTTTGGTAAAAATAATTTTATTAGGTCAATTTAATTCCTAACAAAATTAGGAGATAATTGGAATATTATTTGAATTAATCAAATTAAATTCAAATTAATTCCTGACCCAATAAAATATGAAATGATAAACATCACAGAAAATTTAACAATTTAAAAATCGGATCAGTAGCAGAAAATTTTCCAGAAATTTAAAACTCAAATTTTCAAAAAATTTATTTCACAGAATTTCGCCTCCAAGGATCCATGAAGATCCGCCGCCATAATCCATGCTCCGGATCAATTTCAAGACACCGCAAAGGATCCGAAGTTGATCCGCCATGGATCCATACTTCTATGAAGGATCCGCGACCATGATCCACGAGACATCTCGCGGATCCCTGTCGCACGCGGACGTAAACAGGGTCGCGAATCGGATCCGCGGACCGATCCGCGAACCCAGTTCGCGGATCTCACCATGTTTCTGAAACGCGAGAAGCATCCGTGAGAAAGAACATCGCGAATCACTCACGCGGATCCATGTCGAACCGATCCATGAGGCTGATCCGTCGTGAATCGCCGTTCCAGTAACGATGCTCTTCATAGATCAACAGAGTCTAACTCCAGCAATTCACAGTCAAAATTCCAGCAACTCAGAAAACATGAAATCAGCAATTTTGCAATCTATCAAGTAAATCAAAATTGTTCAGATTTCAAAACTACTTTAATCATATTAAAGCTAGAATTTTTCAACCAAATACTGCACATATATATACATACATCATCCAAACAAAATTAACCCATGAACAAAGATAAGTCATAATGTAAATGCTAGAGATGGCTCTGATACCACTGTTAGGAATTGGGGCATCAGGCACGGCGGAATTTAAAAAAAATTAGCCCCAACTCCCACCAGGAATCACCCTAGTTCTACGTATGACTTCATAAATGGAGTTCTGAGGATTACCTTAATCCGCAGATGAAGCCTCTGAGACGTCTGAGAGGGCTGAGAATTCCCTGAGCAGCAGTCCAGGTGTCCTGCCTCTACTGATGTCCACGCGAGAAAGCTCCTGGATCACCTCTTGACCGTCTCTACGATCAGTGTGTGTGTGTGTGAGAATGGGAGGTGCTAGCCTTTCACTCACACTCTCAGACTATCTGAGTATTTTTCCTACGTTAGTTTTCTCTCTGGAGAGAACTTTTCTCTGTTCTGACTATCAGGAGTATCTCTTCTCTCCTATCGTAACATCCAATATTAATAGGAGAGAGAGAGAGAGAGAAGAAGAGGAGAAACAGAAGGGAAAGGGATAGAGTCTGGTGGTTTGATTCAAAAATCAAACCACCGTGATCTCCCTCTTATCCCTTTCTGTTATCTGACAAATAAAGATAACACATTTATCTTATTTGTCAGATGACCCCAAGATTTATTCATCTTTATAATTAAACCCCAGAAGTCTTTATTTCCAAGTCCCTACTTGGACACACAATTTAATCCAGAACCCAATCTCTATGCATGATCCAATAGGTCCCAAATACACTGGTAATAATTATGAATTATAATTCTAAAAAGAATTAGAAAAAATAAACACTTTTATTTTATCATTAATTACAATAATTAATTATTCATAATTATAGATTGTGAGCGGTGTCTAGCAACACATCACAACCACCCAGGTATTCGGAATTGATCAAGGGAAATTCCGACCTAACCTTTCCATGGAAAATTACCGTGTAATTATTATCATTTCACCATTGATATCCAATTAGTCAGGGAATAAGGAACAAGCGCCAATTCCCTTAATGACTAATTAATTTTCTAGTTCCCGGAATTAACCTTAGATTAGATTAACTTGAAGACACTCTCCAATTAATCTAATGTAGTCGACTACTAAGGTTACATTCCAACTAGTGGCCTTACCGGATATCGCCCCACTATTGGAGTGGTGAATCCTCTCTTGATCACTCACTATCTTTCCATGCTTCACACTACCCCCAATTTCTATTCTTTAAGTCACCCCTGGTGAGTAACAAGAAACAGAATCAAAAGGTAGTGATTCACACTCAAGATACTGTGGTGATCTCAAGTCTAGGATCACTTACACAATTTCCCATAAGAGATTCAACCATTGGCACTAAATATCCTAATGGGATCTCTGTGGATCACCCAATGAATTATTACTCTATAATTCATCTACACATTAGCCTAGGTATCCCTATACCATGGTTGATGAGAACAACCACTACTTACATTAAGTAGGCTAATTGTGTACTAGTTCCGTCTCATTAATGATGTCCCTGTCTCATTAATACTATGACTAGGGACATTTAAGAATATTTATTATAAATGTGATTGATATCTCATAGTCAAGAACTCTTGTGACTATCATCACATTAATAAATATTCTAAGGACTTTTACCAGCTATATCATATATTAAACAGATAAAATTGGAAATTCATAAAATACAAAACTTTAATTAGGAATGTATTTCAACAAATCAATTGTTTTTGGGCATACATTCCAACAATAATCACAAAGGCTGCTGAGGTTATCATTGAGGAGATGGCGAAGAAGGTCGTGAATGAACCGGCTCTGTTGAGCGAGAATGAGGACCGAGAATGTGAGGATGTAGAGATGGACCAACAGCAGTAGGGTTGGGTGCAAGTGCTGAACCTTTCCCCCTGGAAATTTGGTACTTCGACTGATTCTTTGAAGCGATTGCGAAACAGGCTAGACGGGTTGCGAGCGAGGGATGGCCCTCCGAGGGATGGTGGAGCCGCTGGAATTGGTGGTACTTCCTCTTCGTTTACTTTGTTGTCTCATTTAAATGATTAATTCATTATTCTGGAACATTAGAGGAGCTGCTAATAAACATGCTATAGCTCGGTTAAAGAAGCTGCGTAAATTGCACTCTTTATCTCTTATTGCTATTTGTGAACCACTGGTCGAGGCCTCGCACATTGACGGGGTTAGGCAGCGGTTAAATTTTTCGAATGCCATCGCAAATGACAATGGCTCGTTGTGGGTTTTTTTATTCTGATGATTATTCGATCAAGGTTGAACAGCAGGGTACTCAATTTCTTGCTCTTAAGGTATCTCATGTACTTCTCAGGAAGTCTTTCCTTGTTGTTTTCATCCATGCCTCATGTAATGTGAGCTGTAGACAATCTCTGTGGGTGGCTCTTTCCCATCTGTGTCTGAGTGGTCTTCCGGTTATGCTGGTTGGTGATTTCAATGTTATTCTAATGGCATTGGAAAAAAAGGGGGGCGTCCTTTTGCTGATGAAGAAGCGTTAGAGTTTACATCTTTTATGCAATCGGCTAATCTCTTAGACATGGGTTTCTCGAGCCCTTCCTTTACATGGTGCAACAATCGCTTTGGTAGTGCATGTATCTGGAAAAGGCTAGACCGTCTTTTGGTTAATCAAGAGTCGGATCGGCTACGTGTTGCTACGTCGGTTCATCATTTCGGAAAAGTGAAGTCCGATAACTCACCTCTTCTAATCTCTTGTAAATTGATTGCTGTTAGAGGGTAGCGGAGTTTCCATTTCCAAATTTCTGGTGTTCCCATCATCATTTTTTAGAGGTAGTGCGGACAGCGTGGGCAGCCCAGTGTGCTGAACGTCTGTGGAGGAATGTGTTGATCAAATTGAAGGCGACGAAAGCAGCGCTGCAAAAGTGGAATGCCAAGGAATTCGGCAATTTACCTGACCAGATTCGATAGGCGGAAGAGGATTTACAGCAGTAGGAGGTGATAGTTGAGAATGAACCTTCACCTACTAATATTTCATAGTTAAATGAGGCCCAAGCGCGGTTGAAGGTAGTTTTGCAACCGGAGGAGGAGTTTTGGCGTCAAAAGTCTCAGATTAAATGGCTAGACAAAGGTGATTCGAATACTCGAGCTTTCTATGCTAGTGTGAGAAGGTCGAGATCGCGCATGCAGATCCATCGGATTAAGACTCGTGCCAGAACCTGGCTGGAGGACGAGAATGATATCAAGACGAAAGCAGTGGATTATTTTATGTCGTTGCTGACTCCTGAACAAACAATGCCGAATTTCAAGACGTTGGAAAAGTGCATCCCGCGGGTGCTCGGGGTGGAGGATAATGCCTGGCTGTAGGAGGTTCCGGACAAGGAAGAAGTCAGGCGAGCCATTTGCCAATTGGACGGGGAAGCTGCTTCAGGCCCAGATGGATTCATGGGGCGGTTCTTCACAGCTGCATGGGAGGTGGTCGGACAGGACGTCGTGGAAGCAGTATAGGATTTTTTTGCTGGGGCGGAGCTACCCCAAGGGGTGACCTCAATGCTGGTGGCACTAATTCCTAAGGCTCCATCTCCTGCGTCCTTCTCGGGGTTTCGGCCAATTAGCCTGTGCAACTTCCTGAATAAGGTGGTTTCTACGGTGTTGGCCAATCGTTTGGATAGGGTTCTCCCGAAACTCATCTCGCCATAACAAAGTGCCTTTGTGAAGGGTCGTTCAATTGCTGCCAACGTGCTTCTTGCGCAGGAAATGGTTCATTGTGTGAATAGGATGGTGTGGGGTCAGAACTTGTTAATGAAGTTAGACTTGTTAATGAAGTTAGACATGGAGAAGGCGTACGACCGGGTGTCATGGATTTTCCTTCTCCAAGTGTTGCGTGCTTTTGGATTTGGGGAGGTGATTATTGACATGATTTGGAGGCTGATATCAGCCTGCTCTTTCTCTATATTAGTGAATGGTCAGCCCACGGGGTTCTTCAAATCTACAAGGGGTTTAAGGCAAGGTGACCCCTTTCTCCAACTTTGTTCATTATCTCGGTGGAAGTGTTATCCCGGGGGTTGAACCTCCTACTGCACAACCTTGGCTTCTCGACATTTCAGGTGCACAAGGGCACCATGGAGGTCTCTCACCTTGCCTTTGCAGATGACGTGGTCATTTTTTCTAGAGGCGATGGTTGTTCCATTAAAGGCATGATGTGGGTATTAAAAGAGTATCAGAGGCTATCTGGACAGCAAGTCAATCTAGGGAAAAGCTGCTTTGTTCCCCCATGCAAGGCGCCACGCCAGTTTAGGGAGAAAGTTGAGCGGCTGACAGGGTTCACATGTAAAAATTTCCCAATAAAGTACTTGGGGTGTCCGTTGACTCCGGGTAGATTGCGAAAGGCTCATTTCCAGGGGCTGGTTGAGACGATGCAAAATCGAATCAGTTCTTTCAACTCCACATGGTTGTCTTATGGTGGAAGGCTCGTCTTGATGAAGTCGATCCTTGTAGCTATGCCAATTCATTTGCTAACGGTGGTTCGCCCACCAAAAGGAGTGATTTATTAGCTGAATCAGCTAATGGCACAGTTCTTATGGGGTGCTTCACAGCTTGGGCCTCGGTTCAATTAGGTTTTGTGGGAAAAGGTGTGTCATTCAACTGAGAGTGGTGGATTGGGGATACGTTCGCTCGAGGTGGTGCGGCGAGTTTTCAAATGTAAGATGTGGTGGCACTTTCATCAAGGAGGGTCCCTCTGGGCCTGCTTTATGAGGCCAAGGTATTGCCAACGAGAGGGCCTAAACCAGGTAGTTTGTCGGTCTACTAACTCGCCCGCTTGGAAGCAGATGATACAAGCTCGTCCTTTGGTGGAGCTTAACTCTCAATGGTGGGTTGGGAATGGAAAAGTCTCCTTTTGGTGGGATAACTGGTCGGCGGAAGGCCCACTTGCTTGGACATACCCTATGCAGGAACCTGAGGCGCTAGTGGCAGAGTTTTGGGAGCAAAATTCTTGGAACTCGTTTAGGCTGCAGCAGAGTCTGCCATCGGAGGTGGTGTGCCAGATCTCAGAATCGGAGGTGAGTATCGAGGAGGATTGTGATGATATCTTGTTTTGGAAGAAAACTCCATTAGGAGTGTTTCAGGTCGGCTCCATGGTTAGGCTGTTGGTGGGGACAGGGTCTTCATGGTTGTTTAAGCAGGTATGGACTAAGGGAATCCCGGTTAAAATGTCTTTTGCCCTGTGGCGGATTATCCTTAGGAAGATGCCCGTGGCGGAGGTTCTATGGAGGTTCCACGTTCATGGGCCGTCATGGTGTTTTTGCTGCTCGTCTAAGCAAATGGAAATGCTGGAGCATGTCTTTGCTTTTGGGTGTTTTGCTAGGGAAGTGTGGGATTATTTTGAGCTTCCTCTTGGGTTTTCTTTGGTGGGCAGGGATTTTCGAAACATTTGTGTCACCTGATGGCTACAATCTTCGTCTTCCCCTATCATGTCATGGACTCTTCAGGCGCTTCCGGCCCTCATTGTATGGTACATATGGAAGGCTCGAAACCGGTTCATGTTTGATGGGATGCTACCCCACGTTGCGTCTTCTTGTAAGCCGATCAGCGGGGATTTTGAGGATTTACTCACGTTACGGTTTCCTTAGCAGAAGGGAAGGGTCAAGCGTCACGACTGGATATCTCTTGCGGATGTTGTGTGCGGGTGCACGGGTATTCGAAGAGGCTTTCCAATCTGGTGGCATAAGCCATTGAGATCTGTTTTTAAGCTCAACACGGACGGGTCATGCATGGCCTCTGGTGAGGGGGGTGGTGGTGGAGTGGTCAAGGATGAGAATGGCCGAGTGGTGTGGCTTTTTCGGAAACTTATAGGCAGACATCTGTCCGCCGAGCGAAGGCTCGGGCTTTGTTGACAGGCTTGGAGCTGTGTCAAGAATGGGGGTTGACTCCTCTTCAGGTAGAGCTAGATTCAAAGGTACTCGTACAACTGGTCAATGGCAAAATGGCCCTTCCGATGGAGATTCTCTTGGTGATTCGACGGGTACGTAGCTTAGCGAACGGGTGCCTATCAGTCGGCCATTGCTTTAGGCAAGCGAACACAGTGGCCGACGCTCTTGCAACCGTTGGAAGTGTGGGTCAGTCTCGGGTTTATAGCTCTTTCTCCCAGTTGCCAAGGGAGGCTCGGGGGCGTGCAACATGGACCGTTTTCAGATTCCCTCTTTTAGATATATTAGGGTGAATAGCTAGTGGCTTACTTGCATTCTTAGGAAAGGTGGTCGTCTGATAGCTTCTCTCATGTACTTTTTTCTATTTTGAATAAAAGGAGTAACCAAACCCATCCGCCAGTGACTGGCAGTTTTCATAAAAAAAAAAAAAAGGGTCATTCACAAAAGAACAATAAAGAGGAAACTCTCTCAACTTTATTTCGTAAAATGTCACCTAATTATTACAACTAATAATAGCACCTACTTATAGGCCCAAGTCTTAAATTGATCCATATCCGAATTAGACCCGGATTACATCACTTAACTAGCCTAATTCTAATTAAACTTGGATTCTATTTAAACTACTAAACTATTGGCTCAATTAGTTAACATAGTTGGCCATTTATTAGCTAAGATCAACACAATAATTGACTAAACAAAAACCATATGAAAGCCAAGCAAATCAGAAAGAAATAATAGAACCCTACTTTAATTTGCCAAAGACCAACGCCAGTCTTAGGATTGGTCTTGTCGCCAGTCTTCCTTTGACCAAAAAATTCTCACTGATTCGATGGACAACTGATACCAGTTATAAAGCCAGTTTTCAGCCGACTGTGCTCTACCTGTCCATCACTCCTACTTCATTTCGCATGCCGTTTTCCACTTGAATGAGTGTGTGATGCTTAGACTCATCTAAACCAACTCTTCCAATAGATTTAGGCATACCAGTGTGATCTTGAATAGCTTTTTTGACCTTTCCATTTGCATGAATTAATGCTTGACACGTATCCAAAGGTCGTTTCAAATGGTTTGGCCCAGCACTTGATTCTAAACTAGTGAGAATATAGAAACCACTAGAACTTAAACCCTTGGCAGCAATTGATTTGTATCATTTCCCCCTCTTGAAAATAATTTGTTCTCTAATCAAGATATTGATTAAAATAAAGCATACCAGGGAATGTTTGGATTAACGCGAGCCACTTAGCACGTCGCCTATTCAAACTGATCATGGACACGATCCAATGTACACCTTCTAACTCACGTTCCATTAGCCACGAGCATGTATCACCAAGGCTTCATAGTTCTTCATCGGTAGCTTATTTACTCTCAAAGATGGGAGCTCAATCTAGCTCTCAGTCATTATTTACTTCACCTGCTTCTCTCCTAGGTCCAACTCAAGGTCCTCTAGCATGGATAGGTCTCAAGTGCCATCATCGTCCGATTAGAAAATAGATTTTTAGATTAAGAAAAAATGTAAGGGAGTAGTTCTCCTTTTTTATTTTTGAACTTATTTTTTATGACCATTATTCGGTCCTTAAACTCGTGTAGTCTTTTTATTTAATCTGGCTTCTCTTCCACTGAGTACAAGCTAATGTTATAGATAATTTTGCAAATCATAAGACTGAGCAACAGCATTCTTGTGTGAAGATTTATGATCTTTTTGCAACGTGATCAAGAAAATAGCAATTTGCCCCATCATTAACTTTTTTCCAATTTCAAAATCCTACCAAAAGATGTATTCTGTCCAGTTCGAATACATATCCAAGTATAGTTTGGCCTCAGTGTTTATTTAGTACAAATTTGCCTTTTTTTATCCTTTCCACAAAAAACTAAATCCTTTAAAAATGGCATAAAAAATTCCCATTCCATGACCTGCAAAAGTTATAATTCTATACCTTCATCCACATTCATTTTCATATGTTTTTCAAGCTTCCAATGATATTGAATATGGTGGGATCTGATTTTTGCTTTTGCCTATTCTTCAGCTATGAATAGTGGTTACTGATAAAACTATTTGAATAATTAAAGTTGAATCTGTGTCCAGAACATTTTTGAAACGATATTAAATGAGTAATTTTGAAGTACACTTATTTTCCTAATTTGTAAACAAACCAAAAACTGGAAATAAGAACTATGAGCTAACAACGGATTATTTACTGTGTTTTTAGAGGAATACATGGAGTAAGATTCTTTTAAAGCAAAGTAGCAATCAAATAAATAGAAACTTGTCTCCAAGAACTGGTTCAACTAGTAAAGAAATTAACCAAGTGAATGTGAAATCAGGCCCTTTATTTTATTAATTAACTTTTTATACACTGTTAGTGTAATAAATTTTTTGCACTAGCAACTTTGAATGCATACCACATGTTTATATTATATAGTATAATCCAAATCTGTTAGTGTTAGAAGAAAAAAAAATTACACTCACAATGTTTATCCTTATTTTCTCTAGTAAGGTTTTACGTCTCTCATTGGACTAAAAATTAATTTTGAAAAATACATAAAAAGCTTTCCTAAACCTAAACCCCAAAAAAGCACTTGCGCCACAGCTAAGCGCTCGGGCCACACATTGAGTTTTGTGGAGCTCAACTAAAATAAAGCACTTCAACGCATTCAGGTCTTCCGAAAGACACTACACGGACCCGTGACGCCCATTTAAATTTTTACAAAAGAACATTAGCTTTAAATTTTATATTCAGTCCATTTTCCATTCAATCAATTTGCTCTCTCAAAAAGGGGCACTGACTTAAGCTGATCTCTCTAAAATTAATATAGGCTATTTCCATTCTGAGCAATTGAGCCAGTTTTTGACATCAACGCCAATATTTCGTGCCATGCTAAGAGTATCACATCATAACCAACATACATATCCAAGAACAAATATTTTGGAATTTCAATTTCAAATATTTTGGGTAAGAAGAGAGGGAGATGACGGATCCCAGGGCAAAGGGGTGGCAAAAGAAAATCCAATTTTAAAAGGCTGTTCTTGTGTAGGCTGGGCATGCTTGGTCCAAGGATCTAATCCCTAGTATCTGAACAAGAGCACAGCAGCTGTACCCCAAAGCACATGGATGCTGACTAAATGCTTCTTTTCAAGACTTGACGATAAGCAGGAAAGTAGAGAGATGTGGTCTGGGGGGTGGGGGAGGTACTGGGAACCTTACTCCAATATATGGGGCTTACAAAATGAAAAGCTCTGCCATCAGCACAAACCACAAAAGATTTCTAGCACAGGGAATCTGCTGCAAAATAATATGAAACGGCACAATATTCAGTCGATTATTGCAAGCACTGAGAGGTAGAATAGATTAAAAAGCAGGTTCAACCCAACGCATAGATCCATGCTACGTCTTTCTTAACATCTCTTATAATTCTATTAGATGAGGGAAGCCACATTTAAGCACCACACCATCAAGGCATATTTTTGACATGAACTAGTCTTTAACCAGGTGGCCAGTTCATTTGGCGTCCGCCAAGAAGGTGAATGTGAAGATGATAAACAGATTGACCTGCCAGCAGCCCAAATTCATATCTTGAGTCAATATAAGCAAGACAACTAGTTAACACAATTATAAAGGAAAAGGAACCATAGTACTGACATCCACTTGGCCCATCATTTATCACAAGTCTGAAGCCATCTTCCAGGCCTTCTTGTTTGGCAACAAGTTTTGCAGTATAAAGAAGGCGTCCAAGAATCTCAACATGCCTCTCCTCAGCCTGTAGCATAGGGTTAAAATAAGTTACTGATAGAGGCCAAAAAGGATATGCCTTTCATGTGATTCACTTTCAAACAATAAATAATACTAGCAAAACATTCTGATGTGGGCCTGTGGCTAAAACGAATTAAAGGCCTCTCGTTAACATGTATTCACTACATGATGGATAAAAAGTAAAACAGTAGCATAAACAATGGGAATAATTATAACAATGGATAATAAGTAAAACAGTAGCCTAAACAACAGGAATAATTTTAACACCAATGCATACCAAAATGATGGTTTATGAAAAATGCTGATACTGTTAAGGCACTAGTACATTGTCCCATGTTAGCTTACCATATTGGCAAAGTAGACGTGTAGTGTTTGAAGAGTAAATTGTGTCTAAAGGTGCAATATGGTGCTCATTTCACAAGGACTTAGTTAAGGAAGTGAACCTATAGTAAGTGAAAGTGTGTCGATATTCTGTGCAATTTCACCCTCATTTAATGAAAGAGCGGCAACTGGAACTCTGAAATGCACAGCCTAATGCAAGCTAACCCATAGTAGTAACAGAGCTACATGGCTTAAGACTGAATTGTAGCTCATCTCCCCTTGCCAAACTGGATACTGTTCACATTCAAGTAAAGGACGATTCATTCACATCAAAGGGGGAACCACAGGGCATTTTTCCTATTTGGAAACTCGTCCATAGGTTCCTAGGCTCCAGTCTTGCTCAATGGAAATTGACCCAAATTATCACAGATCGTGAAGGACCATGAATTACGAAATCTTGAAATGGCATTTTCTTCAAACACTTTCAGTCTTGATTTTGGGAGCAGATCCTAGAGAAATCACCAAAATATTCATTGAGCCTCACAAAATGAGGTGACTTGTCAGACAAGGGCCTAGATCACGAGATGCTTACCCAATAACATCAAGCTTATCCAATAGTCAGTAGTTCGCTTTAGAGAAAACACCTGCAATCGCCTGAGATTTGACCCTGAACTTAGACATAGGAGTTGACTTGCTTCACCTTGCTTCCAAAAGAAATAAAAAGGATATATTTTTTTTGTTTTTTGCAAAGCTCATGGTTACTGAAGATTCAAGCCTTCAGATTCCATTGTATAATTTCTGGAGAATGCTGAAGTGCTCCAAGCACATGAAATGCACCATGGTCTTGAAACCAGCTTTCTCAAGTGAATTACAAAACGACTAATACAGGAAACTAGACTGCATACCCTTATACCCCAACAAAAGTCAAATAAAGTTTCCACACTTCATTTAGCAGTGACTGTAGACTGCTTTCTTTTGGCACTCTAATTCTAATTCCTCAATTAAATTTTTGTAATTCTTAAATCCATCGAACTTGCTCAGTATCAAAAATGCTAATAAAGCATCTTCTATGCAATGCACAGACTTTCTCCACAACTCTACAATTCTATGGTGAGGACAAAGATTTGGCTTTCAAAAATCAGCTTTTAAACTCCTTTGATATGCTCTTCTATAATTCTAACTCCTTGCTCAAGCCGTAACTGTGATAACATAATCCAAATAGGCAGTCTCATACTAATTTGGATTCTATACATGATGACAGGACAAGTTTTTCATGAACTTCTTGCAGACTTATAACATTTTCAAAATCACGTAGCCAGATTCACCTTTCGTCAAATTTCAAGCACCAAATTCATAACAAAAAACAATAGTTACTTAAAGACAAAGGGGGAAAAAAGGGTTCCATTCAAGGCATTGAACAAACATGAACAGCCATTCAGTATCTCCCATCTAAGTTTATATAGAACTTCAACAAGAAACGAAAGGGTCTAAAAGCAACTCAAATTACCAAATCAACCATGAGTTAACAGGGGAAGGTTGCTTGCGACAATGGTGTCTTGATTCAGTAACGAACAAGTCACAAGGATTACAACTTAACCGACTTAGTGCGCATAAGTTTTACTATTAGAAAGACTTTCTTCTGTACACCACCAAAGCTTGATGATTGCTGGGCCCAGAGATAAGAATTCACCCCTCCTGATCCAAACAAGAGTAGTTTGAACAATTTCATATCACCATCAGTACTTAAGTCTAAATGCAGGAAGTCATAACACTTTGCCCCGATAATATTCAGCTAATGGTGCATTGCCCAATTTCCCCCTCCCCCCTCCCCTGGCCGCCAATAAAAAAAACTAACACTAAAATCTTTTTCAAGTCTATACTCTGTATAATGCAAGCTGTATTTATTTACGCTTACGTTTATTAGATGACAAAATCATTGTCAAGGAGAGACATTCCAAATTTTTCTTAACAAGACAACGTTTCCACAAAAATAGGTTTAGAACACTCTTCCGATATAACTTTGTCCTAATTCTTCTTTGAGATATCCTTCCACTTGTAGTTTGCTTCTCAGAAGGTCATCACTTTCCTGACTCATACCTTTGCCATGATCCACTGTAGAACATTCCTCTTCCAACCCCATCGCCCACAAAAAGGGGAAAAAAAGGGGGACACTCGAAATCTTAAACCATTTCCCATGCAGATATCAATCAAATTAGTTGAGAATTCTCTACCTAATGCTTTACATGAACAGTAACATGGACAGCTTGCATATTGTTCAAATTTTATTGTCAATGAGCTGTATTACTTGGTCTCAAAGATTAATTATCTCTGGCTTCCAGTAGAATAGATTAACTACCACAAAGGTAGCAATAATTATAACATCACCATGTCATGTATGTGTCAAAGGATATTGTAGACAACAGGTAGTATTGCTCATCCCCTAGAAACTTAACAAGTTTTGGAGTTGGTTCCCTTTGTTCAACTCATGTCCTACTTGGAAAATATGGCAAATGGCATCATCTGACATATGTTTCAATGAGATTATGCAGCCATGTCATAAAGACACCCACTTTGGGACAGTTATCCCATAAATGCTTTATCTAAGTGAGGACTAAGTACTTGCTACCAAAAGAAAGAATTATTACAAACAAAACAGTAGATGCCATAGTGCCAGCAAAGGTATCTATATGTCCTCACACAAGTACACTATTTCAAGGCCATAAAAACTACCTGTGGTTGCATTGAAACTACCCAAGCAACTTACAAGTTGAAAAGACGAATGACTCAAGTATATTTGACTTGCCAATGCGTAGGAACAATTTAACCCAAAGGCAAGCAGTATAACTCACTTCACAATCTCATACACATCATTTGATCATTAAAGTGCAAAATTTACACGTATATAACGCAAATTTTCTTAATCACATAAATCTTTGGAATCACATGCATCTTAGTTGAAAAAATCATCACATCACTGTGGCTGAATCCATCAACATTAACAGCATAACCATGAAAAAGGCACCAATTTGCAAAAACCTGAGGTTGTGTAAGGCATAAGAAACAAACTTTGCTGCACTACAGTCAGACGGTTAAACTTACATGGTGAACCCGTAATATATAACTGGAAACATGTGCAAGTGTGTGAATACGTGGAAATCATCAAACTGCATAGACAGACTCCCTTTTTAGCAACTAAGGTTGTTCAGGGTGCCAATCCAATAGAAATTCTACTTAAGAAAATCTCTTAGTTGCAGCCTACATGGAACAAGTCTCCCTTCTCCCTTCTCTTCTATTACACTTGCCTGCTCGACTCTTTTCTTATATAAGCATAAATAACTAGGAAAGGATAATAAGGACAGTTCGCACTCCATGCTCTGTTGGAGCTTCAAAAGAGTCAGGTAAATCTGCAAAAGCTAAAGCACTGATGTGATGCAGCCAATGCTATACTAATGCTATTAACTTCAATTACCTTTGACAATCCACTGAGGCCATCTTTCACTTTTGGAATAATCAGAATGTGTGTGGGTGCTTGAGGATTTATGTCTCTAAAAGCCAAAACCTGCCAAGAACCAGAAAAATACTAGACCAGTATGATAATTTTCAAAACAACAATCAAACAAGTACATGTATACTTCCAAAACAACGGACAGAATCCTCTAATTGGTGAAAAACCACCAAAAAACCATTTCAATTTACAAAACGCTAATGCTGAAAACAAATAAGACGTGGTAATACACAACTTAGTACTGCAGTTAACCAAAAAATGACACAAACAACTATGGAAAGATTCCAGTCATACTATGATTAACTTGTCATTTACTGGTGTTAAACACATGAAATAAAGAATTTAAGCTGGCAACACAAAAATTTTAACTATAAAGTACACTGCACCCGAACTGAGATAATTTCAAGAGCCTATTTATGCGGCTGCTCAAGTCAGTTGGCAAACATATAAATTTGGGAAAATTAGTTAAACGGCAGGATTGGATCGCTAATTTGAGCAAACAGTAAACAATTTCCAGATACACACACACACACAACAAATCAGCAGAGTTCCATGTAACTATCAAGAACACCAAGGGCTGCAGAAATAATCCCATTTATAACCAACCTTTTCGGAAATGTTCCCTGAAACTTTTTCCCCTTTTTCTTGAAGCAAACAATTCTTGCAGAAATAACCGACGGAAACTAGCATTAAACCGTAATATATATCAAAATAATAAACTACCTTGTCATCCTCATAGACAATGTTAGCAGGAATTTCCTTGTTAATGATCTTGTCAAATCTGAACAAAAACAAACACCAGTCAATACTTTTTCCGGAAAACAACATAAATTGGTACCCAAAAATGATATGTATCTCAAGAATACAGACATAGTAGGAGAATCGGCAGGGATAGCAGCTGCAGCGAGGGCAGCTTCTTTCTCGGAAGCCATAGTAGGCTTCTTAGTAGACAAGTGGCTTTGAAGCACCAGAAGTCGGCTGCTGCTATTGCTGTTGTTGCTCGGGCTGGGATTTCTAGTTTGGTCCATGTGGGTTTACATTTTTCTTCGGACACCACCCTCTTCACTAATTAAAGAGTTTAATTGCATTAAAATCTAGGAACTTTTGAAGGAGTTGCACTTTGGCCCTAGTAACTTTTTTGGATAGACCAAAATAGTCTGAAAAGTCAAAACTTGCTTGTCTATTAGTTTTTCTTTCCACCTTTCCTTAAACTCTCAGTTATAAAGTAATACGCTCCATAAATTTAAAACCACCTAATTCATACAATCTTAAATTCACAAAATAAAATGAAAAATCAAAATAAATAAAAAATATAAATCTTACCATCACCATCGACCATCCACCACCACCACTGTCACTATCCACTTCCTCCACCTCTTTCCTCTCTCTCCCTCTTTCTTCCCTTTCTTCCTCATGCCTTCTCCTCCCTCCTCCTTCTTGCTCCCTTCTAGTTGCGATTCTCTCATCGCAATCAAATCTCATAATCAGAAAGACCCTTTCGATTGCCACCAAAAGGGAGAAAGAAGAGAAAGAGGGTCTGATGAGAGAAGTGAAAGGAAGGGAGGTTGAGGGAGAAGGAGGAATGAAAGGAGGAAAGGTAAGAGGGGGGAAGAGGAAGGAGGAAGAAGTGGAGAAAGGGAGAGGATGAGGAAGGAAGAAGAAGCAGAGGAAGAGGGAGAATAAGGAAAGATGAGAAAAGAGGAAGAAGGGTAGAAAAAGTATTGTATTCACCTTTATAATTTTAGTAGAAATTGAGCAATTTGTTATGCTCAACTAAAATAGAGTGATCGATGTTAATTGCCTATTTATTAAGGTTTATTGCTAATAGTGTAGTTCTAATGGTTCCAATAAAGAAATCTACCTTGACTACTGCTAAACAAAGGGCAGTTTGAGTTACCCCAAGTAAACGCAAGGATGGTACATCTATGTTTACCACACGGCCTCCTCGTTCCAAAATGACTACTGGTTGACGTCCAACTAAGGAGAAGCCCACTTCATCTAAAGAGGAGCAGCAACAGCATGAGGCCTGAGCTGAGGAAGAGGAGTAGTATGATAGTACCTCATTTACCTCTGCAACCAAGTGGTTGACAGCCATTATTAAAAAAATTTAGTACCTTGTTTTTGTTTAACCATGGATGATTAAGTTCACTTGACTGTTCGAATTGTTTCTTGAAAGTCTTCTTGAGTTCCTTGATCAAAGTCGTGAAATTCTTGAGGTCTTGATTGAGGTCTTGGACATTCTTGCAACACTTGATTAAATTTGGAAAAATCTCTTAAAAATTCTTGACTGGACCTTAGCATCTTTGAAGTTCTCGGATTTGAGAGTTTGAATTCTTGAAAAATCTGATTGTTCCTTGAAGCATTCAATCAATCTTTGAAATTCTATTGCTTGATCTGAAATTGTGAATAAAATTGGAGACTATGGTGTTTAAAGAAACATATTCCAGCAAGCTTCCTAAACCTATTCAAGCTTGATCTTGTTTTGTTTCCAAAAAGCAAGCCAATCGGATTTCTACCTACCAAAACCTAACGAGATCCGATAAGTTTTTTAGGAAACAAGGCAAATTTTTGGGATTTGGTTTCCAAAACCAGCCTTCCAAATCAGATTTTTAGTGCCAAAACATATTTCCTACTCGGAAATTGAAGGGAAAAACCAAGCTTGATCAGATTTCAGAATTAAGAAACAAATTCCAGCTTTGAACTTCCCAAAACAGTCCACCACTTGGAGTACTTTCCAAATTCCGTCTAGCCACATTTAGCTTAAGCTTTCAGCTTTCTTAATTGAGTTTTAGAGTCGTCTAAGCTTCCAAATTTCAGCCAGTCTTGGTTTCTTTAAATTCCAGCCGTTAAGTCTTTTGATAGTAACAAAATCTGTCTAGTTTTTGTGTTTTGTTCCAACCGTGTTTCCTTCCATTATTTCAGCTTGTTTTTAGTGTTTTGAGTCATAAATCTGTCTGAATTTTAGAATTGATATTCCAAATTATTTTGTGAATATTTTTATCCTAAAACTGGTACAATAAAGCTATTTGGTGAGCTATCTATCGTCCTTCACAAGCTCTTGTTGTATAGCCACATTCTTGCTGAACCGATTGCAAGTTGGGAGATTATTTGGAAAACTCTAACCTTCTCAAGGTGAGTGACCAAGAGCTGTGGGAAATTGTTAGATCATTAGAGCAAATAAACACTTGAGTGATATACAAGAGTGTTGAGGATAAACACGTGAGGGAATAAGGTGAGGAAAATACTTGTTTCTTGCTAACTCTTTGCAGGTTACTCAATATGTCGCAATGATGTAAATCTCCAAACTTTGATCCTATACTAAAAATGGAGGTTATCTTGGGAGATATCGAAAGGAAAATGAACTGATATTTTCAGGCCTTGAATGATAGATTGGATAGACTTGAAAAGTCTCAAAGTTAGACCAAAGGTAGTCGTGAAAAATCCTTCATTCACAAATCATTCGAACAAATAGAGAATGAACCTTTCAAGAGGAGGGATTCCATGCAATCTAGTCATGGTAAAGCGCCTAAACAAGAATTTCTTACACTCGAAGAAGAGATGAACCATTTTTGTGCGGAGAATGCTTACAAAAGATATCAACGCACTTGTAAGGAGTTCGAGGAGGATCAAAGATGGGTGTGTCAACTATCCAAGCAGCATCAATCAAGCATCATCAGGAGCAAGTGAAGGAGAAAGTTGAATGCCTTGCTCAAGAATCTCCTAAAAAGGAACTTGTGAAGGGTTTTGCTAATAAAGATCAATTACAAGTTGCTAAGGATCAAAAGCAACTACTAAGAGAGAATGAGCAGCGTATTGAAGAGAAAAAGAAGGCTAAATTCATGAGACGTGTGGAGCCAGAACAAATTCTGCTCATGAAGCACCACATGGAGATTGAACGGGCTGATTTAAACTCTATTCAACTAATCCTTGCTTTGTTTAGTGTTTATTCTTTTGTGCAGGTTTTGCAAGGTGTAATCACATTAGTTTTACCTTGTGGAATCCCTCCATCCATGGGAGAGTTTTTGAGCCCCTAAGAAGCTGATTTGCATGTTCTTGAGTTTTCTAAGGAAGTTGCCACGCCTCACGTTAAAGCTGACCGTTTCCTTCCAGCCTTGATGCGTGAAGTGTGTCACAAATTACTCAAGGTTTCTATAATCCTTGTGTGGGACTTTGATGATTTTTGCCCTAACTCGTGAATTCTCAAGTCTCATCCTTTCTTATGAAGCTAACTGTGTCGTACCAGATATGTTCCTTGAAGTTTCCATGATCCTTCCATGCAGACTAGGTGATTTTATCCCAGTTGGAGTGCATGAATCTTCAAATTTCATACTCATCACCGAACTGGGTCACTTTTCATGTTTGATTCCTTTGCCAATGGATGGTCTACATGCATCACTTACTACTAATGCACCAACTTTGCTGCCTCACGACTTTAGTCTTTTGCAAGTTCATGCCAACCATGTCACTTTGAATGTTTCTTATTTGCTGGTTTGTACTTTCATAGTTGTGAACCAAGATGAGCTCGTTGACTTCTTGCCTAATGCACTTAGTGATTTTACAAGCTGTCCGTTCGAGAACATCATGGACTTTGTGGTCTATACTATATGGCATATTCCATGGTTTGAGTTCCCTTTCAAACTAAGCATTCTTAAGTTGTCCAAGCGACATGTGGCTTGGCTAATGATCATTCAACTACTTCCAACATTGCTATCTTTGAAGAGATCCAGTGATACGAGGGCAAATCTCTTCAAGAGGAGGGGAATGATGCAAGAATTGCATGAACTCCTCAATGCAAGTTTTAATTCCTTTACATATAACTTGTTAGTTAGGTATTATGATCCATGTTGGCCAAGTTAGCAGTCTTGATATTTGTTAGTTGTTCGTTTGCTTGTTTGGAAATAAGCGGCCAGTCTTGTGTCGCATTAGTTAAGTTGTTAGCTATTTTAATTATTTTATTTTGTTAGGGAAATTTCGGCCAGTTTTCTGCTAGTTTGGGCTGGATTCTTGTTTCCTTAGTTGCTTAGGTTTATGCTTTGTAAGCATATAAAAAGGCTTAACTTATTCAATAAAGAAGTAATTGATGATTATTCTAGAAATTTTAGAGCGTTAATTCTCATGCTTCTTGCAAGCAACCCTTGAGCATGTTGGAGGGAATTCTAGGTGTTCAGATGACTTTATCAATCAAGTAGTCACTTTGATTGTAGTGTCGATCTACCAACTTATTCATTTTTGTATAGTCCAAAGGCAAATAAAAATATGTTGCAAAATCTAGACACCGTAGTCTTCATCCTATGGACTTGTGTGTGGTCTAGGTGTCTTCTACAATGGGGCGAGATGTGAATCATAATTCCTCACCATAACTTTCTAAAAGGCGAGAGTCAACTTGTCTGGATTAAACACTAGTGATCATGAAGTCCACAAACACGTTAGGAAAAGCCGCCTACTCGAAACTTGACATTTCTACTGATTTTGGCATGAATTTGGTTCAGGGTGAAGAAAAATGATGCAAGAAGCAAATGATGCAGAGCTTTAAGAAGAAAATGATGTGCGAGCTTCAGCATCCTAGTGAATGTCTTGACGGATCAAAGCAAAGTTGGATATTGATGCGCCACCAATCCTAGAGATGCAACAGGCTGAACATAGTGGTGAAGGTGGAGCTAACGAGTTGGGTAAGATGGGGACATTTGCTAAAATTGAGAAGTTTTTGGGTGCTGAACCCAGTGGTTATGGTAGAGTAAATAGGTGGATAAGGTGAATGTTTGTTAGAGTTGTGAAATTATCAGGTACAAATGTAGTGGTGAAAGAGGAGCTCTAGAGATGGATAAGGTGGGGACATTTGTTAGAGTTGATAAGTTTTCAGGTGCTACACCCAGTGATGATAGTGGAACGGAAGAAGTGGATAAGGTGGGAATGTTTGCCAGAGATGAGAAATTATCGAGTGCGAACCCAGTGATGAAGGTGGAGCTGGGGAGTTAGATAACTTGTGGACATTTGCTAGAGTTGAGAAGTTTTTGGCTGCTGAACCCAGTTGTGATAGTGGAGTTGAAAAGTTGGATAAGGTGGGGACATTTGCTAGAGTTGAGAAGTTGTCAGGTGCTAAACCTAATGGTAAAAGTCAAGTTGAAAAGTTGTCGGGTTTGGAAGAAAATAAGAGGAGTTGTATGCGGTAGTTAAAACTCCACAACAAATTCCAAACAACCAAAGAGGCTTGTTCTTTCAAACGCGGTTCATATTTTGATATGTTAATATATTGTTTTTTATCTTATTTTTTTTCTTTTCTTTGTGTCAAGTAATCAAAGTGTCTAACCTAATTCTTTTCTTCATAGATTACAAATAAGTTGGAATAAATTTCAAATGTGATTGGTGAGTTGGAGGTAAAAGAGACCAAATTGGAATTATTGGCGTTTCTGAAAGATATGGGATGTGTTCCTTATGTTTTCTTTTCTGGTTTTAATATATACTAATTTCTTCATTGAACAATGTTGTGCAGAAGGTTCCAAAGCACTAAAGAATGATTTGAAAGCAGTTGTAAAAATTCATTTCAAAGATATCCTTCCTGCAGGGTATGTTGAAGTCTAGTGGATTTAGTCAATAAAAATATATCATTGTTTTATGATTTTTGTGATTTTCTATTTCATCTTCTACAGCTATGTGAATAAATAAATGAGTAAGAGATTTTTAATCATATGAAAGAATGTTTGGAGCAAGTTACAAATGATAAGGAATAGATCAATGGCACAGTTAAGTTTTTTATTCTTTTGAATAGTAATAGTTCTTTCTTTATTTTTTGTCTTAATAACATTTTAATGATTTTGTTAATTTGTTCCATTACTTGAAGATCATAGTACACTACCTTCATTTACTCCAGAAAAAGTATTAACAATTTGCTTTTGTTTACTTGCACTCTGGGTGAGTTCTAATATTGTTACTTATTTTCTTGCAATTAACAAAATCCATATCTGACTCTCGCTTGTCATTCATTTCATTGCAAAGATCTTGTGTTTAAGTTATCTATCTACAAAACCCAAATTCCAGATATTGATCATCTTGAAATCCTACTAGAATCATGAAAATTGTAGAAAAGATATACACATTTTATCACTCTCATTGCTTCGTCATCAATAACATTAGAAATTCAGCCATTATTTCAAGTTATATCTGCATAGTTATTGCATAATTGTTAGCAATTATTGAACACTTGTTCAATTGGATATTGTTTATTGTATGATATTATAGATTTTTTTCCCATAAATTATCGTGAGCATTGGTTTCTATTGATTGCTCATGTCAAGGAAAACGAAGTCTATATAGTTGATCTTGTGAGTTATAAGAAATCATACTACGAGAATGTAATGCCATCTCTAGTATGTATGAGAGAAATTGCAACTTATCTTAATACGAAAGAATGCAAGATGACTATTGCAATGTCTTTCTTCGTCAAATATTTCTAGTTTCACTATGTGAATGTTTAGGATTTTCTATAAAGTTTTAAGTTTTCATATGTGGTTGAACTTGTGAGGTTTCACTAATCATTTTGGAATTAGATTACTATACTAATGATGGGTGTGCCATACGGATTGAAATTCTTGTATGAATATTATAATTTTTTGAGAAATTTGTTGCTAACCTAGTAGGTATTAATTTGTAATAACTAAGGGTGTACCTATCTATTAGACTTTTTTCATTGAATTTAGCATTCCCTTTTTACATATTTGTAAGTCTTAGCAGATTAGAATTTAAATCACATGTAATCTCTTTGTTTTAATCATTTATACATAGCAAATGAAAACAAAAGAAATATTTTCTTAATTTGTAATTTTTTGTAGATCAACATTTGAGGGAATAATGTCTATCAATCATCTACGAGATAATGTCATGATCTTGTAGAAAATCACTTGGTTCCAAACATAGTATCTATAATCTGTGATCATGGGTAAAAATTTAAGTCACAAAGTTAGGAAAGATATTGGTGCTACAATTGTTGCTCCATTAATATAGGCATGTGACCATTTTATGCCTCAAAAAGTGGAAAAAAATGCTTCAAAAGTGAACTTCATTTTTTAAGTAAAGAAATTATTATTCAATATGAATCCAGTAGTAGATTTATCTATATTCGACTAGATTTTTCAATCAAATTCTAATCTGAGGCTAACTCTTTTGAAACAATTGTTTTTTAACAAAGTCTGACCTCCAGATCCAATTAGGGCTGTGTGAATTTGGTCTTGTATTTGTTTTGAAAAAATTTCTTTCCAGAGAATCTATAGACAGGTCTTAGTTAAATGAGCTGGATTTTGAGAATAGATTTGAGGCAGAAAGTTGGCTAGATTTGCACTTTAAATCTGTTTCACAATCCGAGCCTATGAAGGTTTAATTCGTGTTCGAATTATTTTTGATTTAAAATTTGAGAAGCGTATCTGCTATTGGACTCTACGAATGAATTTGAAGTAAAATTGCAATCTTTCAAATCCCTTTTTTTGACATCTATAAAAATTTGTTCACAGAAAAGATTAAAATTTTTTCAAAAGAAAAAATATTGTTTCCCTTGAAATGTGGTCATTATAAATGACTATAGAGATGATGAGCTTTTTATTTCTGTCGAACTCCTAAAAGTTTTAATTTTGAAGCACTAGAACTAGAAACAAATAATATCTACTATGTATTATACAGTTTTTGAAACCTATTTGGTCAGTTCCCATCTGTCAGATTTTATCATTGAATTTGGCATTCCCCTTTTACATTTGTAAGTCTTGGCTCATTAGCATTTAGATCATATGTAATCTCTCTATTTTTAGTCTTTCATCATCCGAATACGAGATTGTTATTGTAATTACTATGTCATTATAATTATTATTTTGGTGGCTATGTCATGCTAAACTAAATAAAATTACTCTACTTCAGGCTAAAGTAAATAGAAATAATGCTTAGAATGTGCGACGCCAAAAACACAAAAATCATCATAACTAATTCACTAAGCAATTGTCAAGGATGAAAATGAGCGAAAAGTTTTCAAAAAATAATGCAACAATAGAAAAATGTAGGAAATCATAAATTGGAAAATGCAAAAAAGGTTGTTGTAAATTAGTGATGATGGAATATTTTATGACATGATAGAATTTACGATAAAATTGAAAAAAGCACTAGTTCCCAAAAGATAGGAAAAATGCAGGTACAGTAATTCGAATAAGAGTTCGTTATTGTAATTACTATATCATTATCATAATTACTTTGGGGGTTATGTGGTACTAAGCTAAATAGAACTACTACTTTTCGTACTAAAGTAAACAGAAACGATGCATAGAATTTGCGATGCCAAAAGCACAAAAATCACTACAACTAACTCACTAAGCAATTGCTAAGGACGAAAGTGAACAGAAAGTTTTCAAAAAATAATGCAATAATAAAACAAAGGAGGAAATCATAAATTGAAAAAATGAAGGACTGTTGTTAGAAATAGTGACAATAAAATTGATTATATTGTGTGGACATAATAGAACTTACGATACCAATCGAAGAAACCACTAATTTGCAAAAGGAAGAAAAAATAAATGCCAAAAGTAATTCAAAAAAGTAGCAGTAATTTCTCTATTTAGGTCAGCATGAAAAGGAGTAATTCTATTTAGTTTAGTAAGACATTAGAGGTCAAAGTAATTTCTTGTTTCCAATTTACAATTTCTTCCATTTTTCTATTGTTGCATTATTTTTTGAAAACATTTCATTCATTTTCATCCTTAGCAATTGCTTATTGAATTAGTTATGATGTATTTTTGCAATTGGTCTCATAAATACTATCATGTCAACAGAGAAAAAATACAAGACATTAATACTACAGAAGGAATCATGACTATGACCAAAACTAAAGTGATTCGGATTAGTGCACAGTAAATATGAATACTATACAATAATTGTATTTACTTTATTATTACAAGAAATTTTTGGCAAATTCTCGAATTGGAGACAAAGTAAGTCTAATAACCATGGACTAATTATGATAATTAAATTTCTCCTAATTAGTACAGAGGAACTAATGTTTACTACTATCAAAGTAATCTCATAACCTTTTTCCTAATTATTGTGCTCTTTTTAGTTTCTATTTTTCGCCACATCTTTCCACTCAATGCGTTGTATGTTTGACTTTGTTTTGTAAATACAAGAAGCCATTAGTTGTATATCTCTTCAACATACTTTAGTTTCACTTATCCTTTATGTCTATATGGGCAAAGATTCTTTTACTCCTAATATGTTGTAATATTTTTTTCGTCTGATGCAGAAAATTCTTAATAAGGAAGGTGAAAATGTGACAGCCCCACCTCCTCCAAAGCGAACCAAAGGATTCGGCGAACTACCTACCCAACTCTCGCCAGGACTCGATAGCTAATGGAAACTAACAACCCAAGACTTGCTAAACTAAATTGTCCAAATTCAAAATTTCAAACCAACATAATTACATAAATTTCGAACCATATTTCAAACTTAGAATTTAACAAGGGTTTAAGGTTACAAGACCAAAGGATAAGCTTATAAACCAAGGTAGGGTTTTCTAGTACAACAGCCCTTAAACAAAAGTAATACAAAAGTCTATACTAACTGTGCGCACTTCCAACCCCATACTCAAGAAATTTCCCTGTTAAGGAAAATAAAGGAAAAGGGGTGAGCTAAAAACTCAAAAGGTTCAAAAAACATGCAGCCAAATAAACAATTAGAATTTATTCAATAAACAAATATCACAATAAGAAACACCAAATAAATCGAACATATTTAATTAAAGGATACGGATGACTTTCAAAAGCCAAATTCCCCGTAGTTTGATCACGTCACAACCCGTTTCACACCAAAAAATAGCAGATCCCCACTTCACACCAAATATAGTCCACCGTTTCACTCCTTACCAGGCCCAAACACCTTAACAAATCAGATTTTTGGTAATACTCGAGTATAGCAAACAAATAATCGATGAGACGCGCTCCAATCGATTTTCACACACGAGTCCCAATGGATCCACAATCTCTTCAGCCAAGCCTTTGCTGGCCCGAGTTGAATGGTTCACCAAAAGGGTTTTGGGTTGGGTTGCAAACGAATCGAGCCGCTCAGGAGCGGCTCGCGAGCAGCTCGAGTCGAGTTCAAACTCGACTCTCTCAAATTCGATAGCTCGCGAGCTGGCTTGAATAGACTCGAATATATATATATATATATATTTTTATTTTTTATTCTAATAGTGAAATTACATATATATCCCTAATATTTTTATTATTTATTAAGAAAAATAATTATTTTATTTATTTTTTTAAAAATAAAGTAATTATTTATTATTTTTTTCGAGTTCAAGATCGATTAGACTCGAATTTAAACTTGAGCTCGAGCTTGAGCTTCATTTTTTGAGCTTGAGCTCGAGCTCGATGAAAAATGAGTCGAGCTGAGTTCAATAAGGCCAAAACTCAGTTCGTTTGCAGCCCTAGTTTTGGGATCCTAAGAGCACAAGTGATTCGAGGAGTCAACGCTCCACTTGAAAATTCAATCACAAGCACAAATATTTAAACAAGTGGATCAAGTGTTTCAAGGATCATCAAGTCAAGTAAGAGAGGTCAAGTGCAATAAAGTGTACACATGCCTCGACAATTTCCTTCATACTCAAGCACTTAACAAGCCACATCATGTTGCAATCAATACTTCAACAAGTCATGCACTTGACACTCACCAAATAGGTTTTGGAGTTCCAAACAAATTAGATTAGTCGATGGGATACCATCCAAGTGACTGACAAATCAAGTATAGGCCAAAGGCCAATTCACAAGTATCCAAATGTCAAAAGCGCAGAATTTCAAGTAGAAGAGATCGAGTGTGGTAAAGTACGCACTTATCTCAAACACATTAACTTAAGATGGCATTCTTTGCCCACAAATCACAAGAGATCGAATAATCATGTAATTCAAGTACTCAAGTAACTCAACTAATCAAGTTGGTCAAGTAAATAGGCATGGAACACTCACCGAGTTAAACAAAGTAACTTCAGGCGTTCGCACCCAAATCCCCTTTGTTTCCTCCTTCCAAGTCTAATAGCAAGTGAAATGAATAGCATTTAGGTTTGGCTACCCCAAACATAAAAGACCAAATGCATATGCTAGTAGTTTCTTTGCTCGATAACTAATCGCAAATTTGATGCACAAAACCCATAAGATGTCTAATTCAAATCATAAGTGCAAATCAAAAGGAAAATCTCATAAACACAGTAGAATCATGAGTTAAGTAGATTGTGGCACGACAAGGGTGCATACGAGTTAAGAGAAACGAAAGAAACAATTGTAGAAAGAAGAATGACAAGTGACAGGTTTGCCACCCTTCAGTATTTTAATCATAACTATGGCTATATTTATTGGATTGAGGTGAATTTTATGGCATTTTGAAGCCAAGACATAGAGATACATTTCATATGAAGACATAAAAACCTAGTTCATGCATTTCCATGGTCAAAGTTCACACTATCAGAAGCTTAAGAAAATCGTCGGATCAAATCTGGGCATTTGAGCAGTTAGGGTTAGTTTGGTCATTTCACATGATACAGTGATCTGATTAATCTGAAATTTTGTGGATAGAAACTTAACTCAACTCCCTACAACTTTCATGTTTTGAGAAAAAACTGGTTTGGCCGTTATCATAGAGAAATGTGTAGTCTAATTTGACACAAAAACATAACAAGTGCAAAAGCTGAGCAGAATTGGTAATCTGTTATGGAGATAGAACAAAGGACTTATGTGATGCTTTCTCCCGCTAAACCTCGATAATTTAATCCCAACTCAACACAGATGCAAGGCTCGACGTAGGAAAATACCATAATAAAGTGAGTATAACAATAGCAAGGAAGTTAAGCAAGACAAGAAGCTTGTTCGATACTAAGTTAACATTTTTGAGTCATATCAGGTGAGCAGAAGCAGTTTCAGGAAAATGGATATAACTCAATGTAGAAAAATCAAAATCGAGTGCCGTCAATTGTGTTGGAAACTAGATGCAAAGAGATTTCAACTCAACCCCTAGTTCGATTTATATAGGTACCAGAAAATTCAGAAATTTAACTGATTTCCTACTCTGATTAGGTTTGAGCTTAACAACCAATCTACCTTGTTTTGCTTCTTATATCCATTTGATTTGGCTAAAACTCACCATGCATGCAAGGATAATATAAATACATGATTCTTAGGCAAGAACGAAGCAAAATTACCACAAAACTTGGAGAATTTAGCTTGGAATTTTGTCCAACTACAAGAGAGAGAAAACAGTCCACATCTTTTCCAATCTCAATCAAGCTCCTAGTCTAGCTTATCTAGGCAAAGATCATGCAAGATTTTCCCATGAGTTTCACCATAAAAGTACAATAATCATCTTTTTCATTTCATGAAACACATGGAGAGCATATAGTAAAACCTAACCTAAGCCTTACAAGAACAAGAAACTCTCCCATAGATTTCCATCTCCAAGCATCAAAAACACTCTAATACATCCTAAAATTCATCTAGCATCAAGAATTCATAAGTTTAGCATCATCAAAGAGAAGTCATGAAGTAGTTTTACCTTATCCCAAGCAAGAGAAATCCACCAAAATAGGTTCACCTCCTCCAATTCAACTTGGTAGCCAAGTGATTCCCTAACCTAGAATTCCTTCTCAAATGACTTTCTCAACTAAAAGCAAGAAGATTTTTGAGCTAGGGTTTTGTGTTTTTCTTCCCTTGAGGTTTGGCCACTATGAAGAGTAAGAGTGGAAAAATGGTTTGAGTTTTTGAAAGAAAAGAGATTTTATAAGAGAAGTCTTTAGGTCAAAATGAAGTAGGGTGATGACAAGTGGCGAAAATCAGGCCATAACTTAGTCTTGCTAGCAAAGTAATACACTTAACTCCCTCAAGTATATTCTAGACTCTAAAATCTACCCTAATATTCATACTTAGGCGAAGGTAATACCCCTAGGGATTACTTATAAATACCACAAATAAAGTCACACAAAATTATGTGCAAGAAGGTGGAAATAATGCACTTAAAGAAAATTTTATGCTACCAATGTTTAAAGAAAATGATATGCACTTAAATAAATACAATGACAAATAATTCATGAAAAATTTAGGATTCTCACAGAAAAACTCAGGAAATTAAGGTCAGAATAAGGTGAGAATATCTATGCTACTATCACAATTGGAAGCATAGGTATTCGATATTTAGGTTTTACATTCTTTTGGAATTTGAGTCCATACATGAACTTTTTAGATGAAGCTGACATTATATTTTCAACTTTTATACTCAAAGAAGAATGTATACAATATGAGTATGTTAAAAAAGATTTTGCTTATTATTTGGGTGATACTTATTGTGTTAATCGAGTAAAACTTTTCTTTTTTTTTTTATGTCATGTGATCGTTGTGTCCTTTTTTTTTTTGCTTAGGAGGTGGGTTTGAAGAATTGCATTCTACTTCAAATCCATTTGTGAAATCCGGAGATAACAATTAAATTTGTAAACAAATTATGTTGGAATCTGTTAGCAGATTAATCTTTGCAAAACCAGATTTTTGGAACAGATTTAAAGTGAAAATTTGACAACCTTCTACCTAGAGTCCATTCTTTTAATCTGCTCAATTATACTATAATACATGGACAGATTTTCAAGAGGGAAACTTTTAGTCGGGCTGCTGTTCAAATAAAGAATCCAGGATGAACATATTCTCACTTTTCTTCCTCTTCATCTTCTTTGAACATTCAAACACTGAACGCAGTCTACTTTCAATCCCACTTCATTCCTACTTTTCACCATTTAATCTTCAATTTCTTGTCACCAAATCATTAGTAAACATCTTTTGAGTATAAATCATCAATCAAAACCCATCAAAACCAAGGTTTTTCATAGATTAAAGTCACAAATCCTAAGTTTTCACAACTTCAAATTCAAGCAATTGAGGGTTGTTTTGAGTCAAATTTTTGGGAGTTTCAGCTTCGTTATCATCATCAATGATCGCGCATCCTATCTGAGGTAACAATTCTTTGTCAAATGGGTTCTTTCATATTTTGCAGTTCTTGACTGTTTTTCATTTTGTTTAAGCTTTTTGAGTCTTATGTGATGTTTGATGCTCCTTAATAATATTTTTGTTGATAACGAGAAGGGAAATTTTACCAAACAAGTCCAAGGTCATATTTAGATAGGCTAGACCAAAATTTAAAACCAGACAATGGGTGCTACAATCATATCTATCAATTTGAATGAACGAATAGTTCATGTGATGCTTTACTTTGAGATGGTGGGAGTGTGTAATATATGTTTCGACCTTATGAATCATCTAAATGCTTGGAATTTTGACTTGTTAAAGTTTTGGATAATTCTTGATATTATTGAAGATTGATGTTAATGGCATATTTTCACCTAATGTACATAACTAAGCTCTGTCGTTTAGGGAGTTGTAACATGTTGTGTTTTATGAATGAACAATTAGATTGATGAATGGGATTGTATGCTTAGTTCACCTTCAATTGGTAAATTTGTGAGCATTTGTAATTATTGGAGGGATTTGTTGCTATCAACTTGTGTGGTGAATACTCTCTTGTGGTTTGGACATAATATACTACCTCCGGAGTAAATTCATTCTTGTATTGCATCAACCTTTTTAAGTTCAGTAGAACATTCAGCATTTTATTATGTTCAACTAAAATAGAGTGATCAATGTTAACTACTAATTTATTGAGTTTTATTGCTAATGGTGTAGGTCTAATAATTCTAACAAAGAGATCTGTCTTGACTATTGTTAAGTAAAGTATGGTTCAAGCTACTGCAACTAAGCGCAAGGATGATGCGTCCACTTTCATCACATGACCTCCTCAAAAAAAAATGACTGCTGGTAGATGTTCAACTGAGGAGGAACCCACTTCATCTAAAGAAGGGGTATAGTAACACAAGGCCCTAATTAAGCAAGAGGAGTAGCATGATCATACCCGATTTACCTCAATGGCCAACCAAACCTGGTATGACAAAGGGTGCAATTTCAAGTTAAAATTCTAATTGAAAAAGACATTGCTCACATGTTTGACAACCATTATCATATGAAGGACATCTTTCATAAACTTAAGTTGCGAGGATCGTTTAATCTCTTTGACCACTATTATCGAGACTTAGCATGGGAGTTCTGTGACAGCCCCATCTCTCCCTACGGCATACCCTAAAGTATCAGCTGACTGGCTACCTAACTCTTGCCAAGATTCGCTATCCAAATTGTCAACAAAATCCAAGAACAAGAATAATATCTTCAAATCAAATACAACCAACAATATATACATTAACATGAACTACCGTTTCAAGCTTAGAGTACATAACCAGAGTTCAACCTTACAAAAGACATTGAAGATTCATTATTACATTGTGTCAATCTTGATCCCGGATTTTGATGTTTACAAAACAATTGGATAATTCAATCTAATGTTTTTCAATTGAGAAAATGTCAATTCAGATCCTTAGGTGCATATGGAGACATCAAAAGATTCAATCAAAAAGAGCAAAAGAAACTCAACTCTGTCGGACGCTTGAAAACTAGTACCGGACGTCTGATAAAGATTGACTACTCTCAGAAGAACTACTATCGGATGCTTAAATTGAAGTACCGGATGTCCTACGACAGGGAAAGTATCGGACACTCCTATCGGACGCATATCATCATCATCGGACGTCCGATAGAATTAAAGATGAAATCCAAACTCTCTGACTAGCATCGGACGCAGACTCCATCGGATGCAGAAAACTCATCGGCCGTCCGATAGACGTTGAGAAGAACCTTTCGGACGATGGCACCGAACGCATAACATTGTATCGGACGTTCAATAGCTCCAACGGCTTTTTTTTAACAGCCATATTTTTGACCGTTGGAGAGTTTCTTAAGGCCATTTCTCACACTCTATAAATACCCACAAGTTCAAGAGGATAAGAGACTTTTGCCTACTTGAAATACAAGTTTACAAGTGAAATATTTGGGTAGAAATATTCTTTGTTTGTTGTATAGGTGTTGGAAAAGTGGGGTTTGTGAGGTTACTCAATAGGAGGAGTAAAACCTTGGTGAAGGTTGCCTCACTTGTGATAGTAGTTCCTAATTGGTTGAGTGAGATTCAATTGTAGCTTGTTGAGGGTTAACTAGGATAATTGTAAAACTCCTTGGCTCAACTAAAGGCTTTTAGGGTAAGGAAGGAGTGAACCTTCACTTGTACAAGTTGGCTAGCTTCACCAACAATTGAAGAAGCTACTAGTGGATTTTATCCAAGTTCAGTGCAATTTGGAAATTTGGTTTGCAATTCTTTCTATATCTCTTCTTCTTTATTGTTCAATTGTGATATCTTTATTGTGCTTAATTTGACATATCTTTGTGCACACTTGAAAAATAGTTTGTACTTGTTTTATTGGGTGAATTCTTGCTATAATTGATTGTCTTGTTAAACAATATAATTCACCTCCATTAGGTTGCATTCGGGACCAACACATTGGCACTTAAACAAAAATACAACAAAAGTCTAGAACTAAGAACACGCTTTTCCAAACTCACAAACTCAAGTGTATGCCCCAAAACTTAGAGAAAGAATCAATCTCAATGCACATAACATCCCCTCGAATATAGTTCCTCACTACCCTCACCCTCATTCTCGGACTCTATTAAGGAAACAAATGAATGGAACGAGCTTGTGTGAGGGCCTCAAAAATTCAAATTTATTTCTAAAATGCCTAATAATATTTATATTGAGTTTATTTATTGAAATATTAGTGAAAATATGTTTAAAGTGATTATTTCTTAATTTAGAGAATTTTATACGAATTGTTTGCCGGTGTGTGGTTTTGGCCAAATTTTAGCGTTAAAAATTGTTCCGACGCGTGAATAGTGACTTGGACTTGAAATCGAGCATATGTAGTGATATTTTGGAAATATTATTATGGTGAGACAGTGTCGGGATGAAAGAAACCAGTGTAAGTTAGACTGTCGCGTGTGACGCGACATAAAGTAACAAAAAGCACCTTTTTCCCTTAAATTAGGGAAAAGCACGTTTTGGCATTTAAAAGCCTTGACTTCTTGGCTTCCTTAAGCTTCATTTTCAGCTGCAAAAATCTGGAGTAGAGAGAGGGAGGAGAGCCGAGAGAGTGCTTGAGGGAAAAAGAGAAACTTGTCTTCAAAAATCCTTCCATTCTTGAGCCAATCTTCTTGAAACTTCAAACACCAGCAACCACCATCATCTTCATCATCCTAGCAGCCGAGGAAGAGGAGAGAGAGAAGGAGGTGTGGGCTGAAACTCTTGGAAGAAAACAAGAGGTAAGTGGGTTGATCTTCCATTTCTATTTCTTCCTACAAATAACATGAGTTGTGAAGAGTTGATGATGATTTTGTGGCTTGATTTCCACCTCCACACTTCAGCCGAACCAAGGAAAGGAGAGAGAGAGGGAGGTCCGAATTTTTGGAAAGGAAAAAGGAAGGAAGAAAAGCTTGGGTGATCATCTTGGGCTCGATCTTGCACTTGGTGACTGATATCTTCGACAGATCTTGAAGATCTTGAGTTGGGCTCGAGGATCTTGGAAGTCATCAAGCTTGGGAGTGACTTTCTTGGAGAAAAGCTTGAGAGATCCTGTTGGCTTTTGCCGGATATCGTTGGATCTTGACAGATCCGGAGGTATAAACCTCGAATCTTGTAGATCTAGCTTTATTAGTGTTGATTAGTGTAGATCTGTAGTTAATATTGATAAAAATGAAATCATCTGAAAAGATGAAGTTGGGCTCTTGAAATCCCAACCTAGGTAGCGGACTTGAGGTGGCCTCTAGGTAGCGGACTTGAGGACCTGATTGGGAATTGATTGTTATTTGTGAATTTGTTTTGATATGGTTAGAAATTAGGGTTTTTGGTTGTGAAAAATTGAAGGAAAATATATGCTATGGCCAAAACCCATGCTTGGTGATTTCAATGTTTGATTTTGGAATGTTGTGAATGTTCCCGAGGGGTTTTACTTTTTGAGAAAAAATGTGTATATTGTTCAAATTGTGAGTGTATATGTGTGCGAGTAAGTGTTTGGATTTTAAAAGGGTAAAAAGTGTAGTTTTCTTGAAATCTGAGTGAAAAGTGCTATTTGACTGAATTTGAAGGTTTTATTATATTTTGACTAAAACCTAGGGATTTTTGAATACAATGACTTGGTATAAAATGTTTTGGGTTAAAATGGAAGTTTTGATTAAAGGTGAACGTGCTTGTAGTGCCAATGAGTATATCGATGAGATGTTTTCTTTTAAAATGGTAAAGTGATTTTCCAAAGGAATTTATTTGGAAATTGAGCAATGTGAAATGAATACTTTTCCTTGAGTAAGTTTGGAAAAAGTTATCATTTGAAACTAAAAGTGAATGTGAACTGTATTAGTAAATGGAAAAGATTGAAGTGAATCTTATTGTTTGTTTTAAATTATTCTAGGGAGTGTGCAAGACAGTGACTTTGAACCTTACGTGGAAGCGAACCCTACTTCGGTGAGTTTCCATGCTTGTTTCGTGTTTACGTGCAAATGTTTGTAAATGAATGTATTGAAGTGATTGTTATGTGAAAATTGACTTTTGAACCCTCTAAAGGGGGATGGTGTGTATTTTATCGCACCTACTCCATTTGAGTAAAAGTGATTGTGAAAGTGACTTGAAGTGATTGATTGTAAAGTGTTTTAAAGTGTACTATAGTGATTGCATGTGTTTGGAAGGTCAGGAAATCCCTGAGACCTATAGGTGAGCCCTTCGACTCGAGTTGGGGACTAGGCCTAGGCCGAGGAGAAAGGGCCGAGCCATAGGGTTATTTAAAATGTCACAAAGCACAGTGACTCAGACCAGTGATACATGCTCGGAACTTGGTTTTTTAAACCAGTCTCCAAAAGAGCAACAACCCAGTGAAGTGAATTGAAAATGTACTCTGGACTTGGCTATGGACTCGTCCCTATTGGAGAGTACTCAATAAAGTGAAGTGTTTTAAAGTGAAGTGAAAAGTGTTTGGCGTGCGGGCCCGGTGGGGGTTTGGAGAAGTAAGGAGAAAGTGAAATTCTACATGGTAATAGTGACAGTTGACGGAGTGTCAACTACCGGTTCGTGGTTCGTGAGCAAGTTTCGTGGAATCTGGCCCCTGAGGGCCCTGTATCCTACATTGTATTGTTAATTGCTTTTCTATCTGTTTATATTTCAAGTATTTTTGCAAAGTGAAATTGTTTATGTGTTAAGTGGCTTGCATGTTTTTGGGAACTCACGGGCTTTTTAGCTCACCCTTTCCATTTGTTTTCCTTAGCAGGAAATGAGCAACCAAGTGGTGGTGCCAACTCTTGAGATTAGGGCTTTCATATGTTTTGATATGTATTTTGGAGAATTATGGATATTGCCCCTTTTGTGGACTAATGTATAATGGATTTATGTATTTATCGAATGGTGTTTGGAATGTTATGTTTTTGTAAAACCTTGTACTCCTCTGTATTATATCTAGGGTTTTAGTTGTTAAGTATTATTGAACAAGTGAGTGAGTGAGTCCTGGCGAGAGCTAGGCAGGCGGTCCGCTGACCCCTTTGGTCCGCCTTAGGGGAAAGTGGGGTCGTCACAGCTTGCGCCCAGTGAGATTCTCAAAACAGGCATTCATTCAAGAAGCATAATTTATCATTCAAGAAGCATTAATTCAAGAATCATTCAAAAGCATTTAAAACATCCAAAAGGACACATGATCACTAGGAGAATGTTACTCGAGCCTCTCAACTCGGAAATCAGTGCTCACGAGGAGATATTACTCAAACCTCTCAACTAAAAGATCAATGTTCATTTATCAAATAATTATAGCAATAGATAAATACCTCAGGATCAAAGGATACAGGTGGCTTCCAAAAGCCAATTCCACAGTAACTTGATCATATTCGAGTCCATTGACTCTCCATCAATGTTTGAAATTCAAGAAACAAGGTCCGTAGATCACCACTTAACTTCAAAACCCATCACCATTCAACCCACCTTTATCGGGCCCTCACACCTCAAATAAATCAAATTTGGGTAATTCTCGAGTGTCTTTCTGGAGATCAGATATTATAACCTATGGCTTATCGTTCTTCTCGACCAAGCCCTTACTGGCTCGATCCAATTGACTTGCCAATAGGTTTTTGGGGCCCAAACAAATCAAATTAGCCGATGGGCAATCACCCCAAATGACTCACATATCAAATGTAGGCATTCATCAGTTCACAAGAGATCAAGATATCTGAAATACCAAAAAATTTCAGCAGAAGAGATCGAGTGTGATGAAGTACGCACTCATCTCGATCACATTAACTTAAGAAAGCATTCATTGCCAACCAATCGCAAGTAGTTTAAATAATCAAGTAAGTCACGAAATCAGGTAGCCCAAATAATCAAGTCGGTCAAGTAAGCAAGCAATGGAACACTCACCAAGTCTTGTAACTTTTCCACATCAATCGCCTATTTATCTTCTTGCTAGCCCAAGTCCTAAAATCACATATATCATACCCGTCATACAATTGAACTCTTGGTATGCATAAATTCAAACCCTAAGATCACACATACATATATCACCCGACATTTCATCAAACACTTGGTAGGTATTAAGATTCTTGGTGAAGATAATCATCAAACTGTCAAGTTTCTGTTATCTCTTGGTGATTTGATCATAACTGGAGCTACACTCATCATATTGAGATGAATCTTATATCATTTCGAAGCTAAGACATAGACCTACATTTCTTATGAAGACTTTGAGATCTAGTTCATGCATTTTGATGGTAAAAAATTGCAATCTCAAAAGGATAAGAAAGCTGTCAAGCCAAAACAGGCATTTGAGCAATCAGGGGTATTTTGGTCATTTATCATGCTATAGTGTTCCGATTGATCTGAAATTTTTTTGGGCGGAAATTTAACTCAATTCCATAAAACTTTCATGTTTTGCACAAGAATTGGTTTGACCATTATCATAGACAAATTTGCAGCTCAATTTGACACAAAAAGGAGCAATACATCAAACACTTGGTGTGCAAACTAGCAAACCTATTTCCATCTTTCAAACTACTTAGAATTCTTCCATAGTTTTCTTCCCTCAAGCATCACAGGCAGCATAAAACATCATAAAAAACATATTTCCTAAAATTTAAGACCATCAAGTAAGGATTCTTAGCAAGGTACCTTATGTAAAACCAAGAAGAAAATCACCAAGAACTTCAAGTCTTCCAACCAAGCTTGAAGGCTAAGCAACAATCTAAGTTAGGATTTTCTCTCTTGATGTTTTTCCCTCACCAAAAGAACTAAATTTCCAAGCTAGGATTTTGTGTATTTTGCACTCCAAGGGTTTGGCCAAGCTCCTCCAAAAAATAAGAAGAAATTGTGTTGGTTTAGGGCTTAATGATATTTAAGATTTAATCTTGACCAAACTTGGTTATTAAGGTGCCAAGTGTTCATGTTTCCTACCAAATGTTCTCTAAAATCTCTCACAATTGCCTTCAAATCCCTCAAATTGAACTCATGTCTAAATTAAAATCTCACAAGTCTAACACACATTAGCACTTGGACAATTTAAGTGTAATTCTACCTAAATACAATACAACCAATACAAAAATTGCTACTAATAATAAAAAAAGATAACTTGATACTCAAAGATTTATGGTTATCAGTCCTCCAAACCTAAAAGAGAATATGAAGTGTTTTAAGCATGTTATACCTCTCTTGTTCCAAACAAATCAAGTGAGAAATCAAGCCACAAAGTCCACTAAGATCCCTTCCTTCCTAGCTTAAGCAAAAGGGTGATGGAGTGATCAAGATTTTTCGTCTCTTATCTCACAAATTTCAAGCAAGAACCAAGCTAGATTTTTGGTAATTTTTCCTCGCTTTTTCCTCCTAGAATTCGGCCCTATCTCTCTTTCTTTATCTCAAGACAAGAAAATGAAAATGGAAGAAAGAGAAGTTTCATTGGTGTAATATAAACAAACTCTTGGTTGGAACAATGCCACTTGTCCTACTCTTATTGGTTTCCCCAACTTTCTTTGTACTAAACTTTTTCTTTTTCCTAAAGTTTTCTCACACACCCTACAAAATCACGCTTACACCACTTACTAACCCCACATGCAACAATTAATAAAATCATTGGGATACAAAATCATTAATTAAGTAAATAAAGAAGATGCAATTCAATTAACATGAGTAAAACAAAATAATCTTTTTTCGGGTCCTCACAAGTTCTATACTAATATTCCTGACAAAAGAGCATATCACTTCAAATTTGATGAAATTGTCAACACCTTTACAAGAACAAGAGCTTGTATTACCAAAAACGATGTGGGCAGTTGGCTTAATGTGCTTAATCAAGGACAAAAATTAGATTTGAAAATGGCCTTTAATCCTCTAAATGATTGGAGCATTAGCAACTTTTTTTTAACGTTTGAAGATGAAGTATGGAATCTCCTGCACGAATGAGAAAAAAAACTTCACGCCTCTTCCTTTTAAGCAGCATCACATTCTTATTTATTTATTTATTTGGTACTACCATCATCCTTAAAGTGAGTGGAATTGATGAAACTCGAATTAGTAATGTTCATTTTGTAGAACAGATCATTCGAGGGGTGCCATAGGAAAACTTTTGTCTTTTGTGCAGCATTCTTATCAAGCATTTATGTGCCATGGTTAGAAGTAAAAAAATTAAAGCATGCTTTTTTGTACACTTGATTTCTCATCATAGCTTTCCAAAAGGATAGAGTTTACTTGTCCAGATTAACACCAGTGATCATAAAACCCACTAATGGCTTAGAAAAGGCTACCTATCAAAAACTTGACATTTCTACTAATTTTGGCAGGAATTTGATTCAGCATGAAAGAATAGTGGCCAACAAGAATAAGAAGGAGAGGAGCAACAAGCGAGAGCCTGCACCACTTTCTCCAAACAAAATTGTGCATTGAGAAACTACCAATCCTAGAGATGCAACAAGCTAAACACAGTGGTGAAGGTAGAGCTGAGAAGTTGGATAAGGTGGGGGTGTTTTCTAGAATTGAGAAGTTTTTGGATACTGAACATGGTGGTGATGATGGAGCTGAAGAGGTGGATAAGGTTAGGACATTTACTATAGTTGAAAAGTTGTTGGGTGCTGAACCTAATGGCGAAAGTTGAGTTGAGGGATTGGATTAGGCAAGAATGTTTTCTATAATTGAGAAGTTTTCAAGTGTTGAGCCCAGTGATGATGGTGGAGTTGAAGAGGGGGATAAGGTGGGAATATTTCCCAGAGTTGAGAAGTTGTCGGGTGCTAAACATAGCGGTGCAGTTAGAGCTGAGAAGTTGTCGGGTTTGGAAGAGAAAAAAGAATTATATGAGGTTGTTACATCTCCAAAACAAATTCCAAACAATCAAACGGGCTTGTCCTTTCAGAAGTGAGTTCATAATTGGATAAGTGTATGTTAATGTGTTCCTTTTCAACTTATTATTTCTTCTTTTCTTTATGTCAAGTTACCAAAGTATATAACTTGATTCTTTTCTTCTTAGTTTACTGATAAGTTGGAACAAATTTCGAATGTGATTGGTGACTTGGAGTTGAAATAGACTAAATTGGAATCATTAGCATTTCTAAAAGATGTGATACATGTTCGTTATGCTTTCTTCTCTAATTTTAATATATATTAATTTATTTATTGAACAGTGTTGTGCAGATGGTTCTAAAGCATTAGAGGATGATTTGAAAGCAGCTACAGATATTCATCTCAAAAATATTCTTCCTATAGGATTTGTTGAACTTTAGTGTATTTAGCCAATGAAAATATGTTATTGTTTTATGATTTTTATGATTTTCTATTTCATCATCCACAACTATGTTAATAAATAGATGAGGGAGAGATTTTTAGCCTTATGAAAAAAATGTTTGGAACAAGTTACGAATGATAAGGAATGGATCGATGACAAAGTTAAGTTTTTCATTCTTTTGAATAGTAATAGCTCTTTCTTTATTTTTTTATCTTACTAACATTTATTGATTCTGTTACTTTGTTCTATTACTTTGAAATGATCATTCATTTACTCCAAAAAGAATATTAACAATTTGCATTCACCAATCTTGTGCTCTAGGTAAGTTCTAATATTGTTACTGATTTTCTTGCAGTTAACAAAATTCATAGATGACTGTTTCTTGTCATTCACTCCATTACAGAGATCTTGTGAGTTAAGTTATCTATTTATAACACCCAAAATTTAGAAATTGATCGTCTTGAAAATTACAAAAAAAAATATACACATTTTCTCACTCTCACTTGGTCATCTATAATATTAGAAATGCAGCTATTATTTTAAGTTATATCTGTGTATTTATTGCATAGTTGTTAACAATTGGATACTTGCTTAATTGGACACTGTTTATGTCCCTATAACTCGTCACGAGCATTGATTTCTATTGATTGCTCATGTCAAAGAAAAAGAAATCTATATAGCTAATCCTATGAGCCATGAGAAATTATACTATGAGGATGTAATGCAATCTCTAGTATGTACAAAGAAATTGCAGTTTATCTTAATATGAAAGAATGTAAGATCAAAACTGCAATGCCTTTCTTTGTCAAACATTTCCAATTTCGCTACTGCGAATGTTTGGGATTTTTTTTACAAAGTTTCAAGTTTTCATATGTGGTTGAACTTGTGGGGTTTCAATGATTATTTTGGAGTTAGATTACTATACTAATGATCGGTGTGTTATAAGGATTGAAATTCTTGCATGAATATTGTGATTTTTTGAGAAATTTGTTGCTAACTAATGGATGTTAATTTGTAATAATTAAGGGTGTGCCAATCTATCAGATTTTGTCATTGAATTTAGCATTCCCTTTTTACATTTGTAAGTCTTGGCAGATTAGCATTTAAATCACATGCAATCTCTCTGTTTCAATTGTTTACATATAAAAAATAGTAACAAAAGGAAGATTTGTGTAATTTGCAATTTTTTGCAATGTAGCACTTGGGAGATTAATGTCTATCCATCATTACTTAACAATTACATGACATAGTGCTTTGATCTTGCAGAAAATCACTTGATTCTAAGCATGCTATATATAATATATGGTCATGGATAAAGTTAAGTTGCAAAGTTACCAAATGTATGGTGTTATAATTGTTACTCCATTTGTGCAGGGATGAGACAATTTTATGCCTCAAAAAGTGAAAAAAATGCTTGAAAAGTGAACTTCATTTGTTTAAGTGATGAAATTGTTATTCAACATGAATCTAGCAATGGATTTGCCTATATTCGATGGGATTTTTTGACCAGATTTTGGATAGAAACTAACTCTTTCGAGATAAAGTTTTTGACAAATCAACTGTTGGATCCGACCTTGCATTTGTTTTGAAAAAATTTCTCTCTAGACCCAATGAATCTGTGGAAAATTTGTGGACAGAGCCATGTCAGAGCCATGTGAATCCAACCTTGTATTTGTTTTGAAAAAATTTCTCTCCAAACAATCTGGGGACGGAGTGTAATGAACTGAACCACATTTTAAGAATGGACTTAAGACAAAAAGTTGACTAGTCTTTCACTCTAAATCCATTCCACAATCCGGCTTATGAAGACTCAATCTACATCCAGATTGGTTAGATTTAACATTTTATAAGCGTATCCACTGGTGGATTTTGTGAACGGATTTGAAGTAGAATTGCAATCCTTTAAATTCCCTATTTTGACATTTGTAAAAACTTATCTATAGAAAATTAAAATTTTTCAAAAGGAAAAAGATTTTTTTTCCCTTGAAATGTGGCCAATATAAATGACTAGTTTTTTTTTTATTTCCATCTAACTCCTAAAAGTTTTTATTTTGAAGTATTAGAAATAGAAACTAATAATATCTACTATGTATTTTGTAATTTTCGAAATGTATTTGGTGTGACGACCCCACCTCTCTATAGGGCGGACCCTAGTCGCCTACCCAACTCTCGTCAGGATTCAAATAAAAATTCACAAGCCAAATTTTAAAAATGGATACTATGGCGGCCCACGTTTCCCAAGGCGAACCATAGGACCCACGGCCGTCGGCCTAACTCTTGCCAGGACTCGAGCAAGCAATCAGTTCGACTAGGGTTTGTCAAACAGGATATAACTCTAAAATAGATCAACATAACTTACAGCCCAACATCCATCAGGGTTCGATCCACAGACCCTTACCACAATAATTCAAAGGAAATTTTAAACACTGTCATCAACATTATAATAGATTCAAAATACATCAATCATTCAAAAGATTCAACTGGCTTTTACTCCTTCAGCACTCATCTCAATACCTGGAAATCCTGGGAAGGAAAAAATATATGGGGTGAGCTTCTAAGCCTAGTGAGAGTCCCAAAACACATAGCAATTAAGCACATAGACATATCAAGCTTTTGTAAAACATTAGTGTCCATATAGGACCAGTTTGTTTTCAAGTACAGTAAAGTTTCCAATTAAGGAAAGTTGTAAATAGTAGTTTCTTTTCCAAATATCAGGTTTCAAAACAGTAACAATCATGGTGCTCATTGAGCCAATCAATCAGGAACAGTCACAGTAACAATGGATTGGTACGGCTCTAGAGGTGGCCCCCGTCGAACGTGGCACTTAGCCCGCCCAATCAAACAATCAACGAATGCGGTAACAATCTCGGAGGAGAAAACAGTCTGCACTGGTCATTTTCATTCTCCAACCCTTTTCACCCAACTTCGGATCCGAAAACCAAACAATCAGGAGGTGGTGTACACTCAACGTAACCTTTAAATAGTACCCAGGGTCCGTTGACGTACCCGACCAAGCCCTACTGCCGGCGCGGAATAGGCCGACTCGCCTCTGGGGTTTGGGATCCCTACGGCCAACGGTCATGCACAGTTGACATGCACAAGCATAATTATAGTGGTTTAGATTTTTTTTTTTTGTAGAGGCGAGGGACAACTGACAATCAATTTCAACCTCGAGCCCCCTTAAGAGAGTGCACCAGCGTTTAGGGGTGAGGGAGCCTTGAAGGCCAGCCTCTTCACCTCAAGCCTCGAAAAGAAAACAATTTTATTGTTCTTTTAAAACAAAACATACTAAACCACCTAAGCACGTTGAGTCAAGTTAAGCAATAAAACTTATTTTACATGAAACCCTAGTTTCAATCAATCAATGATAAATCACATGTAGTAACAGGTATCATACAATAACAAGTAATACCTAGCAACAAGAGTCAATTAGCAACAAATAGTAACCCTCACCTCAGTTGGTCAAGGTTGAGTAAATGAGTCGAAGTCCTCGGTCTCAAAGTCCTCGTTTATATCACTAACGGGTCTTAAGGTACATAATTATTATACCAACTTTTAATTATTAAAATCAATTTTGACCGATTCACTTCTTTTATGAAAACAAGAGTGTATTTTGATTCATCTAACGAGTTGATAGAGTGATAAAATAGTGGTTTGAATTTTTGAGAACATAGGTCTTGGTTAGTTAGATTGAAATGCGTGAGCTTCGAAAATCGGTATAATTAGGGTTGGAAAAATTGATTAATGGTTTTTAATCTATTAGGTATAGTTCAAAAACAAGTTTTCGTGGCTTTGGTTTAAAATAAATTTAATTTTGTTTTACATAATTAAAACAAGTGCTCATGCCAAAATTGGAATAGCGAAAATCAGGGTTTTGGCCAAACAACCACATTTTTGAAAATGGAACGTTCTTATGTTTTTCATGGCCAAAGCTAATCTGTCATGGTTTCTTTCAAAATTCAAATCGGAAGTTTTATTTAGGCAAATTGTATGATTTCGGAATCGTTGAAAACTAGATTCATAGTTTTTATTTTCTCAGAAAATATCAATGGCCAAATCAATTTGAAAGTATTCAAATTTGGACATTCATTTTCGAAACCATTGGTTTGCAGGTTGGATTTTGAGCGACGTTCGTTGGTTCGCCACGATGTGTAGAAAATGAGTTATGGGGCGTATAAGGTACCAAAACGAAGCTCTTTGGGTCTAGTTTCGGATGCCACTGACGGCGTGTGATTTGGAGTTATAAATAGAGAGATATGAGCATTTTATTTCAGTGTGGTTTTTCCCACTGATTTCTTGGAAAAATGTGGTTTGAGTAACTTTTGTGAAATTTAAGCCATGTAGCCGCGTGGTTAAAGGTTCGGTTTGATTTCCAGAATGCTAAGCGGGACTCTTAGCACGTGATACATCCATCTAGCAATCCAAAAATCATGCATACGGTCAAAACTAAACAATACGTGTAACTAGACAAATTTTGTTCCAAGTTGAAAAAAAATCATCAAGTCTGATTCTCCCTTTTTGTTTTCTTCCTTGTTGGAAGACCAATATCTACTCAAAACCAGGTTTTATGTCATTATGCATGCGGCTCTCGAACTGACCGAGAGGTCTCATGCAAGGAAAAATAGGTTTTCAACTTTCCAACAAGCAAATAAACAACTCAAGCTTGGTTTTTGTTAAACACTTTATCCATGCAAACTTTTAATTAAAGTCTCATCAATCAAGTGGAATGTGGTGCATGCAAGGGTTGATTTC